>CM060109.1:23659300-24259300 GCA_030522415.1 Channallabes apus
GAAGGAAAGAGGAGAGACTGAGAGATAGAGGATATAAACAGGGAGGATACCAGTGACATGTAAGATACCTGTTCTTCAGAAGTTGTTAAAACTCGGCATGTGGGCAATTACATGACAATACATGTGTTAGAAAAAAAATATTGCACATCTAAATAAAAGTGCTTGTTAATTAAAATTTATTCTACTCTATTCTATTAAGTCTATAGGCCATGCTTTATTGTCTCATTTCACGGCTTAGGATTTATTGAGCACTTTTTTTGCAAGCCACAAATTCCTTAAGATGGAGATTAGAAATCTAAATAGCTTCTAATAAACATCTAATAGTTAACTAACATTAAATAAATGTTTAACTGTTGTTTTTATTATGTTTACTTTGTTGTAATTAAATTGACAATGGATAATATGTGTTTTACAAAAAAGAATAAAACAGTTTTTAGACAAAGATTCTTCAAAACTGATTTTTGTTTGAAGAATATGCAAATTATTTTTTTTTAAAGTGAGTAAATAACATCATATTATGCAAGAAAGCAACATATATATATATATGACAGATCTTTTTTTCACAAAGTAGTCCATCATTTCAATGATGCTAGCCTACTCTTGTGTGCATCATCCAGGTCCCAGCACACTACGGGAAACATATGGGGTAAAGTAGTTGTCCATCATGTGCTGCATTTAGCCTTAAAGATCATACAACCCAGAGAAATACAGCATAATTAGTTAATTGTTATGTGATTGAATCAGAACATGGCACCATTTAATCAGATAGTCAAAACAAAGCTCACTGCATGCATGCACACAAATGCACACATGCAAACATTTTCCTCGTGCTCGAGCGTTACTCAATCCATTGAGGCTGACCACTGCGCCCGCCTCCATCAGCAACAGCTGCTGTGAGGCGATGATGTTGTGCGGCACAATACGGCATGTGAGTGCTTACAATGGCGTCAGTGTGCGGACACCATGCTGTCACGGCCAGCTCTCCGACTCGCACCCCTTTCTGCTTAAATTGTTGTGCTGTTTGTTTGGTGGTCTGTGTGGAGGACCCGGCACCCCCAGTGGCCCCTGAAAAAGGAGGAGGATTGCATTCAGTACCCTGCAAACACACAACAATGCAACACACAAGGGGGGATGTAGGTCAGCAGAAGGAGGAATGCAGACATGGAGTATTATTTTATCTCTGCTTTTAGGATGGAAAAATTGTGTTCTTGGTATGAAGGGTAAAAGTCTCTTGACCTACTGTTTAATTGTAATTTAGTTTAAACCCATACATTCTAAGATGATTTCCTACCATGTTTTGATGCCCATTTCCAGACCTCTAATGAGCCAGCACTATGCTCTCTCTCTCTCTCCCTTGGGTAGTGCAGAGTGCGCATACAGCACCATTTTTAATTGTGTCTTAGTTATCTTTGCACCTGACTTCTATTGATTCATATACTTCCTCTCATAGAAACATTCATCGAAATATTTAATTTATCAAAATATCTAATTTATTACAAAACAAATCACACCTTAATTAAATTACTGTATTCTTTTTTTTATTTTTTTTATTTTTTATTTTTTACAGTATATCACTTATACACAGTACTGTACAAAAGTGTTGAGCCATCCCTCATTTCATCACATTCAGTTAAATTTCATTATTTAGATTAGATATACCCGTATATATATATTGGTAACGATGTCAGCAGCAACCTTATTTCCGCTTTTGTCTGTTTCAACCACTCAGCATTCAACATCACCAGTATACTAATCACCTGTTTCTCACTGGTTCATAACATATTATTTAATGGTTTAATGATCCACACTTAAAGGTCACTGTGTGGCTTAAGAAACAAAACAAAAAAAATTCTCTAAAACTTGAAGGAACTGGACTGAAAATTAAATCCAAAAACGTACCAAAATGAGAGCTGAACAGTCCTTCTGAGAGCCTGGAGAATTATTCCTCAAGACTATATTAAAAACACAAGAATGTCTGTCTATTAGGAAGCAAAATATGAAGAAATGAGGGGTGGCTCAAAACTTTTTCACAGTACTGTATGTTTTATGTATTTCTTTTATAGTTATTTTGTCTTCAAAGTATTCAAAATTTGAGTAACTTATGATATACACTTCATTTCCACCATCTCTCAGACTGTCTCTGTTTAATTGTCATCATAGGGCACTGCTTACTGTCACAACTGAGAAACAGCCTGTCCACAGACAAACCACAGCCTGGCCTTATCTGCCCCAAAAGACTACCTGATGCTCCTAAGGGCTCCACACACGTTTTCTCTATCCCCCCGCCTCTCTCTCTCTCTCTCTCTCTCTCTCTTTCTCTCTCTCTCTTACTCGCTCACTACTCACACACACACACACACACACACACACACACACACACACACACACACACACACACACACACACACACACACACACACACACACACACACACCAGAAAAGTCACTGGGGACCAATGAGGGACCATGCTGTGATAGTGTAGCTAACAGGCAGTGTTGGGAATATGCATTCCCAGGTTAGCAGACTGAGAGGTAATGTAGAATAGAGTAGCTAACAAGGCCAACCTGGGAATTATAATGTGCAGCACTGGGAAAAAGGGACCGGTGGAGTAACCTGACAGCAAAAAACATGGTTAATTATATGTCTATGTTACAATAAAAAATGAAATTAAACATATAATTTATGTTGCTTTTTGATTGATTTTGTCTTTACCTTTGCCTTTATCGATTCTGGTAACAGAGAATAGGAATTGCAGAAATATGTGATGAAATTCGCCTTAGATCGAGAAATCGTTAATACATTTGATGGCATAACAAAAGTTGTCCATAGGGTAAAGATAAGGTGTGAAAGATTGTGTAAATTGTCTTCATTTAGCTAATGAAGCAGAGATTATAATGTAAACATTTAAGCATCCTTCATCTTTTGTCTTCAGCAAAGACAAAACTACAATTGGCCAGAAAACAGCAGAATTGTGTGCAACCTTCAATACACAGTATGTGGATGAGTGCTATAAGGGTCAAACAATAAGTGTGTTTTTACATTGTTAACAATATAAAGCAGACAAAGATTATGACCAAGTTTTTTATATTTATATAAATTCACAGAAAAAGTAAAGTGTGCTCATGTAGCTAGGAACATGAAGGTATATATAGGAGAAAATTCTCTTGGTCAGTACAATGCAAAGCCAATCTCTTGCCAATTCCCAGTTCTTGAGAACAATGTCTGAACTTTTTATTTTATTTTATTTTTTACGTATTTTAAGTAGAACTGACATGTTACAAAGCTCTTCCTGACTCTTTACTTCTTGAGAGAGATTACCAATATGTCCTTTTTGTCATGTGCAGTGAAAAGTTTGGGAATCGTGTCTCTGGTCTATGTGTTGATCAGGTTTTCCAGTTTCCCACCATCCAAAGACAAACTTTATTGGTTGATAGCATTTCCAATTTGCCCATAATGTGTGAATGGGTGCATGACTGGAAGCCCATGCAGAGTCTTCCTGCAACCATTATTTATTCAGGCTTGGGACCAACACTAAGACTACACTGGCTTGTGCAACCTCAGTGGCTGAGTTGGAACCCCATCTGGAGTATTTAATTTCATTTTACACCTGGAATAGGATTTTGACGCCACACAACCTTTTATGTATATAAATATATTATGACCACTGACATGCGAACTGAATACCAACTGTATCACCAACTATAGACCAGTAAATTGGTGACAGGATCATTGGCATGCATAATTCCCCATGTCTGTGGGCACCATTTGAAATAGCTGAAACAAACCTATTGGAAATGTTACATCCAATTGAACACCCAGTCCACCAGAGCCCGCCATGTGCCGAACTAGCATGTTTGATTCACAAAGGACTCACCCCACAATCCACAGCCTCCAAAGGATCTGCCACCAATGTCCTGGTGCCAAACACTAAAACACATATATTCTATATATATTGTCTATTCTAATATTGATTATTAACATTATAACATTATATTACTGTCATTTATTATTCTTGCTTTATTAATAATGCTCTTGCATTATTACAATTACAACAGCGGATATTACATATATTAGTGTTTGCACAACCTGTGTGTGTGTGTGTGTGTGTGTGTGTGTGTTTTATGAGCAGGTTGACTGCGGTCTGTTTGGTGCCCTATAAGTAAAAAGAAAGGTCGTAAGTCGTAACACAGTTTGGCACGCTTGGCACAGTAGAGTACATGTGTGACTGAAATGCATATGTTACGGTTATGAGTCTTGGTGTGTGTGTGTGTGTGTGTGTGTGTGTGTGTGTGTGTGTGTGTGTGTGTGTGTGTGTGTGCTTTAAATTTGTATGTGAAAAGGTGGGGATATACTGTATAAGCATAGCAAGATATCCCTGTGTGATGCTATGTGTATGTGTGTGTTATGTCTACTGTATGTGATTATGTCATGTGTGTGTGTGTGTGTGTGTGTGTGTGTGTGTGTATTTGTGTGTGTGTGTGTGTGTGTGTGTGTGTGTGTGTGTGTGTGTGTGTGTGTGTGTGTGTAAGAGTGTATGATATCATGGCATGTGGTAGCCTCAGTAAGGGGTCTTGCGGGGCCTTTAGTTGGACAGCTGGAAAGCCAATCTGTCCTCTTTCTCGTCCGGCGACGGCACGGCACACAGACACCCCGTATGACTTGAGCTGTTACACCTCTGCCCCCATGCACACACACACACACTCTCTCTCTCTCTCGCAAGTATTCAGGAGCAGGCCACAGCTAGGGGCTGACAGCTCGACACAGTCCACCCAGTGTGCAGTCAGGGTGGGGAGGGGAGAGGAAGACCTAGGGGAGAGAGAGTGCAGGCCTGGAGGACACTATTACTGCAGTTAACAGCCAGGCAAAGTGCCAACAACCAGAGAGAGGAAAAAGAGATAGAACCACATAAATGGTAACAGACCAGTGAATGGTGTATTTCCAGGACCTGAAGAGGATAAATTAATATTTTACAATTTCAGATTTATAATGTTTACCCTTGCACCTTAGAGTGGATGAAAGTAAGAGTTGGGTAGAAAGTTTTGGAAATGCTGTCTTAGCATGTACAAGTTCTTCTAACACTGAAACAAGAAAATCACCATAGCACTATCAGCACATACAATAAGATAATTTCAATGTACAATTGTCATTTTTGCAACAGCTTTACAGAATCATACAATTATGGAAATAATTTGAAATGTGTAAAGGGAAATATGCATGAATTATTATTATCAGTTTGTCCCTGTGCAGCATGGTGCTTTAGTACTCTGTCGCCTTTCACCTCCAGGGTCAGGGTTCGATTCCCAGCCAGGTTCGATTCCTGCCTCTGTGTGAATGGAGTTTTGATGCTCTCTCCATGCTGGATGTGTTTCCTCTGGGTGCTCCAGTTTCCTCCCACAGTTGAAAGACATGCAGATTAGACTAATTGCCATTCCTAAAATTGTGAGTATGTGTGTACCCTGCGATGGATTGCCACCCTGTCCGGGTGTCCCCCCGCCTGAGATAGGCTTCAGGCCCGCCACGACCTTAATTTTTCATTTTCTATTTTCATTTATAAATTTTCATACATCACTGACACAGTAAGGTATATTATTTGTATGTCATACTACAAACTCGTGTATAAAGTATACTGTAATGCAACACATTTTTTTCCTTTCTCCTGACCCATTTACCTGTTCCGTATGTGATGTGAATATGAAAATAAAATCATGAGATAGGAACAGTTTCACCTGACATTCCCTATTAAAAATGTCTAAGATGATGAGTTGGATGTAAACCAAATGGCATTTAACAAGCCTAAGACATTTAAACAAACCTCCCTTACTGATGCAAAAATGTGTGTGTGTGTGTGTGTTTGAGTTGTGTACTTTTTGACATTAACTGACATGTTTTGGGGTCATGCCAAAAGTGTGTGTGTGTGTGTGTGTGTGTGTGTGTGTGTGTGTGTGTGTCTGTTTTGGCAGACATAACCAAACATGTTTTCAGAGTGAAACTGACACCATCTGTCTGAGGGCCCCATAGCCCAGTGATGGGACGTCCTAAATCCTCCTGCGCTCCGGACACACAGACACACTCACTTCCCTACAGCTCTTCAAACATGGCCTCATTAATTAGATAATCTCAATTCACCATAAATGCCTAGTGCACATATAAAGTATGTTATGTAGTTTATGTGGAGCAGTGTTGGAGCATTACAAAGTTAGACGTTAGAGTACTTGGATTACTTTTTTGATGTAACAAGTAATGTAACACGTTAGGTCCGCCATTTACAGTATGTAATCAGTTATTTAGTTATATTTTCAAAAATGTAATCCCTTATTCAGACAATTTATGTAATCCGTGAGCCAGAGCAGTTATTCCATTAGTGTGTGTGTATGTGTGAAAGTCGTCCTACAAGCCCCGCCCCCAATAACCCTCCCTCCTTTGTTATTCGTGCTGTTATACCCCTATCTCACCTATGTGGTTTGACTCGCGGTGAGAAGCGGTTAGGCACCGTGAGCCGCCACGAGTGAACGCCCGACATTCCGCGAAGTTCTAAAACAGTGTAGGTGAGATAGGAGTATTAGTAGTTAACATATTATGGGCCAAACTTCGCTGAGTGATGATGGTAGAATAATTATAAAGGTCTTGACTGAACAACATGCATGAGGAATCACAAAGGAGTTTCCATTTTTGTAATGTACAATGTAAAAGTACTCGAACTGAAAGTAACAGAAAGTAACGCTGTAATGTAACTGATTACTTTTAGTGACAGTAATTTTGTAATGTAAAAGTAACATCCCCCAACACTGATGTGGAGCATAATTAATAGCTGAAAACATTGCTTCATTCAATTTAACCACAAATTGAAAACATGAATCAAAACTTGTGTCCAAGCATCCAAGTAACAAGCTAAAATCTGTATCCTGCTTTATCTAAAGCAAATACTTGTATACTGTATATATATATATATATATACTTGCTTTTTTTTAAAGAAACATTCAAGATTAAATTGATAATTTACCAGTAAAAAGTTCAAGCCCCAGTTCCACCTAATAAAGTTTGGCTGAGCAAGGTCCTTAACCCTCTCTGCTCCAAGGGTGTCGTCATATGAGCACTAACCATGTGCTCTGAACACAGCTGTGCTGGGATGTGCAATTTCCCTATGCATTAATGTATATGTGACAAATAATGGCTCAACCTAAACCCTAAACCTCAACATATTTTTCCCATCCGTGCGTGTGTGTGTGTGTGTGTGTGTGTGTGTGTGTGTGTGTGTGTGTGTGTGTGTGTGTGTGTGTGTGTGTGTGTGTGTGTGCGCGTGTGTAGAACAGTGATAGAAGCAGACTGTGTGATCTAATGAGTAGTGATCAGAGGTGACAGGCAGCTGATGGTCTGGGTGACATCACTCGCATTACTTCAGCTAGTGCAAGCTTGATACAGGTCGCTGCCTTGCTGCACTCAGCTGATCATCTGATCTCCAAAGGATTAACAATCACACACTCAAACCCAGCTTTGCAAAACAGTTGCAAAACAGTGACATTTGTACTGCACTTGGCAATTAGAAAAGCAACACTGTCTTATAAATATAAAGTAAGCTGAGCATATCTGTAAGTTTTAGTGTAATATTCAAATCAATGCATCAAAATATCCAGGTAAAACATTAGACTTGAACCATTATGAAAGCCATTATATGATGAAGTTAGCCATGTTATTTGACAATTATCTCTGCATGGATCTGCATCACCTAGAAGATTAAGAAGAAGATTGCTTTATTTGTCCCATTTACAGTACGATGACGGCATGGTGGCTTAGTGGTTAGAACTGACGCCTTGTACCTCCAAAGTTTGTGTGCATGGAGTTTGCATGTTCTCCCTGTGCTTGGTGGGTCTGGTATTCCGGGCTTCTCCCACTGTCTGAAAGCATGCAGAATAGTCGTAAAAATGAATAATAATAATAATAATAATAATAATACAATAGCCTCCACAATCCCTAGTTGGACTACAGAGGTGGGTGGGTGGATGGATACATTACATTACATTACAGAATTTCCAGAGCGTAGCGGCCAGAGCACAGTGTAAGCCCAGATACAGCGCCCTGCAAACAAGGTACATAAAGAATGGCACGCGCGTGTCTTACTGTAGTGACCAATTCAATTCAATTCAATTCAATTTTATTTGTATAGCGCTTTTAGCAATTGACATTGCCTCAAAGCAGCTTTACACAATCAAAAGAATTATTTAAGTTTGTATGGAATGTGAATGTGTATGAATCACAATGGTCAGTTTGTCCCTGGTGAGCAAGCCGAGGGCGACAGTGGCAAGGAAAAACTCCCTGAGATGGTGATAGGAAGAAACCTTGAGAGGAACCAGACTCAACAGGGAACCCATCCTCATCTGGGTGAAAAATGATCTGCATGAAATTATCTGCATTTATACAGTGTGTTAGGTGGCAGGCAGGTCAGCTATAACAGTTGATGTTAGTTGATGTTAATATGGAGTCCATGTAGTTATTGGAGACTTAGGTAGACTTGTAGGAAATTCCAGTCCTGAACTATCGGACTGTCAAGTCCCCAGAGAAACAGTTGCCAACACCAGTCGAGGCCAGAACCGTCGTCTAGGTAGAGAGAATCATCCCCAGGCACCAGACGCATACCAAAGAGACACACAGGGCATCCATGTGACGAAATCTCCAAGCAGAAGCCAAATGGACCAGAGGTGGCATCGGCTCCCACACACATCACATCAGTATCATCATCAAAAACAATACCACTCGGCTTATGTATGAATATCTCAGTTAATTTCATTTTAATTTGTTTTTAAAAACCGTGATATAAGACAGCTACAAATCGAGAATACTAAGCAGAATTTTTATAACTTTGATAAATTAATCTTATCAGCGAGCTTATCATCTCGAGCACTCAGTGATCGATTGGTCTGTACGAACAATGATTGGCAGGGACGAGCTGTCATATGATTGGTTGCTGCAACAGGTGATGCTCAGCGACTCCTACCAATGGTTCCGCTTTACACTGAGCCAGAAAGTTGAGAAGTCTCCTGGCGCCCTCTCCTGGAGGAATACCAATAATGCCGCTTGATGCCATCGATGTTTCTGTATTCGGCACTAAGCCTGGGCTGGAAATTTACCGCCGGTGTTGTTCGTAGTTACCTGTCTCTCGAGTGCTGGGGATGGAAAACAAGAAATTTAAAATTAACCTGGACGATTCTGCGTTAGACAGAGAACGAAGTCCGGTTAGTAGGGTGTACCTGGGAGTAATTAATGATGACCTACACCTGCGCAGGACTGTTATACTTGTTACTAGCTAATTAGCTAACAGCTAGCTACAGTGTGTAGATAAGTGTTATTGAACTGTAAGCACAGCAGAGAACTGTTTGCAGAAGGTTGCGTGCATGCATTGAGCTATTAAAAGATAAAACGCCAATGTGATGCATGAAAACTGGGGACTCATTAAGATCTTTGTCTAGTTATTATTTCTGATTATTTAGTTACGTGTTTATATCCCCTGCACTGCTGAGCTTTCCCACAGTTGGGTCCCTAAACAAGGTCCTTCAGCCCTCAGCTGTTCAAAATGTGTGTGTATGAATGAGAGAGATGAAATGCAGTGCATTGTGTTGTAGGAATGGGAAGCATCAGTCACCTCTCGATACCATATTATCATGATTCTTGTGCTGGTTCAACTAAAATCCTGTTCTATAAGTATCACGGTTTTATAAATATCCAGAATCGTTATTACATTTTCACACGATTTTGTTAAAATTTAAAACTTAAAAAAAAGTTTAAAAAAGTCAAGCTCAGCATTTAAACAATACAAACTAACTTCAAATACAAGAGTTTAACATTTACCTGTGCATCACTGCCATAATTATTTCTAATAATAATTCAAACTTTTCAAATAATTCTCTCCTTCCACACTAGATGTAAATGTGTAAATAGTTTACTTGTATGATTATAAAGAAACAGATGTTTTACTGCCTCAAATGCCTCCAAAGTTTCAAAACTTGTCAGTGAGCAAGTGAGACTGGTGTGTTTGAGACTAATTCGCTCACAGAGTTTGGAGAAAAAGGCAAATCTGAGGCTTTTAACTCGCATGACTCCCCCCCCATCTTTATTGTGTTGTAACATATCTAATCTGCTCATACAGGTAGCCTCTCTTTTCAAGCCCTCTTCCAGAAGAGACTGTGCAGACGTCTTGACTACCCACAATGCACAAAAAGATGGCGGCCAGCCACTGTCTTATGCTGAGTTTGTTGTTCAAAGCAAAAACAGAGCTAAAGAGCGACCTGGTCATGGAGATCTTCCTAAGGATGTGGTTAGAGCTGCGGGACAGAGATCCGATGAATGTGGATCGATCGCAGCACCATCCACAGATGCTAGGAGAGAGATGGAGAGACAGGGTTTGAACCCAACTATATCTAGATTAGAGACTTCTGTAGTTCCAGGAAGACTCGAGGAGAATCTGGTACAGGGGCAGAAAATGGACGAAGGTCAAAGCACAGAGGAACGCACTTTGCTGGCACCGGCCGTAGGATCTGGCAACAGCATTATCGTCAGCCCAAGACAGGTACAGGAACATTTCAATTTTAAGGGTCGTACTGTATATATAATATATGTTTTTGGATTAGAGAGTGTTCCTCATATTTAAGAGTGTTCCTCATATTTTTTGACATAAGTGAGAATCAGATGTTATGCCACTTTAATGCAAAACCTCCGTTATCATGTGAAATGTAATTTTGTCCTACAAATAGTTTTATCTACAATTATTTTACTCCAGGTTTCTAGTTGCCTTTTGGAAGTTTAAGATATTGAGCAATAAACATTTGATTCACAATGAGCCTAATGCAACCGAACATATTTTTTATAACTTATTTTACATATACATATAGTGGTGCATAAACAAAAATATCTATAACCATTCTGCTTAATTTACATTTATTATTTGTATGTGGTGTCATAAACTTTTTTGTACAGAGAGGAAACCCTATATTAAAGTTTGTCCGGAGTGTGCCATGGGAGTTTGCAGAAGTGGTACCAGACTACATCTTAGGTCGAACTACATGTGCACTCTTTCTCAGGTAGAGAGGTGTGTTTGATGCGTGTGTGCATGCAGAAATGCTCTAGCACAAGTTAAGTGTGAAACCACAATGCGTCCTTCATGCTTTTGCAAATGTTTTTTTTTCTTTCTTTTTTTTCTTTTCCGAGTAACAATGTTATAAATAACTGGAAGAAAGTATATGTTTCAAGCTACACTTACAAGCGCAAATGTATTGTGTAATGTGTGTGAAGGTTCTCAGTTGTCGTTGTTTGGAAGCTTGTGTCAACCTGACCTCTTTTGGTTGCTTTAAAGCATTTCACTTCTCATTCAAGTAGCTTATTCACTCTCTATAAGCTCAATAAGCCAGCCTGAAGAATATGAGTAAGGAGATATGTTTCAAGCAAGCCAAATGCAGTCCAGCTGACAAAAAAATTCAGCTTCCAGACTTGTACCATAATGTCATACTAACTGTATTACTAAAAACCTAGAGTAATTGATTCATATGGTAACTGCAGCAGTAATCTGTGTTTTTTCAGTGTTCGCTACCATTCACTGAACCCAAACTACATCCATGAGCGGCTAAAACAGCTGGGTCAAGCGTTCACACTCCGAGTGCTGCTCGTGCAAGTTGATGTGGTGAGATTTTATGTGGTACTGTCACATGCACATGCGTGTTCTTTAAATCTCAACTAATGGCAAACAGGTTTACAATTTAAACAGAAAAAAAATCAGCAACCTTTGTGTGTACATATGGGGAAATTTCTTATTCTGTGTTTAATTCTATGTGTTTTTGTCTAAAAGCATGATAAAAATGATCTGATTGTAGCGGGTCTCAGTATTTGACAAATACAACTTCAGTCGGGAGACAACATATAACTTTTTTTCACTGTGCCATTATTTGTTGACCAAAAATTAAACCAAAAAAATATATATTAAGAAAAAACATGTGGGCAATACTAACTTACTGCTTCCACAGGATTTAAGAGGGTAAGTTCCAGCTATGTGTTGCCAATCATGAGCCCTGGATTAATTGCTCATCAGCAGGCTCAGCTTTATTTTTGTTAAATAGGTAATAGCACAGAGAAAATAAGTTATATGATGTTCGTCTGAGGGTGCATTTGCCTAACACTAAGACCCACTTTATTATGTTTTTTTCACTAAAACATAGAATTAATGGAGGAGGCACTAACTTTTACACATGACTGTGTTTCCTGTATTATTCAGTTTAGTTTTTAATATTTATCATTTAATCTGCACCTCAGTATTATGATGTTTATCGTTCTGCTTTTTACCGTCTTGCTATTTAAATAGAAAGATCCTCATCATGCTCTGAAGGAACTTGCTCGTATCTGTATCATGGCTGACTGCACACTTATCCTGGCCTGGAGGTGAGTTCAGAAAGCCTCTTAGTAGCATTTACAGTGTGCCACATCGTGTACCACATGTGTAATATGTGTGTTTTCTAAAGCCCTGAGGAAGCTGGCCGTTACTTGGAGACATACAAATCTTATGAGAAAAAGCCAGCAGATCTGCTTAAAGAACAAGTCGAGAAAGATTACCTGTCTAAGGTCAGAGTGCACTTACAGCACCTGCTCGCTATGATCTGTGAACACACTCCTCATGGTTATCTCCTACGTTTCTCTTTGGTAGGTTACTGATTGTCTGACCACAGTGAAGTCCATCAACAAAACTGATGCTATCACACTGCTGTCCACATTCTCAGTAAGAGCTCGCTTTTCAATTTCTAAGCCATTAATTAGAGCATGCTCGTAAAAATATTAATGTCAACGTTTTCCAATGGTGTAAATTTTAAGGCACTTTTCTGAGTCGCTCTGGATAAGAGCATTAACCAGATGTAAGGTAAATAATGGGAGCTTTTGCTCTCTTAACTTTGTTCTGTTATTCTGCACAGTCAAAAGTCAAAAGATTGATTTAAACACCTTTGTGTGTGTGTGTGTGTGTGTGTGTGTGTGTGTGTGTGTGTGTGTGTGTGTGTAAATCTTATGTGTCCTTTACTGTTGCATTATGCTGTCTATAGTCTTTGGGGGGCATCATTAGTGCATCAAAGGAGGAGCTGGAATTGTGTCCAGGACTTGGACCACAAAAGGTTAGTTCAGTCTGTATGAGCAGAGTTTTTCCTTCTAATTGTTTGTCAACAACTTGTAATTATGCAACAAATTTTTCATTTAATGAAGTTTTATATAATACACTCTGGGTTTATTTGATGTCATCTTTATTTAGGCTAGAAGGCTGTACGACGTGCTTCACCAGCCCTTTCTGAAGTCAAAAAAGAAAGAAAGCACATGATAATTGAACTCCAGGAAAGTCAGGAAACAATCTAATATTCCCCCCCAACAAAACAGCCTCCCATGTTTATGTTCAAATCACAAGCCCATAAAAATGGCATACTGATGCTTACAACAGGGACTGTCTAAATGCTGAGGATGGAGGGATATGAGCGGTTTGGAGATCAGAACTTCTCTCTGGATGGTAAAAAGAAGACTCTAAGGATATCTTGTTTGTATGACCATGACTATTTATTTTACTCATCAAGTACTCATCTGCTAAAAGGTGTATTTCTGTGCATTCTTACAATAAAAATATATTTTCAATAATATGGGTCAGTTGCATAGTGTGAAATAGTAATAGTATAGTATAAAATACAGTATAACACCACAGTGGATCGCCACACCCGGTTCAAATAGTTTTAAAGTTTCCGTGAGTTTTGTCTAACAGGCAAAATTAGACAGCTATTTGGAGCGAAGGTTGTTGGTCTTTTGCTCGCTCACATCAAGGAGTCGCTACAGCGGACCATGTGATCCGCACACAACTTGAGACAATGGATGAGTTTTACAATGGATGTCCTTCTTGATGCAACCCTTCCATTTTTCCCAGGCTTGGGACTGGTGGGGTTTGGGTATTGGGAAACTGAAGCCAGGCCATGCACATGGCAGGGGAGCAACCTAACACTGATCCACCAATTTTGCAACATTGGTTGGGATGATTAAGGGGCCTTTAGGTTTTTAGTCTTTTTTCTGTGAAAAAGGGCTTATGCCTAGAATAGAATAAAATAAAGTCATTGTCCAATCGTTTCCTGTTTTGTTTAACAAGAATGGAGATACTTGTACAGTAAAACCTCGGATTACGAGTAACGCAGTTTGCGAGTGTTCCGCAAGACGAGCAAAGATTTGTAATAAATGTTGACTTGGAAAACGAGCATTGTCCTGTTTTACGAGCACCGGGTATCATGTATCACGCATGCGCTTCTTGATTTGACACTGAGCGTCACGTGATCACAACTGAGCCAACGGTTTTTCTCTCTCTTGCGCTGCGGGCAGGGGCGTAGATTTAGGGTGGACGGAGGGGATGTGTCCCCACCAATATCCTCCGACCATTGAACTGTCCCCACCAATCATTTAATCCACTCAACATCAAAAGAATAAAAATCGTGCTGTCAACATTAACATAGACACGCAGAAAGGGATAAATCACGTTCACTCCTTGAGTCCTCCCGCCCCCAAAACACATATGAACATTTTGATTGGCTGTTCCTTTCCCTGCTATCATGTGATAGGCTATGGCAGCGTTCAGATACAAGCAGCGCCAAATGCGGTGGATTTTTCCCCCCCGTGCAGGAAGGTGTGTTGGGGACATACATACATACATACTGTACATGTGAGGATGGCGGCAGCACAAAAAAAAAAAAAAAAAGAAGAAGCTGGACATAAGGAGGTTTTTTTCCCCCAAAGAAAAGTGTAAGTCACTTCAAGTTCTCTAGTGAATCCATCAAATTAACGACAACAGTTAATGTTAATGCTAGTGTTTTTTTTTTTTTTTTTTTAACCGCTTTGACTCATATTCATTATAGCAGGGCAGAGGCTATAGTTATTTGATTCGATGTTTGCACACTAAGACTCAGAAGAAGTGAAATAAAATGATTGCTGTTTAAATGGCATGTGTTTATCCTGTTTTGTCAGGTGACAGAACCTAAACACCTGTGCTGTATATCAGACAGCGATGGAGAGAGAAGGGGTCACAGGTGATGCTGAACAATGACTTGATATTATTATACCTAGTTGTCCTGAGATTTAACATTGTTACCAATAATAGACTGAGGCATTCTCTGTCCATGCTCATAAGGAATCCCTCAATGGTTTTTTATTAGGGGGACAGAAGCAGATCAGCCATGTTGTAGTTCAGGTGAAGAGGCAAGGTCACAGGAGGTCAATCTGAATGTTGATTATATACAGTATAACATATAATGTGTGTGTGTGTGTATTATACATGTTGATTATACTAATATTTAGCATCATGAGGAGTGATAGGTTGAGGATGTAAGTGATTCATTAGTGTTTTTGGCAAAGGTTTTGAACTGACATGTCTCACTTTTTTGTCATGCTATATCATCAGGTGACAATCCTGTCAGGTACTAGTGCAGTCAGAGGGGAAGAGTTAGGGTCAAAGGTAAGGCCTATTAAAGGCATTGTTCACCCCCCCCCCCCCCCACAAAAAAAAAAAACATGCTCATTATTTACTCCTTAAGTTGTTTCAAACTTTTAAGATTTTCTTTATTTTGTTGAATACAAAATAAGATATTGTGAAATAAAGTTGGATTGGGGGGGGGGGGGGGGGGACGTTGGAGTCATAGGTCCCCACCAATGTCCAGAGCAAATCTACTCCCTTGGCTGCGGGTAATCATCTTCCCTGCTGGGTCTTAGTGCTCGTCACTTAATGATATAATCAACATCCGTGTGTGTGTGTTTTTCTTTCTCTTGCGCTGCAGAGTGTGCGTTTTACGTGTGTGCGCGCGTAATTTGACACCGTGCCGGTTCTCTCTCTGTTAGAATTATTTTATATATAAAGGAGTTGATTCTACTCTCTTGTTCTCTTCCACATAGATTTGATATTAACGTGTGAAAATCTTTCCTGCTGCTATCTTCCTGTCTCCTCTTGCATCTGTTCTTAAAGGTGTGAACGCTCCCACGCTCACCTACCCATACTCTCTTTATGTCTCTCTCTCTTCCCCTCTCTCTCTATCTCCCTCTGTCTCCTTCCCCCCTCTCCCCCTAACTCGAGCCAACATCTTGTGATCTGTCTCTGCACGGACACCTCTATCTTCCTCTCCTTTGATTCTTCAGGATCTCACCAGGACATTTACAATGGTTCATGCTCTTTGTAGTAACATATGTCTATAGCCCAGGCGTTTGGTCAAATATATATAAACCCCATCTTTTGCTGTTAATAAACAGAGACCTTTCTGACAGACAACGTGTGTGTGTGTGTTTGACTGAATCTTTCCTGGCGCCAGAAAAGCTTACCAAAACACAGCGGACAGACCGAGCAACTCGCCTCTTCTACTACGCTACTTTAGAAAAACTTTTCAATCTGGGGGCTCGCGTAACCTTTTGTCTCCAGGAAGGTAAGTTAAGCAGTATTTTTGCTATTGTACTTCCTTCCTTGGTCAGAAAAGTTTTTGAACCAATAGTTTATTTATGTAGTCAATTGGCGTGTATTTGGCTTATATTTTGGAAAAAGAAACTTGTGCATTTTAATTAGTTTTTGTTTCGCGTTGTGTTTGACATTACTCGCGTTGGTTTATTGACTAAAATTACAGCGATTGTGGATAATTGAAAGATATAGATTAAACTAGGTGTTTAACTGAAACTGAAGAATTAAGCTAAAAACATACACAGCGCTGTCATCGCGAGTACCTACGTCATCAAAACCGCGTCCCGTTAAAAGCAGACGCGCTACTTCGGGTGTGTTTTAAGAGTTATACGTTCGCTAAATTCTGTTGTTTACGTAATTTATGCACTTTCAATATTGGTAATTTAGTGAGGCATTTGTAGCATGCACTTTGTGTATAAGCTGGCCCTGGCGTAGAGGCGCGTGGCTAGAATATAAATAAATGAATTGGTTATAGCCATATTCCTTAGTGTTCTTTGGAACAGGGCGCGGCGTGCAGTTGCAGTTATACACGTGGGGGGTGCATGAGTTTTATTGTCTCCCTGACGTAGAGGCGTGTGGACTCAGCCCGGCGCACCTGAGCTCAATTTTTCTGAGAGTGTTCTCAGAAACAGGGTAGATTGGCCGAATGCCTTATTAATTCACTATATTGGTATTTGATAAATGTGTGATTAATCTCCAAAGATGTAGAGGCATGTGAGATTTGAAATAGAATCCATATTCCTGGTAGTGTTATCAGGAACGCGGAGATATTACACATTTATGATAATACACTTTTAAATTACAGTATTCTTCAGTTTTAAATATATACTTATTAATTCACTATATTGGTATTTGATAAATGTGTGAATAATCTCCAGAGATGTAGAGGCATGTGAGATTTGAAATAGAATCCATATTCCTGGTAGTGTTATCAGGAACGCGGAGATATTGCACATTTTTGATAATACACTTCATGGATTACAGTATTCTTCAGTTTTAAATATATTCTGATACACTGTACGAACGTCACACCACCCGTAATAAAAAAAAAAAATTAATAATAATAATTAAAAAAAGGCTTAAAGTGTCCGCTTAACTTCGATAAGCTTGGTTTGTTTACTAACTGTAACTTACTAACAAGATGGGAAATGGTCGTTCCAAAAAGTCTCTTACTCCTAATTATTGGATGAATAATTAAGGATTTGGAATTTTATTCAACCTTTTGTGTCACCTATTCGACAGTAATAGGTTTTAGGAATTAGATTAGATAGGTTTAAAACTGCTTGGTTCTTACACAGGGATATTTTTGGATGTAATATTACTCAACATTTCACACAACTATTTCAAACAACCTTTGTTAATAATATAGACCTAATTCTCTTAAAAAATTTTCTCTAGCAGGGACCGGACACTAACCTGCCATACAACTCATGTGTCGGGATGGCCGAGTGGTCTAAGGCGCCAGACTCAAGGTGTATACCTTCCTGTAACTAGCCCAGATGATCCAAATTTGCATTTCCTTCATCGATTTGTGGTGATACCTTCATCTCCGTTCAATTTACTAGGCCGAGATGGACTGTCTAAATTAGGCTGTTGTATATCTTTTGCAGAAGGGAAAACCGTTTTAAAGACCCCTAATAATCTGACTATGTTCTCTGATGTGATCCTACAGGTTGATTCTACTGATGGATCTATTGTCATCCCATCCTACTTGTCTTCTGTACCTCCGAGGTTGTGGTCTACTCATGCTAATGAAGTGGGCACAGTTTGCACTACACCATACACAGCAAAACGTAAAACACTGACACCTGTGTATTGTAAGCAATACCCTCTTTCACCAGATAAAGAGGCAGGTATTGAGAAAGTGATTTTGTCAGTAATAGAACAAGGTGTCCTAGTTCCTACACAATCTCCATACAATACACCTGTTAATCCTATACAAAAGGCAGGTGGAAAAGGATGGAGATTTACCCGAGATTTGCGTAAAATTAATGATATTGTCATTCCTGCAAGTCCTATTGTTCCAGATGTCCCATCCATTTTGACGTCAATACCTCCAAATCATTCATATTTTACAGTAGTTGATTTGTGTTCTGCCTTTTTCAGTGTCCCTGTCAGTGAGCAGACGCAACCTATATTCGCTTTCACCTTCAAAAACCAACATCTGACCTGGACTCGTCTTCCTCAAGTGTTCAGACTCTCCAGCTGTGTTCTCCTCTGTTGTAAGAGATGCCATGGCTTCCCTGACCCTGCCTGAGAAAGTCCGACTTCTGTTATACGCCGATGACATCCTCCTCTCAGCTGAAACTGAGGACTTATGTCGCAAACATTCACTGCGCATGCTGACACATCTGGCTGATGTTGGACAAAGAACATTATCTGCTGATCGTATACAATCTGTTGTCGAGATTCGTCCACCTGCCACGAAGCAAGCAATGATGGGCTTTCTTGGACTTATAAACTATTGTAGGCAGTTCATTCCTGACTGTTCCTACTATGACAAGATATTACGCCAGTCATGCTCCTCCACTCAACCAGACAAAATCACATGGACATCTGAGATGAAGGACTCTTTTTGTTACCTCAAGCGATCTCTAAGTTCAGCTCCAGCATTGGGTCTACCTGATTATGGCAAGCCATTTCACCTATATGTCTCTGAAGGCGGGGGGGTCGCAGCGGGGGTCTTAGCCCAAGATCACGGCGGGTCTTATCGGCCAGTTGCATACTTATCTAAAACCCTAGATCCTGTAGCATCAGGACTTCCTGCTTGTCTGCGAGCTGTGGCTGCCTCTGCTCTCATTGTCACGGATGCTGAAAAGATTGCTCTCTCGTACCCCTTAGTATTACACTCTTCTCACCAAGTTATAGGGCCAGGGGTAGCTCAGTGGTTAAGGCATTGGACTATGGTTCGGAAGATCCCAGGTTCAAACCCCACAACCACCAAGTTGCCACTGTTGGGCCCTTAACCCTCAACTGCTCAGATGTGTAATGATATAAAAATGTAAGTCGCTCTGGATAAGAGCGTCTGCCAAATGCCTAAATGTAAATGTAAGTTATAACGATCCTTAATAATATTCAGACACAGCACATGACAGCTCAACGTCGTTCAGGATATGAAGCTATTCTTTGTGCCACACATAATCTACCTATTAAACCAATATCGACACCCAACACTCCGGCTGTACTCTTACACCGTCTCATGACACTCTGTGGCCCTGATCAGACCCAACCAGACTGGGCTGATCATGACTGTCTACATGAGATCACCACTACCTCGGCTGTACGCTCCGATTTATCTTCCACTCCTTTAGAGCATGGCACACACATTTATGTTGATGGCTCTTGTTCAAGGCCTAATGACAATGTGACACATTGCGGCTATTCTATCTGTCAGCTGCCCAACATTGTATTAGAAGCTTATTCGTTGCCTTTTCTTTCAGCTCAAGCTGCAGAACTTACCGCTCTTACTCGTGCATGTCTCCTATTTAAAGATCAACCTGTTACTATCTTTACGGATTTGCGTTACGCTTATGGTGTCACACACGAGTGTTCACCTGGCAGCGATATGCTAATTCGGGATGAGAACGGCCGTATAGCTCTTCCAGCATCTGTCCTCCTGTTATTAGTGCGTCATTTTCATGGTATTTCACATGTCGCAAAACGGGGGGTAATCCGTATGATTGAGGACAGATTCTGCATTCGCAATATCAAACAGGCTACACTTGTTCTATTAGATTCCTGCTTGATCTGTGCTCGTGCAAATACACAAGGACAACATGTTAAACATGATGCCTTGCCAATGCCTATTGCACCATTCCAATGCTTACAAATTGACTTTACACACATGCCACCTGTCAGAAATCTGAAATACATGCTTGTAATCGTGGACAGATTTTCTAAATGGGTAGAAGCATTTCCATGCTCAAAAGAAAATGCAACGATAGTAGTTAAAATTCTGGCTAAAGAAATCATTCCTAGATACGGTATTCCAACATCTATTGGCAGTGATAATGGCACGCCATTTGTCTCCAAAGTGACACAAAAATTGTGTAAATTTTTAAACATTGATTGGAAATTTCACATCCCCTACCATCCCCAAAGTTCTGGTGTGGTAGAGAGGATGAACAGAACAATCAAAGATAGGTTGACAAAAGCCATGATGAATACAGGTAAGAATTGGGTTGACCTGTTACCATCTGTGCTTTGTGAAATTAGAATGACACCCAATTCTACAACCAAACTTTCACCATTTGAGATTATAATGGGACGACCATTCCCCACCCCCTGTGTAAAAGGTAACCCCGGTGTTTCCCTTATAGGTGATCTGGACGTGATTGTCGGCGATTATACGCAAGCGCTCATTGAAAAACTGAACAGTGTTCACGGTAATGTCTCTGCTTCTCTCCCTCTTCCTACAGACAAGCCTACTCACTCTTTCATCCCAGGTGATACAGTGCTGGTGAAAAGTTTAAATCCAAGGAAGGTGGGGGATGCGGCCTACAGTACACCTACAACTGTAATTGCAGTGACACGCACAGCTGTTCTCACAGACTCACAGCCACAGTGGATTAACGCTAGCCGCGTGAAGAAGGCACCGCAGATGACTCTGACTGCTTGACATAATCAACCACTCACAAGATCTCCTAGCCCGCACCGAGGGCTAGTGGAGCAACATATGTCCAGAAGACACCTCAAAAGGGGGCTCTCGTCACTTCTCACCTTTTACACATACACATATAGGTTCAACTTTGTATTAGTTTGCTTTTTCCACATTTTATTTTTGTGCCAACGCCTGATGTAGTGTGAATTTCATTTCTAATTATGATTCTAGAAGTGATTTAATCCTGACTATCTTCTTCCTTTATCACCCTTCTTATAATCATCGTTGCTGACTCTACTAATTATGAAGCTCTGCTTCTTCACGTTAATATCTCTTGCTATGTTAACTTATTGACATTCACAAATTCTGTTAGAATTTAAGGGGGCAACTGTTAGAATTATTTTATATATAAAGGAGTTGATTCTACTCTCTTGTTCTCTTCCACATAGATTTGATATTAACGTGTTAAATCTTTCCTGCTGCTATCTTCCTGTCTCCTCTTGCATCTGTTCTTAAAGGTGTGAACGCTCCACGCTCACCTTCCCATACTCTCTTTATGTCTCTCTCTCTTCCCCTCTCTCTCTATCTCCTCTGTCTCCTTCCCCTCTCCCCCTAACTCGAGCCAACATCTTGTGATCTGTCTCTGCATGGACACCTCTATCTTCCTCTCCTTTGATTCTTCAGGATCTCACAGGACATTTAAAATGGTTCATGCTCTTTGTAGTAACATATGTCTATAGCCCAGGCGTTTGGTCAAATATATATAAACCCCATCTTTTGCTGTTAATAAACAGAGACCTTTCTGACAGACAACGTGTGTGTGTGTGTTTGACTGAATTTCTCCTGGCGCCAGAAAAGCTTACCGAAACACAGCGGACAGACCGAGCAACTCGCCTCTTCTACTACAAAACTTTAGAAAAACTTTACACTCTCTCTCTCTCATACGCGCACACACACACACACACACACACACACACACACACACACACACACACACACTCACTCACTCACTCACTCACTCACTCACTCACTCACTCACACTCTCTCTCTCTCTCTCTCTCTCCCTGGCCTTTACTGTGTGTCAGTGTTTGAGTGTGTGTGTTATGTGTGTGCGCCAGTGTTGCCAACTTAGCAATTTTGTTGCTAGATTTTGCAACTTGTCATACTACCCTAGCAACGTTTTTTTCAAAAGCACTTAGCAACAAATTTAGCAATTTTTAAAAATGACTCAAAAGAGCAGTGGCCGCAGGCTTTACTCAGTGGAGTGCGGGGTTGGGGCTACATAAGGTCTAAATAGCCAGGCACGTCACATATTTCAAATAATGTTTTTGCTGAGATGGCCAGTCAATTTGAGAAAACATTAATTATTTTGTATACTACACAAAGATGTAGTTTTGAGTGGCGATAACGCAATGACGTCATCACGCAAAGTAATATGTTAATAAGAACCTATTTATTGTGCGTCTGGATGTAATGTTTTAATATAATATAATACACGGCGCCTCAGAGAGTAGAGACATGACGGGCTTACGCTTGTCAGATACTACGTGATGACGTCACTGACATGCAAATTAGTGTGTGACATCACCTGGCAACATTTAGCTACTTTTCTGGCAGGCTTTAGCTAATTTTCATTGGAAATAGTTGGCAACACTGGTGCGCACGCGCGTAATTTGACACCGTGCCAGTTCACTCTCTCTCACCTTTAATGTGTGTGTTTTTCTTTCTCTTACACTGCAGAGTGTGTGTTGTGTGCGCGCGCATAATTTGACACCACGCCGGTTCTCTCTCACACACACATTCTCTCTTGTCTTTAGTCAGTGTTTTGTGTATGTGTGTGCGCACGTTTAATTTGACACCATGCTGGTTCTCTCTCTCTCTCTCTCCCCCTCTCGCCTTTAGTGTGTGTATGCGTGCGCATGCGTGCGTTTGAAGCAGAGAGGGGGTGCTTCACTCACACACAACCGGCACGGTGAATTACGCTCACATAACACACACACTCCGCAGCGCAAGAGAGAAACACACACACAGTGCCTGTGCGCATAAATGGAAACACTTATCTGTCTGGATTTATTTTTACTTTTTTTTTAAGGCAAAGTGCAGGTTATTTTGTTTTATTTTTACTTTATATTTTGTGTTAATTATTTTTATGTACTTATTTTTTGGGCTGTTGAATGAATAATTTGAATTTCCATTATTTCTTATGGGAAAATAAAATTTGGTTTACAAGTGTTTTGGAATACGAGCCCGCTTCCGGAACGAATTATTACAGGTTCCATTGTAATGGAAAAGTGGATTATGCCTCCATATATAACATATCAATCTTATCAATATCCTTTATTTGATTTTATGTTTACCCAGTTTTTTTTTTTTTATCCAGATGCTTGGGTGTTTATTACGATATATTGATTTTGTTCCTAACCATTTCTAGGTTGTTTTGAATGTATGATGAAGAACCTCTGACCACAGACAATTCCAACTGCAGATTGTGTTTATTAAGTTTCTTGCAGCTTTGCTACAGTAATTGTTTTGAATGTGGCAAATTTGAATAGCTAATTTGGAAGCCTGACACCCATGGGAAACATCTAAAGCTGTGGTTCCCAACCCTGGTACCTAACCATTGGGCTTTCATTTTCTCATTCAGTGCCACCACTTTTCTTTAAATCTATCTATCCATCCACCCATCTATCTATCATTTTATATTTTATCAGAGTATCAAGAAACTTTTCATTAATAATTCATGACTTCCTGTTTCCCTGTGGTATAGATATGGCATGACATGGGAAAGACAAGAGAACAACCCATTCAAGTAAGACAGATGTGTATCGACCTTCATAAGTCAGGCAATGGCTATAAAAAAAATAGCCACTCACCTACAGTAACCCACATCTACAGTCAGAGGAATCATTAAGAAGTCTTAAACAACTGGAACGGTTACAAACAAGGCTGGACGAGGCCTCAAGTTAATATTGCCCCTTTGCACAGTTAGTAGGATGGTAATATAAGTAAACAAAAAATATTTTTAAATATTCCAGGACCTTTTAAATCAAAATTATGTCCACTGACAGAAGGCTGAAAATGGGTTTCATCAGGATAATGACCCAAAACATTTGGCGAAATCTACACAAAAATGGTACAGCAGGCACAAAATCAAGTTCCTCTCGTGGCCATCTTAGTCCCTAGACTTCAACCCACTTGAAAACCTGAAAAGATTGTGCAAAGAGGAATGCTCAAAGATCCTTCTATCTGTATTCTACTTCTATCTTGTGAAATGTTATAGGAGAAGATTAAGTGGCATCTTGGTGGCAAAAGGGGGCTGTACGATTTATTAACATCAGGGGTGCCAATAATTGTGGCACACATGATTTCATGTAAAAAATATAATAATAATAATGTGGGATTTTTTCCCACTGAAAAATTGTAACTAATAGTTGAATATCAATAATTGAAAAAAAGTGTATACCATCAACTCGTCTCTACTGTATCCAGTTCCTCTGCACTGCCTGTCTTGATGGATGACCCACAGCCAGTGATTTTGCAACCTTTCAGCTGTTTTTCTGATGTTTCACAGCAAGAGGTTGAGGTCATTATCAGATAGATGAAACCATCAAGTTTCCAACTTCCCTTTTCTGGCAGTTCTGGATAAATCTGACATCTTTGCTATAAGTCCCCTAATTACCAGGATTATAAATCACTCTCTCCAGTCTGGATATGTTCCCCCATCACTGAAAACTGCTGTCATCAGACCACTTCTTAAAAAATCCATCTTGGATCCAGAAGTGCTTGCAAACTACAGGCCTATTTCTAACCTCAATTTCATCAAAAAAAACATAATGATTTGTTTGAGAAATTCCAGTCTGTTTTCCATCCCTGCACTCCTCATTTCTGCAAAAAGCCTTCAAAAGCTGCAGTATATTAAAAACTGTGCTGCTAGGATCCTGATGTGGGCATGTAAATATGACCATATTATGCCCTTCCTTAAATCTTTTCATTATCTCTCTGTTTCATTCAGAAATGAATATGAAGTTGCCATTCTTACCCACTAGTGCACCTAAAAGAACTTATTCCTTCACATACATCTACACGCAAACTCTGAACTGTCTCAGTACATCTTCTGAAACCTCCGAAGACCAAGCGTCATACTATGGGAGATTGGGCTTTTTGTTCAGCGACAACTAGACTTGGGGATGCTCTTTCAGAGTATCTGAGGATGCCACAGACTGTTGATGATTTTTAATCTGGTCTTAAAACTTATCTTTTTATCAGGTCTTTTGGTTGAAATAATTTGTAGCGCTTTGAGAGTGTATATAAAGTGCATTATGAATAAAACATATTATTATTATTATTATTATTATTATTGTACTTCAAGGAAGGATTGGATTTTTCTCTTTTTTTGCTTAAAAAAATCATTCAAGCATAAGTTCAACATATGCAGTATAACTATTTTTTCCTTTGAACAGTGAAAGTCCTCACCAATTGTTTCCATTCACCTCTAGTTTCAGTTTGAGTCATTTCTGCCACCTTTACAACAAAAAGGAACCCTATATGTGTGAACTTTGCATGCACTGTGTGACGGATGTAAGATGGATGAGGTTTCAAAGCTTCTATGGAGGAGGGGCTATGATAGAATATTTGTTGAAATATAAGAGGAATTATATGGTTTGTTTCTAAAGCATACAATAGACATGTTCTTCAGCATCTCTTTCCTCATACTTTCTGTCCTTCCTTTATGCGGTAATGTATTTTTTTCCTATATACTTACAGTACATAATAGCATTCAATAGTTTGGACATACCTTGTTCCATTGTCTCTCCTGATTTTTATTTCTTTCTACATTGTAAATCAATGCTGAAGGCATCCAAAACATCCTTTGAACAGTTGAGATTGAGATGTGTCTGGTACTTATATAGGTACAGTAATTTACTGTAAAACCTTCATAAAGCATCTAATTTGAGGCGCTGTAAATTTTGATTTTTGAAGCTGGTAACTCTAAATGAACTTCTCCTCTGCATCAGAGGGATGTTTTGGTCTTGCTTTCCTAGGAAGGTCTTCATGAGATTCAGTTTCATTATGGTGCTTAATCGGTTCTGCAAGTGCACTTGACAATACTGTTCTTTCTGTTCCAGAACAGCGGACCTTCATGTCTTAAAATAATAACTTGGTGTTGTTACATAATTCCATATGTGTTATTTAATAGTTCTGAAAGCTGCAGTATTGTTCTAATGTAGAAAATAAATCACAAATCAAGAAACATTGAATTAGTATGGCCAGGCAGTGTACTGTATATAAAACTTACTGCAATGTTTTCAACATTATGCCCTTTTTTTT
The DNA here is from genome assembly GCA_030522415.1 of Channallabes apus. Classification (NCBI taxonomy): domain Eukaryota; kingdom Metazoa; phylum Chordata; class Actinopteri; order Siluriformes; family Clariidae; genus Channallabes; species Channallabes apus. Next base: position 23,685,706 of record CM060109.1, read on the forward strand.
TTCCTTCAGAGGCAATGGAGAGCAGCATTATTGGTGGAAATGTAGTGAAACCACACTCCCGACCCTACATGGTGTCTGTTCAGATTAACAAAAAACACGAGTGTGGTGGTATGCTCATCAGACATGATTTTGTGCTGACTGCAGCCCATTGTTTTGAGTATGTTCTTTTTTGCTCACGTTCACATATGAAGGCTACAGTATGCTAACATTTTCAGTGTGTAGTCACATTATATAGTGCTGTGAAAAAATATTTGCCTGTTTTGTCTTCCTGATTATTTATTTATTGCATATTTGTCATGCTTAAATGATTCAGGTCATCAAACAAATTTTAATACTACATGAAGATAATGTTTTTAATAGAAGGTTTAGTTTATTCAGAAATGTCCAAACCTACCTGGCCTTATGTGAAAAAGTCCCTAAACCTAGTAAATGATTGTGCAGTTACTGTAACATTGTGCTGGTGTGCTAACAAAGTGTTTGCAATAACAGACAATTAATATGAATCTTTTACATCTCACAACATGTTAATCGACTTTGGGCTTTTACTAGGCTTCTCCAAAACTTTTTTTTTCAGCTATCCAGTAGTCAACTCCTAATTTGCAAAGACAAAATACATTACTCACAATAAGTGAGTAGACACATATTGTGAGAGACTTAGTGGAAGGCATACATACGATGTTTGTTTCACATTTTTGGGATAGGGAGGCAATTGTATTGGGGTGATAGACACACCTCATTTTGTGTTTTCCATGTAATGGTCTCATTGTGCCTTATATTGGGGCCAATCCCAAAAGACAACCTTTTTCAATGTGGCATCAGTTTCAACATTCTGTGGGTATAAAAAACTGGTATTGTCAGTAAGTCATACCAAGTTCATCATTCAAACAGCCATGAACACACGACGTCACTTAACGGATGAGCAGCGCCACCTCGCCATGGCGCGCCTTCGGCTCGGTGGCAGGCAGTCAGATGTTGCTCGTGAACTTGGCGTGTCTCAAAGTGTCAGCAGCAGTCTTGCATCAAGAGACAGAACTACTGGCAGAGTTCATGACAGACCCAGGAGTGGAGCCCCACGAGTGACAGACAGCAAGGACCTATGCACTCCGACATCGTTATGCAACTGCCACACAGCTGCAGGCCTGTTTACGAGATGCGAGAGGTACTAGAGTTTCCAGACAAACCATTCGCAACCGACTGCATCGCTTTGACTTGAATGCCAGACGTGACTCCATACATCCACTGACACCAAGAACGCCGTGAACATTTGCAGTGGGCACAAGACCATGTGACCTGGACAGTGCAGCAGTGGTCTACTGTCCTGTTCACTGATGAGTGTCGAGTCACGTGTCGTCAGCGTTACTGTAGAAGGCGAGGTGAGCGAAACGCTGAGGTCAACATGGTCCCCAGGGTTTGCTTTGGTGGAGTAGGTGCAACAGGAATCACGAGTCAGCGCAAAACATATTTGGTTATTGTACATGGCTCAGTCACTGCACGTTCTTACCTCAGAGACATCATAGAACCAATCACCATCCCCCAATTTCGCCAGCAAATCCCCAACTTTCTGTTCATGGATGATAATGCTCCACCACATCGTGGCAGAATTGCCACAGCTCGACTTCAGGAAGTTGGAGTGCTTCATAGGGTATGGCCATCAATGTCCCCTGACCTGAACCCCATAGAGCACATCTGGGACCAGTTGAAGCAGAGACTGGATGATAATACCCCACCCCCACGTGATCTGGCAGAACTGCGTGTAGCACTTGTTGAAGAGAGGAACGCATTGCCTCAGAACAACATCATGAGGCTAGTGAGGAGCATGAGACGTCGCTGTCAAGCTGTCATTGCAGCAAATGGTGGAAACACCCGCTACTGACATTGTCAATTTTTGTTATTTGGGGCTAACCCTGTTATTGTCAAAATTTTTGGGGTAATAAATATTAACCTATTAAACTCATACATTATTAGTAATTTTAAAGGGAACTTTTACTTATTTCATTCAAATTCAGAGCAAATAGGAAAAGCACTTCTATAAATAACAATATCCCTAACTTATTGTGAGTAGTGTAAATGAACACCATAAATTAACAAAACTAAGTATCTAATAATCATCTAAGTACTATACAAAACACAGCAAAAGACAAGATAAAGTGCATGTGTAAATGTGTTACAAGAGTGACAACATGACCCAATGTACTGTAAAACTTGCTGTGTGTATCATTGTCCTGCTGCATAATTCAAGTGCACTTGAGCTTCAGGTCACAAACTGATGACCAGACATTCTCCTTCAGGATTTTCTGGTAAACCAGAGAATTCATGGTTTTAGAGCCTTAGATTTCTCTTTGGTCACTCTCCCATGGATGACATTTTTGCCCAGTCTTCTCTTGATGTTGAATCATGACCTTTGTGAGTTCTTTAGAAGTTGTGCTGGGTTCTTTTATGAGCTCCTGGATGAGTCGTTGTCGTCCTCTTGGAGTAATGTTTTGTAGGCAGGTCACTCCTGCAAATATTCACCACTGTTCCAAGGGGTTCCGGTAGTAATCAGGCCTTGGTAAGGCAAGTGAAAACTCAGCGTTCCAAAAAATGCAAAGGGGCATTTACTTTTTCACATAGGGCCAGATAACTTCAGATGATCATTTTTTGTTACTCAGGTTATCTTTGAGTGATATTAAAAGTTGTTTTATGATCTGAATCATTTAAGTGTGACAAATACAAAGAAACTTGTCAGGAAAGGGGAAATAATTTTCACAGCCCCATGGTAAGTAAATATAGCAAAATCTGATATGCATTATCTGTGATACAAGCAACGTTGCAGACACTGGAAACCACAAGCTGGAAGTGCTCCTGGGAGCTCACAACATCAATGAAAATGAACCACAGCAGCAGAGAATCCAAGTAAAGAAATACTTCAAGCATCCTTGTTACAAAAATAAAGAACATCACGATGATATCATGCTACTGAAGGTACTTTTTTATCCTTTCACAACATTTGTTTCTAGTCATGTATTGCAAACCAGCTCACCTCAAAAATTACCTGACTAATCTGTTACAGCTGAAGTCCAATGCAACACTGAATAAAGAGGTAGACATTATTGCTCTTCCTAAGAACAGTGAAAGCATTCCAGCGCGTGAGAAATGTTCAATCGCTGGCTGGGGCAAGACACACCAGAACAGCGCAGAATCAAATGTCTTACGAGAAGTCAAGCTCAAAATACAGTTTAACTTCGAGTGCAGAAATATTTGGCATGACAATTTCTCCACTGAGAACATGATCTGCACTGTCTCTGATGGAAAAACAGCTTTTTGCCAGGTACTCTGTTGTAGCACAATTCCGGATTAAATACTTAATATCTAAATAAAAACATTTGCCACTGCAATTCATAATGTTTTTTATTTATATTTCTCATGCATCATACTTTCATTCTCTTTGCAGGGTGATTCAGGGAGTCCTCTCATCTGTGGTAATGAACCACAAGGAATTGCTGCATATACCAATGAAAACTGTTTAAATCGCAAATATCCGGAGGTATATATGAAGCTCTCCTACTTTCATCCATGGATTGAACAAGTCATACGCTAGACAGTACACATTGCGAGAGTAACAACAATCCAATAAAATATGCATTGGATATTGTATATTTGTCTTCTCTTTTATTGTAAAGAAACCTGGTTTTAATTAAATTCTTCTCACAATAAGACTTTTAAAACAAATGTAGGTGATCTTTTCCCTACATCTAGTAATGCAATTACAGTCATGTTTATTAATAAGATACGATTAATTTCTTCAACAGCAGCAACAAACATGCTGTTTACACTTTGCTGAATTTATATTTATAAACTAGCTGTGCCACGTATTTGTTCATGTGGAATTTTGGAATTGTATGGTTATTGCAAATCTACAGACATATTTCACTACACTCAATCGTGTTTAAAAAAAAAAAAAGTACAACGGCATCTTCTGGATTTTGGAAGGAATTCAAATTTTTACAGTGAAGTGCGCCGAATTAAAGTTTTGTTAAACAGTTCTTACATGATGTGTGCACAAACAGACAAATGGACAGACAAAAATTCCAATAACATTGATTCGTTCTGTAACTTGATGTGTTCTGTTATTCATCTTAGTTCCACCAAAATATCTTTAATATATCACAATATTTAATATATCGCTAATAAAAAAATCAAGGGGGATGGTGTGATCAAGTATTTTTTAGAGGGGGAACTATAAATAACCATACGAAATGATTGCAAAATATGTCAAATTGGTAAGAACAGTTGTATTAACAAAATATAAGTTTGATTAGATCAACTTGGAGAAATTAAAACTAAAATTCCAAGCCATATACTGTAAGTATTTTTTCCATTGAGATCAAATTGCAATCCACATCAATTCAAAATGTTTTATTACCATAAGTTATTTTTTACCAACTCACTCATTGTCTATACAGTTTTATCCTGTATTAAGGGTTGCAGGGTCCTGGATCCTATCCCAGGAGACTTAGGGCATGAGGAAGGGTACACCTTGGACAGGGTGCCAATCCATCACAGGGCACACACACATACACACAGTCATTCACACACTGGGCAATTTGGGAACACCAATTGACCTAACCTGCAGGTCTTTGGACTGTGGGAGGAAATTGGAGTACCCAGAGGAAACTCACCAAGCACAGGAAGAACATGCAAACTCCATGCACACAGAGACGGGAATTGAACCTGGTCAGGAATTGAACCCAGACCCTGGAGGTGCACCGTGCAAGGCAACATGCTAACCACTACACCACTGTGCCACCCAGTTGTTTTTCAGTTCATGTTATTAAACATGCTATTTTGCTATGAGTAATTTTGGCACTGTTATAATTCCACGTTTGGATCCAAGCCAAGGACGTATGCCAGATGCAGAGCCCACGAAAAGGTAAAAGATGCCTGCCTAACACCATTATTGAATCAGAGATGGAAACGTGAGATCTGAGGGTGCTTTGGCAATGGGGGTGTTTTTTTTTTTTTAAGAATAATCTGAAGAAGAAAGTATCTTAAAACTGATTTGATGCTGATTTGGTCTATTGTGATCCATTTACAACCATTTCATAAATGAAGCAGAGTTTTCCAAAGATAATAAAAATACCTAATACTTACTACAAAAGTGTAGGTGCTTGGAAGAGTAATTCAACAATTCAACTATCAGAAAGCCAATCAGCACTTTGTTCATAATTCACAGATTTACAGGTTATAGAGATTTAATACATCCCAATTCCAGAAAGTTAGTGTGAAAAATGACAATAAAACAAAAATGAGTCATCTGTAAAGTTTCTTTACCTTGTATTATATTCTCAACAACAACTCATTATTTGTTGATTTACCATATTAGTTTAATTATTTGATAAAACTATGCATTTCACATCTGGTGGCTGCAACAAACTCCAAAAGAGTTGGGACAGGGACAATTTTACATTAATAACAATGTGACAAGTTAAACAGTCTGTAATGTAGTGCTGTTAAACAAGTGAGCCAATTATGTTATAGTATAGAAAGAGTTTCAAAGAAATCCCTAGACCTTCTAGAGCAAGGATAGGCAGAGGCTGGTTGATTTGCCAAAAGAATTAGGAAATTATCCAATAATTTCAGGATAAAAACATCCCAATGTTTATCCACAATATTAAATGAAATTCAAGGAAACTCGACTAATCTCCAGGTTTGAACCAAAAGCCACTTATCACTTATGAATCTCTGATCTCTCAGACATCACTGTCGTTAAAACTATTATGCTTCTGTAGTGAATATTATGATGTGATCTCTGAAAGATTTTGGTAAACCTTTGTTATTTTACACCATTTGTCACTACATTTACAAATGCAACTTGAAGCTTAAGGAAGTCTCAAAGGAAGTCTGTGTTATCTGTGATGGACAGTGGCACACTGGAAACAAGGTCAGAGTAGTCAACATCTCAAATAGTTTTTGGAAACGACAGCTGTGATGGTCTCTGGGGCAAAGATGAAAAGGACCATCCAGAGTCCAAACCCCAGCAACAGTCATTATATGAGGTGTGCCAGTGTCTGTGGCATGAGTAAACTGAAATCTGTGAGGGCACCATTAATGGAGAAAAATATGTTCTTTTTGGAGCAACATATGTTGCTATACAACACCATCTTTTTCAGAGACATACCTGTATTATCCAGCACGATAATGCCAAACTGCATACTGCTCGGATTACACATTCATGGCTGCTAAATATAAAGAGTGGGTGCTAAACTGGCTTGCCTGCCTTGTCCAATTGAGAATGCATGGTTACTTATGATGTGCAAAATATGTATCAGCTGAAGACTTGCATAAAATGGGGAAACTCCCACTAGTTAAACTTCAGTGCACAAATGCTTAAAAAGTGACCTGCAGTCATTCAGGGCTCTTCTTAAATTTGTGCTTTCATCTGCCTTTTGATCAAAACTCTGTAAAGTGAAAGTGCACGCCAGGTTCACGCAAACATTTTACATTCACTAAAAGTCATTGAACATAGTCATTTCTCAGGACCTAATCAAAGAACTGAGCCCAAAAACCTCTCTTTGCAACTGGATCATGTACAGAGATGCACAGCTTGAATACATACAGTACATGCATACACACACACACACACACACACACACACACACACACACACACACACACACACACACACACACACACACACACACAAACCAAACTGGACACCTTTCTATTTTAGTTTTCTTGCAATTTTTTTTCTTGGACTGCTTTCATCTATTAGTGTTTTAAAATGCTCTTAAAATCCAAGATTAATTAATTTACAATGTTTTTAAGGGGTGGCAATAATTTTGCTACACAATTTAAAAGAATATTATTTATACAGATTGTTTCCACTCACCTCTAGTTTCGTTTTGTGTCATTTCTGCTGCCTCAGACAGATGGTGCGGTTGCCTGGGTGCGGTTGCCTGGTGCATGCACTGTGCATCAAAACTGAGGTCATAATGTGGTAACTTTCAACCCCTTAAAAGGCTGTGATGTTAAAATCTAACAGAGAAAAAGAAAATTCATGTTGCAGAGCTCTGTAAGTGTAATGCATGACAGACATGTTCTTCAGCATCTTTCTCCTACTTCCTCTCCTCCCGTTCTGTGGTAATGTATCCTGTATTAGATATTTAAAACATATATCTGCAATTAAAAAATATTTTTTGCTTTTTAACAGTTTAAAACTGTGATTGGTGCATTGTGTTCTCAGCATTCTGTACATTATGCATCTTGTTTTTGTTTATTTTTTCAGGGGGAATAGAGGGTCGTATTATTGGTGGAAATGAAGCGAAACCACACTCCCGACCCTACATGGTGTCTGTTCAGATTAACAAAGAACACAAGTGTGGTGGTATGCTCATCAAAAAAAATTACGTGCTGACTGCAGCTCACTGTGTAGAGTATGTTTTCATGCTTTCCTACAAGTATAAAGACTATGCTTGCATTTTCAGTGTGTGTTCACATTATATAGTAAGTAAATATAATAAAATCTGATTAATGTTATGTTAATAGCAACATTGAACACCATGGAAAACACAAGCTGGAAGTGCTCCTGGGAGCTCACAACATCAATCAAAAAGAACCCCAGCAGCAGAGAATCCAAGTACAGAAATATTTCAAGCATCCTTGTTACAAGAACAATGAACGATTAAATGATATCATGATATTGAAGGTACTTCTTTCTACTTTCACAACCTTTGTTTTTGGTCATTTAGTGCAAACCAGCTCTAATTTCAAATACTATCTAATGATTCTGTTACAGCTGAAGTCCAAAGCCAAGGAGAACAAAGCTGTAAAAACTATTGATCTTCCTACAAAAAATGAAAACATTCAAGACCAGGAAAAATGCTCAATCGCTGGCTGGGGCAGAACACACCAGAACAGCAATGCATCAAGTGTTCTACAAGAAGTCACGCTGAAAATACAAAATAACAATGAGTGCAAGATACTTTGGCAACATTATTTTGACACAGACAACATGATCTGTACTGCACCTGATGGGAGGAAAGCTTTTTGCCAGGTACTGTGATGTAGCATTCAATAAAGACAAACAGTGTCAAGCAATCAGTGTCAAGTATAATAAGTAAAGAAATAAAAACATGATGGGATGTGCTGTTAAAGAAAAAGGATCTTAAAGCTGATTGTCAAAAGCAAAGTGTTTTATTAGTCATTTATCAAAGTGATTTGCCAATAATAATAATAATAAGAAGAAGAACAAGAACAATAATAATACTAATAATAATAATAATAATTATTATTATTATTATTATTATATGGCAACAAATCTTATATTTAAAAATAAACCTGTGATTTTTCTTCGGTGCAGCTGGCACTACTGTCAGAGCTGTTGTATTAGAAAAAAAATTTTTACTTTAGATTTCAGTATTAAACAGAAATTCAGTATAAAAATCTGTTAAATTCAAAAACATTTGCCACTGCAATTTATAATGTTTTTTATTTATATTTCTCATGCATCATACTTTCATTCTCTTTGCAGGGTGATTCAGGGAGTCCTCTCATCTGTGGTAATGAACCACAAGGAATTGCTGCATATACCAATGAAAACTGTTTAAATCGCAAATATCCGGAGGTATATATGAAGCTCTCCTACTTTCATCCATGGATTGAACAAGTCATACGCTAGACAGTACACATTGCGAGAGTAACTACAATCCAATAAAATATGCATTGGATATTGTATATTTGTCTTCTCTTTTATTGTAAAGAAACCTGGTTTTAATTAAATTCTTCTCACAATAAGACTTTTAAAACAAATGTAGGTGATCTTTTCCCTACATCTAGTAATGCAATTACAGTCACGTTTATTAATAAGATATGATTAATTTCTTCAACAGCAGCAACAAACATGCTGTTTACACTTTGCTGAATTTATATTTATAAACTAGCTGTGCCACGTATTTGTTCATGTGGAATTTTTGAATTGTATGGTTATTGCAAATCTACAGACATATTTCACTACACTCAATCGTGTTTAAAAAAAAAAAAAAAAAAGTACAACGGCATCTTTTGGATTTTGGAAGGAATTCAAATTTTTACAGTGAAGTGCGCCGAATTTAGATTTGTTAAACAGTTCTTACATGATGTGTGCACAAACAGACAAATGGACAGACAAAAATTCCAATAACATTGATTCGTTCTGTAACTTGATGTGTTCTGTTATTCATCTTAGTTCCACCAAAATATCTTTAACATATCACAATATTTAATATATCGCTAATAAAAAAATCAAAGGGGATAGTGTGATCAAGTATTTTTTAGAGGGGGAACTATAAATAACCATACGAAATGATTGCAAAATATGTCAAATTGGTAAGAACAGTTGTATTAACAAAATATAAGTTTGATTAGATCAACTTGGAGAAATTAAAACTAAAATTTCAAGCCATATACTGTAAGTATTTTTTCCATTGAGATCAAATTGCAATCCACATCAATTCAAAATGTTTTATTACCATAAGTTATTTTTTACCAACTCACTCATTGTCTATACAGTTTTATCCTGTATTAAGGGTTGCAGGGTCCTGGATCCTATCCCAGGAGACTTAGGGCATGAGGAAGGGTACACCTTGGACAGGGTGCCAATCCATCACAGGGCACACACACATACACACAGTCATTCACACACTGGGCAATTTGGGAACACCAATTGACCTAACCTGCAGGTCTTTGGACTGTGGGAGGAAATTGGAGTACCCAGAGGAAACTCACCAAGCACAGGAAGAACATGCAAACTCCATGCACACAGAGACGGGAATTGAACCTGGTCAGGAATTGAACCCAGACCCTGGAGGTGCACCGTGCAAGGCAACATGCTAACCACTACACCACTGTGCCACCCAGTTGTTTTTCAGTTCATGTTATTATATATTCAGTTCAGAACGGCAATGCATCAAGTGGTCTACAAGAAGTCACGCTGAAAATACAAAATAACAATGAGTGCAAGATACTTTGGCAACATTATTTTGACACAGACAACATGATCTGTACTGCACCTGATGGGAGGAAAGCTTTTTGCCAGGTACTGTGATGTAGCATTCAATAAAGACAAACAGTGTCAAGCAATCAGTGTCAAGTATAATAAGTAAAGAAATAAAAACATGATGGGATGTGCTGTTAAAGAAAAAGGATCTTAAAGCTGATTGTCAAAAGCAAAGTGTTTTATTAGTCATTTATCAAAGTGATTTGCCAATAATATAGAGCTTCCTGTTTTCGTATTGTTGCCGCGAAAGTTTCGCAACGCGCGAGTTTCCTCAACTAAACAACTAAAACTCCGACACAGAGGTACGTTATAATGTCTACCGTTCAGCTTGTTCAGTGTGTAGAGTGCAGGATGTTTAGACATTCTTCCTCCGTCATTAGTGATAATTTTATTTGTGATAGGTGTGTGTTAGTGAGCACTCTGACGGAGAAGATATCAGCATTAGAGGAGCGCATCCAGACTTTAGAGAGTGTTAGACAGTGTGAGAGCAGCGTTATTCCTGTAGCGGACAGTCTGGGTGCCACAGGCAGAGATAATCAGCCCCCAACTCCGGCATTAGAGCCCTCACAGCGGGGCGAGTGGGTGACGACTCGGCGGCATACTCGTTCAGCCAAAGCTAACGCTAAGGCTAGCCCACCGGAGCACACCTCCTCTGCGCGTCACGTGTCCAATAGGTTTGCTCTCCTCAGTGCTGCACCCGCTGAGAAACCTGAAAGAGCTCTGGTTATAGGAGACTCTATACTGAGGCACGTGACATTAGCTAGACCTTTAGGGGCGCCAGCGGCAGTGGTTAGGTGTATCCCGGGAGCCAGAGCACCGGACATAGCAGGTAATCTTAGGGCTCTAGGACAGCACAGGTTCTCTAAGATAGTGGTACATGCTGGAGCTAACGATATACGCCTTCGTCAGTCAGAGGTTAGTAAGAATAACTTTACAGAGGTGTTTAAATTAGCGAAAGCGATGTCCGATGAAGTAGTATGCTCTGGTCCCATCCCAATGAGACGTGGTGACATAGCTTACAGCAGGTTATGGTCGCTGAACCGCTGGATGTCCAGGTGGTGCTCCGAAAATAATGTGGGCTACATAGATAATTGGAAGACCTTTGAGGGCAAAGCTGGCCTGTTAGGGCAGGATGGTGTCCATCCCACTCGGGAAGGTGCTGCTCTCATTTCCTGTAGTATAGCTCATAGTCTCAGTAGAGGTCTAGTTAATCGGTGACAATCCAGAGCCCAGGCCAGGGAGCAGACAGACAGGCTAAACCAACCGTCTGCTAGCTGCATAGAGTCGTCACTCAGGGTTCACCATATTGAGACTGTGTCTGTTCCCCGATCTAAGCAAAAATGTAGAAAGACCCAGAAAGTCTGTTTCAATAATCTAATTAACATAAAGTCCACAAACTCCGATCATACTGAATGCGCAGCCGGCACCTCTGATCTGAAGCTAGGATTGTTAAATATTAGATCTCTCACATCAAAAGCAGTTATTGTTAATGAAATTATCACAGATCAGGCGTTTGATATACTCTGTTTAACTGAAACATGGGTTAAACAGGACGAGTATGTAGCTCTAAATGAAGCTAGTCCTCCTGGATACAGCTACATACACCAGCCTCGGTTAACTGGTAGAGGAGGAGGCGTCGCAGTTATTCATAATGATAATCTGTCTATCGTACAAAAACACCGACACAAATTTAACTCATTTGAAATTCTCTATAGTAACATAAGTGTATTTAAGTATATTAAATCAGCTCAGTCGATTCCACTAATTATAATTTACAGACCTCCAGGGCCGTATTCTGAATTTCTTAGTGAATTTGCAGATTTCATCTCAGACCTGGTCATTTCTGTAGACAAAGTGTTAATTGCTGGAGATTTTAACATTCATTTTGAGAATCCAGAAGACCCTCTGAGAACAGCATTTATATCCATACTGGACTCCGTAGGTGTAAATCAGTGTGTAGTAGGACCCACTCATAAAGCAGGTCACACTTTAGATTTAGTAATATTCTTCGGATTAATTATAAGAAATGTATTCACAATTCCACTGTCTGAAATTATCTCAGATCACTATCTTGTCTCCATTCAAGTGTCTCACAGTGATAATGTACGCACAGTACCGCGCTACCGTATTAAACGTACATTCACATCAACTACCACACAGAGTTTTATCAGTAATCTCCCAGAGTTACCAACTTCGATTAGGCCACCGTCTGACCCCACAGAACTTGATCAGGCGACTGAATATTTAGAGTCGACACTTCGTTGTACCTTAGATAATGTAGCTCCAGCTAAAAGAAAAATTATTAGAGATAAGAAACTCGCTCCCTGGTATAACGATCACACGCGCACTTTAAAACAGACTGCTCGGAAATTAGAGCGTAAATGGCGTCAAACTAAATTGTTGGTATTTCAAATAGCATGGAAAGAGAGCATCCTGAACTATAGGAAAGCTCTTAGTGTAGCTAGATCAATGTATCTCTCCACTCTTATAGAAGAAAATAAAAATAATCCTAGATTTTTATTTAATACCGTAGCCAAATTAACCAGAAATAAGACCACTACAGAAATCTCCACAACAACATCATGCAATAGTGAGGACTTCATGAACTTTTTTAATAATAAAATTGTAAATATCAGGCATAAAATTGAGGCTTTGAAACCAAACAATGTAATTGATACTGATGTTAACCTAGCCATGTCAGATTCAAACCTAGAATACTTTACTCCTCTTGAAGAGAATGAACTAATTTCACTCATCTCTTCTGCAAATTCATCAACCTGTATATTAGATCCTATACCGACACATTTTCTTAAACAGATAGTACCAGTAATAACAGAACCGCTGTTGAGAATAATTAATTCCTCACTCAGCATTGGTTATGTTCCAAAATCTTTTAAAGTAGCAGTTATTAAACCAATAATTAAGAAACCTGACCTCGACCCCTGTCAGCTGTCCAATTACAGGCCAATATCAAACCTCCCCTTTATCTCTAAGATTCTGGAAAAGATAGTAGCGGAGCAGCTATGCTCATATCTACATAGAAATGGCATACATGAACTGTATCAGTCAGGATTTAGGCCTCATCACAGCACAGAAACAGCACTCGTTAAAGTAGTAAATGACCTCCTATTGGCCTCTGATCAGGGTTGTGTAACCATGCTTGTATTACTCGACCTCAGTGCAGCTTTTGACACTATTGATCATGCTATTCTTCTTCACAGATTAGAAAATTTAGTAGGAATTAAGGGTACAACCCTCTCCTGGCTCAGATCCTATTTGACCGATCGCTATCAGTATGTAGACTTAAATGGTGATTATTCTGCATGTTCTCTAGTGGAGTTTGGCGTTCCGCAGGGTTCAGTTTTAGGCCCACTGCTTTTTTCCCTTTACATGCTTCCTCTGGGCAACATAATCCGTAAGCATGGTATTAGTTTTCATTGTTATGCTGACGACACACAGCTATACGTCTCAACAAAACCTGATGAGAAAAACCATCTGACTAAAGTTGAGCAATGTGTTCATGACATAAGAAATTGGATGCTAATTAACTTCCTTCTGCTTAATCCGGATAAGACAGAAGTTCTAGTCATAGGACCGCATACAGCTAGAAGTAAAATCTTAGATCACACCGTAACTTTAGATGGCCTTTCTGTTCCGTCAAGTGCAACAGTAAAAGACCTCGGCGTGATTATAGATTCCAGCCTTTCATTTGAAGCTCATGTAGATAATATCACCAGGATAGCATTCTTTCAACTTAGAAATATCGCCAAAATAAGAAATATATTGTCGCTAAATGATGCAGAAAAACTAGTTCATGCTTTTATCACTTCTAGGTTGGACTATTGTAATGCCTTACTGTCTGGTTGTTCAGTTAGGTGCATAAACAAGCTTCAGCTAGTCCAAAATGCAGCAGCGAGAGTCCTCACTAGAACCAGAAGATATGAGCACATCATCCCTATCCTATCTTCACTGCATTGGCTCCCTGTGAAATTTCGCATTGATTTTAAAATACTACTCTTGACATATAAAGCATTAAATGGTCTCGCGCCGCAGTATCTGAGCGAACTGCTAGTGTCTTACGATCCGCCACGCCTACTTCGGTCAAAGGATGCAGGCTGCTTATCAGTACCGCGTATTATGAAAACTACAGCTGGGGGCAGAGCTTTTTCTTACAAAGCCCCAAAATTATGGAATAGTCTTCCAAATAGTGTTCGGGACTCAGACACAGTCTCAGTGTTTAAGTCTAGGCTAAAAACCTATTTATTTAACCAAGCATTTTATAAATAGATTTGCCATAAGGTAAAGGAGCAGATCTGGGGGACTCATGGACGTAGAGTATTATGGTGAACTGGTATGTTTAGATGCTGTCTTCCTCAGTCTCATTTGATCACTCAGGTTTGTTGACGGTGAGGTGATTGTTTGCTTTACATCTCAGGGAGCCCTCATGTTTGTGTTTCCTTCTGGCTCTCCCTTTTAGTTATGCTGTCATAGTTAGTCCTGCCGGAGTCCCTGCTTGCACTCTACAGTAAATATACATTCACATTAGACATTGTGACTGTGACCATACCTAATTGCAATCTCTCCTCCTCTTCTCTTCCTCCCCCTCTTTCTCTTTCCTCTCTCCCCCTGTCTCCCCCTTTCACTCTTTCTCTCTCTCTCTCTCTCTGTCGAGCTACACATGTGGTTCCTGAGCTGCCAGTGATCCAGACTCCCTCTGCCCTCCGGACCTGTCTGATCCATCCTGGTGCCCGGTTTCTGGTTGGAGGTCTCATCGCATGGATGCCCCGTGTGTCTCTTTAGGATGCGTCTGGTGTCTGGGGATGATTCTCTATACTTAGAAGATGGTTCTGGCCTCGACTGGTGTGGTCAGCTGTTTCTCTGAGGACTTGACAATTCGATAGTTCAGGACTGGAACTTTCTACAAGTCTATCTGAGTCTCGAATAACTACTGGACTCCATTTTACATCAAGTATTATAACATCAATTGACATCAACTATTATAGCTGAACCTAACACTTAACACTGTATAAATGCAGATCATTTCCTGTTATCTGTTTCACCCAGATGAGGATGGGTTCCCTGTCGAGTCTGGTTCCTCTCAAGGTTTCTTCCTATTACCGTCTCAGGGAGTTTTTCCTTGCCACTGTCGCCCTCGGGCTTGCTCGCCAGGGAATATCTGAACATTTTGATTCATACACATTCACATTCCATACAAACTTAAATAATTCTTTTGATTGTGTAAAGCTGTTTTGAGACAATGTCAATTGTTAAAAGCGCTATACAAATAAAACTGAATTGAATTGAATTAATAATAAGAAGAAGAAGAACAAGAACAATAGTAATAATAATAATTATTATTATTATTATTATATGGCAACAAATCTTATATTTTATGATATGCAGTGAAATGTTTACATGACTGTTTGTGACCTGAAAAGAAAAGAGGTAAAATGGCAATTGAAAAGAATGTAAAATATTAAATCTACAATATTTTAAGGTCAAACTTCAATTATTAGAGAATCATAGTGTTAAAATAATTTGTGTCTGTTTATTCCTTTGTTTGCTTGTTTTCTGCAGGGGGATTCAGGGGGTCCTCTCATCTGTGGAAAAAAACTACAAGGATTAGCTGCATATACACATCGTGAAAACTGCTTAAACCTGTCACGTTCTGCTATGATGTTGGACTGTGGGCTTGGTGTTGAGGCATAGATGCAGAGGGGATGCAGTGAAACAGAAAAGAGTCTTTAATAAGAATCAAACAAACAAAAAGCAAACATGAACAAAACATGAACTAAGAGAGTTGGCTAAAATCATGGAGCATGCTAAGAAACGAGAACTCAAAATACAAACAGACTCGGGATTACATGATCGAATACAGTACAGACATGGGGATACAAACTGGACGAGACAAGACATACTAACCAGCCTAGAGGACTAAACACAAGGGACTATGCATGCAAGGGATAAACAAACATAACTTAAAGTGCTCCTGAAACCAAAAGGCCAACCATACTGTTAAACTAAACTAAAATAAAACAGAACAAAACAAAACCCACATAACAGAAATTAATGCTCGACCCAGTTTCCCAGAACAAACAGGTATTTATAACGGTGCTAATGAGCCTCCTCCGTTCAGGTGAGCATCCATGTCACCTGACTGAGGAGGCTTCTGGGAAACTGAGTCTCGGAACAGAACTACAACCTAAAAACACTGCCCTCTAGTGGGCAACCCTCACAAAACCATGAGTATCCAGAGGTATATATGAAGATACCCTACTTCATTCCATGGATTGAACAAGTTATACACTAACGAGTGAGCACAATAGAAGTACAGTAACCACAATCCAATAAAATACATATTGCATATGCAACATGTGTCTTCCTTCCTATTGTCTACCTTTCACATGGGCATTTATGATAAAAAGTGAAAAAGAAAATCAAATCTCATAGTTTACTCAAAAGAATTGATATCTAGTAAGACTTAAACTTTAATAAATGGAAACTAAAGTATGCAGTCTTAAGTCTGCAGAGATATGGCAGTGGTGGGTTATAGAGTCACAGTGGCGGCTGTTCAATAAGGGACACTGGGGCGCCTCTGCCTTAAAATTAGGCAGAGAAGAATGCTACTTTTACATGGATCAGCAGATGCAGAGGGCAGACGGGGTCTGGATCACTGGGAGCACAGGAGCCGCATGTGTAGCTCCAAACCATCATGAAGCAGAATCCAGCTGGAGCTGGCCCTGGTGCCTCAGGATTCTCGCAGGGTTGGCAGTTGTCTATTGAAACTGGCACAATCTCCAGATGCTTCGGGATGGGTAGAAAAATAAAGAACAGGTGGAAAGAATTAGCGTAGTTGCCATTCAGGATAAATGTACTAGGGTATGAGGCTATGGGATGAATTACATGTATGCTAGATTAAAGAGATGCGTCTTGAGTCTACTTTCAAACTGGGAAACTGTGACTGTGTAACATAATAATTATTTATTTTAATAATAAAATTAAGTAATTTAGTCAGAATATTAAGCTGTATTCCTTAATATAATTAATTTAAAATAATAAAAAAAAATCTAAACTGTATTACGTTCATTTGTGTTCATGTACGCTGAGCGCCGGACAAACAAGTGTCTATGTAGGCACATAAACTGTTGAAAATCATGTGATTTGAGGCTGAGCTTTACACTATGTTCCAAATTATTACTGTATGCAAATGATATCTTTCTCTGATTTTCATTATTAGTCAATGCAAATGACAGTCAGTATAATTTTCAAGTCATCAACCATTAGGGTATAATTTTTATTTAATTAAAACACACTGTTCCAAATTATTATGCACAACAGAGTTTCAAATCAAATTTCGAATTCAAATTTTATTTGTCACATACACAGTCATACACAGTACGAAATGCAGTGAAATGCTTATACGACCGCCAGGGACCTTAAGAAATAAAATAAAAACTTGTACGTAAGGAATAAATATGAATAAAAAGAAATACTAAAGAAAATAAATTTAACTATTAAAATAAACTGTACAAATAAGGGCATGATAAAAAATATTACAAAATATAGAAATGTTTGAAAGTGGCAGTGGTTGTGCAAATATGCATAAAAAAGTGACTTATTAAAGTGTCTTGTGCAATGGTCCAGATATACAAATATGTAGTGTGAGTGTGTGTGAATGTGTCCATGATTGTCCAGTCAATGTTGGGAGTTTAGAAAGATGTTGTTAATCCTGTGTGGTGGTGTAATTGAGAGACCTTATCGCCTGCGGGAAGAAACTCCTCCTCAGTCTCTCTGTGTTGGCCTTCAGGGAGCGGAATCGCTTCCCAGACCGCAACAGAGAAAACAGTCCATTGTTGGGATGGCTGAGGTCCTTCATGATCTTCCTGGCTTTGGTCCAGCACTGCTTGCTGTAGATCGAGTGCAGGTCAGGGAGCTCGGTGCGGATGATGCGCTCAGCTGAACGCACCACCCTCTGTAGAGATCGTCTGTCCTGCATGGTGCTGTTTCCAAACCAGGTCGTGATGTTACCCGTCAGGATGCTCTCTATGGTACAGGAGTAGAAGTTCCTGAGCACCTTAGAGGGCAATCTGAAGTCTCTCAAGCGTCTGAGGTGGTACAGACGCTGTCAGGCCTTTTTCACCACGGTGTTGATGTGACAGGACCATGACAGGTCCTGCGTAATGTGAACACCGAGGTTCACAGAGTTAAAACATTTTATAAGTTGTAAAGAACTGAAAATGGTCTTTTGTTGAATTTGCAACTTTAGGAGATCATATTTAAAGAAATCAAAAACATCCCAACAGGGCATGTTACATCTTAACATAGGACCCCTTCTTTGATATCACCTTCACAATTCTTGCATCCATTGAACTTGTGAGTTTTTGGACAGTTTCTGCTTGAATTTCGTTGCAGAATGTCAGAAAAAAAAGATGTTTTTTCTTTTTGATTGCTGATACTATGTGCTTGAGAAAACGTGTTGGTATGGGATCTAATACACAGGTTGATGATTTTGCAGAAGAGATGAGTGAAATTAGGTCATTCTCTTCAAGTGGAGTTCAAGTATTCTTGGTTCTGATCTAATATGGATTTTTACCATTTTGATGTTCTCACTATTACATGTTATCAATGTGGAGATTTCTGTAGTGGTATTATTAGTTAATACCACTACAGAAATAATAAATAGTTTTGAGGCTAATCGTTCACAGACTGAGGCTATGAGTCTGTTCAGAGAAAGCCACTGCATGTGTGATTACAGGATGAGCTCGTGTCTCTGCAGAAACAGGTACAATGACACATCAGAGCAACATATCAATACAAATATAATCTTGTGAATCAACACATAATTATTTACTCAGCTTCAAGATGAATTAAAAAATAACTTTAGATCCCTTGTTGGAAAACAGTGTATCATCTTGTTTGGCTTAAGTCTAGAACCCACAATGTTTGTATACCTTGTGCCGCTGGATAAAGCGATACAGAGGCTTGTATGTGTTCTGTCTTGTGTCTCACTGTTGAAACCTCAGTAAAAAAAAACTTATTGTGTCGAGACCCACAGAGTATCACAGGTGGGAGGGAAAAACGTTCAGGGGAAAATCATGACATAAATCAGTTGTAGGCGTTGAGCTTATTTTTGAGCTGATGCTGTACTATTACCAGACCCCAAAAGTACGTGTTAGACGTGTGTGTGTGTGTGTGTGTGTGTGTGTGTGTGTGTGTGTGTGTGTGTGTGAAATGTTTTTCACATTTTGTTCCACACCTCAATCAGCCCTTCTGCCTAACCAACTTCCTGCTAAATGTCTTAAGTGACGTGGAAACTCAGTGCTGCAATTTTAAATACAAAATCTGTAAAAAAATAAAAATAAAAAATTATTCAGCTAACTCAAATAGGCTTTGCACAGTATATACAGATATATAAATAACAGAAATGACAAAAACCAAGAATAAAAAATTTTATGAAACTAAATCATTGATTATGTGTCAGATGCAAAGAAAATATTTGATTTGAGCAAGTAATCGTGATGCTTGATAAAATATTACCTTGGTGTTTTTAAGTTAATTAAGGCAAAATGAGAAAAAAATACAAGTCTAGGCCTTTTATAAATGTGACACATTTTACACAATGATCATATGATTAACTGTGAAAAAGACAACAGATATGTAAAACATTTTAAACACCTCAGCTGAGTTTTATTTTACAGTATAATTTAACTTTCACATTAAAAGAAACATGAGATGACTTTTAATGGGCAGTTTGGTAATGATGTTTCAGAAATATTGCCACTTGCACTTGTGTACAACTTGCTTATAATACAGTTTTTTTCCAATTGCTAACACACAATTTTTCAAACTAGTCTGGTTTTTATCAAAATACTTAACACAATTCACAAAACCACACACACAAACTGCAAAATACCTCATATATCCTGCAAAATGAAGCACTGCAACCGAAACTACACATAGCATTATCAAAATCAAACTTTTGCACACTTCATTCTTATTACCAGATTTTTGTCTAACCAACTACACACTGTTGGGCATAATGAAAAGCACCGCCATCTTTAGTATGCTTTGCCATAATACTAAAATATGTATCAGATTGTTCACATGCACAGAAATATTTGCAGATACACACACATGCTGTTGCAACATTTTTTATTTTTTCACTACAGTAAACAAGTCAGTGCAACATATGCACAGCAGATATATTTACATTGAACTGAACAAAAATATTCTTACAAAAACCAGTAAACTGAAAAAGAAAATTTCAGAAAAATATATTACTGTACAGTAAAAAAAAAGAGGCAAGAAAAATAATTAGGCAGCATCTTGCCGCACAGCCGGGTCTGGCCACAACGCCTCATCAACATCACAGGCAATATCTTCCCTTGCCAGACATCGAGGGAAGAAGCGCCTTGAGTGCCTTATCCATTCCTGAATTACACCCACATCAATCTCATCACATGCCTCTTCCATGGCCTGCACAAGAGGCATGCTCACAAAGGGATGCCGGTCGTATACCTTCCACCGCCATGCCGAAAAGAAAACTTCTATGGGGTTCATAAATGGTGAGTATGGTGGGAGGTATTGCACGAGATATGATGGGTGGTCAGCAAACCAGTGTTGGACTGGGGCTGCACGATGAAAGCTCACGTTGTCCCATACTACAACGTACCGGTTTCTTTGATGGTCTGCATCATTCATACACTCTGGTGGTATGAGAATGTTGTGAAGTCTGTCCAGAAATGTGAGAATATGGGCTGTTATATGGTCCAAGATTGGCATGACGGTGGAGAACCCCATGCATACTGGAGATGGCAGTGCACATGTTGGCCAGGAACATCTATAATGGCTCTGTGGCCAATGACGTTTCTCCCCCTTCTTCTGGTCTTTGCTAGGTTGAACCCAGCCTCATCTATAAAGATGAACTCATGTGGGATTGCATGAGCATCCATTTCCAGTACTCCCTGAAAACAAAGAACAAAAATCAGTCAATTTGGTGTTATCCAGTACCCTGGGAAACAATGTTGCGTGTAGTGTAGTGCAGTCAATATAGTACATCCACATATGCTCATCTGAGCTCTTTCTTTCTTTGAGAGTTTCTCTCAAACGGCACCTTATAAAGTTGTTTCATTCTGATTTGGTTTTGCTTGAGAATGCAAGCCAATGTGGACAGACTGACTCGTTGAATGTTGTCGAATAAGGTGTTGTCTTGGATATGGCTTTGAATTTCTCGTAATCTGATTTCATTATTATCCAAAACCAAGTTTACAATGTCAGCTTCCTGTACCCCGGTGAACGTTTGGTCTCTTCCTCCACCATGGTGTCGTCTCTCGGTCCTTTGGAAAAAATTAAATTAAAATATATATAGGGCTTGGACAATGCAGGCTAAATATTTTCCCCCACAGTAGAGTACATTGTACAGTACAGGAAACTTGTACAGTTCATGAATGGCTGATGTCATACACTAAGTAAACAGGTGTCACCCAACTGACACACTACAACATGAAATTTTGGTTACATACCTTTTTTCTATTTATTTATTTATTTTTCATTGACAATACAAAAGAATACAGAACATGTTAAACACATTTAGGAATACTAACTGCAGGAATAATAACATACCTGTTCATCCAGGTCCGGATGACAGAGGCGACAGTAAAAAAAAAGTTTGGCTGCACTCTCTGTCCAGCCTCACGCATTGTCAGCCCATGGTTGATGACATGATCTACTAAGGTTGCTCTGATTTCATTTGAAAGTGGTAGTCTTCTTTGGCCATGAAGTCCTCTACCTGCTCTACCCCTACCTCTCACTCTTATTTTCAACCTCCCTCTTCCTCTTCCTCTCTCTGCAATGTCTTCCAAAAAAAAGTTCTCATCTGTGGTCTTTTCATAGTGCTTACAGTATATCCTCATTCAAGTGTTAACAATTACAGTAACCATTGAGGTGTTTGGCCAGGTGGCACATGTAATTGGCCAATTAGCTCATGTAGTGTAATTTTGAATGGCAGTGTTTACCCCTAAATGGCATACATGTGACTTTATCTCAGATTGTTGTGTCTTATGCAGAGAACTGTTTTCAGTGCATTTTAAAAGTGTCATTTTGAAATGCAAAATGTGTGTAAAGCAGAAAATGTGTTTAGACTTTTGGAGACTTGAGAAGAAGTTTTGCTCTCTGTGTGTCAGTTTAAATAATTGTGCTGTGCAGTGTCATTTTAGGGTGTTAGTGTCATGTCGTGCACGTAGCTCCGGAAAGACAGACGCAGGTGCAGGAGAAAACAAAACAGATTTATTTGAGTTATTGACAAAATAAATGACTATCAAGAAACCGCCAGTTGTGGCGAAACCCACTCCGGGCTGTAGGCAGGGTCTGCTGTCGGGCTATACGTGAAAACACAATGCAACATAAAATACACTCAGCTTCTTGCTGTACCCGAAATACCCGAGTCTTTCAGACTTTCCTGTGACCTAACCGTAGGTCCTTCACATGACCGTGATACACAGCCCTTTCCTGCAGACGCCTTTCAGTTCTGGGGGGAGAAGAATACACACAGAACATATAACATTTATTCGATAAACACAAACACAGCGAACAGACAAAGGCCTACGGTCTTGGCTGGTATATATAGAGACACACAGGGGTAGACATAGGTGAACTTGATTTGGTGATAACGAAATTAATGGGGAACAAGTAGACACACTAGGGGGAGACAAAGTGGCGGCTCAGTAATCCGGTGAACCAGGGCCCGGTTTCTCGAAAGCTTCTTATCGCTAAGTAGTTCTTAAGTTGTATCTTAACCTCTCTCTTAACGTTATGGCGCATTTCCTGAAACGTTCTTACGCTAAGTATCTTACGTAAGTCACACGATCGTAAGGTTGGTCTGGACCAACCTTAACTCATTCTTAGTGTAGTTTCAGCTCAAGACGCTAGTCGCTGGCACTGAGCAGCAGGCTTTATAAATCAGCAGTATATGGAAGCAGATTATGGCCAGGGACGGATTACGGACCGGGCCAGCGGGTTTGGCCCCTAGCCCAAAACAATTTGCAACGTTTATCAACAATGTATTTTCATTTGTCTATTTTAGAGGGCCTACATTCTTTGATCCTCTGCCTACAAGGGCCCCTGACCCTATAGGGAGGGCGTTTGGCTGCCAAGGGCCCTTGAATTGTGGTGGTTGTGGTGGTGGTGCTGGTAGTGGTGGTGGTGGGGGGGGGGGGGCGCTATAGGAACTTTAAAGGGAAATGGGTGCATGGGAGCTGACTTTTAGAAGGCCCTCTTAGGCCCTCCTATTATGATCCTTCTGGCTACCAGGGGGTCCTAGGGAGGATGGGGGATTTGGGGGCTTTTAGAGGGCCCTCTGATTATGAGGGCCCTACTAGGAGGCCCTAGGGTGGAGGGTGTAGTGTACTTTTAGAGGGCCATCTGATTACAAGGGCCCCTACCATGGGGCCCCTGGCTTCTGGGGGGAGGGGGCGTGTTAACAACCTTACAGAAGGCCCTCTGACTAGGGAGCGGTAGCATGGTGGGATGGAGGCGGTTAACCTGCCTGCTGAGTGGCCCCCAGACCAGTGAAGCAGTGTAAGAGTTTGACCAGTGTAATCACTCCCAGGGCTGTAGTGGAGGCTAAACGCAAGTAAACAGGGTTTACCCACCTCTGAAATTTCAGAATTACAGTTTACCCACTTCTCAATTGATCTAAATGCACATCGTAGTATAGTTTATGCACAAAATGTGATAGAATTCGTAGTTCACCCACCTCTGCCTTCAAAGCGGGAGACAAGGTGGCCCTTAGAAGAGCAAGAATCCACAACCACTTCAAGGACAGCGGCGACACACGGCGCATGTGGCAGGGCTTACAAGCCATCACTAACTACAGGACGACATCACCTGCCTGTGACGGTGACGGCTCCCTCCCAAATGCGCTGAACAACTTCTACGCTCGGTTCGACAGGCAGAACGATGTGGCGGCGAGGAAGACCACCCCTCCTCCGAATGACCAGGTGCTGTGTCTTGTTTGACTTGTTTTTAGCTTCAGACCAAGGCTGCATCTCATTGCTAGTCCTGCTCGATCTTAGTGCTGCATTCGACACTATAGATCATAATATTCTCATAGATCGCTTACAAAATTATATAGGCATTCAGGGACAGGCACTAAAATGGTTTAGATCTTACCTGTCTGATCGCTACCATTTTGTAGATCTAAATGGAGAACCGTCTGGTATAATGCCAGTGAAATATGGGGTCCCACAAGGGTCAGTTTTAGGACCTCTGTTGTTCTCAATATACATGCTTCCCTTGGGTAACATCATTAGAAGACATGGGATTAGTTTCCATTGTTATGCTGATGATACCCAATTATATATCTCAACTAAACCAGACGAAATACCTAAGTTGTCTAGATTAACTGAGTGTGTCCAGGACATAAAAGATTGGATGACCAATAACTTTCTTTTACTAAATTCAGATAAGACAGAGATATTACTTATTGGCCCAAAAACCAGCACACAACAGCTTTCACAATTCAGCTTGCGCTTAGAAGGATGTACTGTTATTACCAGCTCAGCAGTAAAAGATCTGGGAGTAATATTAGACAGTAACTTGTCTTTTGAAAATCACATTTCAAATATCACAAAAACAGCCTTTTTCCATCTTCGAAATATTGCTAAACTTAGGAACATCTTATCCGTATCTGATGCAGAAAAACTAGTTCATGCATTCATGACCTCCAGACTGGACTATTGTAATGCATTACTAGGTGGTTGTCCTGCATCCTCAATAAACAAGCTTCAGTTAATCCAAAATGCAGCTGCCAGGGTTCTCACTAGATCCAGAAAATATGATCATATAACCCCAATATTATCATCCCTGCACTGGCTACCTGTTCAGTTTAGAATAAATTACAAAATAGTATTACTTACATACAAGGCCTTAAATGGTTTAGCTCCCACATACCTAACCAGTCTTCTGATACGCTACAATCCACCACGCGCCTTAAGATCACAAAACTCCGGACTTCTGGTAGTTCCCAGAATTTCAAAATCTACAAAAGGGGGTAGGGCTTTTTCATATTTAGCTCCAAAGCTTTGGAATAGCCTTCCAGACAGTGTTCGGGGAGCAGACACGGTTTCTCAGTTCAAAAGTAGACTCAAGACGCATCTTTTTAATCTGGCATACACATAACTCATCCCAGTACTCATACTCCAGTACACCTATACCGAATGGCAACTACGCTAATTCTCCCCATCTGTTCTGTATTTCTCTACCCATCCCGAGGCATCGGGAGATTTTGCCAGCTTCAGTAGACAAAGGCCGACCCTGCGAGGTTCCTGAGGCATCCAGAGAAGGACCAGCTCCAACTGGATTCAGCTTTATGATGGAGCTACACATGCTGCTCCTGTGCTTCCAGTGATCCAGACCTCATCTGCCCTCTGCACCTACTGACTCGTCCCTATGCTGAACTGGTCTTCATGACAATTTAAATAATTTCTGTCATATTGAATTTTCACCTGCACAACACACAAGATGTTATATCATTTCTATCTGTTATCGCCCAAATGAGGATGGGTTCCCTGTTGAGTCTGGTTCCTCTCAAGGTTTCTTCCTAATGCCATCTCAGGGAGTTTTTCCTTGCCACCGTCGCCGTCACCCTTGGCTTGCTCATCAGAGACATTTCATTCATTCATCTCATTATTATCTGCACATTTCTCTCACACATCCACACTTCCAATTATTTTCTTTTCTATAATTATTATTATTTGTTTTTATTTATTTATTTTCTATTATAATTTTATTTATTTATTTATTACTTTATATATAATTATTCTATATATATATATATATAATATATAATTTTTTTTTTTTTTTTTTTTTTTTTTTGTTTTGTTAAATTTCTAAAATTTTTGTGAAGCTGCTTTGAGACAATGACCATTGTTAAAAGCGCTATATAAATAAAATTGAATTGAATTGAATTGAATTGTGTCTCACTACAGCTGAGGTGAGGAAAATTCTACGCAGAGTCAACCGACGTAAAGCTGCTGGTCCAGACAACATCCCAGGCAGAGTGCTCAGAGAATGAACAGCTAGCAGATGTTCTCACCGACATCTTAAATTTTTATTTCAATTTTATTTATATAGCGCTTTTAACAATGGTCATTGTCTCAAAGCAGCTTCACAAAAATGAAAAAGATTTTGTTAGAAGAGAAAATAGAAAAAAATAGTATAGTGCAGTGTAGTATAGTGTAGCGTACTGTAGTGTACTGTAGTGGGGTGTAGTATAGCATACTTTTAGTGTAGTGTAGTATAATGTAGTGTACTATAGTGTAGTGTACTATAGTGTAGTATAGTGTAGCCTACTGTAGTGTAGAGTACTGTAGTATAGTGAAGCATACTGTAGTGTAGTATAGTGTAGTGTAGTATAGTGGAGTGTAGTGTAGTATAGTGGAGTGTAGTATAGTTTTCCTGTGGTAATGAGAGGGCTAAGGGTGAAGGAGGCTGAGGGTAGGATTGGGGTGATGGCGAGTCAGGTTACGGTTGTAGTTATGGTAGGGTAGTATTGGGGGTATGATTAGGGGTAGTATTGGGGGTAGTATTAGGGGTGAGAGAGAGAGAGAGAGAGAGAGAGGGAGAGGAGTCGTCAACATCTTCAACATCTCTCTGAGCAGCGCCGTCGTTCCCACGTGCTTCAAGGCCACGACCATCGTACCCGTGCCCAAGAAGTCTTCTGTGTCCTGTCTCAATGACTACCGTCCCGTTGCACTTACACTCACCATCATGAAGTGCTTCGAGCGGATCGTCATGAGACACATCAAAACCCTGCTGCCCCCCTCACTGGACCCATTGCAATTTGCGTACCATCCTAACTGTTCAACGGACGACGCCATCTCCACTACACTCCATCTTGCCCTCAAACACTTGGACAAGAAGGACACATATGTTCGAATGCTGTACATAGATTTCAGCTCAGCATTCAACACAATCATCCCCCAACAACTGATCGGGAAGGTGAACCTGTTGGGCCTGAACCAGAAGGCCTCAGTCAGTACGGATTGGGAACTGCACCTCCAACACCACCACACTGAGCACTGGGACCCCACAAGGCTGTGTGCTCAGTCCCCTGCTGTTCACACTGCTGACTCACGACTGTGTAGCAACACACAGTTCGAATCACATCATCAAGTTCGCTGATGACACGACCGTGGTGGGTCTCATTAGCAAGAATGACGAGTCAGTGTACAGAGAGGAAGTGCAGAGGCTAACGGACTGGTGCAAAGAGAACAACCTGTCTCTGAATGTTGACAAGACAAAGGAGATGGTTGTTGACTTTAGGAGGACACGAGGCGACCACTCTCCACTGAGCATCGACGGCTCCTTTGTGGAGATCATCGAAAGAACCAAATTCCTGGGCGTCCACCTGGAGAAGGACCTCAGCTGGTCCCTCAACACCAGCTCCTTGCACAAGAAAGCCCAACAGCGTCTCTTCTTTCTGAGAAGACTGAGGAAGGCCCAGCTTCCACCACCGATCCTGACCACCTTCTATTGAGGAACTATCGAGAGCATCCTGAGCGGCTGCATCACTGTCTGGTTTGGAAATTGTGCCATATTGGACCGCAAGACCCTACAGCGGATAGTGAGGACAGCAGAAAAGATCATCGGGGTCTCTCTCCCCTCGATCGAGGACATCTACACCACACGCTGCATCCGCAAAGCCACCAGCATTATGGCTGATCGGACACACCCCTCTCACACACTCTTCACACTCTGGAAAAAGGTACCGTAGCATTCGGGCACACACATCCAAATTCAAATTCAAATTTTATTGGTCACGTACACAATCATACACAGTATTATATGCAGTGAAATGCTTTATACGACCGCCAGTGACCTTAAAAAAAGAAAATAAAAGCTTGTACGTAAAATAAATAATCAATAAAAAGGAAATACTAAAGAAATAATTTTAACTAGTAAAATTAACTGTGCATAAGGGCATAATAAAATATTGCAAAAATATAGGATTAAAGTGTCAGTGGTTGTGCAAATATGCATGGAGGTGACATGTGCAATTGTCCAGATGTATGAGTATTTAGTGCAAGTGTGTATGAATGTGTCCATGATTGTCCAGTCAGTGTTGTGAGCTTAAAAGATGTTATTAGTCCTGTGTGGAGGTGTGATTGTGTGATTGAGAGACCTTATCGCCTGCGGGAAGAAGCTCCTCCTCAGTCTCTCTGAGTTGGCCTTTAGGGAGCGGAATCTCTTCCCAGACCGCAACAAAGAGAACAGTCCATTACTGGGGTGACTGAGGTCCTTCATGATCTTCCTGGCCTTAGTCCAGCACCGCTTGCTGTAGATGGAGTGTAGGTCGGGGAGCTCAGTGCGGATGATGCGCTCGGCTGATCGCACCACCCTCTGTAGAGCTCGTCTGTCCTGCATGGTGCTGTTCCCGAACCAGGTCGTGATGTTTCCCGTCAGGATGCTCTCTATGGTGCAGGAGTAGAAGTTCCTGAGCACCTTGGAGGGCAGTCTAAAGTCTCTCAAGCGTCTGAGGTGGTAGAGACGCTGCCGGGCTTTTTTCACCACGGTGCTGATGTGACAGGACCATGACAGGTCCTGCGTGATGTGAACACCGAGGTATCTGAAGCTGTCCACTCTCTCCACTGGGCTCCTGTTGATGACGGGGGTCTGGTAGTTCCTCTCCTGCTTTGTACTAAAGTCCACTATCAGCTCCTTTGTCTTACTGACGTTCAGGAGGAGATTGTTCCTCTGGCACCAGTTCTCCAGATTTCCAATCTCCTCTAGGTAGTCCAACTCATCATTGTTGGTGATCAGTCCGACCACGACGGTGTCGTCAGCAAACTTGATGATGGAGGTGGAGTTGGTAGTGGCCACGCAGTCGTGGGTGTACAAAGAGTACAGCAGGGGGCTCAGAACACAACCCTGGGGGGCTCCAGTGCTGAGAGTGAGTGTGGCTGAGACATGTCCGCCCATCCTTACTGCCTGTGGTCTGCCAGTCAGAAAATTGGAGATCCACTGACATATAGATGCGCTCAGTCCCAGGTGCTCCAGCTTGGTGGTGAGTGTGGAGGGAATTATTGTGTTAAAAGCAGAGCTGTAGTCGATGAAGAGCATTTTAACATAATTCCCTTTCCTAGTGTCCAGGTGAGTGAGTGATGTGTGGAGGAGATGAGAGATTGCATCGTCTGTGGAGCGGTTCTGACGGTATGCAAACTGTAGTGGGTCCAGTGTGTCGGGTAGTGAAGAAATGATGAAGTCTCTGATAAGGCGTTCAAAGCACTTCATCAATACTGAGGTGAGGGCTACAGGGCGATAGTCATTGAGAGAAGCAGGATGTGGTTTCTTTGGAACAGGAACAATAATGGACTCTTTGAAGCATGTGGGGATCACCGACTGAGATAAAGAGATGTTGAATATCTCAGTGAACACAGGTGCTAGCTGGTCTGCGCAGGCTCTGAGAATACGACCTGAGATGCCGTCTGGTCCTGCTGCTTTCCTGGTGTTCACTCTCTTGAAGGCTCTCCTCACGTCGTGCTCGGAGATGATGAGCGCGTTCCCGGTGCTGGCTGTGTCTTCCTGTCTGCAGCCGTTAGCGCCTCTAGCATTAGCGCCGTTAGCATTAGCGCCGTTAGCATTAGCATTGCTAGCGTCTTTAGCTGCAGCCTCGAAGCGAGCGTAAAATGTGTTCAGCTCGTCTGCCAGAGTCGCGTCCGCGTTCGTCATACCGGATGCTGGTGCTTTATAGTCCGTTATTGTTCATCCAGACTGTGCAACAGCTTTTTTCCACAAGCGATCCGTCTTCTCAACAAAAAGGGACTGGACTGATAAACACTCACACACACACACATGCAAACTGTAGATGCGGTCATATTATTTCACTTTATGAGGCGTAGCTTTTGTTTGAAGTTTCACTCACACAACAGAAGTCCGATCTCTTTGTCTCTTGCAGTTTATTTTGTCAGCATCAAAGAATCAACACTTCATACAGTCGTCTTGAGTAAATCCACTGTGATTACAACACCAGTTGCTGCATCTTGCAAATCTCTGACTTTTACAACAACCTATTAGCTGTATCTTATAAATTACAATCTTGGCTTATGTATATAACAACACTCTTGTTGGTTATCTCTACTTACGGGAGCTTACGGTTACAACAACCTAGTTGTTGTATCTTACATTCCTAGCTTATGGTCAAAAGCTTGTGTTTCCGTAGCCTTCCGCATCTAAACTGAACTTTCTATCATACGACAGTCATACAAATGCATGTAATAGTGGAATGACATCACAGACCAACTTACGATTGTCAAAATGGATGCATAACTAAGAAATCTAAAGCTTATGGCTTATGTAACAAACTTAATGCTTAATGCTTTAGTAATGAATAGAACAAGGTAGAATAAATGAAATAACAACAAATCAAATAAAATAAACACAACAACAAATTCATAACAAGTACGATATGGCTCTTACACAAACATTATCACTCAGCTTAACTACCTCAAAACATTGAGTCTGGACTGACTAATCAACACAAGCGCAAACACACTGAGCGACACTACCAAACTATCATACACACCAACCTGTAAATGCTCTTTTGCACAATATTCATCACTGGACTACTTTTTGCACTAACATCTTAACTTCTCAATTCTTGCTGCTACGTTAAGTTAAGAAATGTTTACTGTTTCTCCACTACCTCAACCCATCACCACAACACCTTATTATTATGTATGTTATCGCACTGTCACTTTGTTGCTTTTGTGTGCACATTTGCATGTGCACTTTATGTTGTCTGTTGTCTGTAAAAACCCTGTAGCTAGTCTTCCTTAGATAGTTAGTTTCTTTTAGTTAATTTATGTTGTAATTTGTTTTAGGTCTATCTGTCTTGTCTTTGCTAGCCAGCTAAATAGGCCTCTTAGTTAGCTAGTTTAGTTATTCTGTTAGTTTATGTTGTAAATTTATGTTTCATGTAGCACCTTGGTCCTGGAGGAACGTTGTTTCGTTTCACTCTGTACTAACTGTATATGGTTGAAATGACAATAAAGCCTACTCGAACTTGAACTTGAACCTCTTATTTTACCATTACACCCCTGATCACTCCGTTCTATACGGGGATATGGTACACAGGTGGATTCTGGCATGGTTCAGCTGGGCACGGTACACATGTAGTGTGATCACTAACCGTGCCCCAACATGGCTCTCACTGTACATTCACACCAGGAGAGACCAAAGCGAACACGTCGCCAAGGTCGTTGAAGAAGCTTCGTTTTTGAATTTGCTTTATTCACTTTGTTCACTCATTAGAATGTTTGATTTAGCCTGTTACCGTGGGGCGTTGGTAAATCTATATATTAGAATTGGTTTTCACCGAACCGCATCATAACTCATTACATAACGTTAACTGACTTTTAACTTCTCTTTTTCGCTCTGGTCGCCCAATTCGCTTCGCTGCCAGTGAATTTGCTTTGTTTGGCCAATTCGCCGACTCTCCATAGAGAAATAATGACTTTCGTTGCTCTGGTCTCTTCTGATGTGAATGTACGTGACATCAATAATGACACTCCAAATAATAAATATTTAAATCATGGGGAGAGACCTATCTTTTCCCATGGTAATAACCAGGCTGCTGAATAGAAATGGGATGATTAGCAAAAGTGCTTTGATTTAGAGCATTAATTGTATGACATTCAAACTGCATGATCAGTTTGCATTGTTGATTAAAACTGGACAAGTTCTAATATTTTCTGACTTCTGTCTGATGGTTATTTTACTCGATGCTAGAACAGCAGACAGCATGCTGTAGTAGGCAGTTGCTACCCCTCCCCCACTCTCTCACTCAGAGTGTTGCAAAATTGTTACATTTCCTCTAGTCAGCCAATCAGGTGTTGTGATCACTTTTCAAAATCCAACTGAAAATTCACTGCAGATATTAAACCCTCTGCCAGTATCAAAACTCCTCATTCAGACAGTTCAGTTTGAGAACTTGCTTTGTACTCTCTATACAGTTATATACTCTCTATATGCTTCTTTGTTATCACAAGATTAACAACCAAAAGTCTATATGGCATAAAGTAAAAGAATGAAAAGTAATGTAATAAAAGTAGATCTACAATCGCAAATTTAAACTGAAAAAGACTTCCATGAGCCGGCAAGAAGACAAAAGGATCACATAGTTAACGACAACATTAACTGTAGCTACGAAGTTTTAACGTAGGACAATAGGTGTAATTTATCATTTGCCCGCCGTGGCTCTAGTTGGCAAGAAATTCACAGCACATATTATTTTGACCGCATCATATTTCTTGTTGGGTCTATTTGTTGCACCTTATACCATCGTCAGATTTATACATGTCAACTTGCATCTGGCAAGGTGTGGGAGAAAATTCTTCCACCTGTTGAATGTTGCCTACAATTTAAAATATCAAACAGTTAACAAATTAGTTACAATCAAAATTAAAAAGATTTCAGACGCCACACAGTACTGGAAGAAGTAAGAGGATTTATTGCAGCAATAAAACCCAGTGAGCCGCACTTGCAATGCTTAGGTCGTAAATACAAGCACTGTCAAGAGCAGACTGAATTCACAGTAAAAGACACACACCTTTTATACACTTCAATGAGGAGGAGGGGGGAGTCCCGGGGAATTTCCCGACCCCTCCTCTATACACTCTTTTTGCTGACCACATCAAATTTTTATTCCATTATAATCCAGTTCTATCAATTGTTTTATTCCAGTTTCTATCAATTAATTCTTCCATTATAATTAAATTTTTCTTATCTTGTACCATTACATCATACACCTCGCTATGTGACTCCTCTCCATGCTCATAACTTTCTCCATTATAATTTATTTTCATTAATAATTATTTTCTATTATCTTTACACTTTTCATATCTTTTTATAAAAATATAGGGGTGTTGCTTGTTTTCAAGACTTTTTCCTTGTGTTTCTTTGGTTTATTCTTCATTTCTCAAAAGACCAGTCATGGGTAAGCATCTCCTTTATACTACTGTACTTAATTTATTTATTATTTATTACTTATTTGCCTTATTTTACCCTATTCAATGTTTATATACATTTTATTCTATTTTATAGCTAACTGCAACTTCTCCATGGATGACATCATCTCTGTGGATGATTCGGACAGCCAGGGCAGTTCAGATCGTGTTCCTTCTGAGGACTTTTATTTCTGTCGATGCTTTTTACTCCTTGTGTTTTGTATTTTACGTTAGGCTTTTATACTTTGTATTTTATATTATTATCATGTAGATACGCTTACTGTATTTTATCCTGTGTCTTACTATTATTAAAATGTTATTCACAACACTCTGTGTGGCTCTGATTTATTTCTTATCTGCCCATCCAGTCTGTGGCCAAGGCCATTTTCACACACACATAGGGGAAACCCCTGCTCTGTGTTTCTCCCTCATCACTCTGCGCACACACATTCTGTTGGCAGATTCCGGCCACCTGCGCACAGACACATACACACATTGTCTCCTGATCCTTCTGAATTTTGGTTTTAATGTATGATTGATTACATAGTCACCCCGTTAGCCCCTCTCTTATTAAGTTTCCACGGCCTGACCATCCGTTCTTTCCCTCATTAATCTTTCAGGTTCGTCCAATTATTTTTGATTTCTGGTCTTATGTCTCCCTTATCTTATATGGTCATCTGTTGGTTCCAGCTATGTCCAGTTTCTGGTCCTTCCATATTTTCATTACCTCATCTAGTTATCCTTTTATGTACTTCCGATCTTCCCCCCCACTCTTCACCAAGTGTGTGTACTCAGTTTCTTCGCTACGTCCGGCACCTTAAGTGTGTGTGCTCAGTTTCAGCAAGTCCGGCACCTGGCGCCTTATCTGGTCTATGTTTTACGACCTGTCATGCTCCTCAGATTCTAGGGACTTTTCCAGTCCCCCCCATTTTCGCTGTTCCTAACTCTTGTCCTCTCTTTTATACTATATTTCTACTTGCATAAATATATGTTGATCAAAATTTGCTTACAAAGGTAACGCCCGGCCACCTCTCAACTACATGAGCGCACTTCTCCACAACATTCTGACAACCCACGTGTAAACCTGCTGTTTATCTAAGGGTGGGTAGTATTTGTGATTTCGCACCTTTAGCATTCCATTCTGTTGGTGTCCTTGAATTTAATTGTTCTTGGCCCTGCGCATGATATGATTGCCCCCTAGCTACGAGGATGTAATTGTCTTCTTTGGGAAAGCTCCAAAGCAACAATTGCAGATTATAACAGGTACATGGCATTTTGGTTCACTCTTATAGACATTTCCATTTCTATTTCGAACTAGCACATTCTGGATAATTCAAACGAATAATGTTTGTTATGGTATGATCTGGTTGTGCTACGTTGCTACCTGTCTTGATAAACAGAGATGGGTAACCTGGTGCTAACATTAACGTGTGGTCAGAGGTGAAAAGTAACGGATTACATTTACTCGCGTTACCCGAAATTAAGTAGCTTTTTTGTGTATTTCTACTTTTTAAAGTAGTTTTCAAAATCTGTAATTTTACTTTTACTTAAGTACGTTTTGTTTGAAGTATTGTAATTCGCTACATTTTAAATCATATTCGCTACTGAGTAAAAAATAAATGAATGAAAATGCTATAATAAAAAAAATATTATGCTTTGTATAAATGCTCCGTTGCGCCGCGTGTGTGTATCATGTCCTGGTCGCGCGCCGCTCCAGACTCCACTCCAGGTTTTCTGACTGTCTCCACATCGGCAGCTTCCTGCCCTTCCACACGGTCGCTTCCCCCCTAAGAGTGACGTCATCGACTAGCGCGACTATAGATAAACCGGAGAGAGACGCGGGAAAGATAAAAGAGGTTATGATTTTTGGCCTTTTGATATTTGGTTGTGTATTCTGGTTTTGACTTTTTGCCTCCCATTAACTTTGATTATTGCTTTGTCCCTTTGGTTTGGTTGGTCTTTGTATATATTTGTAGATAATTTCACTGTTTTTGGTTTAGGGAGTCCGGGAAGGTACCTGTATTTTTTATTTATTTATTTTGCAGGTAATCTAGCTACTAAATATAAATACCATTTTGTTTATTATTTTGGCCTGGGTCCATCCTGAATCTGATCCTCCTCCTGTTGTGTGTGTGTGTGTGTGTGTGTGTATTTTTTTTTTATATACAAACCTCATTATTTCATCAGTTAATGATTGGATCTAGTTCTTTCTGCCATATGCCACCATTTCCATACAGTTTAAAATAGAACCCTGAACCATTCTTTTGCTGTATGACCCTAGTGTAAGTGCCATATTGCACTGGTTATGAATTCGTTGTTGTGTTTATTTTATTTTATTTTATTTGCTGTTATTTAATTTATTCTACCTTGTTCTATTCATTAGTAAAGCATTAAGTTTGTTACATAAGCCATAAGCTTTATATTTCTTAGTTATGCATCCATTTTGACACTCGTAAGTTGGTCTGTGATGTCATTCTACTATTACATGCATTTGTGTGACTGTCATATGTTAGAGAGTTCAGTTTAGATGTGGAAGGCTACGGAAACACAAGCTTTTGACCGTCAGCTAAGGTGAGCTCCCGGTAAGCTAGAATGTGAGATACAGCAACTAAGTTGTTGTAACCGTAAGCTCCCGTAAGTGGATATATACAGCAAGAGTGTTGTTATATTCGTAAGCTAAGACTGTAATTTACAAGATACAGCAAACAGGTTGTTGTAAAAGTCAGAGATTTGCAAGATTCAGCAACTGGTGTCTGCAATCACAGTGGATTTACTCAAGACGACTGTATGAAGTGTTGATTCTTTGATGCTGACAAAATAAACTACAAGAGACAAAGAGATCGGACTTCTGTCGTGTGAGTGAAACTTTAAACCAAAGCTACGCGTCAAAACTGGTGAAATAATATGACCGCATCTACACCTAGACTGGGACGTAACACCGTATTTAAGTGACCACTTTGATTTTCAAGCACAAGAAAGACAACAGCTTTATTATGCAAAGGTGTTCCTTCAGTTAAAAACAACTAGTTTGAGATTTATATCTGCTCATCTTTTTTGAACTACACTAGAATGCCTCATCCCACCCCCGCTGTTAAAAGAATAAAAAAGTAACTCTAACTTTTACTCTGAGTAAATTTTTTAATGAGCTACTTTTTACTTTTACTTGAGTAGATTTTTATAATGGTAACTTTACTTGTACTTAAGTAAAATTTCACTGAAGTAACAGTACTTGTACTTGAGTACAAAATTTTATTACTCTTTCCACCTCTGCGTTTGGTAATGGCATTAGGCTGTACTGATTATAATTTGAGATCCGACCTACTGTATCAACTTAAGCCACCTTCTTTTCACTTTTTTCATTCATTCATTCATCTTCTATACCGCTTAATCCTGTGTTCAGGGTCGCGGGGGACCTGGAGCCTATCCCAGGAAACTTCGGGCACTAGGCGGGGTACACCCTGGGCAGGGTGCCAATCCATCGCAGGGCACACACACATACACACACTCACACACCCAATCACACACTACGGGCAATTTAGGAACGCCAATTAGCCTAACCTGCATATCTTTTGGACTGTGGGAGGAAACCGGAATACCCGGAGGAAACCCACCAAGCACGGGGAGAACATGCAAACTCCATGCACACAGAGACGGGAATCGAGCCTGGCCGGGGAATCAAACCCAGACCCTGGAGGTGCAAGGCGACAGTGCTAACCACTACACCACCGCGCCGCCTTCTTTTCACTTTTTCCGAGGTAAAAAGCGGTAAAAGATAGTTTTGTCAACATCATGCTGCTTTTACAACACGGTACGCGTATGCCACACTAGTTTGGACCCACAAGTGGCATGATGACGTAGCAACTGGCCATCCCAGACAATGCTGGCGTTTTTTTTTTTGAGGGGGGCCCTAGCGAACGTTTTGCCCAGGGGTCCATACAACCCACAATCTGTCGCTGATTATGGTTTTCAAAGACTGTAAGCCTGTTTAAGAATTTTCTTTTCTTTTATTATTATCAGAACTCATAGAGTGACGTTTAATTAGCCAATTTCATAATGTGACTAATGCATTAAAATTGGCAATCACTTTTAATATTAAACAGGTGGCAAACAATTTGTAGCGATACAGCATTTTGTTGTGTTAAACTGAAGACGGCGTCGTCCGTGGAGCCGTGTCGTTCATGTAAATTTTTCCTTTATACTAAACTTCAGCCCTTTTCATATTCGCTCTTATCCAGAGCGACTTACAAAAAGTACTTTAAAGTTTCACTGGATACATACTTACACTGGGTTAACTACATAGGTTAATAACTAAGTGCCATTAGTCCAACACAACTGGGAAGAGGGATTTTTTTGGGGGGTGGAGGGAGGGGGGGGTGTTAGTCCAAGTACTGGAGAAACAGATGCGCCTTGAGTCGTCATTTAAAGATAGTCAAAGTCTCTGCTGTACGGACATCTAGAGGAAGTTCATTCCACCACCTAGGTGCCAGAACAGAAAAGAGAATGGATGAATGCCGCCCTCGATCCCTGAGAGATGGTGGGATGAGGCGAGCAGTGCTGGAGGATCAGAGGGAATGTGGTGCAGTGCGTGGTGTGATTAGAGCAGAGAGGTAAGTGGGTGCTGGGGCATTTTTAGCTTTGTAGTCAAGCATCAGCGTTTTGAATTTGATGCGGGCAGCTACAGGAAACCAGTGCAGGGAGCGGAGGAGTGGGGTGGTGTGGGAGAACTTGGGGAGGTTAAAAACGAGACGTGCTGCTGCATTCTGGATCAGTTGCAGAGGACGAATCGTGGACAGAGGCAGGCCTGCCAGGAGTGAGTTGCAGTAGTCCAGTCTTGAAATAACAAGGGAAGTGTTATTTCTGTGAAGAAATAAATGGGAGAATTCTTCTGATATTATAAAGAACAAATCTACAAGAGCGAGTAAGGTTAGCGATGTGTGGGGAAAATGACAGATGATTGTCCACGGTTACCCCAAGATTACGGGCAGTGGCTGAAGGAGTGATTTGGTTGTTGTCCAGGGATATCACAAGGTCTTGACCTGGGGATGAGTCACAAGAGATGAACAACAGTTCAGTTTTACTCAGATTGAGCTTTAGCTGATGTGCAGCCATCCAGGATGAGATGCCAGACATTCTGAGATCCGGGTGGAAATCTGAGTGTCAGAGGGAGGAAAGGAGAGAGTATGTTGGGTGTCATCTGCATAACAATGGTAAGAAAATCAATGCGATGATATGACTTTACCAAGAGACCGGGTATACAGGGAGAACAGAAGAGGACCAAGTACTGAGCCCTGTGACTCTCTACCACCAGTAGAGAGTCTACGTGGGGCAGATGTAGATCCCCTCCATGTTACCTCATATGACCTATCTTCTAGGTAAGAAGCAAACCATTGCCACACTGTTCCGTAAATTTCAAGGCTTGTAATAATAGATAATAGAATCTTTTGGTTCACCGTGTCAAATGCAGCTGACAGGTCCAGGAGGATGAGAGCAGATCTAGCTGCATGGAGCTTCTCAGTGACTGACAGAAGGGCAGTCTCTGTGGAATGTGCCACTTTGAATCCAGATTGGTTGGGATCATTAAGGTTGTTCTGTGAGAGATAAAGAGACATTTGGTTATAAACAGTTCTTTCAAGAATTTTGGAAATAAAAGAGAGAAGTTATACCGGGCGATAGTTGTTAACTTCTGATGGGTCCAGGCAGGGTTTCTTGAGGATGGGAATAACCCTTGCCTTCTTAAAAGCAGCAGGAACATGACCAGATGATATGGAATGGTTGATGATGGTTGTGGTGAAGGGAAGGAGGTCTCGTGAGATTCCCTGGAGCATTGTGGAGGGGATTGGGTCTAATGAACAGGTGGTGGGGTTAGATGACGAGATGATCTGCTGAGATGTGCTAATCTGAGATATTTCCCTGAGGTCGCTATTAAAAAAAAAAAAAAAAGGTTTTGCCTTCCAAAGCAACAGATTATGGAGCGTCTTGACCTGCTCAGACCTGCGCGTGCCAGGCCAACGCGTCGTACTTACGCTCTACGTCCCGATGTCCAGCTGCTTGCTGCTTTTTGTTTAAAATATGTTTCATTGATCATTAGCCATTATCCATAACTTTATGGGCTTTTCTTTTGATATGTTTTATTTTTATGAAATTTGATTTAGTTAAATGAGAAAATAACATTGGGAGTTTCAAACCCCTCATCCATTCATTTTTCTGAGTGATTGTAATGCTTTATACCCCTATCTCACCTACTGTATGCGGTTTGACTCGTTGTGAGATGCGGTGTTATACCCCTATTTCACCTACGCGGTTTCGCGCAGTGGCCGTAAGTCGGGTTCATCATGATTCACCCCACGTTTTTGGGCTGTGATTACGTTTCCTTCTTTCTGCGTGAAAATTTTCATCTTTCTCGCGGAAGCTTACAGAACTTCGCGGAACGTCAGCGGGCAATCGCGGCAGCTCACAGTGCTTAACATAGCATCTCACCATGAGTCAAGCCGCACAGGTGAGATAGGATACCGTGATCCGCCCTCAAGTGATCGCCCGACGTTCCGCGAAGATCTGCAAGGTCCGCAAGCTTCAGCATGTTAAACTTGTTTAATTTTTTGTCGTATTCATTCCATAAGTGCGCTATACTGTATAACCCCAACAACTGACATGCTTCACATTGTTTCTGAAGCTGGCGAAGAGTGTTATCAGCTGTTTGTCCGTCAACTACAGTATGATTGTATACCCAGCTCGTTTCACCGTCACTACAGGTTACATGAAAATATTAGCGACAGTTTGGTGATTTAATTTATATATCTGTCTATTATGGCATGCTATTGATAAGTTAACCCATGTCGAAATAAGCGCTATTAAAATAATTTAGTGCAATGTTTAATTTGCATAGAAAGTGCTGTCTTTCTTAATGCTGTCATGCAAAAGGAGTCAAAAATCGATTCCTGAGTAATCGATGTCAGCTAATTCAGGACCTTCACTGTAGACACCGCTTTGTAACGTCGGACGTAAGAGGCAGCGACTTAAGAAGACTCCTAAGGGACAGTTCGAGAAATACACTTAGAAAAGTTATCACTTTACGTAAGATATATCTTAAGAGTCTTCTTCGCGCGAATAGTGTGCGTTATCGAGAAACCGGCCCCTGCTCTAGGCAGCAGTCAAGTACATTTCCAGCACTTCTTAAGGCAATTTACATGCGATTATTAAAAGTCAAATTTTCATTTTGTTTGCGCCTCATTTCTACTAAAGCCTGACAAGACAGAAAAAAATTTGCACCAGCTACCACATTTGTCAGGAACAGAAAAAACAGGCACAAGCTTTGTAATGTTTGTACGAAACTCAAAAGAAAATTATGGAAATGTATATGAAATGTGAAAAATGTGTATGAATCAAAATGATCATATTGTTCCTTAAATTTTGATTCATGCGCATTTATTCACAAATGTGAAAAAATGCTTATGAATGATGTCATGCACACTCGCTCCATGACCGGCACTAGGACCCGGAAGTAGTAGGGTCACGACACAAGAAGCATAAAAGGAGACAAAATGGCGCATCACATTGCTCAGTCATTGAGTTCGCCCATGCTGGTTCCGACGCAGCTCTTTCTACTTGTGAGTACGCACCTTTTTTGTGTTTCTCTTCCTGATGAGTGTGTGTTGTTAGAATGCGGGTTTACTTGTTCAAACGCTTGCTCTCGTACAGAGAGAATTCTAATAATAATATGCATGGTTATCCTGCCAACTCGCGCTATTTCCGCATTTGGGTTTACCGTCCACGCTACACTGGCTAACTGCTTCACCTCTGGCTAGTTTGTAAAATAATGACTGAGCCTACATCTGCAGTAAATACCAGCGGATTATGCTTACCTCTGCGATGTGGTGAACAAGCATGCCGAGTTGATCCAGCAGCTTACCGGCGAGGTCGCGGCTCTTAGCGGCAACGTCCAAGACGTCGCGGCCTTGTGCGGTGGCTGCTGCACCGCAACCCTCCCCTGATGTTTACCTTGCACTTCCAGATAAATGGGATGGCACAGATTGGAAGTGTAGTGTGGCGGTGTGGTGTGGTGTAACTCTTTATATTGGGAAATAAAATTTCCCTTAACCAACCTTAAAAGACTGAATTACCGATTACGCCACCCAGGATAGGTTACCCGGGGAAAGACTAAGACAGACAGGTTCGAATCTCTCAGTGAGAACACAGGGACATGGATACAAAAATACAGATCTTTACTCATACAGGAAATTTCCAGATCAAGCAATATCAAGATGACACTTAAAACAGATCATTAAAACATCAACAAAAAGAAACAAAAGAAGAGAAATTGGAGCTCGGAGCTTAACCATAGAGAGGCAGGCTAGGTAAAGGACTACGCTCCTGCCCGGCAATAAATAATCACGCATGCACCAAACCTCTCACACTAGTGAAAATGTAGTACCACTTAACACTTTGTAAACATAAGCATGCCACACTACAAGCAGCTAGCCTGCCTTCTCCCCATTCCCAGCTCCTAAAAGAAAAGAAAACAAGTAAACAAACAAGAATAATTATTAATTACAGAAATTGTCATTAAAAGGAAAAAAAGGAAAATGCAGCTGCCAAGCACCGTCCAAACTTGGAGGACAGAAATTAAATCCGCCAGCCGAAAGTTTGCATTAGAGCACTGGCCGACAACACTAAGCAAGCAGCACAAACAAAATATATAAACACGCCAGCCCAAGGCAGCAGGACAAGCGAAGCAAAGAGCAGCTGGAAAAGGCAAGGCAGGGAAAAACAAAAATAAAAATTAACCATCACAAGGACAAAAAATGAAACTAAAACAAACAGAAGCAATAAAACTCTAAGCTGGAACAAACAGTTCACTGAAGCAAGACAATTCGCTGGAGCAAAAATCGACTGGAACAAAAACAGTGGAGCAAAAACAGCAGTGCTGAAGCTATGAGCAACGCAAAGCCAGGTGGGAAGAGCACTTTCGCCAGCCGATCAATTTACCTAAAATGTAAGAGAACATTAAGCAAAAGATACAGCACATACCTGTGTGGCGGGCGCTAAGAGAATTTATTGCACCTACCGCCCGATGCAGACCACATCTACTGTATCTGGCAGCCAATCCTTCAGCAGAAGGATGCCACATTGATGATAAGCTTATGTGATGCAATCTCAAGCATATTTTGCTGTGGCTGTGGCACTGCGATGAAAGAAAGCCATGACTTTTCTTACGCGACCAAGCAATAGACTGACGCAAGGCACATTCAAACCTGCTTGCGATGCAAGATTCAATATGTGTGCGAAACACTTAATATGCGGCAACTACCCGGCTTCTCTCACTGCCACCTCCATGTTGCGTTTGCTGTCAGTAACAACTGCAGTGCTATGAGGAGACCTATCAAGCTCCCACTCTTGTACAGCCGATTTTAAAACTTCGGCTACATTAAACCCAGTCTGCGACTCAAAAAGCGGGCAAGTCTAGAGCACGAAACTTTTCATTTCCCATTCTTAATAACATGCGCCGTGATTATAGCTCTGACATGCCCGCGAAGTCCACCCGTCTGTTGTAACTGTCGCATTCTCTGCTTTTTTCTGTCATTTTTTTTACCGTCGTCCTCTCACGTGACTGGAAAACCAAAATGCTGCCAGACGATGGACTTATAAGAAGACAGGGCACCTTCAATTTCACTTTCAGCCGAACTCATTTTGCCCTACTAATGTTCAAGCGATTTCTGTTACTGCGATGAAAACACACGTGACGCTGTTGCAGAGTACAGTAGGTCTCGTCGGCAGCTCAACCAATAGGATTAAACTGCCGTCATATCGTAAATGTATTGCCAACACTCTACGATACATATCGTAACATTTTTGCATCGTGAAATATCGTACTCAGGAATTAAAGTTCTCCGTCGGTACGACGGATTTCCGTCAATCACACTGTTCCGCCTGTCCTTAATGTTTAAAATTCACTTTTCATAATTTTAATGCTGC
Organism: Channallabes apus; assembly: GCA_030522415.1. NCBI lineage: Eukaryota > Metazoa > Chordata > Actinopteri > Siluriformes > Clariidae > Channallabes > Channallabes apus. Next base: position 23,728,690 of record CM060109.1, read on the forward strand.
GTATATATATAGTCTTACATGGGTCTTAAATTAAGGAAAGACAGTGTATTCAGCCTGCTGAGGAGGATGTGATCAAAGCCTGGAGTGGAGCGAATGCACGTTCCTCTCTCCACTCTAAGCGTTTTGTTATCACTCCGGTATGAATCCACTCCGGGTTTTGGTTTAGGTTTGAAGAACTGCATGTCAGGCTGAGGTATAACTATATTTAAGATAGCATGGACACACTTAATGCAGGAAGGCTCCGATGTTTCGGAGATTGATAAAAGTGTAAAATAAATAAATAAATGGAGATGGGCTTGGCTTAGCGAAATTGGGGAGAATGGCAAGCCTTTTAGTTCGTGGACTAAAAAAATCAAACATCCAGGTACGTGTCTCTGCACAGTATGCCACAGGAAACTTCAATATGGCAATAATGGCAAAAAAAAGTGCGAGTTCGCCATCAGTCAGCAGCTAGTCACAATGCTGCCGTTCGTGCTCTAACAGTACACATGCTCCCTGTCTGGTGCGACAAGAACCACAACGGAGATTCACGCATCTGTGGCCGACCGTGTGCGCGATGTAAAAGTGCGCGTATGTTCTTTCATAGCGGAGCATGACCTGTCGGTCACAGTCTCACAACCACTAGTTAATTTAATGCAATCAGTTGTCAAAGACAAGAGTGCACTTTCAAGATTGTCTATAGGCTACGTTTACACTGCCAGGTCTCGATGCTTAATTCGGATTTGTTGCCTATATCTGATATTTTTGACGGCCTTTTACATGTTCTTTTAACTATGACTCATATCCGATTCACGTGTTTACACTCGCCATACCATCTGAAATATCGCGCATACTTAAAGGGAGGTTCTTACGCTACACACTAGCCAAGAAAGATGAAGGTGAAATATACTTAACACTCTGCTATATATATGCAAACTTCACGAACCGTCACCATGGTTTTAAAACGGAGGAGGAGGGGAAAAAACTGCATAATTGCAGCCTGCACATATGCTTAATTCATCAAATACTGATTTAATGGGGGGGTGGCGTTGTTCTTTTCCTTTTCCATGTCACCTGCGATGTTGTAATTCCACACGCGCTTCCACCGGAGAATAACATTATTATATTACTATATTATTATATACGTTATTCTCCGGTGGAAGCGCGTGTTGAATTACAACATCGCAGGTGACATGGAAAAGGAAAAGAACACCACCCCCCCTGTGTTAATGCTTATTTGGGCTAAATAACATTAAATCAGTATTTGATGAATAAAGCATATGTGCAGGCTGCAATTATGCCGTTTTTTTCTCCTCCGTTTTAAAACCATGGTGCGCGAACTTTGCATATATAGCAGAGATAGCGTTAAGCATATTTCACCTTCATCTTTCTTGGCTGTTGTGCAGCGCAAGAACCCCCCTTTAAGTATGCGCGATGTTTCAGATGGTATGGCGAGTGTAAACACGTGAATCGGATATGAGTCATAGTGGAAATAACGTGTAAACAGACGGTCAAAAATATCAGATAGGCTACGTTTACACTGCCAGGTCTCGATGCTTAATTCCGATTTGTTGCCTATATCTGATATTTTTGACACGTTCTTTCCACTATGACTCATATCCGATTCACGTGTTTACACTTGCCATACCATCTGAAACATCGCGCATACTTAAAGGGAGGTTCTTGCGCTACACACTGGCCAAGAAAGATGAAGGTGAAATATGCTTAACACTATCTCTGCTATATATGCAAAGTTTGCGCACCATGGTTTTAAAATGGAGGAGGAGAGAAAAAAACAGCATAATTGCAGCCTGCACATATGCTTTATTCATCAAATACTGATTTAATGTTATTTAGCCCAAATAAGCATTAACACAATGCGTGTGTGTGTGTCTTTTCCTCTTCCATGTCACCTGCGATGTTATCATTCCACACGCGCTTCCACCGGAGAATAACATTACGTCATTAAACCGCGAAGAAGTCGCAGTTTTAATGACGTACAGAACACAATGCCTCAGGAAATCCGATCTGTCTGTTTACACGACAATCACATTAGCACATATCTGATTTATATCCGATTTATTTCCACATATGAAGGAGGCCTGAAACTGATCTCGAAATATCGGAATTCATGCGTTTTTTTCCTGTTTACACGGACATAGAACATATCCGATATGTGTCACATATGAGCAAAAAATCGGAATTGGGTCACATTTACCTGGCAGTGTAAACGTAGCCGCTTACTGGAAATCCGAATTGTCATCTAAGCTGAAAACGAAGATGCTTTCTTTGGCTACGTTTACACTGTGGTATATGGTTGATTATTTGTCAAGGTATATTTTCTTTCAAAGATTACAAATAGCTTTTAAAATATGTAAACTGGCAATATTAAAGCAGTTTAATCTCCCCTAATGCTATTGGTCTCGACTATTTAAATAAAGTGTTTGTTAAAGTAATATGGCTTGGCCTGAAAAAAGTTCAGTCAGAAGATTTTTTTTCACTTTAATCCCTGCGTACTGCGATATATTGTTACATCCCTAATACCAATTAAACAGTAGCATTCGTCTCCTGTGATACACGAGCACGAAGCACGCAGCTCTTTAAAGAGGGTAAGTACATACGGACGCCAATGAGCTGCTCATCCATTCCCTCGGATCCCATAAACATCCTAAAACTTGCCAGCTTCCCAAAGAAGATCGCGATTAGTTAAATAATGATATTTAGGTGTACAAGTAACCAAAGTACAGCATACCAAACATACCTCTCGCACACGGCAACAAACTTCCGAAAATTAGCGCCACACCTGGCTGTTTTCACAGTGCCCTTTTTTACTCTCCTAAATTACAACCAATGATTAATATCAGGTGCAAAACCGGAACTCTGGAGGGAACTGCAAAACTCCCTCTCACCACAGTACCGTTTTTCTAACCGCGCTGGATCTCGTGTTTGAGTTCAATTCCACCAGGTACTGTACTCCACAGACCGGTTGCGTATCGCCCTTCTCATCGCATTGCTATGCGGGCAGGCAGCTCAGTGGGCCACAGCAGTTCTGAGCCCCAATTCAGACACAGCGTACTCCTACAACAAATTCACCCACCAACTAAAGCTCACTTTTGAACATCCTGCTGGCGAGGTGGAGACCAACACCAAACTGTACCACTCACGGCAGGGAGGGTCATCCGTGAGCCGTTATACCACGGATTTCTGTATCCTTGCTGTCCAGACCACCTGGGGAGAACTCGCCAGACGAGAATTGCCCGCGACGCTGGAGGGTCTCATTCAATTGGCCCTCCGGATAGACCAACGCCTGCTCTCTTGCCCGAAGCCAGCCCCTCGGACCCTGCCGCCCACCACGCCATCGCTATCCTACACCATGCCCCACTCCTCCACTTTCTTCACCCACACCCCAGTTCCTGAGGCCTGACCTACCTTCACCTCCACAGTCACCGGACCCGTCGGATCTCCACCTCCCGCCGTGGTTGACACAGGAGCCTGGGAACCCATGCATATAGGACGCGTCTCCTTGACTGCTGCAGTACGGGAGCGGTGATTTAAAGAAGGGCTCTGCGCCTATTGTGGATTGGCGGCGCACCACCGAGCTATTTGTCCACTCCGACCGGGAAGCTCTCAGACCCGGTGAGAAATGAGAGCGACTCACCGGGTCATATACAACTGTCCACCACCTCGACTGACTCCTCCCGCCTCATGGTTCAAGTACACCCAATTTGGCCACAAACGAGTCAGAAGTACTGTGTTCATCGATTCCGGTGCTGCAGGTAACTTCATTGACTCCTCTTATGCCAGAAAACTGGGGGTAAAACTCGAGGCATTATCCCACCCTATTCGGATTACATCTGTTGACAATCGGCCCCTTTCCACCTGTCCCATCACCACCAAACTCAACCCATCACCCTCCTTATTGACCAACATCAGGAACAGCTTAGATTTCACGGCAACTCCTCTCCTCCCATCATCCTTGGGTATCCGTGGCTACTTCAACATGACCCACTCATCTCCTGGACGCAAAACCGGATTCTACAGTGGGGCGCGACCTGCACTGAACTATGTCTGTGGGCTTCGGCTGAGATGTGCTCTAGGGAGTCCCCGCCGCATACAGAGACCTGGCTGAGGTTTTCTGTAAAAGACGAGCCACTCACCTTCCTCCTCACCGGCCTTATGACCTGGCAATAGACCTCCAGCCAGGTACTGTCCCGCCCCGCGGCCACCTCTATTACTGTCATCTACAGAGATGCAGGCGATGGAGGAGTATGTAACAAACGCTCTCCTCCATCCAATCCTCCTCCTCACCTGCTGCCGCGGGGTTTTTCTTCGTAAAGAACAGGGGCGGCGAACTTCGCCCATGTGTCGACTATCGGAGGCTCAACAACATCACTATCAAGAACTGACACCCTTTGCCTCTTACCAATTCAGCCCTGGACGCTCTCTCTGGTGCCACTATTTTTACAAAGTTGGACCTCCGAAGCGCCTACAACTTGGTGCGCATCATAGAGGGCGATGAGTGGAAGACGGCCTTCATCACCCCTAGCGGACACTATGAGAGCCTAGTAATTCCATTTGGACTGTGCAATGCCCCCGCAGCTTTTCAACACTTCATTAACGATGTCCTCCGGGACATGCTAGGCCGGTGGGCATTCATTTACTTGGACGATATACTCATTTACTCCCACACTGTTGACGAACACATCCAGCACATCAGGGCAGTCCTAAAGAGATTGCCCATCAGCTGTACTGCAAGTTGGAGAAGTGCGCTTTTCACGAGCACTCCACCATGTTCCTGAGTTTTGTCATCTCTCGTACCGCCCGGGGTCCAAAAACACCAAAGCAGATGCCCTCTCTCGTCAACGGACCCCATGGCTGTCCTTCCACCTTCAAAGATCATCCCACCATTACAGTTGGACCTGGAAACGAGGGTCCGCCAGGCGCAGACCACAGAGACCGAACCGGCAGGTGTGCTGCCTGGACGACTCTACGTGCCCAACACCATGAGATCAGAAGTTCTCCAGTGGGGTAACTCCACCCCCATCTCGGGACATCTGGGCACACGACGCACCCTCCAGTGCGTCGTGTCACTGGCTTTGTCACGGGCCTGCCGGTCTCCGAAGGAAAAGACACCATCATGTCAACATCATCGATTGGTTCTCTAAGGCTGTGCACCTGGTGGCTCTCGCCGGACTCCCGTCAGCCAAAAGTACAGCCTCTAAACATACCAGTTCACTATAAAACTCCATGAGTCCCCTAGATCTGCTTCTTTACTGTACATAAGGCAAATCAATTCATAAAAATGCTTGTCTAAATAAATTAGGTTTTTAGCCTAGACGTAAATAAAAAGTTTTTTAGCCTAGACTGAATCATGAACATTCATTGGAAGGCTATTCCATAACTTTGGTGCTTTGAAAAAAAAAAAAAAAAAAGCTCTGCCCCCTGCTGTAATTTTCATAATACTGACAAGCAGCCAGCATCCTTTGATTCAAGTAGGTTTTGAGCGTAAGACACTAGCAATTCACTGAGGTACTTTTGCACGAGACCATTTAGTAATTTACAGTATAGGACAATAGTAGTATTTGTAAAATCAGTGCGAAATTTCACTGGGCACCAAGGCAGTGTGGATACAATAGGGGCGATGTGCTCACATCTTTTGGATCTAGTGAGGACTCTCGCTGCATTCCAACCAGACAGTAAGGTGTTACAACAGTCCAACCTAGAGTTGATATGAATCGACATAAATTTTTCTGCATTGTTTAGTGACAATATATTCCTGATCTGGGAGGCTCAGTCAAACACACAGAAAGTCTGTCAGAAAGGTCTCTGTTTATTAAGAGCAAAAGATGGGGGTTTTATATGTTTGATCAAACGCCTGTGCCATCGACATACTACAAAGAACATAAAATGTCCTGGTGAGATCCTGAAGAACAAAGGAGAGGAAGACAGAGAGGTGTCCGTCCAGAGACCAATACACGAGATGTTGGCTCAGATTATGGGGAGAGGGGGAAGGAGACAAAGAAAGATAGAATGAGAAGGTGAACATGGGAGCGTTCGCACCTTTAAGAACAGAAGCGAGAGGAGACAGGAAGATAGCAGCAAGATTTAACATGTTAATATTAGATCTATGATAAAGAGAGCAAGTGAGTAGAAATAACTCCTTTTTATATAAAATAATTCTTACATTTCTGAGATGAAAGAATGCTATCCTGGTAATATTATCTACATGAGCTTTGAATTTATTGCAATCTCTAATCACACGGAGGTATTTTACTGTTGCACAGGAGGGAATAGAAAGGCCATCCAGAGTTATTGTGTGATCAAAAAGCTTACTTCAAGGTGCATGCTCCTAGTACAAGTACTTCTGTCTTGTCAGGATTAAGTAGAAGGAAGTTCATTAACATCCATTGCTCTACTTTAGTAAGATGTTTTTTCTTTTTGATTGCTGATACTATTTGCTTGAGAATACGTGTTGGTATGGGATCTAATACACAGGTTGATGATTTTGCAGAAGAGATGAGTGAAATTAGGTCATTCTCTTCAAGTGGAGTTCAAGTATTCTTAGTTCTGATCTAATATGGATTTTTACAATTTTGATGTTTACAATTTTGTTTTTAAAAAAAGTTCAACATCCTCACTATTACATGTCATCAATATGGAGATTTCTGTAGTGGAATTATTAGTTAATACTAATAATAAATAGTTTTGAGGCTAATCGTTCACAGACTGAGGCTATGAGTCTGTTCAGAGAAAGCCACTGCACGTGTGATTACAGGATGAGCTCGTGTCTCTGCAGAAACAGGTACAATGACACATCAGAGCAACATATCAATACAAATATAATCTTAGCATCAGCACAGCACAGAATTATTTGCCTGGCTTCAAGATTAATAAAAAAAATAACTTGTTGGAAATAACGTGTTCCCTTGTTGGAAAACAAATCCCACAAATCCCTAAATCATACAATGTTCGTATACCTTGTGCTGCTGGATAAAGCGATACAGAGGCTTGTGTGTGTTCTGCCTTGTATCTCATTTTTGAAACCTCAGTAAAACCCAGCAAACATTTGGACGTTTGATGACCGTTGAAATGACGTCCCTCCGACACTGTTGAAAAATAGTTCCAAAATGAAAGTTGAACGGACGTTTTTGACATTATCTGATTTACATCAGTTGTCATAAATCGTCCAGTTTTTTGCTTGGAGTGTATATATTGAACCACACTTAGCTAAAAGTAAATGTAATGGCTATACATTCAATCCCAGACAATTGTAGACGTGTTCAAACATCTTTGAATGCATAGTTAGGAAATGTTTTGTGTCACATATTTTTACCAATTAATGACGTTCTACAGTGACTGCTTTGGCCGGGGACACTCGTCGCCGTTAGACCAATGTTTGCTCAGAATTGCTTTATGCGTCGAGCCCACAGACCCACAGACTATTGCAGGTGGGAGGGAAAAACCTGCAGGGGAAAGTCCTGACATAAATCAGTTGTAGGCGTTGAGCTTATTTTTGAGCTGATGCTGTACTTTTACCAGACCCCAAAAGGACCTGTTAGGAGTTTGTGTGTGTGTGTGTGTGTGTGTGTGTGTGTGTGTGTGTGTGTGTGTGTGTGTGTGTGTGTGTGTGTGTGTGTGTGTGTGTGTCAGTGGCGGCTGCTAGCTTTTGAAACAGGGGAAGCTCATATTAGGCCTTCATCATAAATTTTTTTATTATAATTACATTTTTCATCATAAAAAATCACCTGCAAATCTGCAAAACTCGAATCTCTGTAGGCTACAGAGATTCAAGTTCAGTCCCATGCGGATTGAGGGGCGTTTCTAAGATTTTCAGGTAAGGGGGGCGCAGCCCCATAGATGTTTAACACAGAATCAGTACTCAAATGAGTCTTCTTGATCACACATGCTGTTTACCGTATAAACCTTTTTCTATGTACAGGTACAATAAAAAAAAATATAACCAGAAAACAGCATATAACTTTAAACTTACATTGATTAGCAATATAAACAACACACCTACAGTATGAGGATGGAATAAACTGTGTGCATGCCAATAGTGTCAAACATTTATCTGTTCATTCTTTGACAATACTGTTGTACTGTGACAAAAACCCTACTCTAAGGCTAATAAATGTATTTTACGATTTGGGACATTATTTAATACAATATTTATTACAAAAAAAAAGGATTTTTCTATCTCTGTAAATCACACTGCTATACAGTTAAACGAGAGCATTGAATGCTGTCTGTCACTATTTTTAATCATTTATGTTCATAACTCTATGGTAGTTAATGCCATATGCACTGGGCACACAGCTGGTGTGATGTGGGTGAGCACAGCGAAGGATGTGAGTTAGAAGAGAAGGAGACATTCTGAGTTAGATGAAGTGATGCAGAGCATCCCCAGAGGTGAGAGAGTGTGATTGGTGCAGACTTCAATGGACATGTTGGGGATGGGAACAGAGGTGATGAAAATGTGATGGGCAGGTTTGGTCTTCAGAACAGGAATGTAGAAGGACAGATGGTGGTGGACTTTGCAAAGAGGATGGAAATGGCAGTAGTAAATACTTTCTTCCAGAAGACGCAGGAACATAGGGTGACATATAAGAGTGGAGGCAGAAGCACTCAGGTGGACTACATCTTGTGTCGACGTTGTAATCTGAAAGAGATCAGTGACTGCAAAGTGTTGGTAGGGGAGAGTGTAGCCAGACAACACAGAATGGTGGTGTGTAAAATAACCCTGGTGGTGAGGAAGGTGAAGAGAACAAAGGCAGAACAGAGGACAAAGTGGTGGAAGCTGAGAAAGGAAGAATGTTGTGTAGTCTTCAGGGAGGAGTTGAGACAGGCTCTGGGTGGTCAGGCAGTGCTGCCAGTTGACTGGACAACTACAGCCAATGTGATCAGGGAGACAGGTAAGGGAAAAGTGGACAAGGAGACTTGGTGGTGGAACGAGGAAGTCCAGGAGTATATACAGGGAAAGAGGCTAGCTAAGAAGAAGTGGGACTCGGAGAGGACTGAAGAGAGTAGACAGGAGTACAGGGAGATGCAGCGTAAGGTGAAGGTAGAGGTGGCAAAGGCCAAACAAAGAGCATATGAGGACTTGTATGCTAGGCTGGACAGTAAGGAGGGAGAGGTGGATCTGTACAGGTTGGCGAGGCAGAGAGATAGAGATGGGAAGGATGTGCAGCAGGTTAGAGTGATTAAAGATAGAGATGGAAATGTACTGACAGATGCCAGGAGGGTGATGGGAAGATGGAAGGAGTGCTTTGAGGAGTTGATGAATGAGGAAAACGATAGAGAACAAAGAGTAGAAGAGGTGACTGTTGTGGAACAGGAAGTAGCAAATATTAGTAAAGTGAGGTGAGAAGGGCATTGAAGAGGATGAAGAGTGGAAAGGCTGTTGGTCCTGATGAAATACCTGTGGAGGTATGGAAATGCTTAGGAGAGGTGGCAGTAGAGTTTCTGACTAGTTTGTTTAACAAGATCTTGGAGAGTGAGAGGATTCCAGAAGAATGGAGGAGAAGTGGATTGGTGCCGATTTTTAAGAACAAGGGAGAGAGCTGCATTACAGAGGCATAAAGCTAATGAGCCATACAGTGAAGCTGTGGGAAAGAGTAGTGGAAGCTAGGTTAAGGGCAGAGGTGAGCATTTGTGAGCAGCAATATGGTTTCATGCCTAGAAAGAGTACATCAGAAGCAGTATTTGCTTTGCGAATGCTGGTGGAGAAGTACAGAGAAGGTAATAAAGAGTTGCTTTGTGTCTTTGTAGATTTAGAGAAGGCGTACGACAGGGTGCCGAGAGAGGAGCTGTGGTGTTCTATAAGGAAGTCTGGAGTGGCAGAGAAGTATGTTAGAGTGGTGCAGGACATGTACACTGCAAATTATCTGACACTTGCTATGATTTAAAATCTGACTTTCAGACATGATAGATAATTTGCCTTGTTTTAAAAATTACTTACTTGTTTTTAATATTTGATTTTATATCATAATCTTAAACTGAGCATGAGTATATCATTTTGTCTTTATTAGTCCAGAAATCCTAAATTGGATAGAATAGCTCTTAAAATAAGCTAAATTAGTTATTTCACCAGACGCCTCACAAAATAAAACTTCTTTTAAGATTCTTTGACAAATTCAAAGATTTGTTTGCTCAGTTTGCTTGATTTAAAAATCTTATTTCAAGATTTCTTACCAAGTAAAATTTACTTGCTGCATGGACAGATAATTTCACTAGTTTTAGGTAATTTTTTTATCAAATGTAGTAATTGTTTCTTATTTTTAGACTAACAATTTTTGCAGTGTATGAGAGCTGTAAGACAGTGGTGAGATGTGCTGTAGGTGTGACAGAAGAGTTCAAAGTGGAGGTGGGTCTGCATCAAGGATCGGCTCTGAGCCCCTTTTTGTTTGCTTTGGTAATGGACAGGATGACAGATGAAGTTATACAGGATGAAAATATGAGCTATGGACTATGATGTTTGCAGATGACATTGTGCTTTGTAGCGAGAGTAGGGAACAGGTGGAAGAAAATTTGGAGAGGTGGAGGTATGCTCTGGAAAGCAGAGGAATGAAGGTTAGCTGCAGCAAGACAGAATACATGTGTGTGAATGAGAGGAACCCAAGAGTAACGGTGAGGCTTCAGGGAGCAGAGGTAAAGAAGGTGCAGGATTTTAAGTACTTAGGGTCAACGGTCCAGAGCAACGGAGAGTGTGGAAAGGAGGTGAAGAGGCGAGTACAGGCAGGTTGGAATGGGTGGAGAAAAGTTTCAAGTGTGTTGTGCGATAAAAGAGTGTCAGCGAGAATGAAAGGAAAGGTGTACAGGACAGTGGTGAGATCAGCGATGCTCTATGGCTTAGAGACAGTGACACTGAAGAAAAGACAGGAGGCAGAGTTGGAGGTAGCAGAGCTGAAGATGTTGAGGTTCTCCTCGGGAGTGACAAGGATGGATAGGATCAAGAATGAGTTCATCAGAGGGACAACCCATGTGAGATGTTTTGGAGATAAAGTCAGAGAGGCCAGATTGAGGTGGTTTGGACATGTTCAGAGGAGAGATGGTGAATATATTGGTAGAAGGATGCTGAGATTTTAACTGCCAGGCAAGAGGTCTAGAGGAAGACCAAAGAGGAGATTTATGGATGCAGTGAGAGAGGCCATGAAGATAGTTGGTGTGAGAGAAGAGGATGCAGAGGATAGGGTAAGATGGAGGCAGATGATTCGCTGTGGCGACCCCTGAAAGGGAATAGCCAAAAGACAAAGAAGAAGAAGAAGACACACCTTAGCTTAATCCTCCCTCTGTGATGGTGAATTGAAGACCCGCTGAAAGACGGCGAGGAGCCGAAGGAGCCGAAGCCGCTTTCATATCAAATTTAAAGGGGACGATTGACGACCAGCAATTTGTGTGGTTTATGGAGAATTTTTAGGGGGGCTGAGTACAAATGTTAGGGGGGCTAAAGCTAAAAGCTAGTCTGTGCTTCGCCATAGAGCTTCAGTGAAGCTGGGCTTCAGGGGGAAGGTTTAATGCGCTGTGCTGCACGGAAATATATGACAAGAAAATCACGTCAAACAATATACAATAAATACCTGATTCTGAACGAGCTAGTCATGAAGTTGAACGCGTTCTAGCGCACTTTTATTAAACTAATATAAATACGACAGTGCATATATGAGCATTTATTTTCTGACATAGTAGGGGAAGCTGAGCTTCCCTTGTAGTCTTAGAGCAGCCGCCACTGGTGTGTGTGTGTGTGTGTGTGTGTGTGTGTGTGTGTGTGTGTGTGTGTGTGTGTGTGTGTGTGTGTGTGTATGTGTTTGTGTGTCTGTGTGTGTGTGTGTGTCTGTGTGTGTGTCTCTGTCTGTGTGAAATGTGAGATCTGATGTGTTCTATGCAGGAAAGAGTGAGCAGTTGTGGTAAATAGGTTGTAAAAATATGTATCAAGGTAACATTTTGTTCCACCTCAATCGGCCCTCTTGCCTAACCAACTTCCTTCTAAATGTCTTAAGTGATGAGGGAACTCAGTGCTGCAATTTTAAATACAAAGTTTGTAAGATTTTTTTTAATTCAGCTAAATGAAATAAGCTTTGCACAGTATATTCCATATATATGCAGATATATAAATGGCAGAAATTACAAAAACCAAGAATAAACATTTTTATGAAACTAAATCATTGATTATGTGTCAGATGCAAAGAAAATATTTGATTTGAGCAAGTAATCGTGATGCTTAAAAAAATATTACCTTGGTGTTTTTAAGTTAATTAAGCAGTAAGGCAAAATGAGAAACAGACCATGGACCATATGATTAACTGTGAAAAAGACAACGGATGTGTAAAACATTTTAAACACCTCAGCTAAGTTTTATTTTACAGTATAATTTAACTTTCACATTAAAAGGAACATAAAAGGATCTATAGGGCATACCGGGCAATGCCCGGTGGGCCGACGCACATTTTTGGGCCGCACGCGACCCCCCCACAGTCCGTCGCATGCTCTGAACGCGCGTTTTTTGGTCCCAGTCCAGACCTGCTTGTAATACTGAAAAGTGTGTATTATAATCACAAAAAAATATATTTTTTAATCCCTCTCGCAACCCCTCGAAATTATTCCGCGACCCCCAGTTTGGGAACCACTGGCCTATAACACTGTATTCAGGGTCATAGAGAGCCTATCCCAGGAGGCTTGGGGCACGATGCGGGGTACACCCTGGACACGCTCATTTACACACACTACACTACAATTTGGAAATGCCAATTAGCCTAATCTGCAGGTCTTTGGACTGTGAGAGGAAACCAGAGTACCTGGAGGAAACCCACCAAGCAAACTCAATGCACACAGAGACAGGAATCGAGCCTGGCCAGAATCGAACCCGGACCCTGGAGGTGCAAGGCGGCAATTCTAACCACTACACCACCGTGCCATCCCAACAGTGAATAATCTTGTGTGGCTTAAGTTTGGAGACCACAATGATGGGGTTTTAGGGTTGTGTCTTAGTGATGTAAGTAACAGACTTGAATTAGTAAACTTTGTCATAATATTACTAGACCTGGTGTGTATGTGTGTGTGTGTGTGTGTGCGTGTGTGTGTGTGTGTGTGTGTGTGTGTGTAATGTGAATTGTCTGTGCTCTGATCCTGTCTGACTCATTCTGTTGCCCTGCTTCTGGTTGGAGATCTTGTTGCATGGAAGCCTGCATGGTCTGCTTGGGATGTCTATGGTGACTATATATATATATATATATATATATATATATATATATATATATATATATATATATATATTTTTTTTTTTTTTTTTTTTTTTTTTTACAAATTTTTTCATCTGGAATCTTCTGCTGAAGTACTTCTATATAATATGAGACATCAAAATGATACACCACATCATCAAAATTCATTAACTATGAAATGATATTGCTTTGAAGTTGTTTTGCTCATGTGCATTCTAAAATATACTCTTTGCATGGTGATTTTGGCGATATCTTCTTAAACATTTGATTTGTCTGTTGCGAAGTTTTGTTAAAAAATTTTTTCATAAAATCCATAAAAAAATTATAAAATCCATAAAGATCTGCAGTCCATAAAAATAAAATAAAATTGGAGAGCTGTCAATAGATACAATGTGGGGTTAAGGGCCAAATTTAAACTTATTGAACTATACACTAAAGAGTGAACACAATGGAAATATCCATAATCAAATTAAATGTCTGTAAACCTCTCATATGGGCATTTACGTTGTAAAGTAAATAAGAATTCCTTCCTTTACTGAAATCTTAAAAAGAAAAAAAAATTAAACTAAATTATGCAAATTCAAGTCTGATAGAAAGACATGGTGGTGGTGGGTTTGATAGTCAGGAACAGCGGTGGGGGGGGAGGCGCAAGACTGGTCTCTGCAAATAGCTCTTCATTGTTGTAACCTGAGATATTAGAATGACAGAAATAGCTCTTATTCGCCTAGTTAAACTACGCTGTTTTAAGTCTGATAAAGAGGAACTTGGAGGGAAAGCCCCAGAGTGTGTCTCAGTCACACAGACTGTTGCAGTTTAAAGTAATTAATACGGAAAAACATAAGCATGAGTTTTTTTTTCTTATAATTACAGTACAATTAGTTTTAAGACTAAAAATCAGCACAGCACAGGAATGCCCATTTACAGTCTCTGTTCAGATTAAACCACTGCAGGCATGATTACAGGCTGAGCTCAGGTATCTGCAGAAACAAGAGAGAATGAAACATCAGACCAACTTATCAAATTACGTATAATCTTGTGAATCAGCACAGAATTATCTACACAGCTTTAAGATTATTCATTCACTCATTCATTTTCTGTACCGCTTTATCCTTATATACAGGGTCGCTGGGGCCTGGAGCCTATCCCAGGAAACTTAGGGCACAAGGCGGGGTACACCCTGGATAGGGTGCCAATCCATCACAGGGCACACACACATACTCACATACACACACTCATTCACACACTATGGGCAATTTGGAATGTCGATTAACCTAACCTACATGTCTTTGGATTGTGGGAGGAAACCGGAGTACCCGGAGGAAACCCACCAAGCACGGGGAGAACATGCAAACTCCATGCACACAGAGACAGGAATCGAGCCTGGCCGGGGAATCGAACCCGGACCCTGGCGGTGCAAGGCGACAGTGCTAACCACTACACCACCGTGCCGCCTTTAATTATTATTATTATTTTTATAATCAAGTTCAAGTAGGCTTTATTGTCACTTCAACCATATATTGTACAGTTGGTACACAGTGAAACGAAACAACGTTCCTCCAGGACCAAGGTGCTACATGCAACATAAATTTACAACATAGATTACCAGAAAACACTAAACTAGCTAACTAAGAGGCCTAGTTAGCTGGCTAGCAGAGACAAGAAAGACTGACCTAACATAAATTACAACATAAATTAACAAAAACTAACTATCTAACTAAGACTTTTTATCTACAGGGTTTTTTTTTAACAGACAGCAGACAAAGTGCATGTGCAAATGTGCAAACCAAAGTAACAAAGTGACAGTGCGACAAAACCACAACATAACATAATAATTCATTCATTCATTTTCTATACCGCTTAATCCTGTGTTCAGGGTCGCGGGGGACCTGGAGCCTATCCCAGGAGACTTCGGGCACTAGGCGGGGTACACCCTGGACAGGGTGCCAATCCATCGCAGGGCACACACACATACACACACTCACACACCCAATCACACACTATGGGCAATTTAGGAACGCCAATTAGCCTAACCTGCATATCTTTGGACTGTGGGAGGAAACCGGAGTACCCGGAGGAAACCCACCAAGCACGGGGAGAACATGCAAACTCCATGCACACAAAGACGGGAATCGAGCCTGGCCGGGGAATCAATCCCAGACCCTGGAGGTGCTAGGCGACAGTGCTAACAACATAATAATAAGGTTTATAATAATAATAATAACAATAATAATAATAATAATAATAATTTGCTGGAAACATAGTGTATCATCACTTCTATCAGTCACTATTGATGCAAATTTGTAGCACAATACCTGCATCACCCCCTGATCTCCTACGTACATCAGTTTTTTCTCCCACATCAGTAAACTTAGTCATACTATTACTAGACCCCAAAAAGTCCTCTTTTGTGTGTGTGTGTGTGTGTGTGTGTGTGTGTGTGTGTGTGTGTGTGTAAAGTGAATTCAAAGTTTGTTGTGTTGTGTAGAAGAAAGATTACCCACACACTAGTGAAAATGTAGTACCACTCCACACTTTGTGAACAGACACGCCACTTTACAAGCAGCTAGCCTGCCTTCTCTCTGTCCCCAGCTCCGAGAAGAGAAAATAACAATCAATAAAAAAAAGCAAAATATTAATGAATAATAATAAAGATAAAATGAGGGGAAAAAATAAAATTTAGCTGCAAATTCAGCCTCCACACTTGAAGGACATATAAAACTAAAACATTGACCCAACAAAGTTAGTGTTGAAGCCGTAGAATCAAAAACACTCACTCATCACTCACTCATCTTCTACAGTATACTGCTTTCCATCGCAGGGCACACACACATACATCTTATCCGTATCTGATGCAGAAAAACTAGTTCATGCATTCATGACCTCCAGACTGGACTATTGTAATGCATTACTAGGTGGTTGTCCTGCATCCTCAATAAACAAGCTTCAGTTAATCCAAAATGCAGCTGCCAGGGTTCTCACTAGATCCAGAAAATATGATCATATAACCCCAATATTATCATCCCTGCACTGGCTACCTGTTCAGTTTAGAATAAATTACAAAATAGTATTACTTACATACAAGGCCTTAAATGGTTTAGCTCCCACATACCTAACCAGTCTTCTGATGCGCTACAATCCACCAAGCGCCTTAAGATCACAAAGCTCCGGACTTCTGGTAGTTCCCAGAATTTCAAAATCTACAAAACGGGGTAGGGCTTTTTCATATTTAGGTCCAAAGCTTTGGAATAGCCTTCGAGCCAGTGTTCGGGGAGCAGACACGGTTTCTCAGTTCAAAAGTAGACTCAAGACGCATCTTTTTAATCTGGCATACACATAACTCATCCCATAATCTCATACTCCAGTACACCTATACCGAATGGCAACTACGCTAATTCTCCCCATCTGTTCTGTATTTCTCTACCCATCCCGAGGCATCGGGAGATTTTGCCAGCTTCAGTAGACAAAGGCCGACCCTGCGAGGTTCGTGAGGCATCAAGAGAAGGACCAGCTCCAGCTGGATTCAGCTTTATGATGGTTGGAGCTACACATGCTGCTCCTGTGCTTCCAGTGATCCAGACCTCATCTGCCCTCTGCACCTACTGACTCGTCCCTATGCTGAACTGGTCTTCATGTCAATTTAAATAATTTCTGTTATATTGAATTTTCACCTGCACAACACACAAGATGTTATATCATTTCTATCTGTTATTGCCCAAATGAGGATGGGTTCCCTGTTGAGTCTGGTTCCTCTCAAGGTTTCTTCCTAATGCCATCTCAGGGATTTTTTCCTTGCCACCGTCGCCGTCACCCTTGGCTTGCTCATCAGAGAAATTTCATTCATTCGTTTCATTATTATTATCTGCACATTTTTCTCACACATCCACACTTCCAATTATTTTATTTTCTATAATTATTATTATTATTATTTTATTTTTTTTTGTTAAATTGCTTTAATTTTTGTGAAGCTGCTTTGAGACAATGACCATTGTTAAAAGCGCTATATAAATAAAATTGAATTGAATTTAATTGAATACACACAATTACACACTCATGACTGATCAGTGAGAGTGGGGGGAAAATTAGCTAATGCTTTTGTCACCTCTAGTTTGGACTACTATAACGCTTTACTGTCTGGATGTCTAACTGGGAGCATAACCAAGTTTCAGTTAGTTCAGAATGCAGCAGCAAGAGTCCTCACTAGAACCAGAAGCTATGAGCATTTTGCCCCAATGTTATTCACACTACATTGGCTCCCAGTGAAAGTTTGCAATGATTTTAAAATACTACAATTGACCTATAAAGCACTAAATGGTTTTGCGCAGTTAACTGATAGTGTCTTACGATCAAAACCTACTTTAATCAAAGGATGCAGGCTGCTTGTCAGTACCATATATTATGAAAACTACAGTAGAGGGCAGAGCTTTTTCTTGCCAAGCCCCAAAGTTATGGAATAGCTATCCAATTAATGTTCGGGACTCAGACACAGTTTAAGTCTAGGCTGAAAAACTATTTAGCCAACCATTTTTGTGAAAAGATCTGGGAGAACTTGTGGATGTAGAGTATATGGTGAATTGGTAGTTTTGGATGCTGTCTTCCCCACTCTCATTGATCAGTCAGGTTTGTGGTAAGTGGAGTGACTGGCTGCTTTACATCCCAGGGAGCCCTCATGTCTGTGTTTCCTTCTGGCTCTCCAGTTTAGTTATGCTGTCATAGTTAGTCCCTGCTTGCTAAATATTACTAAATATTTATTCAACTTATAGATAATGTCACCTAACTGTTATCTCTCTTCTTCTCTTCTCCCTGCCTCTCTCTGTCGAGCTACACATGGTTTTCCTGAGCTCCCAGTGATCCAGACTCCCTCTGACAC
Organism: Channallabes apus; assembly: GCA_030522415.1. Classification (NCBI taxonomy): domain Eukaryota; kingdom Metazoa; phylum Chordata; class Actinopteri; order Siluriformes; family Clariidae; genus Channallabes; species Channallabes apus. The sequence continues at coordinate 23,746,750 of CM060109.1, forward strand.
ATCCTGGTGCACTGCTTAAAGTTGGAGATCTCATCACCATCCTCATCGCTTGGAAAACATGTAGTGACTGGGGATGGTTCCACTTTGAATTATTTATATATAAAAAAAACAGCTTTTTGGTATTCAAAACCAGCACAGATTTGTATTAATCAAGTTTGTGATGTTGTTTAAATTAAAATACTGCATGTATAACTGCAGGCTATACAGGTAACAGAGCCTAGTTATCACAAAGCACAACACTTATCTAAATCGAGTTTCTGCTGGAACACTTCTATATAATCTGAGACATCAGAATTAAACATTGATATTGCTTTTAAGTTATTTTGCTCCCTAATATACTTTTCTTGCATGGAGATTTGGGTGATATCTTCTTAAAGATAGATTTGTCTGTTGTGTGGCGGTGTCTCTCTCTCTAGGTCGGGAAATAAAGTTCCCCTTAACCAACCTCAAAAGACTAAGCTACCGATTGCGTCACCCGGGAAAAGTTTAAGACACAGGTTCGAATCACTCGATAAGAACACAGGGACATGAATGCAAAAAATAAACATTCAAATTAATTCATTCATCTTCTATACCGCTTTATCCTGTATTTAGGGTTGCGGGGGACCTGGAGCCCATCCCAGGAGACTCTGGGCACAAGGCAGGGTACACCCTGGACAGCGTGCCAATCCATCGCAGAGCACACACACACACACACTCATTCACACACTATGGTCAATTTGGGAACGCCAATTAGCCTAATCTGCATGTCTTTGGACTGTTGGAGGAAACCGGAGTACCCGGAGGAAACCCACCAAGCACGGGGAGAACATGCAAACTCCATGCACACAGAGATGGGAATCGAGCCTGGCCGGGAATCGAACCCGGACCCTGGAGGTGCAAGGCGACAGTGCTCAAAAATAAACATACAAATCTTTATTCGTACAGGAAATTTCCAGAACAAGCAATATCAATACAATTTAAAATCAAGCACTAAAACATCCCAGGCAAAGAGAAACAAAGAAAAGAAATTGGAGCTGGGAACTTAACCATAGAGAGGCAGGCTAGGTATGGGGCTACACTCCTGCCCGGTAATAAATGATCACACCTGCACCCAGTGGCGGTTCTACTGTACACTGAATTGCTCCTGTCGTCGCCTCTCTTCCGCGCACACCCCTCCATACCTCTCGCACACGGCAACAGACTTCCGGAAGCACAACCTGGGGGTGTGAATTAGCGCCACACCTGGCTGTTCTCACAACGCCCTTTTATACTCTCCTAAATTACAACCAATGATTAATATCAGGTGCAAAACCGGAACTAAGGAGGGAAGTGCAAATCTCCCTCTCACCACAGTCGCATAAGGGTTTTTTTTGTCAGAAATAAATAAAAATGAAATAAAAGTAGAGAGCGGTCACTAACTACCATGTGGGGTTATGGGGGAAATTTTCTTCTTGTTCCTCTTATCAACCCCTCCTGCACCAAATCACAGAGGGCCAAGGTCTCAAGCCTTCATCTTAAATCAGCATGTTCACTAAGATAGAGATGGGTTCATATTTAAAGGAACAGCAGCATTAAAGCAAACCACACACGTTTGTAAAAGATTCAATTATTTAAAACATGGCTTCACTTTTAAAACAAGATTCCATGCATTTTCTGCATCTTCACAACATGAGCACAGCCAACCAGCTTCCCCAATATATTTCATAAATGATTAATCAGTCAAGTAAATACATAGATAAATGTAAAAGCACCAAATGAAAACGTTCTTATAGTCAGGTTATGTATTACATTACACATTAAGCATTTTGGGAAACACATTTTTATTCTTAAAAGTAGTACTTAAACACTTGAGGAAACGCACCCTGGTTTGTCCCAATGTTGGGAAGACTACAGCTAAATTTCACGATTATCTTTGATTGCCTAACAAAGAATATCTTCAGGACTTGTGTCTGTTATTTCTGCCACTAGACCCTATGTGTGTGCGGAAAAATGTGCATGCACTGTGCACCACGTGTAGGAGATTTTAAAGTACCTAAAGGGGAGGGGTTATGATTGGAAGTGTGTTCAAATGTAACAGAAAAGCAAAATCATGTTGCACTGTTTTGTTATTGTGGTGTACTACAACCATGTTCTTCAGCATCTCTCTACTTGTACTTTCTGTCCTTCCTCTGGGCGGTAATGTATTATATATTGAATATAAAAAATGTATATATATAAAATTTAAAAACTAACTTTTGTGTTTTTTATCATTTTAAATTGTGATTGATATATTATTGTGTTCACAAGAGTATGTGCTCCTATATAAAACTTATAGCTAAATAGCTATATTGTTTTTTTAGGGGGAATGGAGAGTAGTATTATTGGAGGAAATCAAACGAAACCACACTCCCGACCCTACATGGTGTCTGTTCAGATAAAAAATTCCCATGAGTGTGGTGGTATGCTCATCAAAAACGATTATGTGCTGACTGCAGCTCACTGTGTAGAGTATGTTATAGTTGTTGTTGTTTTTTTTTTTTTTTTTACAATTTTAAAGACTATGCTAATAAATGATTCTGATTGTGATTTTGAGTTTGTAGTCACATTATAAAGTAAATAAATATAGAAGAATCTGATGTTATGTCACTAGCAAAATTAAACATCCTGGAGAGGACAAGCTGGAAGTGCTCCTGGGGGCGCACAACATCAGTCAAAATGAACCGCAGCAGCAGAGAATCCAAGTACAGAATTACATCAAGCATCCTTGTTACAAGAAGAATGAACGTTTAAATGATATCATGCTATTGAAGGTACTTTTTCCTACTTTCACAACATTTGTTTCTGGTCATTTAGTGCAAACCAGCTCTGATCTCAAACACTATCTAACTAATCTGTTACAGCTGAAGTCCAAACCCAAGAAGAGCGAAGCTGTAAAGCCTATTGGTCTTCCTACAAAAAGTGAAAACATTCCAGACAAGGCGAAATGTTCAATCGCTGGCTGGGGCTTTACACACCAGAACAGCAATGCATCAAGTGTTCTACGAGAAGTCACGCTGAAGATACAAAATAACAATGAGTGCAAGACACTTTGGCATCGTTATTTTGACACAGACAACATGATCTGTACTGCCCCTGATGGGAGGAAAGCTTTTTGTCAGGTACTGTGTAGCATATAAAATCTTTTAAAATCAATCTTTATAAAATCTTATTGTTAAAATAATTAGTTTATGTTTATTCTTCTGACCTCTCTGCAGGGTGATTCAGGGAGTCCTCTTATCTGTGGTAATAAACCACAAGGATTAGCTGCATATACCCATCCTACAAACTGCAAAGACACCAAGTATCCAGAGGTATATATGAAGATCTCCTACTTTATTCCATGGATTGAAGAAGTTATACGCTAGAAAGTGAACAAAACGGAAGTAACAATAATCCAATAAAATATACATTGCATTTGTAAAATATGTGTCGTTCCTTCTATTGTGTACTTCTCACATGAGCATTTATGTTGTAAAGTAAATAAGAATACTCCCTTTACTGAAATCTTAAAATTAAAGTAATTTAAAATTTAATTATGCAAATTCAAGTCTGATGGAAATACATTGCTGGGATTGATAGTCAAAAACAGGGGGGGAGGTGTTTGAGAACACTTATTCACAGACAGAAAATGTATCAGCTAAAAAAAAATGGGGAAAAATACAGCATGCAGATTGGACCTGGTTCCTACAAATAGCTCTTCATTGTAACCTGAGATATTAGAATGACAAATCAGAGCAACATATAAAAAGTTGTGAGGTGGCAGCACTGCATATTCACTGGTTAAACAATGTTATGAAGAATAAGCAAAATTAATAATGCACTGATCTTTATAATACCCATAACATTCCATACGGACCCTGCTGAATCAGTTTATTTAAAAAAACATTTTAGAAATGGCTCTATAAGGTAACAAAATGCTCAGCTGTTGTTATAAGACAAAGAACCTTTATTTGGTACTATATACCAGTACATAACAATCCAAAACATTTTATTCAGTGCTTGGTCAGATTGGGATCTGAGGGGTTTGGTCAGTATTATTGCTGGCTATTAAAACCTCATTAAAACTTCTTTATGTGTTGAGTGCACAGACCTGGTCTAAGGCAAGTACAGGTCCTTCTCAAAAAATTAGCATGAAAAGGTTCTCTAAACGAGCTATTAACCTAATCATCTGAATCAACTAATTAACTCCCCAAGTGAAAAAAAAATACACTTTAGTGTATTACAAATATATTGAAATCCTCGATAATACACTGCAAATATACTAACAAAAAGTTGTACCATCAGTTAATATATAAAAAGTATACTAACATCATGCTTTTACCAAATTTTGGAATTAAACTTTAAATATACTTAAAAATTATTGTATTATAATACTTTAAGTGAAAGGTTGGTCTAATTTCCAAAGTATACTTATTTAAACTTGTTTTTCAATATATTTTTGGTATATTTTTTTTTAAATATGCTCGAAATAATCATTGTACAAATGTACAGAAAGTATATATTAGAATACCAATTTTAATATATGATAGTCTCAGTATATTATCAGTTAAATGTAAATGTACTTATATTGAGTGCACTACTCTCTCATGCGCGCGCTTTTAGACTCGTTTTTGCACGCTGAATCTCTCCCTCGCGCGATCTCAAACTCGTTCCTGCGCACTCAAAATCACTTTTGCCGTTCAAGATAATTTATGTTTTTACTCTCACTCTTCTGTCCGCTCACTGTCATAAAGCGACACACAAACTGCAGCAGGGGGGTAAACTTTGCGACTTTTCCAGCCAACCGGAGACTAGACAGCGCCCCACCAGCCAATCAGAGCTAGAGGCAGGCAGATTAGGACTGTCCGTTGTCTGATTGGCTCCCCAGTTCTCCACTTCTAGTTTGAATTAACGGCTGAAGCTGCATCATCGCGTGCGTTAGTTCGTATCGTTATTATTTTATTTTCATCGGCATAAGGTAAATTTAACGGTTTTAAATTAAGTACATACTTTAATCTATAGTTTGTATTGTCTAATGTGTTGTTGTTAATGTGTTATGTGCTTTGCTTGTGGTATAATGGCTCTGTAGCTCTCGGCCTGTTTTCAGTCTCTGTGTAACAGAATCAACACACCAGGTTTAAACTAATACTGTACCTGTAGATTCTAATACTAATGTCTGTCTGTGTTCACACACCAGTTTATACTTTAGTTTGTGTGTTTGTAAGACAACCTGACTTTTGTTGAGCACAAATAAACTATAGTAGTGCTTTTTTGTAACCTTGTGCAAATTAAATCTGTTGAACTCATGAATAAAATCTGCCTCATAATTACTGATGTAATGTGTTTCAAAAACATGTTATAGTGTAGAAAATGCATTTAGCATTTGTAAATTATCCTAAACACTTAATGTACTGGTAACACATTTGCAGTACAGTATTGCGGCGTGGGCGGGGCTGTGGTTTGCGACCGTCATGCCTTGCGGGAGGTGTTCTTTTTGTGTTCACCCTGTTTGGGACGTGTGTTTAGGTTAGTGGCTTCGGCCAAGTTTGAGTATGTGTACATGTGTGTATGTGCTGCATTCTGCTACCGTTCTCCAGTTCTAGCTAATAGCTGAATAGTTGTGTCATTACATTGTGTAGCCAGAAAACTCACTCGTCCTCCAAGTTTCCTGCTAGTGTCGAAAAACGCTACAGTATTATAGAAGGTTGTGTGTACTGTATGATACAATAAAGTCTATTTGTATTAACCACAAAGTGTACTTTTATAGTATTTGTAATTGGCTAGAAGTATAACAGCATGCTACTGCTGCAATAAGAATATACTCATAGTGCATTAATCATGTATTTGTAATGAAGTAAAAATAGCTGTAATGTACTTATAATACATTAAATATATACTTAAATTGTAATAATTACTGTCAGGTATGTACGTTAGTACACACACAGCCATATACTTTAAGTGTACTAAAGTATACTTAAAGTTGTTCCACTTTAGCACACAAAAGTATACTTAATATTCTTTTTATTCTTATTATTTAATACACTTAAAATTGTGCATTTGTACAATTTAATTACAACTTAAATACACTTAGTACAAAATTAGTTGTTCCAAAATAGCAAACTTAAAGTATACTAGTCATTAGTCTGGCTGCAAGTACATTTAAGTATGCTTTGGCACGCTAGGATTTAATATACTTAGCATACTTTTTTTTTTACTTGGGTCTAAACACTTGCAAAAGAGTCCTGAGGCTTTTAAAAACTCCCAGTCTGGTTCATTACTCAAAACCGCAATCATGGGTAAGACTGCCGACCTGACTGCTGTCCAGAAGGCCATCATTAACACCCTCAAGCAAGAGGGTAAGACACAGAAAGAAATTTCTGAACGAATAGGCGGTTCCCAGAGTGCTGTATCAAGGCACCTCAGTGGGAAGTCTGTGGGAAGGAAACAGTGTGGCAGAAAATGCTGCACAATGAGAAGAGGTGACCGAGCCCTGAGGAAGATTGTGGAGAAGGACCGATTCCAGACCTTGGGGGACCTGCGGAAGCAGTGGATTGAGTCTGGAGTAGAAACATCCAGAGCCACCATGTACAGGCGTGTGCAAGAAATGGGCTACAGGTTGCAAATTTTGCATGTCATTCGGAAATCAAGGTGCCAGAGTCTGGAGGAAGACTGGGGAGAGGGAAATGCCAAAATGCCTGAAATCCAGTGTCAAGTACCCACAGTCAGTGATGGTCTGGGGTGCCATGTCAGCTGCTGGTGTTGGTCCACTGTGTTTTATCAAGGGCAGGGTCAATGCAGCTAGCTACTGTATCAGGAGATTTTGGAGCACTTCATGTTTCCATCTGCTGAAAAGCTTTATGGAGATGAAGATTTCATTTTTCAGCATGACCTGGCACCTGCGAACAGTGCCAAAACCACTGGTAAATGGTTTACTGACCATGGTATTACTGTGCTCAATTGGCCTGCCAACTCTCCTGACCTGAACCCCATAGAGAATCTGTGGGATATTGTGAAGAGAAAGTTGAGACACACAAGACACAATAATCTGCAAAAGGATTCCCGACCAAGTATTGAGTGCATAACTGAACATAATTATTTGAAGGTTGACTTTTTTTGTATTAAAAACACTTTTCTTTTATTGGTCGGATGAAATATGCAAATTTTTTGAGATAGGGATTTTGGGTTTTCATGAGCTGTATGCCACAAGTCATCAATATTAAAACAATAAACGGCTTGAACTACTTCAGTTGTGTGTAATGAATATAAAATATATGAAAGTCTAATGTTATCAGTATGTTACAGAAAATAATGAACTTTATCACAATATGCTAATTTTTTGAGAAGGACCTGTACATGCACTATCATACAAAGAGATGAGGAAACGCTTGAGGAGACTCCTGGTCTGCTAACTCATTGCAAGGTGTCAATATAAAAACGAGTGAACTTTGATGCAAATTTGTATCAGCTGCTGACTCAAATTAGCAAACGTGGTCTAATGAATTTGTTTAGATTCCACTTGCATGTGTATGGTTTATGACAATGCCTGTGTGTGTGCATGTGTTTGTGTGTGTCTCAGTCATCTGGGGGAAAAGTGACTGATTACATTAAAGGTTTTAGAGAATAGATGTGTAGGTGCTGAAAGTGTGTATAAATGTGTTGTTTTGTTCCACCCCTCATTCTGCACTCTTGTATCTCTCTCTTCTCACTTCAGTCCTTAATATAAATCATACATAGTCAAACAAGTCATGGGTTCATGTTTGATGCTTCAATAAATCAGTACTTAGTACTTTGTCAAGTTCTCCTTCAATTTAAATTTTTCAGTGTAATGATAAGTGTTAAAGTTACATGTGAAGTAACACACAAATAGAGAGTAGAGTCCACAAATAGAGAGTAGAGATACCAGATATACTCCAGGAAAAAAGTTTCTATTTACATTCCCACTTGAGTTCAAGTGCAAAAGTAGTTGGCTTCAAATGTACTCATGCATTAAAAATAAATGACTAATAATAATATAAAATGTTTTATTATCATTTTTGTAATAAGAGACTTCTTGCGGTGGCTTAGTGCTTAGCACTGTCGCCTTGCACTGCAAGGGTTCGGGTTCAATTCCCGGCTAGGTTCGAGTTCCACCTCAGTGTGCATGGAGTTTGCATGTTCTCCCCCTGCTTGGGTTTCCACAGGGTACTCCGGTTTCCTCCAACAGTCCAAATGTGGCAACGCCGTGGTAGGGCAAATGAATATAAAGTTGGTCAGACCCGATTACGCCACCCCGAGGTTAACCCGGGAAATAACACCATAGGAACAAAGGTTCGTTAGGCTAATGAATGAGAGATAAAAGGTACAAATGCACAAGCTTTATTGTAATTCATTTTTAAAATAGTTTAAAATAAACACTCCATAGCATGCAATGCCAAATATCGAATAATCGTCACACACCATAAAAAGGGAACACGGCACTCTGTGTACACATATACAAAAAAATGAAATGACACAATACAAACAAATAAAAATACAATTTCGAGCACCGGCTTCTGGGGGGCAAAGGCCGACTAAAGAGGTCCCGGCCTTACGGGTGCACGTCACACACACATCCACACCTTCACACAAAAGGAAGAAACGTGAACACCAGCTATGCTGCACTCCAGACAATTATGCTACCCCACAGTATTCTGACACTAGCCTCCCCAGCCCAACCGTACTCGAAATAAACAAACAAAACTATAAAACATAAACCACAAAAAGACATAAAGAGAACCACGTTCTCATTGCTTTTAAACAGCAAAAAGAAACAAAAGACAGAAAGCAAAAAAAACCATTACAGTTAAACAAACAATACAACAATAAGAAAGCAAAATACAAAATATAATTCACCAGCTCAGCGGAACACTATCCGAAGTTCAGAGTCCTCCCTACGCTATATTACGTTCTCCACCATCACTTCATGAAAGCCGGGAAACAGGAGCCCAAACCAGCCTTCAGACCACAAGAGGGCAGCCCTGAACCATTGCTGCTCTTACGGCGAATAATATAACAAAAAGAACACACACTCCACAAAACCACCGAAGAAGAGACACCGGAGACAAAACCACAAAGAGACGAAGAAGAATCAGAGAAGAGAAGAGACAGCAGCGCCGTCTTCAGTCGAGGCGGAAAGGGACACGGCGATACAACACGCCATCCTTGTCCACCAATCAACCCCATTGGCGAAGCAACACCGTGGCAGCTTTAGACATCTGTCTACGCTCGACCGAAGACGGGAGAGCCCCTTGTCGCCAAAACCTTAACACCGGTCCAATAACCGGGTCGTCATGCTGACACAAACCCAGGTCACCCCCAAAACCGGGCAGCACAGAGACCACCGCCTAAGTCGCCGATGGACGCAACCCTGCCGCAAACACCTGCTTGACACTAACCGGTACCTCAGCTCCCGGCAGCAGTGCACGTACTTCGCCCTGACCAGAAGGGTCCTGCCTGGAAAGGGCATCCGCATTTCTATTACTCCTACCTGATCAGTACTTGATGGAAAAATCAAAGGCTGCAAGCTGGGCCGCCCAACGTTGTTCGGTGGCAGCAAGTTTAGCTGTAGTCAAATGGCTAAGGGGATTATTGTCAGTATAAACAATACACTTATGCCCCAACAGATACTCACGAAACTTTTCAGTCATGGCCCACTTGAGCGCCAAAAACTCCAACTTCATGGAGTTATAGTTAACCATATTGCGCTCAGTGGGCCTAAGACTCCGGCTAGCGTACGCAATAGTCCGCACTTTCCCACCCTGCTCCTGCGAAAGGACTGCCCCCAAACCACCATGGCTTGCATCCACCTCTAGAATGAATGGGAGGGAGAAATCAGCATAGGCCAGCACTGGGGCTCTGGTAAGCCTGACCTTCAACTCCTCGAAGCTCTGCTGACACTGCTCCGACCAAACGTCAGAAAAACTCCTACCAACCCGTACTCGGGGTCTAACAGCGGCACACTCCGCCACCGCCCGATGCAAGGGAGCTGCCAACGTTGCGAAGCCTTGCACAAAACGCCGATAGTAGCTGGCGAACCCCAGAAACTAGCGTAGCTCAGACGCACTGGTGGGACACCGCCACTGTGAAACTGCCTCGATCTTACCTGGGTTAGTGGATACGCCCTGAGCAGAAATAACATGTCCTAGATACTTTACCTCTTTCTGGAAAAACGCACACTTCGCCAATTTAGCCTTCAAACCCTCATGCTCCAAGCGACCCAGCACGACCTCCAACCGCTCCAAGTGCTGCGAAACGGAAGATGAGAACACGACAATGTCATCTAAATACAACAATAGTGAACTACCCTGTTGATCCCCGAACAATCGTTCCATCAGGTGCTGAAACGTGCTTGGAGCATTACACAGCCCGAAAGGCATACGATTGAACTCAAATAGGCCGAAGGGAGTACAAAATGCCGTCTTACCTCTATCCTTTTCGAGGACAGGGACTTGGTTATAACCACTAGCCAGATCCATAGTGGAGAACCACCCGGCCCCCGTCAAGAAATCGAGCGACTCCTCAATACGCGGAAGAGGAAAAGCATCCTTCCTTCTCTTTGCATTTAATTGACGGTAGTCAACACACATACGCAGGCTCCCGTCCTTTTTCCGGACAAGCACTATAGGCGACGCATAGAGACTGCAACTCTCCCTAATAACGTTAGCCTCCAGGAGCTGATTGATATGCGACTTAACTACCTCATATTCCGACGGCGGGATTCGCCTATAGCGCTGACGAACAGGCACTACATCCAACAACGGAATCTCATGCGAAATCACATCGGTGCAACCCAGATCACCCTCGTGGGCTGAAAACACCGACTGATATCGCCTCAACAACATTCTAACCTCAACTTGCTCCTCCTGTGACAAGACAGACAGATCAACAGCTTCAATTTGGTCTTGTATTGGAGCAACTGTCAACACGACTTGCGAATGTATCAACACAGTCACTGACTCATCCTCAGTTATTCCTGCTGGCAGACTTACCACCTGAACGCTATTAAGTGTCCTAAAGCCAATACTTTCGCCCTCACAAGGCACATCAACACTCCGTCAAATGTCCGTAGCTTACTAAAAGAAAAGAGACATAACTACCCCACATTTCTTGTTATGAGCCAGAGAAAGCGAAACTCACTTACCCGGACTCACTTACCCGGTTGTGCCACGTGAGTTGTACCGCCGCCCACAGTTCGCAGCGAGCCCCACAGGGTAACACCGGCACAAAAGAACTTTGTGGCTAAATGGTAAACAAATACCGATTAGCACCACCCAACGGCAGAACATACAGCACGTAAGGAGCATGTACCTACCTGACGACAAGTGGACAGTCTGACTCAGCCAAATGACGGAATTCATCTCCAAACAACTAAAACTCCGACACAGAGGTACGTTATAATGTCTACCGTTCAGCTTGTTCAGTGTGTAGAGTGCAGGATGTTTAGACATTCTTCCTCCGTCATTAGTGATAATTTTATTTGTGATAGGTGTGTGTTAGTGAGCACTCTGACGGAGAAGATATCAGCGTTAGAGGAGCGCATCCAGACTTTAGAGAGTGTTAGACAGTGTGAGAGCAGTGTTATTCCTGTAGCGGACAGTCTGGGTGCCACAGGCGGAGATAAACAGCCCCCGACTCCGGCATTAGAGCCCTCACAGCGGGGCGAGTGGGTGACGACTCGGCGGCATACTCGTTCAGCCAAAGCTAACGCTAAGGCTAGCCCACCGGAGCACACCTCCTCTGCGCTTCACGTGTCCAACAGGTTTGCTCTCCTCAGTGATGCACCCGCTGAGAAACCTGAAAGAGCTCTGGTTATAGGAGACTCTATACTGAGGCACGTGACATTAGCTAGACCTTTAGGGGCGCCAGCGGCAGTGGTTAGGTGTATCCCGGGAGCCAGAGCACCGGACATAGCAGGTAATCTTAGGGCTCTAGGACAGCATAGGTTCTCTAAGATAGTGGTACATGCTGGAGCTAACGATATACGCCTTCGTCAGTCAGAGGTTAGTAAGAATAACTTTACAGAGGTGTTTAAATTAGCGAAGGCGATGTCCGATGAAGTAATATGCTCTGGTCCCATCCCAATGAGACGTGGTGACATAGCTTACAGCAGGTTATGGTCGCTGAACCGCTGGATGTCCAGGTGGTGCTCCCAAAATAATGTGGGCTTCATAGATAATTGGAAGACCTTTGAGGGCAAAGCTGGCCTGTTAGGGCGGGACGGTGTCCATCCCACTCGGGAAGGTGCTGCTCTCATTTCCTGTAGTATAGCTCATAGTCTCAGTAGAGGTCTAGTTAATCGGTGACAATCCAGAGCCCAGGCCAGGGAGCAGACAGACAGGCTAAACCAACCGTCTGCTAGCTGCATAGAGTCGTCACTCAGGGTTCACCATATTGAGACTGTGTCTGTTCCCCGATCTAAGCAAAAATGTAGAAAGACCCAGAAAGTCTGTTTCAATAATCTAATTAACATAAAGACCACAAACTCAGATCATACTGAATGCGCAGCCGGCACCTCTGATCTGAAGCTAGGATTGTTAAATATTAGATCTCTCACATCAAAAGCAGTTATTGTTAATGAAATTATCACAGATCAGGCGTTTGATATACTCTGTTTAACTGAAACATGGGTTAAACAGGACGAGTATGTAGCTCTAAATGAAGCTAGTCCTCCTGGATACAGCTACATACACCAGCCTCGGTTAACTGGTAGAGGAGGAGGCGTCGCAGTTATTCATAATGATAATCTGTCTATCGTACAAAAACACGGACACAAATTTAACTCATTTGAAATTCTCTATAGTAACATAAGTGTATTTAAGTATATTAAATCAGCTCAGTCGATTCCACTAATTATAATTTACAGACCTCCAGGGCCGTATTCTGAATTTCTTAGTGAATTTGCAGATTTCATCTCAGACCTGGTCATTTCTGTAGACAAAGTGTTAATTGCTGGAGATTTTAACATTCATTTTGAGAATCCAGAAGACCCTCTGAGAACAGCATTTATATCCATACTGGACTCCGTAGGCGTAAATCAGTGTGTAGTAGGACCCACTAATAAAGCAGGTCACACTTTAGATTTAGTAATATTCTTCGGATTAATTATAAGAAATGTATTCACAATTCCACTGTCTGAAATTATCTCAGATCACTATCTTGTCTCCATTCAAGTGTGTCACAGTGATAATGTACGCACAGCACCGCGCTACCGTATTAAACGTACATTCACATCAACTACCACACAGAGTTTTATCAGTAATCTCCCAGAGTTACCAACTTCGATTAGGCCACCGTCTGACCCCACAGAACTTGATCAGGCGACTGAATATTTAGAGTCGACACTTCGTTGTACCTTAGATAATGTAGCTCAAGCTAAAAGAAAAATTATTAGAGATAAGAAACTCGCTCCCTGGTATAACGATCACACGCGCACTTTAAAACAGACTGCTCGGAAATTAGAGCGTAAATGGCGTCAAACTAAATTGTTGGTATTTCAAATAGCATGGAAAGAGAGCATCCTGAACTGTAGGAAAGCTCTTAGTGTAGCTAGATCAACGTATCTCTCCACTCTTATAGAAGAAAATAAAAATAATCCTAGATTTTTATTTAATACCGTAGCCAAACTAACCAGAAATAAGACCACTACAGAAATCTCCACAACAACATCATGCAATAGTGAGGACTTCATGAACTTTTTTAATAATAAAATTGTAAATATCAGGCATAAAATTGAGGCTTTGAAACCAAAAACTGTAATTGATACTGATGTTAACCTAGCCATGTCAGATTCAAACCTAGAATACTTTACTCCTCTTGAAGAGAATGAACTAATTTCACTCATCTCTTCTGCAAATTCATCAACCTGTATATTAGATCCTATACCGACACATTTTCTTAAACAGATAGTACCAGTAATAACAGAACCGCTGTTGAGAATAATTAATTCCTCACTCAGCATTGGTTATGTTCCAAAATCTTTTAAAGTAGCAGTTATTAAACCAATAATTAAGAAACCTGACCTCGACCCCTGTCAGCTGTCCAATTACAGGCCAATATCAAACCTCCCCTTTATCTCTAAGATTCTGGAAAAGATAGTAGTGGAGCAGCTATGCTCATATCTACATAGAAATGGCATACATGAACTGTATCAGTCAGGATTTAGGCCTCATCACAGCACAGAAACAGCACTCGTTAAAGTAGTAAATGACCTCCTATTGGCCTCTGATCAGGGTTGTGTAACTATGCTTGTATTACTCGACCTCAGTGCAGCTTTTGACACTATTGATCATGCTATTCTTCTTCACAGATTAGAAAATTTAGTAGGAATTAAGGGTACAACCCTCTCCTGGCTCAGATCCTATTTGACCGATCTTTATCAGTATGTAGACTTAAATGGTGATTATTCTGCATGTTCTCTAGTGGAGTTTGGCGTTCCGCACGGTTCCGTTTTAGGCCCACTGCTTTTTTCCCTTTACATGCTTCCTCTGGGCAACATAATCCGTAAGCATGGTATTAGTTTTCATTGTTATGCTGACGACACACAGCTATACGTCTCAACAAAACCTGATGAGAAAAACCATCTTACTAAAGTTGAGCAATGTGTTCAGGACATAAGAAATTGGATGCTAATTAACTTCCTTCTGCTTAATCCGGATAAGACAGAAGTTCTAGTCATAGGACCGCATACAGCTAGAAGTAAAATCTTAGATCACACCGTAACTTTAGATGGCCTTTCTGTTCCGTCAAGTGCAACAGTAAAAGACCTCGGCGTGATTATAGATTCCAGCCTTTCATTTGAAGCTCATGTAGATAATATCACCAGGATAGCATTCTTTCACCTTAGAAATATCGCCAAAATAAGAAATATATTGTCGCTAAATGATGCAGAAAAACTAGTTCATGCTTTTATCACTTCTAGGTTGGACTATTGTAATGCCTTACTGTCTGGTCGTTCAGTTACAGGTAGGTGCATAAACAAGCTTCAGCTAGTCCAAAATGCAGCAGCAAGAGTCCTCACTAGAACCAGAAGATATGAGCACATCACCCCTATGTTCACTGCATTGGCTCCCTGTGAAATTTCGCATTGATTTTAAAATACTACTCTTGACATATAAGGCATTAAATGGTCTCGCGCCGCAGTATCTGAGCGAACTGCTAGTGTCTTACGATCCGCCACGCCTACTTCGGTCAAAGGATGCAGGCTGCTTATCAGTACCGCGTATTATGAAAACTACAGCTGGGGGCAGAGCTTTTTCTTACAAAGCCCCAAAATTATGGAATAGTCTTCCAAATAGTGTTCGGGACTCAGACACAGTCTCAGTGTTTAAGTCTAGGCTCAAAACCTATTTATTTTACCAAGCATTTTATAAATAGATTTGCCATAAGGTAAAGGAGCAGATCTGGGGGACTCATGGACGTAGAGTATTATGGTGAACTGGTATGTTTAGATGCTGTCTTCCTCAGTCTCATTTGATCACTCAGGTTTGTTGACGGTGAGGTGATTGTTTGCTTTACATCTCAGGGAGCCCTCATGTTTGTGTTTCCTTCTGGCTCTCCCTTTTAGTTATGCTGTCATAGTTAGTCCTGCCGGAGGACCTGCTTGCACTCTACAGTAAATATACATTCACATTAGACATTGTGACTGTGACCATACCTAATTGCAATCTCTCCTGCTCTTCTCTTCCTCCCCCTCTTTCTCTTTCCTCTCTCCCCCTGTCTCCCCCTTTCACTCTTTCTCTCTCTCTCTCTGTCGAGCTACACATGTCGTTCCTGAGCTGCCAGTGATCCAGACTCCCTCTGCCCTCCGGACCTGTCTGATCCATCCTGGTGCCCGGTTTCTGGTTGGAGGTCTCATCGCATGGATGCCCCGTGTGTCTCTTTAGGATGCGTCTGGTGTCTGGGGATGATTCTCTATACTTAGAAGATGGTCCTGGCCTTGACTGGTGTGGTCAGCTGTTTCTCTGAGGACTTGACAATTCGATAGTTCAGGACTGGAACTTTCTACAAGTCTATCTGAGTCTCGAATAACTACTGAACTCCATTTTACATCAACTATTATAACATCAATTAACATCAACTATTATAGCTGAACCTAACACTGTATGAATGCAGATCATTTCCTGCTATCTGTTTCACCCAGATGAGGATGGGTTCCCTGTCGAGTCTGGTTCCTCTCAAGGTTTCTTCTTATTACCGTCTCAGGGAGTTTTTCCTTGCCACTGTCGCCCTCGGGCTTGCTCGCCAGGGAATATCTGAACATTTTGATTCATACACATTCACATTTCATACAAACTTAAATAATTCTTTTGATTGTGTAAAGCTGTTTTGAGACAATGTCAATTGTTAAAAGCGCTATACAAATAAAACTGAATTGAATTGAATTGAATTGAATGACAATTATCCAATGGACACACTAATGGAGAAGCTCAACCAAATGGCAATTATCCCACAGACACACTAATGGAAAAAATAAACCCTGACATTAAAAGGTACGTGCCCACCTCTTCATTAGCCACCTAGCTACAAACAACACTTACCCACACCTTCGGTCCATACACACACCATAAAAGCGGTCTCGGTCGTGACGTATGCCAGGTAGGACACAAACCAGCCTTAAATACCATTGGGGACCATTCTGATAGGCTACCATTAATGACTGATCACCTACCTGTGAACCAATGGGAAAACTCCACTGCCCACATGCAGATTCGGCTAATTTCTTTCCCAAATTGCCCATAGTGTGTGAATGAGTGTGTGTGTATGTGTGCTCTGCGATTGGCCCCCTGTCCAGGGTGTACCCCACCTTGTGCCCAAAGACTCCTGGGATAGGCTACAGGTCGCCTGCGACCCTGAATACAGGATTAGATGGTGAGAAAGTGAGCGATTGAGTCTTCTTGGTTAATCTAGGTGAGAAGTTTCGAATTTTGTTCTGTGGACACATCTGTTAATATACAATTAATATAATGAGTCTGACATTGATGTCAATTAACATTAATATTTGTAATCAAAATGTGACAATCCAGGTTGGGAACCACTGGCCTATAACACTTTATCCTGTATTCAGGGTCACAGAGAGCCTATCCCAGGAGATTTGGGGCACGAGGCGGGGTACACCCTGGACATGCTCATTTACACACACTACACTACAATTTGGTAATGCCAATTAGCCTAATCTGCAGGTCTTTGGACTGTGGGAGGAAACCAGAGTACCTGGAGGAAACCCACCAAGCAAACTCCATGCACACAGAGACAGGAATCGAGCCTGGCCAGAATCGAACCCGGACCCTGGAGGTGCAAGGCGACAATGCTAACCACTACACCACCGTGCCATCCCAACAGTGTATAATCTTGTGTGGCTTAAGTTTGGAGACCACAATGATTGGGGTTTTAGGGTTGTGTCTTAGTGATGTAAGTAACAGACTTGAATTAGTAAACTTTGTCATAATATTACTAGACCTGGTGTGTGTGTGTGTGTGTGTGTGTGTGTGTGTGTGTGTGTGTGTGTGTGTGTGTGTGTGTGTGTGTAATGTGAATTGTCTGTGCTCTGATCCTGTCTGACTCATTCTGTTGCCCTGCTTCTGGTTGGAGATCTTGTCGCATGGAAGCCTGCATGGTCTACTTGGGATGTCTATGGTAACTATATATATATATATATATATATATATATATATATATATATATATTTTTTTTTTTTTTTTTTTTTTTTTCATCTGGAATCTTCTGCTGAAGTACTTCTATATAATATGAAACATCAAAATGATACACCACATCATCAAAATTCATTAACTATGAAATGATATTGCTTTGAAGTTGTTTTGCTCATGTGCATTCTAAAATATACTCTTTCAATGGTGATTTTGGCGATATCTTCTTAAACATTTGATTTGTCTGTTGCGAAGTTTTGTTCAAATTTTTTCCATAAAATCCATAAAAAAAAATTATAAAATCCATAAAGATCTGCAGTCCATAAAAATAAAATTAAATTGGAGAGCTGTCAATAGATACAATGTGGGGTTAAGGGCCAAATTTAAACTTATTGAACTATACACTAAAGAGTGAACACAATGGAAATATCCATAATCAAATTAAATGTCTGTAAACCTCTCATATGGGCATTTATGTTGTATAGTAAATAAGAATTCCTTTCTTTACTGAAATCTTAAAAAGAAAATTTTTTTTTACTAAATTATGCAAATTCAAGTCTGATAGAAAGACATGGGTGGTGGTGGGTTTGATAGTCAGGAACAGGGGGGGGGGAGGCACAAGACTGGTCTCTGCAAATAGCTCTTCATTGTTGTAACCTGAGATAATGACAGAAATAGCTCTTATTCGCCTAGTTAAACTTTGCTGTTTTAAGTCTGATAAAGAGGAACTTGGGGGAAAAAGCCCCAGAGTGTGTCTCAGTCACACAGACTGTTGCAGTTTAAAGTAATTAATACGGAAAAACATAAGCATGAGTTTTTTTTTCTTATAATTACAGTACAATTAGTTTTAAGACTAAAAATCAGCACAGCACAGGAATGCCCATTTACAGTCTCTGTTCAGATTAAACCACTGCAGGCATGATTACAGGCTGAGCTCAGGTATCTGCAGAAACAAGAGAGAATGAAACATCAGACCAACTTATCAAATTACGTATAATCTTGTGAATCAGCACAGAATTATCTACACAGCTTTAAGATTATTATTAATAATAATAATAATTATTATTATTATTATTATAATCAAGTTCAAGTAAGCTTTATTGTCACTTCAACCATATACAGTACAGTTAGTACACAGTGAAACGAAACAACGTTCCTCCAGGACCAAGGTGCTACTTGCAAACTTAAATTTACAACATAGCTTACCAGAAAACACTAAACTAGCTAACTAAGAGGCCTAGTTAGCTGGCTAGCAGAGACAAGAAAGACTGACCTAACATAAATGACAACATAAATTAACAAAAACTAACTATCTAACTAAGACTTTTTATCTACAGTGTTTTTTTTTTTTTTTTAACAGACAGCAGACAAAGTGCATGTGCAAATGTGCAAACCAAAGCAACAAAGTGACAGTGCAACAAAAACACAACGTAACATAATAATAATAAGGTTTATAATAATAATAATAATAATAATAATAATAATAATTTGCTGGAAACATAGTGTATCATCACTTCTATCAGTCACTATTGATGCAAATTTGGAGCACAATACCTGCACACCCAATGATCTCCTACATCAGTTTTTTCTCCCACATCAGTAAACTTAGTCATACTATTACTAGACCCCAAAAAAGTCCTCTTTTGTGTGTGTGTGTGTGTGTGTGTGTGTGTGTGTGTGTGTGTGTGTGTGTGTGTGTGTGTGTAAAGTGAATTCAAAGTTTGTTGTGTTGTGTAGAAGAAAGATTACCCACACACTAGTGAAAATGTAGTACGACTCCACACTTTGTGAACAGACACGCCACTTTACAAGCAGCTAGCCTGCCTTCTCTGTCCCCAGCTCTGAGAAGAGAAAATAACAATCAATAAACAAAAGCAAAATATTAATGAATAATAATAAAGATAAAAAGAGGGGGAAAAAGAAAATTTAGCTGCAAATTCAGCCTCCACACTTGAAGGACAAATAAAACTAAAACATTGACCCAACAAAGTTAGTGTTGAAGCCGTAGAATCAAAAACACTCACTCATCACTCACTCATCTTCTATACTGCTTTCCATCGCAGGGCACATACACACAATTACACACTCATTCCTGACTGATCAGTGAGAGTGGGGGAAAAATTAGCTAATGCTTTTGTCACCTCTAGTTTGGACTACTATAACGCTTTACTGTCTGGATGTCTAACTGGGAGCATAACCAAGTTTCAGTTAGTTCAGAATGCAGCAGCAAGAGTCCTCACTAGAACCAGAAGCTATGAGCATTTTGCACCAAAGTTATTCACACTACATTGGCTCCCAGTGAAAGTTTGCAATGATTTTAAAATACTACAATTGACCTATAAAGCACTAAATGGTTTTGCACAGTTAACTGATAGTGTCTTACGATCAAAACCTACTTTAATCAAAGGATGCAGGCTGCTTGTCAGTACCATATATTATGAAAACTACAGTAGAGGGCAGAGCTTTTTCTTGCCAAGCCCCAAAGTTATGGAATAGCTATCCAATTAATGTTCGGGACTCAGACACAGTTTAAGTCTAGACTGAAAAACTATTTAGCCAACCATTTTTGTGAAAAGATCTGGGAGAACTTGTGGATGTAGAGTATATGGTGAATTGGTAGTTTTGGATGCTGTCTTCCCCACTCTCATTGATCAGTCAGGTTTGTGGTAAGTGGAGTGACTGGCTGCTTTACATCCCAGGGAGCCCTCATGTCTGTGTTTCCTTCTGGCTCTCCAGTTTAGTTATGCTGTCATAGTTAGTCCCTGCTTGCTAAATATTACTAAATATTTATTCACCTTATAGATAATGTCACCTAACTGCTATCTCTCTTCTTCTCTTCTCCCTGCCTCTCTCTGTCGAGCGACACATGGTTTTCCTGAGCTCCCAGTGATCCAGACTCCCTCTGACACATCCTGGTGCACTGCTTAAAGTTGGAGATCTCATCACCATCCTCATCGCTTGGAAAACATGTAGTGACTGGGGATGGTTCCACTTTGAATTATTTATATTTAAAAAAACAGCTTTTTGGTATTCAAAACCAGCACAGATTTGTATTAATCAAGTTTGTGATGCTGTTCAAATTAAAATACTGAATGTATAACTGCAGCCTATACAGGTAACAGAGCCTAGTTATCACAAAGCACAACACTTATCTAAATCGAGTTTCTGCTGGAATACTTCTATATATAATCTGAGACATCAGAATTAAACATTGATATTGCTTTTAAGTTATTTTGCTCCCTAATATACTTTTCTTGCATGGTGATTTGGGTGATATTTTCTTAAATTGTGTGGCGGTGTCTCTCTCTCTAGGTCGGGAAATAAAGTACCCCTTAACCAACCTCAAAAGACTAAGCTACCGATTACGTCACCAAAAGTTTAAGACACAGGTTCGAATCTCTCGGTAAGAACACAGGGACATGAATGCAAAAATAAACATTCAAATTCATTCATTCATCTTCTATACCGCTTTATCCTGTATTTAGGGTCACGGGGGACCTGGAGCCTATCCCAGGAGACTTTGGGCACGAGGCATGGTACACCCTGGACAGCGTGCCAATCCATTGCAGAGCACACACACACACACACACTCATTCACACACTATGGTCAATTTGAGAACGCCAATTAGCCTAATCTGCATGTCTTTGGACTGTGGGAGGAAACCGGAGTACCCGGAGGAAACCCACCAAGCACGGGGAGAACATGCAAACTCCATGCACACAGAGATGGGAATCGAGTCTGGCCGGGAATCGAACTCGGACCCTGGAGGTGCAAGGCGACAGTGCTCAAAAATAAACATACAAATCTTTATTCGTACAGGAAATTTCCAGAACAAGCAATATCAATACAATTTAAAATCAAGCACTAAAACATCCCAGGCAAAGAGAAACAAAGAAAAGAAATTGGAGCTGGGAACTTAACCATAGAGAGGCAGGCTAGGTACGGGGATACACTCCTGCCCGGTAATAAATAATCACACCTGCACCCAGTGGCGGTTCTACTGTACACTGAATTGCTCCCCGTCGTCGCCTCTCTTCCGCGCACCCCCCTCCATACCTCTCGCACACGGCAACAGACTTCCGGAAGCACAACCTGGGGGTGTGAATTAGCGGAACACCTGGCTGTTCTCACAACGCACTTTTATATTCAATTTTTTTCAATTCAATTTTATTTATATAGCGCTTTTAACAATGGTCATGGTCTCAAAGCAGCTTCACAAAAATTAAAGAAATTTAACAAAAAAAAAATTATAATAATAATAAATAAATAAATAAATAAAATAATAATAATAGAAAATAAACAAATACAAATAATAATAATAATTATAGAAAAGAAAATAATTGGAAGTGTGGATGTGTGAGAAAAATGTGCAGATAATAATGAGACGAATGAATGAAATTTCTCTGATGAGCAAGCCAAGGGTGACGGCGACGGTGGCAAGGAAAAAATCCCTGAGATGGCATTAGGAAGAAACCTTGAGAGGAACCAGACTCAACAGGGAACCCATCCTCATTTGGGCAATAACAGATAGAAATGATATAACATCTTGTGTGTTGTGCAGGTGAAAATTCAATATAACAGAAATTATTTAAATTGACATGAAGACCAGTTCAGCATAGGGACGAGTCAGTAGGTGCAGAGGGCAGATGAGGTCTGGATCACTGGAAGCACAGGAGCAGCATGTGTAGCTCCAACCATCATAAAGCTGAATCCAGCTGGAGCTGGTCCTTCTCTTGATGCCTCACGAACCTCGCAGGGTCGGCCTTTGTCTACTGAAGCTGGCAAAATCTCCCGATGCCTCGGGATGGGTAGAGAAATACAGAACAGATGGGGAGAATTAGCGTAGTTGCCATTCGGTATAGGTGTACTGGAGTATGAGATTATGGGATGAGTTATGTGTATGCCAGATTAAAAAGATGCGTCTTGAGTCTACTTTTGAACTGAGAAACCGTGTCTGCTCCCCGAACACTGGCTATTCCAAAGCTTTGGAGCTAAATATGAAAAAGCCCTACCCCCTTTTGTAGATTTTGAAATTCTGGGAACTACCAGAAGTCCGGAGCTTTGTGATCTTAAGGCGCGTGGTGGATTGTAGCGCATCAGAAGACTGGTTAGGTATGTGGGAGCTAAACCATTTAAGGCCTTGTATGTAAGTAATACTATTTTGTAATTTATTCTAAACTGAACAGGTAGCCAGTGCAGGGATGATAATATTGGGGTTATATGATCATATTTTCTGGATCTAGTGAGAACCCTGGCAGCTGCATTTTGGATTAACTGAAGCTTGTTTATTGAGGATACAGGACAACCACCTAGTAATGCATTACAATAGTCCAGTCTGGAGGTCATGAATGCATGAACTAGTTTTTCTGCATCAGATACGGATAAGATGTTCCTAAGTTTAGCAATATTTCGAAGATGGAAAAAGGCTGTTTTTGTGATATTTGAAATGTGATTTTCAAAAGACAAGTTACTGTCTAATATTACTCCCAGATCTTTTACTGCTGAGCTGGTAATAACAGTACATCCTTCTAAGCGCAAGCTGAATTGTGAAAGCTGTTGTGTGCTGGTTTTTGGGCCAATAAGTAATACCTCTGTCTTATCTGAATTTAATAAAAGAAAGTTATTGGTCATCCAATCTTTTATGTCCTGGACACACTCAGTTAATCTAGACAACTTAGGTATTTCGTCTGGTTTAGTTGAGATATATAATTGGGTATCATCAGCATAACAATGGAAACTAATCCCATGTCTTCTAATGATGTTACCCAAGGGAAGCATGTATATTGAGAACAACAGAGGTCCTAAAACTGACCCTTGTGGGACCCCATATTTCACTGGCATTACACCAGACGGTTCTCCATTTAGATCTACAAAATGGTAGCGATCAGACAGGTAAGATCTAAACCATTTTAATGCCTGTCCCTGAATACCTATATAATTTTGTAAGCGATCTATGAGAATATTATGATCTATAGTGTCAAATGCAGCACTAAGATCGAGCAGGACTAGCAATGAGATGCAGCCTTGGTCTGAAACTAAAAACAAGTCGTTTGTAATCTTAACTAGTGCAGTTTCTGTGCTATGATGGGGCCTGAAACCTGACTGAAATTCTTCAAGGATGTTGTTATCCTGCAAGAATGTGCAAATTTGAGCTGATACTACTTTTTCTAGTATTTTTGATATGAACGGGAGGTTTGAAATCGGTCTGTAATTTGTTATTTCATTCGCGTCCAAATTAGATTTTTTAAGAAGCGGCTTAATAACTGCTAACTTGAAAGGTTTAGGGACGTGACCTAGATGTAATGAAGAATTAATAATGTTTAGGAGTGGCTCTCCAACCGTAAGCATCACTTCTTTTAAAAATCTGGTTGGGATTGGGTCTAACAGGCACGTTGTTGATTTAGCCGAGGTGATGAGTTTATACAGCTCTTCCTGTCCTATACCTGTAAAGCAGTGAAAATCTAAATGTGAAGCTGTAGGCTGAACTGGATCGTGAGATACTATTAGAGGTTGAACCTCCATTATTTTCTTCCTGATATTATTGATTTTTTCATTAAAGAAGTCCATAAAGTCTTCACTTCTAAACTGTGATGGGATACTCTCTGCGGGCATCTTAGGTTTTGTTAGGCGAGCCACTGTACTAAATAAGAACCTGGGATTGTTTTGGTTTCTTGCTATCAGTTGGCTAAGATGCTCGGTCCTAGCAGTTTTTAGTGCCTGTCTATAGCTGCACATACTGTCTTTATACGCAATTCGAAAAACTTCTAATTTAGTTTTCCTCCATTTTCGCTCGAGGTTACGGGTTGCTCTCTTTAGGGCGCGAGTATGACTGTTGTACCACGGTGCAAATGTTTTATCTCTGACTTTTTTTAATCTGATGGGAGCAACAGTGTCTAATGTACTGGTAAAAATAGTGCCCATGCTGCTAGTCACTTCATCTAGATCATCTGCATTTAGGGGTCTAATAAGAAATTGGGACAGATCCGGCAGATTACTTGTGAATCTGTCTTTAGTAGTGGGATTCATATTTCTAACAGATTGATAACGTGGGGAGACACAGCTAATCTGTTCTACGGGTAGAGTATATGTCAGGAGGTGATGATCTGTGATATCATCACTTTGAGGTATGATCTCTATATTAGAGACATCTATACCATGGGATATAATTAAATCTAGCGTATGATTAAAGCGGTGAGTTGCTCCAATTATATTTTGCTTAACCCCAAAGGAATTTAGTAAATCCATAAATGTGAGTGCTAAAGCGTCGTTAGCATCATCTACATGAATGTTAAAGTCTCCTACTATCAACACTTTGTCAGAGTTAACCAATAGGTCTGATAGCAGATGTCCAAATTCTTTAAGAAAATCGCCATATGGCCCCGGGGGTCTGTACACGGTGGCCAGGGTAAAATATAGCAAGGGTTTATTACGTATTTCATTTAGTGCAACATTAATGATAAGCACTTCAAATGAATTAAACCTGGGCCTTATTTTCTGGGTAACAGTGAATACATCATTGTAGATAGTGGCGACACCACCACCGCGACCAATTAGACGGGGCTCGTGCTTATAGAAATATCCTGACGGAGTAGACTCATTCAGACCAAAATATTCATTTGGTTTAAGCCAGGTTTCAGTGAGACAGAGTGCATCAAGGCAATAATCTGAGATAATTTCATTAACAATAAGTGCTTTAGGCGCAAGGGATCTAATGTTGAGTAGTCCAAACTTTAGATTTTGTAGATAAGTAGATTTTGACTACTTATTTTGCCTTTTTCTGGTTTTATGGTTATCAGATTGTTTCGGGCAAATTTAACAAATTTATTCTTTTTTCTCAGTATTCGGGGAACAGACACAGTTTCTATTGGACAAGCTATGTGTGTGCGTCTATCACTACGGTGAGTTGTGATGTGTCTAATATGTTTGGAATCTACAGTATGACTTACCGCCAGTCAGATGGTTCGTAGTGTTCTGGAGATGTTGTCAGAGAGGACCGCTGCTCCAGCTCTGCTAGGGTGTAGGCCATCGGTGTGATAGAGCCTAGGACGCTCCCAGAAAACATTCCAGTTATCAACAAAGCGTAATTTCTGTTGTTGACACCAAGATTGTAACTATTCATTAAAATCAAATAATCTACTGAACTTCTCGATTCCTCGCTGAAATGTGGGAAGCGGTCCAGATACGATGATCCTTGTCGTGGGTGATGTGCTGCGGACCTTCTCGACCAGGCTCCTGAAGTCCTTCTTTAGGATCTCCGTCTGCCTCAGCCTGGTGTCGTTCGTGCCGGCATGAAGGACCACAGCTCCAATGTTCTTCCTCAGGGCAGCAGGCACCTGTGCAGCAACATCAAGAACACGTGCACCAGGTAAACAGCGTGTGTGCACCTTACCTTTAGCCGTGGTAGCACGCACGAGACGAACGATGGAGTCTCCGATGACCAGGACGTCGTGTACCGTCTCGCGGACAGGAGCGAAGCGGTTTCGGGTCGAGATGTCGAAGACGGTGGTGGGTGGTGGTGGAGGGGGAGAGGTCCTCGCCCGGGGCTTGACGTGCTTCTTCCGCTGCTGCTGTGTCCAGGGTCCGTGGTATCCCGGCGCCGGGGTGTAGGAAAACTGGGCGGGCTGCGTCCTTGGTGTGTTGGACCTGGGCAGAGAAACATGCGGGGATGAGGTTGTAGGAGAATTCTCACGCCGAGAATTTACCTGGGACAGGTGAGCGTCGGTCCGTGACGATTCCAGCGTGGCTTTCCGCTGCTGTAGCCGGGCCAGCTTCACCTGTAGCTCACGGATCAGCTTCTCCACGGCCTCCACCTCCAAATCCACCGAGTGCAGCTCCAATGTCTCCTCACCTGCACTCAGAGGCAGAATCACAACCGACATGGTGTCTAAACACGGAAAATAATCGGTGTGAGGAAGCGAAAACAAACTTTACAAACAAACAAACAAACGTGATTAGCGGGCTAGCGATGCTAATGCTAATTAGCGATGCTAATGCCGGCTAAAAGCGGTGTGCTGCAAAACAATTAAAACTTAACGATATAACACGCGTTTCGAGTAAATATATTATAAGATACTTATCCGTTTTATGTACACTCTTCGTAAGGGGACGAAAAAGTTTAAAAGTTGGTCAGTATGGCGGAGCTCGGAAAAAAGCAGCGTCTCAGGGTTGCCAACTGAAAGTCTAGGAGAGTCCTTTTATACTCTCCTAAATTACAACCAATGATTAATATCAGGTGCAAAACCGGAACTAAGGAGGGAAGTGCAAATCTCCCTCTCACCACAGTCGCATAAGGGTTTTTTTTTGTCAGAAATAAATAAAAATGAAATAAAAGTAGAGAGCGGTCACTAACTACCATGTGGGGTTATGGGGGAAATTTTCTTCTTGTTCCTCTTATCAACCCCTCCTGCACCAAATCACAGAGGGCCAAGGTCTCAAGCCTTCATCTTAAATCAGCATGTTCACTAAGATAGAGATGGGTTCATATTTAAAGGAACAGCAGCATTAAAGCAAACCACACACGTTTGTAAAAGATTCAATTATTTAAAACATGTCTTCACTTTTAAAACAAGATTCCATGCATTTTCTGCATCTTCACAACATGAGCACAGCCAACCAGCTTCCCCAATATATTTCATAAATGATTAATCAGTCAAGTAAATACATAGATAAATGTAAAAGCACCAAATGAAAACGTTCTTATAGTCAGGTTATGTATTACATTACACATTAAGCATTTTGGGAAACACATTTTTATTCTTAAAAGGAGTACTTAAACACTTGAGGAAACGCACCCTGGTTTGTCCCAATGTTGGGAAGACTACAGCTAAATTTCACGATTATCTTTGATTGCCTAACAAAGAATATCTTCAGGACTTGTGTCTGTTATTTCTGCCACTAGACCCTATGTGTGTGCGGAAAAATGTGCATGCACTGTGCACCACGTGTAGGCGATTTTAAAGTACTTAAAGGGGAGGGGTTATGATTGGAAGTGTGTTCAAATGTAACAGAAAAGCAAAATCATGTTGCACAGTTTTGTTAGCGTGGTGTACTACAACCATGTTTTTCAGCATCTCTCTACTTGTACTTTCTGTCCTTCCTCTGGGCGGTAATGTATTATATATTAAATGTAAAAAATTTATATATATAAAATTTAAAAACTAACTTTTGCGTTTTTTATCATTTTAAATTGTGATTGATATATTATTGTGTTCACAAGTGTATGTGCTCCTATATAAAATTATAGCTAAATAGCTATATTGTTTTTTTAGGGGGAATGGAGAGTAGTATTATTGGAGGAAATCAAACGAAACCACACTCCCGACCCTACATGGTGTCTGTTCAGATAAAAAATTCCCATGTGTGTGGTGGTATGCTCATCAAAAATGATTATGTGCTGACTGCAGCTCACTGTGTAGAGTATGTTATAGTTGTTTTTTTTTTGTTTGTTTTTACAATTTTAAAGACTATGCTAATAAATGATTCTGATTGTGATTTTGAGTTTGTAGTCACATTATAAAGTAAATAAATATAGAAGAATCTGATGTTATGTCACTATCAAAATGAAACATCCTAGAGAGGACAAGCTGGAAGTGCTCCTGGGGGCGCACAACATCAGTCAAAATGAACCGCAGCAGCAGAGAATCCAAGTACAGAATTACATCAAGCATCCTTGTTACAAGAAGAATGAACGTTTAAGTGATATCATGCTATTGAAGGTACTTTTTTCTACTTTCACAACATTTGTTTCTGGTCATTTAGTGCAAACCAGCTCTGATCTCAAACACTATCTAACTAATCTGTTACAGCTGAAGTCCAAACCCAAGAAGAGCGAAGCTGTAAAGCCTATTGGTCTTCCTACAAAAAGTGAAAACATTCCAGATAAGGCGAAATGTTCAATCGCTGGCTGGGGCAGAACACACCAGAACAGCACTGCATCAAGTGTTCTCCGAGAAGTCACGCTGAAGATACAAAATAACAATGAGTGCAAGATACTTTGGCATCGTTATTTTGACACAGACAACATGATCTGTACTGCCCCTGATGGGAGGAAAGCTTTTTGCCAGGTACTGTGTAGCATATAAAATCTTTTAAAATCAAACTTTATAAAATCTTATTGTTAAAATAATTATTTTATGTTTATTCTTCTGACCTCTCTGCAGGGTGATTCAGGGAGTCCTCTTATCTGTGGTAATAAACCACAAGGATTAGCTGCATATACCCATCCTACAAACTGCAAAGACACCAAGTATCCAGAGGTATATATGAAGATCTCCTACTTTATTCCATGGATTGAAGAAGTTATACGCTAGAAAGTGAACAAAACGGAAGTAACAATAATCCAATAAAATATACATTGCATTTGTAAAATATGTGTCGTTCCTTCTATTGTGTACTTCTCACATGAGCATTTATGTTGTAAAGTAAATAAGAATACTCCCTTTACTGAAATCTTAAAATTAAAGTAATTTTAAATTAAATTATGCAAATCCAAGTCTGATGGAAATACATTGCTGGGATTGATAGTCAAAAACAGGGGGGGGAGGTGTTTGAGAACACTTATTCACAGACAGAAAATGTGTCAGCTCAAAAAAAATGGGGAAAAGATACAGCATGCAGATTGGACCTGGTTCCTACAAATAGCTCTTCATTGTAACCTGAGATATTAGAACGACAAATCAGAGCAACATATAAAAAGTTGTGAGGTGGCAGCACTGCATATTCACTTGTTAAACAATGTTATGAAGAATAAGAAAAATTAATAATGCACTGATCTTTATAATACCCATAACATTCCATATGGACCCTGCTGAATCAGTTTATTTCAAAAAACATTTTAGAAATGGCTCTATAAGGTAACAAAATGTTCAGCTGTTGTTATAAGACAAAGAACCTTTATTTGGTACTATATACCAGTACATAACAATCCAAAACATTTTATTCAGTGCTTGGTCAGATTGGGATCTGAGGGGTTTGGTCAGTATTATTGCTGGCTATTAAAACCTCATTAAAACTTCTTTATGTGTTGAGTACACAGACCTGGTCTAAGGCAAGTACAGGTCCTTCTCAAAAAATTAGCATATCATGAAAAGGTTCTCTAAACGAGCTATTAACTTAATCATCTGAATCAACTAATTAACTCTAAACACCTGCAAAAGATTCCTGAGGCTTTTAAAAACTCCCAGCCTGGTTCATTACTCAAAACCGCAATCATGGGTAAGACTGCCGACATGACTGCTGAAGGCCATCATTGACACCCTCAAGCAAGAGGGTAAGACACAGAAAGAAATTTCTGAACGAATAGGCTGTTCCCAGAGTGCTGTATCAAGGCACCTCAGTGGGAAGTCTGTGGGAAGGAAAAAGTGTGGCAGAAAACACTGCATAGCGAGAAGAGGTGACCGGGTCTGGAGTAGAAACATCCAGAGCCACCGTGTACAGGCGTGTGCAGGAAATGGGCTACAGGTTGCAAATTTTGCATGTCATTCGGAAATCAAGGTTCCAGAGTCTGGAGGAAGACTGGGGAGAGGGAAATATCAAAATGCCTGAAGTCCAGTGTCAAGTACCCACAGTCAGTGATGGTCTGGGGTGCCATGTCAGCTGCTGGTGTTGGTCCACTGTATTTTATCAATTTTGGAGCACTTCTTGCTTCCATCTGCTGAAAAGCTTTATGGAGATGAAGTGCCAAAACCACTGGTAAATGGTTTACTGACCATGGTATTACTGTGCTCAATTGGCCTGCCAACTCTCCTGACCTGAACCCCATAGAGAATCTGTGGGATATTGTGAAGAGAAAGTTGAGAGACACAAGAATCTGCAAAAGGATTCCCGACCAAGTATTGAGTGCATAACTGTACATAATTATTTGAAGGTTGACTTTTTTTGTATTAAAAACACTTTTCTTTTATTGGTCGGATGAAATATGCAAATTTTTTTAGATAGGGATTTTGGGTTTTCATGAGCTGTATGACACAATCATCAATAGTAAAACAATAAACGGCTTGAACTACATCAGTTGTGTGTAATGAATCTAAAATATATGAAAGTCTAATGTTTATCAGTATGTTACAGAAAAAAATGAACTAATGATATGCAAATTTTTTGAGAAGGACCTGTACATGCACTATCATACAAAGAGATGAGGAAACGCTTGAGGAGACTCCTGGTCTGCTAACTCATTGCAAGGTGTCAATATAAAAACGAGTGAACTTTGATGCAAATTTGTATCAGCTGCTGACTCAAATTAGTAAACATAGTCTAATGAATTAGTTTAGATTCCACTTGCATGTGTATGGTTTATGACAATGCCTGTGTGTGTGCATGTGTGTGTGTGTGTGTGTGTGTCTCAGTCATCTGGGGGAAAAGTGACTGATTACAGTAAAAGGTTTTAGAGAATAGATGTGTAGGTGCTGAAAGTGTGTATAAATGTGTTGTTTTGTTCCACCCCTCATTCTGCACTCTTGTATCTCTCTCTTCTCACTTCAGTCCTTAATATAAATCATACATAGTCAAACAAGTCATGGGTTCATGTTTGATGCTTCAATAAATCAGTACTTAGTACTTTGTCAAGTTCTCCTTCAATTTTAATTTTTCAGTGTAATGATAAGTGTTAAAGTTACTTGTGAAGTAACACAAAAATAGAGAGTAGAGATACCAGATATACTACAGGAAAAAAGTTTCTATTTACATTCCCACTTGAGTAAAAGTGCAAAAGTAGTTGGCTTCAAATGTACTCACGTATTAAAAATAAATGACTAATAATAATATAAAATGTTTTATTATCCTTTTTGTAATAAGAGTCTTCTTGCGGTGGCTTAGTGCTTAGCACTGTCGCCTTGCACTGCAAGGGTTCGGGTTCAATTCCCGGCTAGGTTCGAGTTCCACCTCAGTGTGCATGGAGTTTGCATGTTCTCCCCCTGCTTGGGTTTCCACAGGGTACTCCGGATTCCTCCAACAGTCCAAAGACATGCAGATTCGGCTAATTTCTTTCCCAAATTGCCCATAGTGTGTGAATGAGTGTGTGTTTATGTGTGCTCTGCGATTGGCCCCCTGTCCAGGGTGTACCCCGCCTTGTGCCCAAAGTCTCCTGGGATAGGCTACAGGTCGCCTGCGACCCTGAATACAGGATTAGACGGTGAGAAAGTGAGCGATTGAGTCTTCTTGGTTAATCTAGGTGAGAAGTTTCTAATTTTGTTCTGTGGACACATCTGTTAATATACAATTAATATAATGAGTCTGACATTGATGTCAATTAACATTAATATTTGTAGTCAAAATGTGGATAAGGTATTTCCTGTAGGAAAATATTAGTGGCTGTGACATAAAATTTGAGAATAGGAAAACTTTCCCTTTAAGATTTTTATCTCATCGCACTTGCTATTGTTTTTCTCTAGTAAGAGATATTTTAACCAAATATCCCAGTGTAAGTGCCATATCGCACTTGTTATGAATTTGTTGTTGTGTTTATTTTATTTTACTTGCTGTTATTTCATTTATTCTACCTTGTTCTATTCATTAGTAAAGCATTAAGCATTAAGTTTGTTACATAAGCCATAAGCTTTATATTTCTTAGTCATGCATCATAAGTTCACAATCGTAAGTTGGTCTGTGATGTCATTCTACTATTACATGCATTTGTGTGACTGTGATATGCTAGAAAGCTCAGTATAGATTTGGAAGGCTACGGAAACACAAGCTTTTGACCGTCAGCTAATGAGAGCTCCCGGTAAGCTAGAAATGTAAAATACAGCAACTAGATTGTTGTAACCGTAAGCTAAGGTAAGCTGGGAATGTAAGAAACAACAAGAGTGTTGTTATATACCCAAGCCAAGATTGTAATCTACAAGATACAGCAAATAGGTTGTTGTAAAAGTCAGAGATTTGCAAGATGCAGCAACTGGTGTCTGTAATCACAGTGGATTTACTCAAGACGACTGTATGACGTGTTGATTCTTTGATGCTGACAAATAAACTACAAGAGACAAAGAGATCGGACTTCTGTCATGTGAGTGAAACTTTAAGACATTAGCTACACGTCAAAACTAGTGAAATAATATGACCGCATCTACACCCAGATATCAGTCTCTCCTAGTCTGCTACATAAAAATGAATGTTCAATGATCAATGTGTGTGGTAAGTTTAACATGAGGGAGGAATAGCTTGAAGCATCTGCTGCACCTTGGTACACTTACTTGGTACGACCTATTTGCCGACTGGAAGAGAAACACACAGACACAATAGTGTCTGAATATACTCTTTGGTTTATTTACAGGAGAAGGTAATTTCCTGAGAGCTTACAAAGTAAATAGGTGTCATGTCCATATGTTATTAGATAATCAATTGCATGTTTTATGGAAATCTGGGAAAACAAAACAGAGGGAAATGAACTATAAGAAATATTGTCATATAAGGAGCGAGGAGGAAGATAGGGAGAGAGTGAGAGAGAGAGAGAGAGAGAGAGAGAGAGAGAGAATTTTAGAAAAACCTAGCTGTGTGAAATAGATCTACTGAGAAAGGTTATCATCACAGCCTATGGAAGCTGAATTTGTTGTGATAGTACTCACAGTTGGATAAAGTAAAGCTCCATTACATCTGCCGTTTTAGCATCAGCTGCATCCACAACTAGTCAAAACAGATTTAATTTTGCTGACATATTAACAAAATGACATGTTCATACTGTATTGGGAAAAAATATTTTACAATGTGAGAATGTTTCACTGATTACCTTTGAACTGTACAAATTAAGTTAAAACAACAAGCTAGCTAATGGAGATGGATACAACTTAAAGTGATTACTAGTTTCAGCTTGCATTGCTTTTGTCACATTTGTTTTCTGTAGTAACAATAAATTTTTTCTGAGCCACAGTTTGAAAGAAATCACTTAATTTTGGCCATAGGTGTCAGAGTGGCAGGCGGCATGATGGTCGCGGCATGATGGTCTAGTGGTTAGCACTGTGGCCTCAATTCTCCAGGGTCAAGGGTTTGATTGTTACCTTGGGTCTGCGAAGTTGTAAAGTTTGAATGTCCCCATGCTTGGTGGGTTTCCTCCGTGTTCTGGTTTCCTCCCACAATCCAAAGATATGCAGGGTAGGGTAATTGCCCGCAGGCGATATGGTCTCTCAACCAAATCACTACTCAGGACTAAACCATCTCTGCATTTTTGCACATTGCACAATACACAGTTATGGACATTATACAGGACTAAATCTCCCTGCATCTTTGTACACTGCACAGTACTCATGGACAGTACTCATCTGTACATTCATGCACAGTTGCTCATACCCTGGACATTCATGGACATTGTACATTGCACATTCATGCACATTTGCCCTTTTGCACACTGCAGATTATGGACATTTATGGACCATGGACATCTACAGTACACACACATGCACATTTGCACACTTCTTGGACATTTCCACTTATTTCCATTTAAATTCATCTTTATATTTTCTTCTCATTGTATAGATAAGTTTTTTTTTATATTTCTTCTATATTTAAAATGATTGTGTTCTATTTATTTCTTGTTAACTGTTTTTACGTTTTTAAGGTCACGGGCGGTCGTTTAAGCATTTTACTGCATATCGTACTATGTATAACTGTGAATGTGACAAATAAAATTTGAATTGGTGCATCCAAATGTCCTGCGATGGACTGGCACCCAGTCCTGGGGGTCGCATGGGGCTCTAGGCTTCCTGCCACCATCTACCTGTAAAATGCAATGAATATGTTCACGGCCTCACACTATTTAATACTGTTCTGTCCTCAGAAATGGCAGTCACCTTCTGATTCCCAAATATATTTCTGTTTTACAATGATCATTATATACATTTTAAAAAATTATTTGTTAGATTTTCTTCCTAGTGTAGTACCAAATTAAATTCCAAAAGCAATGAGGAATGCAACAAACTACACTGTAACAGTGAACACCACAACTCGTTTGAGGAAAGTTTTTTTTTTTTTTTTTTTTTTATTCAACTAATTCCTAAGTACAAGTTTGCTAATATAGCAAATGTGCAAATTTATGAAACGGCATAAATTAGAAAAAACAGGAAATTATATCGAAATAATTTTCTTTAAGGATAAATCATTGTACAATCATGGAGCAGATACAGAGGAAGTTGTTGAAAGGTGAATACAGAACAAGTACCTAGGTGTACTTTAACAGAAACTTAAGAAAACTCTGACTGAATCTCACACAGTTTCACAATTTGTCATTTGTTTAACAAATTGTCCTTACTTGTTACTTCACAAACATTCTCGGTCCACCTGCACTAGTGTAACTGCACACACGGATATAACGATGGTGAGTTTGGTAGTTATACAGGACTAAAACCACAAGACTCTGTGGTTGTTTTTCTTTCTTTCTTTTTTTTAGCAACTCAGTCATAGTGAAGACTCTTGAAGTTGAAGCGCTTCCTGTCTGTGAAGCCTGTCATCTACAAACAAAAACAGGACAGAATGAGAAATTATGCCTACAGTAAGACATCACACTGCGTATAAATATTATTATTTAAATGTTTATGTCTTCAATAGAAAACACTCCTTAATGGTATAAAACTATCACATTAAGGTAGTAATTAGGGGTGGGCGATATAACAAAAATCAAAAAGAAGCAATTTTCTACCTCGATAACGATATATATCACAATATAGCAATTTGTATCTGAAAATGCATAAATAAAAATTCAAACACAAAGAAACTGTTTTACATAATGTAATATTATTTAAACTGGGAATTGCTGAGGTTTGCCGCATTTTTTTTTACTTTGGCCATATTCGATTGGATGTGTAACAAACCTAATTTGATTTTGTTATATTGTGCTAATGTTAGATGCACAGGCGCTCGTGAGGTGCATATGTGTTTGTGAGGTTTTTGTCCCCTCGGGGCTTGCCGTAGAAGGGCAAAAGGCGCATGCACACTTCATCCTCTAGAGTGTCGCATGTGTTGGAGTTTCAGCTTGTTTTTGTAAATAAAGGAGAATAAACAGTTGATAAGGATTTTGTGTGCTCTCGTTTTTATTGTTTTTACACCCGATTGAACCAAATATCTCAAATCCCAAACCTGCGCGACTCACTGTTTTATTTAAAAACAATTTATTTAAAATGTCAGGACTGTTTAATATTGTTTCTGCCTTGCCATGCCTGGTTTGTACGTGCGCATCCCAGTGGGGTAAAATGTATTTTGATGGTCGGCGCGGTCTATTTCTACCAGCGTTGCGCAGGTTTGTGATTCGAGCAGCGCTGCTCAAGTTGGTCCGCGCTGTGCGATCCACCGGGTCTGGATATTTGGTCTGCCCACGCCGGCTCAATCGGGTGCCACGGTTTCGTCCCACTTTAGTTTGGCTTCCCATAGAAGTGAATGCGTATTGCATGGTTATGTAACGTGCAACGTCACGTGATCTTAACCGCGATTAAGACGATAGACCAAAATCTCTACTGGTTGACAAATTTCTACGGGTTAACCGTGTATACCGGTATATCGCCCACCCCTAGTAGTAATTTAGGTCATGATTGTATTCAGAATTAAACAATTCTCCACATCACACACAAAAACACAACACAGTCTCACCTGACTCGAGTCTCTGCTGAAGTATCTCTTCTCTATAACCTGGCAAAAAACAATTCAAATTTAGCTATTGGTTTATACCAGATGTGGACACATGTAATACATCGCACAAACCAATAAAAAAGTGTGTATAGTAGAAAAAAGAAAAGGTGATTTAAATTAATCACTGTAATTGTATTAGAATAAATAAATCACATTAAATTTAATTATTTAAGGGGACCTACAATGCCATGAAAATGTATTTGTCTGATTAATTTTGTTTTTTTTTGCATATTTGTCACACTTGCCAACAACTGAACCAAGCACATGTAATAACTGCAAATGAGTCTTTCACATCGCTGTGGAGGAATTTTGGCTTACACTTATTTTGAGAATTGTTTTAATTAAGCCACATTGGAGGGTTTTCAAGCAAGTTTTTAAAGTCATCTCAATCGGAGACTTTGACTAGGCCACTCCAAAATTGTAATTTTTTAGACTTGCTGGTGTGTTTCTGATTACTGTCCTGCTGCATAAAAGTGTGTTTGAGCTTGAGGTCACAAACTGATGGACGTATAGGGCCAGGTTTTTCTCCCTTAACATAATTTAAAAACTTAATTTTGTATTTACTCGGGTTATCTTTGTATAATATTAAAATTTGTTTCATGGTCTCAACCTTTTAAATGTTGTAAAAAAAAAAAAATTTTAAAGTACAAAAAAATAAGGAAGGGGCAAATACTTTTTCACTGCATTGTATCATGCAAAACTCACTTTTTAATCATTTCAAGATATTTAAATGGGTCTCCGATGGAAGCGTACAAACTAAAAAGCACAACAACAAAAAAATCCTCTTCCTCCATTTTCTAGTTTTGTATTAGCCTAGGTTTAAACGAGCAAATTATCTGCCCTAATGTGACTTCATATAAGACAATCCCTCTTTCCTGGCTTGTAATGAATCTCTGCTATTTCGTGGGGGCGTGGCAGGAGCTCACTTACACAATCACGGAAATGACACATTTGGAACAGAGGCATTGTCAGAGATATTTCAGCTAGAACATCTTCAATAGGTCTATCATAAATAATGATGCTATCTTACCTTGTCAAAAAATCTGCTCAGTTTTACAGCATTAGATGAGCCAGCAGCAAAGTAGCGTGGATTAGTGCAATCCTAAATGACAGACAAATAAGATCAAATAATAATAATAAAAAATTCAGAACTAGATAAGGTAAGAAATGGAGGTAGAAAACACCACAGAATAAACTTCATCTGTCCGGTAATGTGTTGCCTATATTTACGGTAATAAACTCTAAGAATCACTCACCAGGTTGATCTCTTCTGCGTTGAAGTCTTCAGACAGGAAGGCGGTACGAGTCAGGACATCATTACGCTTGTTTTCGGGAATCTGATCGTACTTGGTGCCAATTAGGAGGAGAGGAAAGGTGTTCTCTGCAAACTGCTCTCTGTCATAATTCCTGCAGGTCCACAGCAATAAATTGAAGAGTTACAGGCATGTGTTTACATATATATACACATGACCAGTCAAACGTTTGGACATACCTTCTAATTAAGTTTTTTTTTTATTGTTTTGTGATTTATTTTCTACATTCTAGAACAGTACAGGTAGTTCCCGACTTACGAACAAGTTCTGTTCCGGGAGCACATTTGTAAGTCCGATTTGTTCAAGTCCAACAAAAAGTCTTATATGCCTTTGGCATTAATACAGTGGCTTGCAAAAGTATTCGGCCCCCTTGAACTTTTCCACATTTTGTCACATTACAGCCACAAACATGAATCAATTTCTTTGGAATTTCACGTGAAAGACCAATATAAAGTGGTGTACACTTGAGAAGTGGAACGAAAATCATACATGATTCCAAACATTTTTTACAAATAAATAACTGAAAAGTGGGGTGTGCATAATTATTCAGCCCCCTTTGGTCTGAGTGCAGTCAGTTGCCCATATACATTGCCTGATGAGTGCTAATGACTCAATAGAGTGCACCTGTGTGTAATCTAACGTCAGTACAAATACAGCTGCTCTGTGATGGCCTCAGAGGTTGTCTAAGAGAATATTGGGAGCAACAACACCATGAAGTCCAAAGAACACACCAGACAGGTCAGGGATAAAGTTATTAAGAAATTTAAAGCAGGCTTAGGCTACAAAAAGATTTCCAAGGCCTTGAACATCCCACGGAGCACTGTTCAAGCGATCATTCAGAAATGGAAGGAGCATGGCACAACTGTAAACCTACCAAGACAAGGCCGTCCACCTAAATTCACAGGCCGAACAAGGAGAGCGCTGATCAGAAATGCAGCCAAGAGGATTGTAAAGTTTTCTAAAGTTTTGTAGTAGAAGAGGCGAGTTGCTCGGTCTGTCCGCTGTGCTTCGGTAAGCTTTTCTGGCGCCAGGAGAGATTCAGTCAAACACACACACACACGTTGTCTGTCAGAAAGGTCTCTGTTTATTAACAGCAAAAGATGGGGTTTATATATATTTGACCAAACGCCTGGGCTATAGACATATGTTACTACAAAGAGCATGAACCATTGTAAATGTCCTGGTGAGATCCTGAAGAATCAAAGGAGAGGAAGATATAGGTGTCCGTGCAGAGACAGATCACAAGATGTTGGCTCGAGTTAGGGGGAGAGGGGGAAGAAGACAGAGGGAGATAGAGAGAGAGGGAGAGAGAGAGACATAAAGAGAGTATGGGAAGGTGAGCGTGGGAGCGTTCACACCTTTAAGAACAGATGCAAGAGGAGACAGGAAGATAGCAGCAGGAAAGATTTAACACGTTAATATCAGATCTATGTGGAAGAGAACAAGAGAGTAGAATCAACTCCTTTATATATAAAATAATTCTAACAAGGCCCATGGTGACTCTGGACGAGCTGCAGAGATCTACAGTTATTAGTCTACATCTATTAGTCGTGCACTGCACAAAGTTGGGTTTTATGGAAGAGTGGCAAGAAGAAAGCCATTGTTAACAGAAAACCATAAGAAGTTCCATTTGCAGTTTGCCACAAGCCATGTGGGGGACACAGCAAACATGTGGAAGAAGGTGCTCTGGTCAGATGAGACCAAAATGGAACTTTTTGGCCAAAATGCAAAACGCTATGTGTGGCGGAAAACTAACACTGCACATCACTCTGAACACACCATCCCCACTGTCAAATATGGTGGTGTTAGTGTCAGCATCATACTCTGGGGGTGCTTCTCTTCAGCAGGGACAGGGAAGCTGGTCAGAGTTGATGGGAGGATGGACGGAGCCAAATACAGGGCAATCATGGAAGAAAACCTCTTGGAGTCTGCAAAAGACTTGAGACTGGGGCGGAGGTTCACCTTCCAGCAGGACAACGACCCTAAACAGAAAGCCAGGGCAACAATGGAATGGTTTAAAACAAAACATATCCATGTGTTAGAATGGCCCAGTCAAAGTCCAGATCTAAATCCAATCTAGAATCTGTGGCAAGATCTGAAAACTGCTGTTCACAAACGCTGTCCATCTAATCTGACTGAGCTGGAGCTGTTTTGCAAAGAAGAATGGGCAAGGATTTCAGTCTCTAGATGTGCAAAGCTGGTAGAGACATACCCTAAAAGACTGCCAGCTGTAATTGCAGCAAAAAGTGGTTCTACAAAGCATTGACTCAGGGGGCTGAATAATTACACACACCCCACTTTTCAGTTATTTATTTGTAAAAAATGTTTTGAATCATGTATGATTTTCGTTCCACTTCTCACGTGTACACCACTTTGTATTGGTCTTTCACGTGGAATTCCAATAAAATTGATTCATGGTTGTGGCTGTAATGTGACAAAATGTGGAAAAGTTCAAGGGGGCCGAATACTTTTGTAAGCCACTGTATAATGTAAAGCAGACCAATCCACTTGACTAAATCTGTCCCTTTTCCTCCCACACTGCCATCATGTGGCCAAAAACCATAACAGTGCTTAAGGAAATGAATCTCACATTAAATCTCATGAAACTGGCTCTCATAAAGACCTTACCAGGAAAGCAAGACCAAAACTTACCTCTGCGCAGAGGACAAGTTAATTTAGAGTTACCAGCCCCAAAAATCAGTAATTAACAGCAACCTCAGATTAGACCTGTTATGAAGGCTTTACAGAGCATAAACAGCAGGCACATCTGTGCAAAGGAGATTTTTGCATATTTTGTATGGTTTTAGGATTGTTTTACAAATGTAGAAAGGAATAAAAATCAGGGGACCATGGGATTAGAAGGTGTGTCCATAATTTGACTGGTTGTGTGCAGGAATTACTACAGGAGTGCTGAAGCATTCTAGTTTAGTACTTCTAGATTCCCACTGCATGTGACAATACTTTAAAGATCCACAATTGATGTGACTTAAGGAAGGGAATCACCAGGGACCAGCTTATTTATAATTATACGATACCCAAGTGCCGATTTAATTTGTATTGTGATTCTGTCTGGATTTTATGGATAATCCGATTCAATATTCTTTTTTTTTCTTCTTACAATTAAAAAAAAACTGTGCATTTTTAAACAGAATGCTGTGCTGCCTGCCAATGTGTGAAAGGTTTAGATCTGGTTTAGATGCCATCTGTAGGATTATAGAGGAATGGCAACATTTCACTTCAAATGAAAACAAATATAAATGTAAAAAGTTTTTTTTTTAATCAATTTTGGAGTCAGTGTGGCCACACAAAAGAATCGCGATACATCTCTGAATTGATTAGTACTAGGAAAGGAGGAAACAATCATTTAAAGAATCACAAAAAGAATCACGAGTAATTACTAATAAGTCTAGTTATTTCAACTGGATGTAACTCACCCGTTTGACACGATGACCCCTGTGGGAGACGAGTCTTTGTTTAGTGCTTCCATTGACCACCGATACAAATTCTGAGAGGATTTCTTGTTGGTCAAATCATGAACTAGAATAATGCCTGTGAAAACAGGTCAGTATCATCAGTCCAACATTAAACAAGAGCATGTTTATTAGATTATACCAATGTAATTATCCATGTAATTTCTTCTACAAAACAAAAAAAAATGTATTGAAGCATCAAACCACTGTTACATTCCATTCCTACTTGAAAAGTATTCATGGTTTTGCTATCTTACCATTAACTGAATTGTAGAAAACTGCTCTAGTGCTTTTAACACTACTGGCACTTCCCACAGATCCTCCAACATCCCACAGTTCAATGTAGTAGGTCTTCTCCTCTGGTGTACCTTCTCTGTAGTCATGGACCTGCAGGAGTAAGGCAATCAATAAGATGCAACCAGATATTCATTCAGTATAAGAAGTAACAAAATGGCTACAAGTGTGCGTTCAGATAATAAACAAGACAGAAACAACTGCAAAAATGTTTCTCGCTTTATAATAATGAGTTTCAGTTATGAAAAAAATACTTTCATATACATGCAAACGTGTATTCCATCATTGAAAACAACTTGCATTCCAATATAAGCATGTACGAAATTATTAGACTTCATTCAGTAGACTCCATACATAGATTTAAACCTCCTTTAGCTTTGGTTACAGTGCACAATGTGGTGGTCAATTCATGTGTAAACATTATTCCTCATGCTCCCAGAACCACTCTTTCACAGTTGGAATCCCTGAATATACCTGTACCATCAAGGAAGAAAAACTCCATGGTGTGAAACCTGGTCATTCAGTACATTCAGGTCATCAGGTGACGTAATTTCATTTTATTGCCACATAGCGTTGTAGAGCCTAGGCCTGACCTGACCAACTGAAGCAACACTGCCTCCAGTGGCCACTATGCATGATCATGTGGTCATGTGATCGAATGAGTTCAGGTTGACCCCATTCCAGAGTGATGGTGCATCAGAAGAAGAAAGCACCTGAAGCGTGGCACCCTTGACTCTGGAAAAGGGTTCATCTGAACCCATTGAACCACATGATCTTTTTCCTTTGCTCCAAAATCCAATCTTTTGCTCCCTAGCAAACTGAAGCCTTTTTTCTGATTGGTCTCCCTAACATGTG
Source organism: Channallabes apus (assembly GCA_030522415.1). NCBI lineage: Eukaryota > Metazoa > Chordata > Actinopteri > Siluriformes > Clariidae > Channallabes > Channallabes apus. Next base: position 23,788,925 of record CM060109.1, read on the forward strand.
GTCATCTTATGGACAGATAAGATGTTTTTTTTTTGTTTTGTTTTTTGTAGTTGTGGTTTTCGCTGTTAATTTTTCACCTACAACTTCACAAAGTGTTTAAGTTTTATACATTATACATTATGTGACTGTGACCATACCCAATTGCCATATCCCCTCTCCTGTTCTCTCTCCCCCTCTTTCTCTGTCGAGCTACACATGTCGTTCCGGAGTTGCCAGTGACCCAGACTCCCTCTGCCCTCCAGACCTGTCTGACCCATCCTGGTGCCCCGCTTCTGGTTGGAGATCTCGTCACATGGATGCCCCGTGTGCTTCTTTGGGATGCGTCTGGTGTCTGGGGATGGTTTCACTTTACTATGAAGACGGTTCTGGCCTCGACTGGTGTTGACAGCTGTTTCTCTGAGGACTTGACTTGGCTGCAGTTGCTCGATAGTTCAAGAATGGAATTTCCTACAAGTCTACCTGAGTCTCCAATAAACTACCTGGACTCCATATTAACATCAATTAACATCAACTGTTATATTATAAATGCAGATCAACTCCTGCTTCCTGTTTCACCCAAATGAGGATGGGTTCCCTGTTGAGTCCAGTTTCTCTCAGTTTCTTCCTATTACCATCTCAGGGAGTTTTTCCTTGCCACTGTCGCCCTCGTCTTGCTCACCAGGGACAATCTGATAATTCTGATTCATACACATTCACATTCCATACAAACTTAAATAATTCTTTTGATTGTGTAAAGCTGCTTTGCGACAATGACAATTGCAATAAAATTTTATTGAATTTAAGTGATCTATATTCAGGATTTTTTTTCCTGACCACATTTCTTCACATACTCTAAGGGTTCTTAACCCAGTTTGAGTTATTTGCATCTCCTCAATTGTTTTCTTTTCTTGATGCAGCCCAATAATTTGATCCATCTGAAATAGAAGTCCCTTATTTTGGCCAGGAAGTATTTAGACGATACTCACATGGGCCCACTTTAATTGTGATATGGACCTGTGAAATAATTTAAAAGCCTGCAATTTATTACAGATAATATAGTTGGGAATTGATGTAGAGTTTAAAAATTTGTATACTTCTAAAGTGATAAATATTAGAAAACACCCTCTTAAGCTTAGTGGGAGGTTTCTCGCCTGATGGTCCGGATTCAATTCCCAAACTCCAGCCACTGGATGCAGCAGCCGAAAATCCAACAACAACATCCTTTTAATGAGACCATTAGTGACATTATTTGGTGTTAGCCTAAAGAAATATGACTTAACACAAAATGATGTATTCAATATGTGGCAAAATAATTCACTTGTGAATTCATGTGAGTTTTTTAAAGATCAAATCGTGCAGCTTTAGTTTCAAACTATTAAAAAAGTAATACATATTTTTTCACTTCCAAAATAATAAAAAGGAGCTAAGGACAGTATAGATCGGTTATGGTCATTACCCTGACGTCCACAGAACAGCCAACAGTCCATGAAGGATTTCCCAAAACTTGGTTATGACACAACAGATGAACTAAAGTCGACTTCCCAACACCTAAAAGAACACAGTCAGTACAAGTTACTACGTAAGATATATTATGTTTTACATATTATTACATATAGTTATTATATGTAAACTATTAAATTACAGTGAGATATGTTGCCAGCTCTGCTCATAAAAACGTGAAACAAACTTTTATTTTTCAATACTGGACCCCACTGGATTTGTCCTGTGTCGTGTCAAACCACGTCAAAACACTAACACCATAATCAGAAAGGTAGTTTATTATATAACATCTCTCACACATGCACAGTATAATTATGCTTACATTTTACTGCTCCTTACCTGAATCTCCCAAGACTAACACTTTTACTCTGTCAAGCGAAGACATGTTTATTCCCTCTATCACTAGCAAGCTCGAGGATCCATAAAGCAGCGTTACTTCCTGTTAGTCAAAACTACTGCACAAAATAAAAGTCTAACATCTTGACTAATTCGTTTAAATTATTCTACGCGAGGCAGGAAAACGAATCAAATAGCGACTTACTGGCTTTATAATATCACTACTTTCTGTGTACTTTGTGTAACAAATATAATTGCATAAACACCATAGGCAGTGCGAGCGTTATGTTTAGCGGGGACTCTTGTCTTACTTCCGGTTGCTATGACCACCGGAGGCGTGGCTTGAGTGAGAACAGGAAGAGCTTTTAGATAGACAACACAGAAAGCCGGTGCGTTTTAACTGGATTTCTGGACGAAAGAAAAGACCTATGGCCGCGGGAGGGATGAAACTGTCGAGTTTATGCTTTCTGCTCTTGTGTTTAATAGCGACGGTGCTCGCCGGGTAAGTGACAGTCATTTTATTTGACGCTTTTTTATATATTTCCTCGTTGGTTTAAACCGAGCCACCGGCTTGTCCACATGTTCCTCTGTGATTGGTCTGCGCCGCCTGGGCGCCCTGGTAACGCTACAACTGTGTATGTGAAAGCTTAAAAGACGTAACTAATATGATTTTTTTTAAACAATGATTATACAATATATCAACTGTCCAGGATTTTAAGCTTTAAAATGGTTTCTGAATAAAGTAGATTCCATCTCATATAGATGTATGTTGTTTGTTGTTTAAATGGAATTTCTTACCAAAGCCCATATACATAAGTTAAACATTTACACTATAATGACGTAGAGAACACTGCCTATGGTTATCCCATGTGTTATTTCTTTATTTTTTGGACATTTCTTTAGGAGAGATTTCTACGAGATCCTCGGAGTAAGCAAATCAGCAACTGTCAAAGAGATTAAGAAAGCCTACAGAAAGCTGGCACTGCAGCTGCATCCTGACCGAAACCAGGACGACCCCAAAGCCCAGGACAAATTTGCAGATCTTGGGGCGGCTTATGAGGTTTGAGAGTCTCGATTGTATATCGTGTAGCTAAAATGCTTCACTGACTTGATGTTAAAAGTCACTTTTGAATGCTGCACCAAAATCTATTTATATTTTGATTCTACCAGGTGTTCAGTTTACCACACTCAGACATCATTCATTGAATATATGTTATTTATAACAAAAGGTTTCTTTATTTTTCCAGACCATTGTGTAAGATCATGCTAGCTCTGAGCGTGACAGGCATGATTTCGTTGCTGGTAGAAACCTTGGAAGAATTTGATTGGTGGAGAGAAACGTGTGGCTTTTTTTGATTGGTTCAAACGCCAGCTTAGTGGTATGGTTAAAAACCCGACATGGATCTGTGATGGCAGCCCTCAGGCAGGCCCACTGAACTGACTGCAAATGAAATTAGTCACTTATCAAATGTTTATATTTTCCAATGCACTCATTCATTAGAAAGAGATTTCGAAATGTATTATGAATCTAGCATAATTCAGAAACTCAGGTTTCATCCTGCAGTCAAAAGATATGCAGATTAGGCTGGTTGGCCTTCTGAAATTGCCCATAATGTGTGTGTGCATGTGTGTTCTCCAATGAATCCTCATGCCCTAAGACTAAGGATAGGCTTCAGGCTCCCCGTGAACCCTGTTTACAGGGCAAAATATATATAGGATGAAGTAATTAATGAATGAGCCAATTTCTGTTATTGTTTTCTCTTGAGCTCAGGTGCTATCAGATGAGGAAAAGAGGAAGCAGTATGATGCCTATGGAGAGGAAGGACTGAAAGAAGGTCATCATAGTTCACATGGTGATATATTTTCTAGGTATGCATTTAAAGCATTTCATAAAAATACAAATCAGCATGTTTTTAAAGCAAGGATTAAATCACAATAGAAAGTGCAGTTGTGGGGAAATAATCCATGATGTTGTGTTATGTATAACCCAAACTTGAACATACAAACCGGATTCCAAAAAAGTTGGGACACTAAACAAATTGTGAATAAAAACTGAATGCAATGATGTGGAGATGGCAAATGTCAATATTTTATTCAGAATAGAACATAAATCACAGAACAAAAGTTTAAACTGAGAAAATGTATAATTTTAAGGGAAAAATATGGTGAATCAAAATGTCATGGTGTCAACAAATCCCAAAAAAGTTGGAACAAGGCCATTTTCACCACTGTGTGGCATCTCCCCTTCTTCTTACAACACTCAACAGACGTCTGGGGACCAAGGAGACCAGTTTCTCCATCCATCCATCCATTTTCTTCCGCTTATCCGAGGTCGGGTCGCGGGGGCAGTTTCTCAAGTTTAGAAATAGGAATGCTCTCCCATTCTTGTCTAATACAGGCCTCTAACTGTTCAATCGTCTTGGGCCTTCTTTGTCGCACCTTCCTCATTATGATGTGCCAAATATTCTCTATAGGGGAAAGATCTGGACTGCAGACTGGCCATTTCAGTACCCGGATCCTTCTCCTACGCAGCCATGATGTTGTGATTGATGCAGAATATGGTCTGGCATTATCTTGTTGAAAAATGCAGGGTCTTCCCTGAAAGAGATGATGTCTGGATGGGACCATATGTTGTTCTAGAACCTGAATATATTTTTCTGCATTGATGGTGCCTTTCCAGACATGCAAGCTGCCCATGCCACACGCACTCATGCAACCCCATACCATCAGAGATGCAGGCTTCTGAACTGAGCGTTTGATAACAACTTGGGTTGTCCTTGTCCTCTTTGGTCCGGATGACATGGCGTCCCACATTTCCAACAAGAACTTCGAATCGTGACTCGTCTGACCACAGAACAGTCTTCCATTTTGCCACACTCCATTTTAAATGATCCCTGGCCCAATGAAAACGCCTGTGCTTGTGGATCTTGCTTAGAAATGGCTTCTTCTTTGCACTGTAGAGTTTCAGCTGGCAACGGCGGATGGCACGGTGGATTGTGTTCACTGACAATGGTTTCTGGAAGTATTCCTGAGCCCATTCTGTGATTTCCTTTACAGTAGCTTTCCTGTTTGTGGTGCAGTGTCGTTTAAGGGCCCAGAGATCACGGGCATCCAGTATGGTTATACGCCCTTGACCCTTACGCACAGAGATTGTTCCAGATTCTCTGAATCTTCGGATGATATTATGCACAGTTGATGCTGATAACTGCAAAGTCTTTGCAATTTTTCGCTGCGTAACACCTTTCTGATATTGCTCCACTATCTTTCTGCGCAACATTATGGGAATTGGTGATCCTCTACCCATCTTGGCTTCTGAGAGACACTGACACTCTGAGAAGCGCTTTTTATATCCAATCATGTTGCAAATTAACCTAATTACTGTTAATTGGTCTTCCAGCTCTTTGTTATGCTCAAATTTACTTTTTCCAGCCTCTTATTGCTACTTGTCCCAACTTTTTTGGGATTTGTTGACACCGTGAAATTTGGAATCAACATATTTTTCCTTTAAAATGATAAATTTTCTCGGATTAAACTTTTGATCTGTCATCTATGTTCTATTATGAATAAAATATTGACATTTGCCATCTCCACATCATTGCATTCAGTTTTTATTCACAATTTGTTTACTGTTCCAACTTTTTTGGAATCCGGTTTGTACATTTACTGAGTACTGTATTAGGAACACCTGTACACATACACATTAATGCACTAATTTAACCAGCCGATTGTGTTGCAGTAGAGTTTTTTGCACAATCCTGCTCATATAGGACAGCAGCTTCAGATAATGTTAGTATCAACCCTTAAAATGGTGGAAAATCGGATCTTTGTGGTTTAGCCCCTGGCAAAATTGATTGTGCGAATATGGGTTGGTTTAACCATTTTTATATGACTGATCTCCAAGGGTTTTGACCCACAACATTCTCTAGAGTCCACATAGAATTGCACAATATAGAAAGGACAACAGAGAATGGCCAGACAGGTTTGAACTGAAAGACTACTGTAGCTCAGATTACTACTCTGTACAATACTACAGAAAGCATTTTCCACTTGTTTCACTCATGAACAGAATGCTAAAGCAGCACTGGGCACTGGCATTGTGTCAACAGTCCAGTCCAGGCTGATGGAAGTCATGTAATGGAGTGCGGAATGTTTTGTCACACTTTGAGCCTGTTAATAAGAATCTTACTTTCATGATCATCTGCCATAACTACTTCCAGCATGATAATGCTCTGTCACAAAGGAAAAGTTGTCCCAAGAACACGAAAACGAGTGTAGTGTTCTTCAGTGGTATCTCCAGGCACTGGATCTGAATCCAACTGAACCCTTTGGCATGTGCTAGAACAGGAGATTCACACCATAAAATAGATCAGAAAAATCTGCAGGAATAATATGATGCAGTTATGTTATCAATGATCAGACTCTCAAAGGAATGTTTCCAACATTGTGTCATCATCCACGCCATGAACGCCTTTATAAAGTCTGTGCTTTTTAACAATGGTCATTGTCACAAAGCAGCTTTACACAATCAAAAGAAAATCATTCTATGACATAATAGCCTAAAATGTTCAGTTTCTCTTATACCACAGCATTTTGTCACAGTACAAGACAAAAGTTTGAACACACCTTCTAATTCAATGTTTTTGATTTTTGTATAGCGATTTATTTTCTAATTAAGTAACAATGACAGTGTTTTTTAAGACATGTAGGTCAGCTGTTCTTGAACAGTCCTTACAAGATCAGTGTTGTCAAGTGCATTTGCGAAACCCATCCCAGGAAAGCAAGACCAATACTTGTTGTTGGAGTTCATTTAGCGTAATCCAATTTACAGCACCTTAGATTAGAGCCATTATAAAGGATTTAAAGAGTATAAGTAGCAGCACATCTCAATATTAACAATTCAAAGGAGATTATTGAATATTTTGGATGCCTTCAGCATTGTTTACCAATGTAGAAAGAAATAAAAATCAGGAGAGACTATGGAATTAGAAGATGTGTCCAAACTTTTGGCTAGTGATGAATAGTATTTAATATATCCCTGAACATTTTATACTATTTACCCTTTTTATTTATGTCATGCAAATATTCATATATCTCATTTCTGTAGTAACATTTTTACTTCATTTTCAGTCACCACAGAGACTTGTATGTAGAATTAACTAAACAATCTGAAGCTAATAATAAAAACATGCTGTAATTTAACAACTAAAATTCTGTTTGTTGTTTTTCAGTTTTCTGCAGACTTATATTAATTTAGTATTATAGATGTATTCTCAGGAGTTCAAGCTTTGTTTTTTTTTTCAGTAACATGACTGTTTTTTTTTTTTTTTCAAAACCAGACTTTTTTATTTATTTTTTTTATTGTGATTCAGTTGAATAATTTAGTAACTTGTACATACTGTACATAAATGCTGGGATGTATTGAGCTGTGCCTTAGTATTGTTTATATTTCTTTCAGCTTCTTTGGGGACTTTGGGTTTATGTTCGGTGGAAACAGACAACAGCAAGACCGAAACATTCCAAGAGGAAACGACATAGTGCTTGATCTTGAAGTTACACTGGAGGAGGTTTATTCTGGAAATTTTGTAGAGGTACAGTTTTGCTTAGATATTAATCAGACATGCGGTGCTCTGTCATAATTATTTTATGTTGACCTGTCGGATAGTTATGCAAAAATTTAGTAATCAGGCTACTAAGTACCATTGTTTCATTTTATGCATAGTGTGGAGTATGTAAAGTTCTTTATCTGTATAGATTATCCAGTTATCTATTATACACTTTCTTTACTTTACTGCACAGAAGTGTGCAGCTTTGCCTTTTCCTACTCCAGCACACTTAACTGGATAAGGTGGCAAATACTATCATCTTTGAGCTTAGATAATGGAATGGGTCATTAGCTGAAGTACAGATGTCACAAGTAAAATGTTGATCAAGTCAATGGAGAAGTACTTTATTTGCATTTCTAATTGAGAAAAAGTACAAAAGAATTTTAATTAAATTAAAATCTTCATAAATATAAAAAATACTGAGCTTGAATTAGCTCACCGTCTCTCTCTCTCTCTCTCTCTCTCTCTCTCTCTCTCTCTCTCCTTCCAAACTGTGCATGTTTTCTTTGCTGTCTGAAACCACCTCAACTTCTGATTATCAAACACCTGCTAGATGATTGAGTTTTACATAGGGAAAGCAAATTACACAATTACGTATGATAATCAGCAGGTGGCAATACTACAATTCCAAATGTTACATGCCACCATGGTCAATATAACCACAATAACAAATGTATTTACATTTAGGTATTTGGCGCAGACGCTCTTATCCAGAGCGACTTACAAAAGTGCTTTGAGCCTTCCATCATTGGATAAATCCTTACACTGGTTACTAACTAAGCACCATCAGTCAAACACTGTTGGGAAGGTGTTTTTTTTTGTTTGTTTGTTTGTTTGCAGTGAGAGGGGATTAACCCAAATATCATTAATAATAATAATATTATAACAGATAAACAGATGGGTTACTTTAGAAAGTACAGATATTTGTTGAAGGGTGTAAAATCCATATACCTGAAACTATACTCAAGTACAATAACAAAGTAAAATGAACTTGTTACCTTTCGCCTCTAATTGTTTAGAGCAAGAGATCCAAAAACTGTGCTATAAGTTTTGTTGTAGTCCTTGTTTTTAATACCCTTTGGTTGTTTGCTCTTAACCTTAACCTCTTAATGATGTAGGTGGTGCGAAACAAACCTGTTGCGAAAGAGGCTTCAGGCAAAAGAAAATGCAACTGTCGCCAGGAGATGAGAACCACACAGCTTGGTCCAGGCCGCTTCCAAATGACCCAGGAAGTAGTCTGTGATGAATGCCCCAATATTAGGTGAGTCCTTTTCAGGAAAAAATTTATTGAAGTAGATCACACACAAAGAGAGAGAGAGAAAATAACACTGGCACTGTTGCAGGCTTGTGAATGAAGAGAGGACACTAGAGGTGGAGATCGAGCAGGGGGTCAGGGATGAGATGGAGTACCCCTTTATTGGAGAAGGTGCTGTGTGACGCCACAGAAACTTTTGGATTTATTACACTTAAATTTTTACCAATTTCAAAAGTATGTGTCTGGCAAAGCAGCATTGAAGTTTGTTCCCTTGTGTGCAGGTGAACCCCATATTGATGGAGAGCCTGGAGATCTTCGCTTCCGCATCAAAGTCTTAAAGTAAGCTCACTGTTTAAAAGCAGTCGACATGAAATATATATATATATATATATATATATATATATATATATATATATATATATATATATATATATATATATATATATATATATATAAAATATAGAGTTTAAATATCTTCACTATCCCAATGGGTATGTCATAACTTTGTAGGTCTGCTCAGGTGCTTAATGAGTTATAGACATATTTCTACACACATGATGGAGGTTAGCACTGCATTATTAGGGCCCAAGAATATAATTTCGTTATTGTTCCAGAACAATGCACCATCAAACACAAGACTAAACCTAAAGTAATGGCTGGAGACATGATCCACCAAAGTAACCATTATTAGAAAATAATGGTAGGCAATTAGCTGTTGAATATTGCACCCAATTCTATAACTAATTAAGAACATTGTTATTAATGTATTTAATTGTGCACTCATGAGGATGATAAAGATCAAGGACATATTTAAAGTGGATATATTGTATTAACAATCAAAAGGATGAAAATAAGATATTTCTGTGTTTTTGATACTCTAGGCACCCGGTGTTCGAGCGCAGAGGCGATGATCTGTACACAAACGTGACCATCACACTGGTAGAAGCCTTGGTCGGCTTTGAAATGTTTATCAGACATTTGGATGGCCACAAAGCAAGTATCCTAATTACTACTCACACATTTATGCTTCTGTGGAACTTCCCATGATCCATTGTATAAATTGTGCTTCTTCTGGATATACAGGTTCATATTGTTAGAGATAAGATTACCAAGCCTGGAGCTCGAATCTGGAAGAAGGGTGAAGGACTTCCCAACTTCGACAACAACAATATCCGTGGATCACTCATAATAACCTTTGACGTAGACTTCCCTAAGGATCAGTTTAATGAAGATGAGAAAGCTGGTATGGAAGGTTTATTGGCCTAGATTTATTGTGTGTGTGGGGTATAGTACAACACCAGTCACAAGTTTGTTTCTACATAATTAAACAATGCTGAAGGCATCCAAAATATACAATAATCTCATTTGAACAGTTGACGTTGTAATGTTTCTGCTACTCTGTAAAGCCTTCAAAAACGATGGTTAGGCTGGTAACTCTAAATGAACTACTCTGTAGAGGTAAATTTTGGTCTTGCTTTTCTTGGATGGTGTTCATGAGGGCCAGTTTCATCATGGTACTTGGCAGGTTTTGCAAATGCGTTTGACAATAATGTTCTTGCAAGATCTATTCCTATATGTTTTCATAGTTTTGAAATCTCCAGTATTGTTTTAGAATGTAGGAAAATAATCACAAAATTAAAAAACACATTGAATTAGAAGGTGTGTTCAAACTTTTGACTGGTACTGTACATGACATGCCTGTTTTTTGTACAAGATCCCCCAGATCTTGCTCCTGAGGTTTCGTCACTTATTCAACATTTGTAATGTTGTCCATCTTTTTCCTTGTGTAGACATAAAGAAGCTGCTGAAGCAGACACCATCTCAGAAGGTTTATAACGGTTTACAGGGATACTGACGCACCAGCCAACAATACCGGGACTGATTTACCCTGTTGAGTTCCAAACACGAACCATATAAACACACAAAAAAGAATCAAGCATGGAGGGTTTATTTATTTCCTCAGACTGTACTCAGGATAGGTTGTCTGTGTGTCTGTTTTGTTTTGGGTTGTTTTTTTTTGGGTTTTTTTTGGGGTGGGGGGGGGACTTTTTAAAACCCCTTTTCTCTCGAAGTTAGGGTTATGGAACACAGCAAGTTTTTTAAATCTTTTTTTTTTGTTGTTTAAGGCTTTTGTGATCATGGTTTCAGTGTTTGCATTAAAAGTTTAACAGTTGTTCGCTCTTTGGCCAGCCACTACCCAGTGTATCAACACTCTACAGAAACCAAGCTGCCTCAAGAAAGCGCAACAAGAAAGACTGAGCCCTTATATTAAAAGACACTTTTTTTTTTTTTAAAGAAATATCTGCCTCTTTACTGTACAATGCCAGACAAATATTTCTCTTCCAAAATTTTTCAGAAAGGATTTATATGACTGTATTGTTTATTTGTAGATGTTGACATCCTTCATGGAGTATTTTCAGTTTTTTTTTTTTCTCCTTTTTGGGTGATTTTGTTAATTGTTAATTCCGTTTCAGTTTTAACATGTCCAACATCACCTCCATGACCTTTCCTATGATAAAAAAAATTTACTCTTCTTCTATTAAGTCCCATGCTGGTGTGGTTTTAGCAGGGGACTGCTTCAATAAAATTGCCCCAGTGCTCAAAAGGAGCAAAGTTTACGATCATCAAAAGACTTCAATTAAAGGTTTATAATTTCAAACTCATTTTCTATTAAATCCATTTTACCTTGACTGACCACATGTCCAGCCCACAGTTATTAGGGCATAATAATGATTAAGAGGACAGATGCGGGTGAGCTGCCTATGAGAGGCTGTGTCAGTGATCCTGTTAAGTTGCTGTTTTGTGCTTCTTGGATTTGCTAGAATGTACAGATAGTAAATGTTACCAGAGTATCTGAGGAGAAAAGTAAATTATAAGATTATAAGACATTATAATTTATCAGTAGGTGGCACGGTGGTGTAGGGGTTAGCACTGTCACCTTGCACATCCAGGGTCTGAGTTTGATTCCTGGCTAGGCTCGATTCCCATCTGTGTGCATTGAGTTTGCAATGGATTGGCACCCTTCCAGGGTGTACCCCACCTCGTGCCCTAAGCTTCCAGGCCCCCCACGACCCTGAATGCAGGATAAAGAGGTATAGATGCTGAGTGAGTGAAGAATTTATCAGTAAGTGTTTTGAGCCTATGATGCAAGGCCATTAGAGAGAGTGTTCGAGTTAAATGGCCTTTTGCAGTAATAATCTACAACAACCTGTCTCTACAGTCTACCTCCTAAATCCATGGATTTGTAAAAGAATATAATGAAATCTATAGCACGTTTTTCTCCTTAGATAAGAGACAGATCAATTTTTAAGATGTCAAGTGTGCAATATGCAGTATGCAGAGAAGCTGCAAAATCCATCCAGGGTAGGTAGTGCAAGAAAAGTAACAGGATTGGGCTCCCCTGGGAAAAAGAGAACCGGGCCACAGAGATGATTATCTGTTTAGAACCTCATGACTAACTAAATCCGTCGGCTGAGTGAACTTTACCACATTGTAAACTGAGCAAAATAAGTGAAGAAAAACTAAGGAAAGCATATGTACATAATGATTATTGTTATTAAACACACTTCTTAGCGAAGTACTTACAGTACAATAGTTATTGTGAAGCACACAAATCACTCCTGATAAAGTTATAAAAGAAGAAGAAAAGTTAAAAATTCAACCATCAGTTAGTATTTGGACAAATATTTGGTACTTTGCTTGGGTAAAATGATTGTACAGACTACGTGTTAAATAGCAGACAATTCCAAGAAACTCAAGCACAAATTTTAATTCATTTTTAGTTTTTTGTGATTAACACAAGTTCAGAAATATACAGCCACTTTGATTTTTAGTGTACTGGTGCTGAAATACCCCAAATGTCTTTTTAGGTGTTTGAAACATGCTCTTATCCGGAGCCATGCTGGCAAACACTGTTGGAAAGGACTTTTTTTGGTGGGTGTTGGGAAGGTGTATGTGTGGGGAGGGGGGGGGGGTTGATTGATAGGCAAGGCTGAATCACCACTACATGACTTTTATGATCTCACCGGATTCTGAAAACAGATTTCTTCCACAGATTGTTTTTAATGTCTCAAAAACGGTGGACTGTACACTTTACTGCACCAGGTGAGGCCAATTGAATGCAGCAAACTCTCATCACAACTCTCACGAGAGCTAGAGTACACTTTCAATAATATGAAAATTAAAAATAAACAAACATTGGTGGCGGCATGGGGCATAGTGGTTCGCCTTATTTCCTCCTCGAGTTTGCATGTTCTCCCCATTCTTGGTGTGTTTCCTCTGGGCTCACTGTTTTACTCCCACAGTCCAAAGGCATGCAGGTAAGGTTAATTGGTGTATTGTTAATTGTCCGTAGTGTGTGTGTGCCCTGTGATAGATTGGCACCCTGTCCAGAGTGTACCCTGCCTCATGCCCTAAGTCGCCTCAGATAGGCTCCAGACCCCTGTGACCCTGTACAGAATAAAGAAGTAAAGAAGATGAATGAATGGATTAAAAAACATGGATGCAAGACAGACAGCAGCAGTTTTAATAAGCCCCATCTACATCACTTTTTATTTACTTCACTTTTTTGCACTATTTCCTTCACTGCTTTTTTTTTTTTTTTTTTTACACCTGTCATGAATAAATACATACAGTAAATACATTAATGCCTGATAAAATGAATGAATGAAGGAGACCCAAGCGTGGGGGATCCTGACTCTCCTATGGTTAGTGGCTCCTACACGACAACGTCCAGAGTCACCTCTGAAAAATAAAAAATAAAACAGACTCGACACGAATTTAAAACTTATACAAATATACACGAGAATATCTAAAGTCATGTGGTTTGGCCTCGACCTGATGCTGAATAGACTGGTAAAATATTGTCAATGCTCAAAGTCTCCACTAGATGGCGACAAAAGTGCATTAAAGTTGAGTGTTCCCCAACTCCAATGACACGATTGTAAAAGTTTTAAATGCCCTTTAAATGCACGTTCTTAACCTTCACATGGATTATGCTTTAAGTTTGGAAATACAGTTATGTTCGAATTTCAATGCATGGCAAGCAGATTCAGGTTAAAACAAAGGGGGGGAAATGTCCTGTTGAGGGTGGCCAGTTGCAACTGTATAGGTAGTGTTTCCACCTCATAACTGAGCTTACTGTCTGTGTGGCCTCTGTTGGGTTTTCTCCCATATCAAAACCCAGTATATAGATTAACTATGTTCAATTCCCTATATGTAACTGAGTGTATGTGTGTACATGGTGCCTTATGATGGACCAGGGTGAATTATCCTATCTTACTCTCAATGATACTGGCCTACTGTAGGAATCCCCTGTGACACAAGGATGCCCAAGTTGGTTAGAATTCTACATGAACCACTCAAGGAAATTCTCAAACTTGCTGTCGAGTTGCATTTAAACTGTTCCTAAGTTTGAGGAACTCAGACCTAACAGGTTTCCTCAAACAGTTGTAATGTTTTAGTTACCTTTACCAGATCTGTGCCAAAATCCAGTTGTATGTGCTTTGTAAGTGTTTTTTCCGTTTTGAATAATTTCAGTGTGCATTGCATCAAATTATAGGTGATGGTTTTATAAATAATTATACTTAAACCCTATCATTGTTAATACCTATAACCAATCTGTTTAATATAACAGCAATTATATCAATAATGCTTTTTGTATTTTTTTTTTTCTAAATACTTTTCTATAGCTGTGAAGGAGGATTTTGAGAGAAGGAGGTGTTATCCAGTATTTTAAGATCATCTCTGAAGAGACATCCTGGAATTTACTCTGCTTCTCTACTGAGAAACACTTCCTTTTTTTACACTCCAAACCACAGTGGTTCACATGTATTAATTTATGCATTTGTGACAAGAAAACTGTGGGATATGGTGGTCTGCCACACAAACTCAGGCTCCGGTTGGATCTGGGAGTGTCTGGGTTTTACCTCTAGTTGACACCAAATCAGAACAGCCTGAACTTGCTTCATGAAAATTCTTTTCTGGTGTGTATATTATTTATGTGGTTCTAATGTTATGCAACATAAACTATTAAATAGAACTATTGAATGTATGATTATCTGATATAGATTTTGTAATGGGAAAGTCCTTTGTTGTTAGTTTAACTGTTCATCTGGTACAGCCCTCTTTGGTATGTCTGTGTGGCCACAAGAGGGCAATGTTACCCACAATGTTGCTCTGCATGAAATTAAGCTGCCACATGTCTTCAGGATGTAAGCCACTAAGTGAACTGAACTTGGAGTCTGGCCTGTGCTGAGTGGATATGAGCACAGAGTTCAAAGGGGCACTGTTAAGCTTAATGGCACACGTAGGGGTTAAAGCTTCCTGGCAGAAGTGGTGCAGCTTCTCTGCTTACACTGTATTTGGCAGCAATATGAGCCTTTCACTGCCTTGGCAGAAGTTTTGGTTAACTTTGTATGTGCATATATGTGGGTGAGGAAGGAAGAGAGAGAGAGAGAATAGCTCAAAATTTCAGTTCATAGGTATACAAATTTCTGTCTTTTATATCTCAAGCAAAACATTGGTTAATAAAATTACACCTTTTAAGTAGTATTGTATTCATGACTTTCTGTAATGCAATCAGAAAGAGCATAACAGTCTCTAAAGTTTGAATGTCTGTTGTTGTTATCTATCAATATACTAACCAACAAAGCATGGACTGGGAAAAAACACTCAAAAAAATCAAAAAAGAGATCTGATGGACAAATCCTGCAATTTTGTGGTAGGGAGCTTGAAGTAAACAAAAGGCAGCTCTTGTGTGGAATAATGCATGTCAGCCGTGTCCTCAGCCCACCGCCGCTTTGAAGGTGTACACAGCCTCCCTCTGCTGAAAAGGCCGTACGCGCTATGTTACCATATAGAATCCCATTGATTCAAAGACACATACACACAAAAAAAATAAAAGCCTCAACTATTTAACAGCACATTGTGGGCTCTAATTATGGGAAGCATGGGCAGGAAAAACCGCTTGAGGGTTTTTTTTCCCAGACAGTGCCGAAGTTCTTCAGAGAGTAAGGACGATGCTGCTGTTTGTTGAAATACTTTCGTGTCTAAACATATTTAGCTGTCATTATGGATCTTCGCTGACCTCCTAACAACATCTCAAGTCTACTTCTATATTAATGTCACTTTGTCCATTGCAGGGGCTCAACCTAGTTTGTGGCATTCTCATCCTCCGGAAAGGGTGATGGTGGCGAGAGAAGGCAGAGGTACAGTGTTCAAACCATCGGATTTGAGGAATGTATTTCAAGTAGCACCAACATCACATACAGTACAGTACATGTATAGTCATAACAGTCAGACCTGGTTTATTGGCTGTTTTTTATCCAGCTGATCATGAGTAAACAGGTCAGATGAGGTGTTTTTGTGAAACCAGTGTCATCCCATGCAGTTTATAAGATACATCCTTCAGGGCTGAATATATTAAAATCAGCCTGACTATGTGTGCATATAAAGTACAGTAAGAGGGAAGGGGTGTTGAGGGCAGGCAAGCTGGTGAAAGCGGTCTTTGTGTGGGTGAGGAGTGCATTCAGGCCCTCCCCTCGGCCGCCATGCCTGGGTGCTGTGGTGGCAGATCACAGTTAATAACTGTGTGGTCGGCTGTCAGGAGCACTTAACCTGATGCTGGGCAGGCAGGGCCCTTGAACAGAGCTTCCTCTGCCTGAGTGGGAGTGTATATATATGTGTGTGTATATATATGCATGTGTATGTATTTCTGAGAGCAAATATAATCATGAAGAAGTGCAATCTGACAACAATCTACAAGTTTCAAGAGCAGTTTAACTAGAGTGTCTTAGGTTTAGGTAGTAATATTCAGGTTGGTGTAATTTTATACATAAATACTGTAATATGCCTGAGATCGCTTCCCATCAGTTATTGTCCTAGAATGAGTGATTCACTTACACATTTTTGTTGACCTGGATTAAGTGTTCTACCCACAAACATTGATCTATTTTGTGATTGTGTCTTTGTGCTGTACCCATACACTATACATTGAAATAATCTAGTACTGAGCTTTTTCAGCTAATTGATTTTTTTTTCCAGCATTCTTTAAAAAAAATAACATTCACTCCTAATTGTGTCTGCTATGTATTGTAGTAGTGTTTTTGCCAAGTCAGCCACTTTTAAATGTTATGTCGTGGTAACCTCTGATGAATCTGTCCTTTCTGCTACAATCAGTACAGTGTGCATAATGCATGTCAGCCATGTCCTTAGTCCACCGCCGCTTTGAAGGTGCAAACAGCCTCCCTCTGCTGAAAAGGCCATATGGCGCTATGTTACCATATAGAATACCATTGATGATATAAAAAATGCATTTCCTGCATTTTTACATCATCTTAATAGTAAAATTATTTTACATGCACCAGAAATTTCCGGTGAGAGTGCCTTACTTGCACTTTGAAGAGACAGTCAATTTAGTTGTGAGTAATTTCAAAAATTCACTGAATGCTTCCCATGAAAATGAACATCACTAATGACGGTGCATCATCACAGAAGCTGATCAGTGGAATTGGATATATGTTGCTTTTTCAAATTCTTAGATAGAACTACCACTAATAAATATTTGGGACAAAAAAGTAAAACAGTTTCCGAATGTTTTCTTCAATGCTTGTACAGTACTATGCCCCCAACAACCCAAGTGTTGTAAATCACTCTTAAGATGTAACTGCATCTTCAGGAATTTGTCTCACTGTTTTATTGTATACTTGCCTTCAGATCTTATTATTTTATCCACCCCATTACTCATTTTGCTAAAAACATGCAGAACTCCTCTTTGGTGGCTTGGATATAAACTATTTAGGAACATTTATGAGTTCCGCTTGTTAAATTAGATAACAGTGCACGTACACAGGAATCTGCCATAAATGTTCTTTTTTTATACGCTACATACAATATGGTCCAGGTTTCGATTACAGGGTGTCAATAGTTTTGACCGTTTAATGTGTAAGGGTCTTAGGATTGTATTATATGGTCTTGTTTGTATTATAGTTTAATAAGGTCCAAACTGTACACTGACAGATTCATCAATTTTGTGATTATAATATATGTGGAAAAAACTGAAGAACTGTATTTACAGTATGGACCAGTGAGTGTGAGAGTGAGTATACGTACTACTGTGTCCAACATGATAAGTGTGTGGTTGTTAATTACTCTGCCATTAAAAAGCTTTGGGGAACCTATTCTTGATGACTATCATCAGTCTAAGTCAAATGAGGTAAATAGCATGAGAGGAGAGTGTTATGCATCCATGTAAGGGAAAACAACACATACCTTTTTGGTTGTATAGGTTCTCCTATGTGAAAACCTGGTCTGCCAGGTTCTGTTTCATGCACCTATGACTCCCAGAATAAATCATAACTTCCTGCTCTCAGTTCCTGCATTAGCCTATCCATCGTTTCTCCTCTCCACCCTTCCTCTTGATACAGCTCTGGATTGGTTTTGGAGAGCCTGTCAGTCAGCAGGCACTTGGGCTCCTGTGTCAGACTCCCAAGGGTTTTGTCTCCTCAGACTCGCCCACAAATTAGAACACAATCAGTTATCCATCCCCTCCATGCAGGCTCCAGGCAGACCCCCAAGCCAGCAGACGCAAGCCACCCTGTAGCCGTAATTCCACCTCTTGTTGCACAAAGCAGAGGCAGCTTTGGCCTTGTCCTTGACAAGACCATTCGGATTGCCTCCGCCCCCTGCTTCCACACAGCCCTCCAAAGACCTGCTGAGAGAAACCAGGTTCTCAAAAGGATTGAAAAAAGTGTTGGCTGCTTTATTGAACCCTGGCATTCTTACACCATTCTTAAGCATCTAGACTTTTTTTTTAATGTCTCATTCCTACATTTATTCATTTTGGCAGATGCTTTTATGTGCAGCTACTCACAACTAAGCAGCGAAGATGAAGGTTTAGTATCACCTGGTGCTCAAGTACCAGCAGTGGCACCTAGTACCAGGTCTCAAAACTTAAACTAGAACAGAGTCTTAAAAATTCACCACATCACACTTACTGTTTGACCAAGTGGAGTTACAGTACAACTAACATCCTGCATTTCCGCTTCTTCTGGTTTGCTCCTATCTTCCAAATACATGCAAGTGGACTGAATTAACCCTAGGTGTGAAAGCGTGTGCATAATGCTGTGAACCATTATCCCATCCAGCATAGTTTCTTGTACAGTCTGTGCATCCACTGTGACCGTACCATGAGAGATTACAACCATAACATGGTTGTCTGAGTTCTTTCTTCCCTATACTGGAACAATCTGTTATGTGAGTTATGTGATGGGTAAGTTTAAAAATGTAACAGACCAGCATCACATTTAATTATTTACCTACAGCTATGCTGCACAATTAAAGCTCTTGTTACAGTCATCAGAATATGTTGCCCATATTTTTGGGCATCAAAAATCTTGTGATGTGACACAAGTGATGCATTACAAGATAATTAAATGTTCTGATAACCGATCGAGTTTTCATTCAGGCTGATTTGATTCAAGCTGTAACAAATCACTTGTGATACAATATACATTTTTGGGAAAGTGGCTTTAAAAATCCAGAATATACTCTCAGTTTGGGTAGAAAGTTTGAGCACTTCAAACTGTAAAAGCACCACCCTGATATATACCTTGTTAAAAATATCATAAGCCATACTTTATTTCAGGAAAAACTAATAAAATACTATATTAAACACATGCAGCATAAATACTGCCCATGTGTGGTATGATCATAGTGATTATGTGAACTAATATCAGTCATTTTATTCAGTGTCGGATATAAACACCTCTTTTGAGGGTGTAATGCTAAACTGGAACCAAGCTGGTTGTCTAACCATTAATTTGGATGCCTGCATTTGGATCAAAACACCCCACCCTTCATCTGCAAGTTTTTGTCATCTAAATAGCTGGGAGGCTATTAAGTTAATTAATGACACATGGAAGGATCTGGATCACCCACGATCACAGCTCTCACTGGCTTTATCTCTTCCCTAACTGTGGCACAATGTAAATACATAGACCTCTCTCTCTCTCTCTCTCTCTCTCTCTCTCTCTCTCTTTGTCTCTCTCTCTGTCTCTTTCTCTCTCTCTCTTTCTCTCTCTCTCTTGCTTAATTTTACTGTATCAAATTAGACTGACTAATGTTCCCCAAAACAAATCCCTGTAATGTATAACTTATTTAAACATCTCAATCATCTAAATTCCACCAAACTTATTTGGTACACACTTGGACCCGTTTCATCCCTCTTTCATTCTTTATGCTTTTAACTTTCCTACCTGTCACACACTCTGTTTCTATTAAAAGTAAAATGATAGTTTGATAGCTGGCTTTCAGTGGTGTGATGCCGTGAACTGAGTGCGCTGTGTGCAGGAGTAGATGAAAAGGATGAAAGTGCAGTAGAGGGGGGAGAGAGAGGAAGCTAATACAGTCCTGAGAGAGGATGATGAGAAAATTATTTTCAACCTAAACTTACAAAAATAACGAAAAATCAATAGCTAAAAATACACTAATAAAGGGACAATGTCAATAATGCCTGGGAGTTGAGGGTAGGTTTGAGGCTGGCCCTGAGGGAATGTTCAACAGAGCTGGTGTGCGTTCTGATGAATATATCTGTATGTGATTATTTTGACAGCAGTTATAAACCCATAAGGCCTGGCCTCAGTTCCTGCTCTTGTTGATTTAAACCACCGCAGGCCATAAATAATGGCTGATTAAGTGGCCTATCTGGCTCTCTCAGCCCCCTTTGCCTGGGTGCGGGCCTGCATCTTGAGTGCTGGCCCTCAATGTGTTCTGCATTAGAATTAGCGAGGAGCTAGGCGAGCTGTGAGGGGGGTGCCCCCTGTCGCCTCCCCCAGTACCAGGGAAAACTTCAGTTTTTCATATTTCAAAATTTCTATACTTAAAATGTATTCCTTATAGGTAATGAGACTAGAACACTAAGTTTGATGATGACCAGCAAAATTATAGTCATGCCTCACAGTCATAAACATACAATGTGCATTGCTTCAATAATTTGCAAAGGGCTATTATTTGCAGGTTGTAACATATGTAGGTTTTCTATAACTGCTCTGTGTTTGGGTTAGTCAATTTTAATGCAGTGCATCCATTTTCCCCAGATGGCACTGGTGACGTGTGAGCCAGCTAAATTCATTGTTATTGCAGGATTACCTTACATAGGTCAGAGACTTTGTATATAAAAGTGGGCTTTTATGGATATTTGTGGTTATTATTTCTGACTGCTAAAAATCTAGCAGTTTGTGCAGTGTAGAGCGAGTGTTTATGCAATAGCTTGTGTCGCTTTTCTGAGGTCCATGGACAAGATGGAATGATTGGACGGAATGCCTTTGATGCCGCTGTCGGAGTACAGTCCAGTAAACGCATAAGAAAACACTTTAGATTGGCAAAGGCTAATGAAGTTTGAGAGATATTTCACATGAAAATCTTCAGAGGTTTTTTCCCCTTACTTCAATCTATATTTCAGCTACCCTGGTCCAATATGTTATGTCTCACTGCTGAGGTGAAAATTCCAAAATATGTGCTGAGGTGGTATTGATCATGAACCAGCTGGTTAGTCCTTATTTGTCCAGGCCAAGTCCCTGTAAAAACATCCCTTATGCTGCCATATGCAGGGAGCAATAATTCAACCTGATGCCCTGACTTTGCACAATGGCCTCCAGCCATCATTGCCGTAGTAGTGAGTACTATGGCACCGTACCCGCTTTTAGAGGGGATAATATTTCAGCACTTTAGATTAGTTAACCAGGGTCCCATCGACACCTTTAAGAGGGTCACACCTCCCTCTTCAGCGCAGGCTGAGGGAGGCTGAGTGGGCTATGTTAACCTGTCCAAGGGCAGGAAAGCAATAACAAACACAGGATCACAGGACTACCATGACTTCTAACCTCTTACAAAACTCCTCAAAGATCACTATCATATATATCCACTTCAAAGCCTTCCATACAAATGTTTCTTTGTACATTCAAATATAAAATAAATGTAAATAAATTGTTTGTTACAACTGCTGCAAAATATAATTGATGAGTTGTTCACATACTGTATGCCAAGAAGATGATGAATATCAAATTTAAAATGTAACTCTAATTTAAGAATTAATATGTAAGAAAATCTGCACTTTATAGGTTTACATTATTTGCCCATGCAAATTCTAATGTCATTGTTTCTTAATCATTCTTTAGGTGATTGTTAAAAAAGGTTAGATTACTTATTTGTTTGTATCTTGTGTATATAAATGAGGATTAAATGGTTCATTGTTATTTTATGATCTGAGTGAAACTAAATTAAAATTAATAATAATAATAATAATAATAATAATAATAATAATAATAAAAGTGGTGTCTCTACTAACAAAATTCATTTATTATTATTATTATTATTATTATTATTACTCAATAATAATAATAATAATAATAATAATAATTTGGTTGTTTTTGTTACTAGAGACACCATTTTTACTAAAGTTAAAATATAACATTGAGCAAATAACATGTTTCATGTTTATTTTATTAAAATGTGTCAACATCCATAGAAACTAAATAAAACAAAGTCTGTAGTGGCATCCTGGTGAAACAGACATATCAAATTCTTCCATTTAGCTTTGCTATTGGGGGTCGCTTTAGTCCAGAGCTCTCAGACATGATTGGAGTTTTAATAAGGACATAATAGACCTGGCTCCAGCTCCCCCTCCCTTCTCTTTCTCTCTGGCCACAGAAATCTAGTCCACTGCTCTGGAAAACTTCACAGTGCCAACAGAGATTTAGAATGTAAAGGCTAGGCTCAGTAATGTTTAATAGTAGATACAGCTCACTGATTGTGACCTTCTCTACTTAAACAAATATGGCCTCCTCCTTCTCCGTCTCCTTTCTGGATTCCACATCCACTCCCCCAACAGCCTCCTTTCATCAAACTCAAACCTCAGGTTCATGGACTCCATCACAATATACAGAATCAATTTCATTGTTAATTTGTGTGCAGCAGCTTATAATCAGGTGCTTTTGCTGGTGTCTGACTACTTTGTGACAAGCAAACCTGAGCCATTTACAATGTTGTGACTGCCTTCTTTAGGTGATTGGCAGTAAATGATTGACACTAACAGTCATGGGAAGTTCCGCATTCAGGTCTGCAAAGTTGTACACCCATTTTGTTTACCCACAAGGCCATTCTCTTGTCAGTCATGCGTTCAGCAAAGAACATGCAAGTCAAGGAAGACAGCTGGAAAGACAAATTAAATGCAGTCTTAACAACCTCTTTACTCTGATGTAACGTGGTAAGTAATAAGCACATGAACCTTTGTTTGGATGTGTTTAAAAATAAACTGCATGTATAAAACTGAAAAATAAATAGATAGATCTGAAATAGATAGATCTGAACTATAGATTTCAGATCATTCAGATTAACATTTCGAGGTTTTGTTTTATGTCCTAACAAAA
This sequence comes from Channallabes apus, assembly GCA_030522415.1. NCBI lineage: Eukaryota > Metazoa > Chordata > Actinopteri > Siluriformes > Clariidae > Channallabes > Channallabes apus. The sequence continues at coordinate 23,812,024 of CM060109.1, forward strand.
AAAAATAGAAATAGTTTTCTCCAAAAGTCCTTAAGGTTTTTATAGTTTATGAGATTTTTTTCTGCCACATTTAGTTCTTTCAGCTGAGCTCTTGCACCAGTGCTGTTTGCGTTCATGGCCTGCATCGGTGCCATTGTCCACTGCAGCCCAAGCCGTTCACTGAATTGCCCATGCCTACAGTATTAGTAGTCTCTTTGGTTTTCTGTGAGCTTTCTGTCAACTGAATGCAGAATGTATTTTTCCCTTAGTCTCCAGGACTGAGGTAATGAACTTTGAGTCTTCTGAAATTAGGAAGAAGGCTTGACTTCTGTAAGAAACTGTTGTTAAGAGTAAATGAAGTGTTAGAAGAGAACTACAGTACGAATCTATTTATTAATCATTCCCATACAATAACGTTAATGGATGTGACTGAAAACTTAAAACTGACACAACACATTAAGGGCTATATTATTCATGTTTATGTGACATATAGGCTAAATTATAACCAGTGTCTTAGACAGAGACAAGGAAGTGTTTCTGTTTGCTTCTTGATCACTTTATGCGTTAAATGTCAAGATCCATTGGAGAGAGAGAGAGAGAGAGAGAGAGAGAGAGAGAGAGAGACAGACAGAGAGAGAGATAGAGATTAAGCAGTAGTGCAAACTTGCAAAATGATTTGAACTATGGTTGCATAATTATTTAAAAACATAGCCTTTAATCAGGATAGTGCACACTGTATATATATTTAGGCCTTTCATGGTGTGTTTTATCGCTGATTATGTTAGAAAAATAAATTCCTCAGAACCAGAGACAAAATGTAATTTCGGTCAACCACGTTTGGTTTCATAACCTGTTTTTTATACTGCAATAATAAATAAGTAAATAAATAAATACATTAATTAATTAATTAATTAATTAATTAACTCGTTTGCAAATGAATCAGACTTCAACACTACACTTCTGTAAAGTAAATATAAATAATCTTACTTTTGTAAATAAGCTTACAATACCCATTAGGAAATAATTAGAGTAATTATAATAATTAATAATTGGAACTGTGTCGGGCTCCTCGGTTAAGGTGCCCAAAATCACTCTAAAAACTTGACCAGTGTTTCTTTTAGTCTGGTTTTGTTTTCAAATTTTTAGCAGGGCATAAGGTACAAGGGCTACCTCATACATGCTCTAATGAAGTATTTACAGATAATTTCAGCTGTCAAACACTTGTGGCCGATGACACAGTGCAGAGTGCTGGAGGTCGAAGCGTTTCTGCTCGTCGCGTTTCACTCAAGCGGATTTCATTTCAGTTCAGAGTCACCTGGAGCGCAGGAAAGTGCAGAGCTGTGGGCTTTTAACACTCAGCTCTCCTTAAGCTTTCATTTGCTTTGAAACGTCCGTAAAAGCGTGAGAAAGTCACAGTTATTGTTAGTTATGCTGGACGAGTTTGTGAAACTAAATGAATCTCTGATTTATTTATTTATTTATAAATAAAATATTTGTTTATTTATTTATGTACTCTCTGTGGTTATACTAAGAAAATCACTGTTGGATGTCGTCACTGCATAGCTGAATTGTCCAAACATAGGCACACAGGTACTCTACACAGGACTTAGAGTTAAGGAATTAAATTAATAATTTAATAATTAAATGGCATAACATGATGGATAATTACCACGGATTCTTCCGCCCTAAATTCACGATAAATTTACTGTATGCAAGGTACCCAGCGAATGATAGAATCATAGAATAAGAATAATTTATAATAAAATTTGCATTACCTGCCTCGCTTGCAGTCTATCGATCCATTTATTGGTACATAATACATAATACTATTAATTTTGTTTTATATAGTATAAAAAGGTGAACAAAATCATAGTTTAAATAATCATAATTCAAAAACACTTTGTTTTACACAATTAATATAACATATAATAGTGATTGATATATTATAGTGATATAATATGATCCCCGGGAATCGATACACTGGGAATATTATTATTATTATTATTATTATTATTATTATTGTTGTTGCTGTTGTTGTTGTTGCTTATTATTATTATTATTAGTAGTAGTAGTAGTAGTAGTAGTAGTAGTAGTAGTGTCCATACAGCCTACGGTACGAGGTGGACCGATTAGTGGAAGTCTAAAGAGTTTGGATAGTTTGAGTCATGACCTCTGAATGGAAGTAATTTGTTGAGGTTGGAGGTTCTCCTGCACCGCCGCCTCTCCTATTAGAGTGTCATTTAAAGCATAAACGGAGCCAAACTAGTGCGAAAACACATTATTTGGGAAAGAGATTATTTAAGCCGGTCATTTTACCATCTAATGTGTGGAGCATGGAGACATGACGCAGGGGGGATAAGATCCATCTTTAATGCCTATAGGGCTGAGGCCTTAAGTAGGTTTAGTTATTTAATTGAATTAAATCAAAGACAGAAAATCACATAGAAAAAGTATAAAACCCGAAACATTTTAAACTCAGTAATAAGTATAACAAAACATAAAATATTATGAATTCGTTATGATAGCATACTGTCGGATAATGGCATTTTAAAACGTGATATAAATATTTAAAGTTTAGGGTATTAAGGATCAAAATAATTAAAGTAAATTTCCAGCTATTATTCAAGTCCTGTGTGCACATCTCTAAAGCGCCCTGTGTCAATGGAGAAGTCTGAGAGCTGAAGCGCTGCTGCTGCTGCCGTTAATCGCTTTCTGTGCTAATTAACGCTGAAGTAAAGCACGACTCCCTGACACCTCCACACTCGCTCGCTCTCTCTGCAAACCCAAAGAGCATTTCAATTTATCTTCGATTCCGTATTTCAGAAACCGAAATGCTTTTTTTTTTTTTTTTTTTTTTTTTTAGAAATGTCTAAATCAAGCCATTTTAATCTTAACAATAACTTTATTATTATTATTATTATTATTATTAGTAGTAGTAGTAGTAGTAGTACATTTGTTTCTCTTTTTAATGTATAGACGGCTGAATGGGAATTTTTGAGGAGGGTTATAATAATAATAACTTTACTGTCGTTTTTCGTTTGCTCTTAATTTGTATGTAAATTTAAATTTGTAGGCAAAACGTATATTTCCCTGCTTTAGTGCTTCAACATTTTCAAAAACAATTACTTTAATAGAAAGGTTATACCTGTAATCGATTCAAATTATGATTATGAGCAAAATAATTTAGAAGATTTTCAATAAGAGTGGAGTTAAAATGGATAGTTAAAACATATTTAAAAGTTTATTGTGTGTGTGTGTGTGTGTGTGTGTGTGTGTGTGTGTGTGTGTGTGTGTGTGTGTGTGAGAGAGAGAGAGAGAGAGAGAGAGAGAGAGAGAGAGTTACCACTAGATCGTGCTGTTTCCCGGCCTTCCTTCTGCCTTATGCAGAATAGGTACTATAATGTCATTCGATTCTTTCATACATTTTAATCGATTGTGATCTGACATAAGATAAGATCATTATGTTATCGTATGGATATTCATATGATACGTTTTGTTTAGTACGGCTAGCGGTTGAAACACTTTACGAAGCACTATAATTTGCTCTCAATTAGGGCATCTGCCAAATACTGTAAATGTGAATATAAATTTTACCTTTGTTATGTTTATTTCCTTCAAGTCTAACAAGGTGACATTACTGTTAACTAAAGCTTTATGTTGTGGCTCGAATTTTATATATATATATATACTACTGTCCTTAGCCTACAATGTTACGTTTAAGACGACTTTTCTTTTGTAAATTCTAGCAAATATAGGCTAATTGCACGTGATATAAAGCGATCATTCAAATTTAAATACAATTTCAAATTTAAATGCAGAAACTGCCATCATGTTCTGTTACAAGTTCCTCCCCTTTCCTGTGGTACATCATACTGCATAGTTTCATAATTTATCCCTCCTAAATGTTGTCACTTCCTGCACAACAAAAAGTCAATATGTCGACCAGTCTTTATACTTTATACAATATTGGGACCTTGAGTACTACATATGAGAAGTGAGGCAGAGCTGCTACTGTGATCTAAAACATACAGCTGAAACAGGCCAAGGAAGGTCAGGACAGGGGAATTTAAGAATAGTCTGATAAAGATACCGATTTGCTTGTAGAAATCTGTACACATAATTTGTTATGTGTATATATATAAAACCATGCAATAACATAAGTAGTTTTAACTAAAATTAATCGTCTTCTTTCCTTATTTTTCTTCTTCTCTTACATTTCTTTTATTTTCTAAACACACTCAGCCTTTAAAAAGGAGCCATTCAAAGTTTTCTCAAGGGTTCATTGAGGAGTTGCGGATTCCTCTCTTCCTAACAGAAATATGCTTGTAATTTCTGAGTTTTCTTTTTCTTAGTTCAAAGATCCCCCCCACCCCCCACCCCCAGAGGGACAAGATTTACTTAATGGTATACAGGGGATTCTTTTCTGTTTAAATATATTGAATCTCAGTAATCCACAAAGACATAAAGAGCATCTAACAATAATGAATTACAAACGGGAATCATTAAAGAGGGGGCGGGAATACAGTGAGTAGATAGTATCAACTTCTGGTCATAGAGCATTCCTGCCACACAGATATTTTTATCTACTCCTCCAAGACCTACAACCAAATGTATGTACTACATAATTTGCGCTCTTCAATAATGATTTAACTTTTATATCATGCTTGATTTTATAATAAGACTAATGGCTGTCTTTCAGGACTGGACTCAGACACTTCTGCAATAAAGCAAGAAGAGTCAAAATACAAAAAAAAATTAGTATGTAGATTAAAAAACGTTAAGCGTTAAGCATAAGTATACAGTTTAAGAGAGCATAAATATTTCACCAGATCAACTATATTAGATTCAAGAAAAAAAGAAAAAACCCAACACACTAAACATTTAATCATGTCAGAAATGTGGGTTGTAAGAAAAACAGAGTTGCCGACAGAAAACATTTTGAAAATATAAAATGACAAAATATTGTTTCTGATTACTTCACCTTGCATATTTTTCCACTAAATTATAAAATATGGGTTGATAAGTTCCACAGAAAGATTATGCACTTAAATATTTCTGGTATTTAGATTATCTGCAGGGATTTTTGTTAGTTTGTTTGTTTGTATGTATGGCTATATGTATGTATGTATGTATGTATGTATGTATGTATGTATGTATGTATGTATGTATGTATGTATGTATGTTTTTACGCATTTTTAGAAATGCTGCAGATGAAGCAAATGGAAAGAAAAAAAAACGATGTTTTTGTCTGTGGGCAGCATATAAGTGACATCCAGCTATTTTATCCCGCTTGGGCCTATTTCATAATTTTTGGTGCTATTTCATCATATTTATGCCTTCTCTTAGAGCCAAGGGTTTTGTACACGCTGTGTTTTACCACTACATAATTACTTGTTTTGTTGTTGTTTATGTAATTAAACAACAACAGTACTAATAATAATAATAATAATAATAATAATAATAATAATAATTTATAGGCAGATTACATTGTTTAACTTTCTCACCTCAAATGAGTAGTTTTTCTTTAAGCAGACCGTCGATTTAAAACGTCGATGTCATGTTGTTTTAAGGTATCCTGTGTATCAAGTGTTGATTTTCTGATAGCGATACATCAGTAGGCCTATAACCAATAACGGAATCCAAGATTTATGCTTAATGATTGTACCGGTATTTAGTATGTAATATTAAAATGATCACTAAACATGAATAAAATGTCACTACAAGTTTATTAATTCAGACGTTATTTATAGGAAACAGACAGATCACAACTCCTTAGTGACTTTATGAAATTTTCAACATGCTCGTGTTCATTCTTTATCCCTGTCAAATGATTTTATGTTTAATCTAATGTGTATAGCCTGATGTTACCTAGGCATTCCTGAAAACGAAAAAGCCTGGAAATCTCACCAGATGTTATGTAATGTCATGTACTTTTATAATAAAGTCAAAGTTAGATGTGATAATTAAGCCGATAATTAATCAATTAGTAATTGCATTATTATTACTATTATTCGTAGTCGTAGTAGTAGTAGCAGTAGTAATCGTAGTTTTATTGTTGTTGTTATTGTTGTTTCTAACGAAACCTATCAATTTGATATTACATACATTGAGTGAGTAATTTTGCTATATTACAGCATCCAGAGGTTAGCTAACATTTGTAAGAACATATTTTAGCAAACGGATTTTAAATGTAGTTTATGGTAACAGCTTGATGAGCCGTTTCTAATATTCAATCATGCATGCTTTCACTGCAGTGAACAAGAAAATCTCATTTGTGTCGGTTTTTTTTTTTTTTTTTTGACGGAACAGAAACCACACCATGCTGATTTACTGACTTTGGCGTGCATAAACACGAGCGGTGCAACTAATTCACTGTTTTCCTCTCAGGTTTTATTTTGGGTAGGAAATTTTCACACATATCAGACATCAGTACATCTTAAACAGTACGGAGAATTATTCTGCGATTGTTGGTACCCCAAGAACATTGCGTTGAGGATTATTGTGTATCTTTTAAATGAGGGGAAAGGCATTTCTCACTAATAGCAAAAAAACTCCTGTAGAATCAGACTCGCTCACACACGCACCACCAACTCACAGTGTAGCTCATTCATGCAAATTCTCCGTCAATAATAGCGAGGCACCTGAACTGCGGAGAATTGAGGAATAAATTCTCCTGCCATGCACAGTGTCAGCAAAGCTACCTTCGCTACCACTCTCTGCTGTTGAAGTCCTTGAAGTCTGCATGTGATGGACATATTATTATCGCCTTCTAATAACCTATAATCATCGAATAGCCAATAGTGTGGGATGATGCTAAAGAATCAGACACAGCACAGTCCACGTGTTCCAGCTCTCAGCACACTCACTGCTGTGTAGCTCTGTGAAATGACTGAGCGCATCTGGAGTCACTTTTGAAGAAGGTAAGGTCGTTTTGCATGAGCGTGCTAAATTTTTCTGAACTAATCAGAAGAGAACTTATTGTGTGCTTGGAGGCTAAATGGGGTGCATTTCGAGTGCATGATCAAACTTGTTTTCAGCGGTGAACGCTTTAGGTCTTTTTTCCCTAAACAGGAGTGAGGCAATAAGAAACATTTTAAGATGCTTAAAATTGACCGATTTTCTGTCTATATATGTTAATGTCGTTTGAATTTTTCCCCAGCTTTTTACCTTTTCCACTGTCCAAGGGAAGAATGATTTGTGTAACTGTGATGTGAATGCGAGGCAACAGAGCGCAACACATATAGTTGATCATCTTTAGATTCAAGTCATATTAACCGCTGATTGCATAAGGCCAATTACTTCTTAACCTGCAGGGAAAAGTGTTACTAAACTCTGATTAGAATGGTCCCGAGTTATATATCAGCCCTTGCATACGGTCGCTTAATGTTTATACTCAATAGCCTGAAACATATTAATCTCTCGTAGTGAAAGACTTTACAGATGTCCTGGTCTAGTTACTGTGTGAACATGAAAAAAAGAAATGATCACAGATTAACTCTATGACGCTTTATTGCCAAGATGACATGGATGGGATTAATAAACTGGATCTGACCCCCCTCCCCTCTCTCTCTCTCTCTCCCTCTCTCTCTCTCTCTCTCTCTCTCTCACTCACTCCCTCCCGCGCGCGTTCTGTCAGTCAGCGCGCGCTGGCACGGGAGAGATTGAAAGTGACATACACACTCACACGCGGCCGACCTCGATCGTTTATGTCGAAGAAGAGGATTCTGCTGCGATAGCTCGCTTCTGAGGAGTGAATCGACAACCGCAGGTCCATCGTCTCTTTTATTTCCTTACGCGCTCCCGCGCACTAGGACTTGGCCGGTTTATAACGCGCGCGCTGTCTCCTCGCATTCCGCTCGGACAAAAACTGGCTGCACTTCCGTCACGGGGAACTTGTGTCACTTTGCTGGTCGGATCTTCGTCTCTGCCGTTATCGCTTTCTCTCTCACCCCTCCTCTCTCTCTCTCTCTCTCTCTCTCTCTGTCTTCCCAGTCATCCCTGCCGCCTCCTCGCTTTAGACTCTGGCTTCCAGTCCCGCGTTCACACACAGCCTAAGTGTCAAACCGCCGATATCACCGAGCCGATTTCAGCCCACCGATATTAGCAACACGCCGATTCCAGCCATCATCGAAGCAGCAAGAAGATCAGCCCTGGATTCTCTACTTTTACTCAATGGACAGAGCCCTCTCAACGGCCAGCCCCGATACCAACACGCCGTGAGCAGTAAGTTTATTTCCATACGTAACCGCTTGTCTCAGTTTCCTGCAGGCTGTAGCACACATGCTGTTTTCCTCTCGGTTTTCAGATGGTACACTTTAGAACAACTCGTGCGTTTGCTGTTGCTGCTGCTGGATTAAGTAGATGATGCCCATCTGCTCGCGCTGTATGGCGTTAGTTTTTTTACCACGTAGGATTGTGATATATCGCTTTATATTAATATTCTGTCAACAACATGGAAGTTAATTTTCATCTTGAAAATTTATTTATACGGCGAAGTAACCCATCCACCATTTATTAGGATAAATGCATGCTCAGTATGGCGTTAACTGAAACAACGTAAAATTACTATTGATCTTTTTTTTTAAGGTGAGTTTACCCTGATTTTGTTTTGTAGCACATTGCACCTTTGGACTCAGACAGCTTATGATGTTAATCTTCTAATATTAGTGAACATTAACACACACACAAGAGCTACCAGCTGTTAAGAGAGTTTCAGTTATAATGTAATTTAACATCTGTTAACCTAAAATATTAAGTCGAACTTAGGCGTGTAGTGTAAATCCTGACGGCTACAGAATAAACTTACTGTAAATTTAATTTCCCAGTGTTGTTCAATTAAAATGGGCTTGTGACAGAACAAAACATAGCGAAAACTATTAAATAAATTAATAATGACTTGATATTTAGATTTTCCTTTTAATAAATGAGTTATAGATATTTAATAAAAGCGATTGTATAACGAATTATTATGTTAACTGTTGAATTCTATAATTAATGATCTAAATTGCAATGCAATAATAATTGTGCTACTACTACTATTATGTATAATAATAATAATAAATAATAATAATAATAATAATAATACATTGTATTATGGGAATCATCAGACACTATCTGTGCATACTTTTATTATTCCATTGCTAGTACTCCTGCAGCTAATAATAATAATAATAATAATAATAATAATAATAATAATAAATAATAAATAATAATAAGACGTGTGTTTGACGATTTCTACAGCTAATTTCTATTTCCTAGACAGCAATAGCTCTCATTCGTTTGCAGCTGAGCTGAATTACCTGCGAATTGAAGTTAAACTGTGTAAAAGAATCGGATCCGAGGTTCTGGAGTTTTTCTCATTACAAAGCAGATGAGTTTCAGGTTATTACAGCTGCACACAACTGTGTAACAAATTAGTTCAACCCAAGAGCATGTCGCGCTTTAAAGGCGCCGAATGTTATGTGTTAGCTGTCCAACTCAATCATACTGTTCAATTAGTTGAGAAGCTTTTTTTAAAATAATAAAAATAATAAATTAATAAATTAATAAATCAATCGATCAATAAAAGTTTTTGTTATTGTTAATTATATTCCGTTTATGTGACTTTGCAAAGACACAATCGTCCAATAAAACATAAGAGGCGTTTTGGCGTTCCTCACTTATTGCCACCTTCTGCCCCGTGGAGAATAACCGCACCGCGAACAGCCAAACTCCTTCCCATCCAAACCAACCTCTCTCTCTCTCTCTCTCTCTCTCTCTCTCTCTCTCTCTCTCTTAATATTTTACTCTTTTTTAATTCACTTATATTTGCTTAAAGATTGGGTGCCTTAGGTACCCTATCTCCCATTATAAATATTGGATAATAATCTGTAATCACATATAAAATATTTTCTGTATTTCTGTATATTCTACTACATCATCGTTGCATTTTCTTAAGTTTCTTCTTCCTAAGACCGTTCCGAATAAAAATTATCTAAAGAACACTTTCAATGGATCAAGAAAGCCAGTATAGAGTGTTTTAATAACATATTAATTAACACGTTACCGGACACGTCCACAGGACATAAGTGTGATGTGATTTCTTTTGCCTGCAGCTTTATTTTTTAATTAATTGATTATTTATTAATTTTCGTTGTTGTTGTTGTTGTTGTTTTTGTTGTTGTTGTTTTTTTTGCACGTTCACAACTACTCAAAGACAGTTTTAACTACAGTTAAAACCAGTTTAGCTCGTATGAATTAAGCAGTTGTGTGGTTTATTTTAGGAAAATAATGTGTTATTTGACTTACTTAAATTTATTAATCGTTTATCTAATAAAAGAACTTGACTTATTTGGAGAAGACACGCATGTATAGATTAAATTTGTAACATGGTGAGTTAGTGTTTAAGTGTTGGTAAAGCGTACAAACTTCCAAAAGGGAAACAAAAACGCATTTGAAAGACACTCTCATAAGTCACTCTGTGTGACTTATAAAAACACCATCTATCCATCCAGAGTCGAAAGGAATACTTCTAACATGCAAATGGAACTAAAACGCAATAGTTTTTACTCTTATTAGTGTCACAAACTCTGGAGTAAACACGAAAATGAAACAAGCAGAAGCATATGGAGCAGTGCGCAGGATTCAGGATCGGATTGCATGTGACTTTCGCCTCTCCATTCAGCCCTCGGTTTATGCATACAATCAATGTTTATAAAATATGAATTATATTTTAGAAGGCACTAATGCCTTTCCCATGCTTGTGAGAGACAGGGATGTTTAGTATAGAGTTGCCCTGAAGCAGCTGTTAGCGTTAAGGATTGTATCGTTGTTCGTTTTGAAGTGGAACTGGTGCGTTCAATATTCATTCGTATAAACTATGCGCTTCGCTCTTTGACTTTTTCTCCTTTGCTGAAGACTAAAGAAAAAAAATGTCTCACGATTTCCCAGGCTTGCCTGACATCTCGACAGCTTCTTACAATCCCCACAACGTCTCCGCTCACTACCGAGTCCGTCGAGCAGGCGCAATATTTTGTCATACTTTTTGACACCATACTATGCTATTCATTTAGTTTGGTTGCAGACTTCGCAACGCGTATGTGTCGGTGTGCGTTAATCACCTCAGAGATTATTCTGTTGGTTAAGAACAGATTTACAAAGCCAAAAATCTTTTGCCATTTGAATAGCATACTGAACACACTGTAGCCTAGTCTAACCTACTGTATATGGCCTCGTGCACTACGTATCCATAGAGAGCCAAATGTTATTTACTGTAAGGCCAGAGAGTCGTATTATTCCATATTGATGTTTTACTTTTAAACCTGAACTAGAAACGCACTTAATTGGTTTTGTTTCATGTACTTTTTTGCATGCTATATTAAAAACTTTTCTTCTTACTTTATTCTAAGCTGATCACTCTGCCAATGGTGCATGCGTTTTATTCTCAATCGGTAATTTCATCACCGTTTATGCTTTATTAAGACAGACAATTAAATAGCAACCGCACTTTCCCAACCCTGGCCACCTGTAAGGTAAGCTGGTGGTAAATATAAACAAGTTGACAATCATTGCAGTACTAAATTGTGGCCTAATCTTTCTCAGCTCTGTGGATTTCGCTGTGATTGTTGGATAACTCCTGTTTATAAAGTCCCAATATACATATCCACAGTATCAATGCTGTATTAGGCTTCTGCCTTCATTATTTGGACATATATCCAAGCTGGGTTATTTAACAGTCCTGCACCCTGTACTTGTCTGCCTTGTCAACCATATGTGACAACTGTGAGACTTACTGCTGTGAGTCAGTGTGTGGTCCCTGCAAGTGTCAGAACAGCAAGCCTGTTCTGTGGTTAGTGTATAGGTGTGTGTGTGTGTGTGTGTGTGTGTTTGTGTGTGTGAGCATGTCACATATGTTTTTGCCTATATTTGCCTGAGTGTGTACACACGCTTGGGGGGAACATAATAAAGTCCTACCTCCAACTCTTTGTCTTTTACTACCAAATGAGATGTTTACGAGCAAGCTGAACGAGGTCTCAAGAAGATCTATTGCACTCCCTCCACTGCTCAGCCACTAATTCTGCTTCTTCACCATATGGCACACTCAAACATGTCACCAAGTCAGGTCTTTCTTCCATTCTTCATTAGCCTGCTCATTTATTTCTTGATACAATATGATTAGAGCACATATTATGCGACGTCTTCAAAAATCTCATATACATACATTCCTTATTTTTCACACATCTTTCAGTGGTATGTGTACACATATTGCACTGCATGTTATGTTCTTTTAGTTTTTTAGGTTAAGTCGCTAAATTGCTTGCCATGTTATATGTAATTCCAATTGAATTATCTCTGCTGGTTATGCTGTGATCGGCTATTAAATGCATAGCTGATAAGTTGTTATCTGTCTTTCCCCTCCTTCCCAACACACACTTGTACAAGAAGAGACTCTCCAGGGGCCTTCATAGACGTCCCTCTGATCCTCTACTCATCCTTTATCAGTACTCCAACTCGGCCCATATTTTAATAACCATGCAATAAATGACTATTACACAGCTATTCTCCGACCAGTGAGGTTAACGCCTTAGCACATTGTCACTACTCAGATATGGGCTAATAGTGCTAACATGGATCAACTTATGTTTATTTCATTATTTACTACGTGATTAATAGGATCCAGGAAAAAAAAGATTGCTTTATCAGTACTGTCAGGTCACATCTATGGTTTTATAGTGTTTAGGAATAAGGAACTTAATGTTTATTAATTCATATTCAAGTATAGTTTACCTCAGACAGTCTCTTTTTATGTCTCTTGTTCTACTGATTACATCAATGGCACATGCCACTATCTTAGAATGACAGTATTACTCCACAGGTAAAATATAATGTAAAAATAGTGAGAGCCATAAGAAACCTGTATTGTGGTTACTGGAGTTTAGAAATCAAGGTCTCTCAAGACATGAGCCCTGTTCCATTTATTAAACAAACGTATAGCATGTATTTAGTCTGAAGCAGATATTTATACCGATCTGTTGTGATCTGTAGAGTTTAAACAAGCAGCATATTTATCACATTCAATCTATCACCCTCCAGGTTCCTCTAGGTGGATATTGGTTTATTCCGGTTTTATCTTATTGAGTGACTCTTTTAATCTGCCTTTATGAATCTACATAACTGATTTGATGTCCAATATATTTTACTGATATAAAAAAGATATGCGCTTTTCAAAGAATAAATGCACAGAATTATTGCATTATGGTAACAGTTGCACAATATCCTCATGTTCTCTTTTCTCTTGAGGTGCAATTTTAATCTAATCTATATTGTATACACAGAACAAACATATGTATATCCTTTCTATTTACATCTAAACCATATGAATTTAATTTCATACAGCCAGTTGTATTTGGTCTAAGGCAATCTGATTTCTGCGTTTTGATTTCTTTGCCTTCACTAGGATTATAATATTTAAAGAATGGATTATGATACCACTTTTTTTTTTTTTTTTACAATATTAACAACAATATTACAGCACTTAACATTAAGATGTCTCAAATGGAGTGAATTTGCCGTATCGTTTTGGATCCAACTTCTTCTTCTCTGTCAAATATTTTTAGTTTAGAAAGAGGGTGTAGGAGGACAAGTAAAGCATGATAGAGTGAGAGACAGAGGAATAAGCACACTGATGCAAACTAAGATGCAGACCATTTCTTGATTGTGATCAGTGGTAGCGTCATTAGGCTCAGGCAGGACAGGACCTGTGCTCTATTGCAAAGGTACAGAAAAATCAACGGGATCAGCATCTCAAATCAGCTGTAAAGTAGATGAAAGACACTGAGACACCAAGAAGGGCAATGGGCAGAAGCATTTCAGATGTCTACAGTGATTTGATGGTAAAAGGAAGATATATGAAATATTCAGAAGGGGACCTTTCATTAAAATATATCTTCCATACAATGCCTGTAGTGTGGCATATAGATTCTTCTCACCCATGTCTTTTTGTCATGCACAACATTGCTTCTTTTATTTTCTCTCATATATCTACTAAATTCGGTTAAAGATTACAGGCTTCATTTTGTTAAGTGTTTATTAAGGTTTTTATGGTCCATGTGGGATCTGTAGTCTAATAAGTAAGAGGCAAACAGGAATAGGCACGCTTTTTAACAGAAGCAGATCTATGACTTTCCTTAGCATTAGTGAAGCTTTTCTGTTTAACACTAACCTGAGGGCTGTTTTTTTTTTTACCACTCTTATGGGTGACAAATAGTAAGATGAGTGACTCTCATTAGGTCTTAAAAAAGTAACTTGTAGTTATTAGAAGAATGTCTTCTCTTCACAAAGAGTGACTAGCACAAAGTATAATCTCAAACATAGAATTAACAACTACAGTGCTGATTTAAGATGTACAGTGTTCCTTTATTTATAGCTGAATTATAAACACTCTTATTTGTTAATTTAACACCAGAGATTATGTTGAACATTAGCTAAGCTGTTGACTCCTGCTTATGCTGATGTCATTTTCATTTGTTTCATTTATTTCACATTTTAAGATTCCCCCCCCCCCCCCCCCTTTTTTTTAGGTCCTTGCAATTAATGTAAATGGTGTGTTTTACTTATGTATGAGGCGCTGTCTATTACACTTAAGCCACTTTGACTGTTGAATTAAAATTTTATTTCCATTTTTTTTCTATTTGTTTTTCTTGTTAAAATCTTGTTTTTTGGTTCTTAAACCAAGAATCATAGCAATTCCACAGATGATGCTAGAATGCTAGATGATGGAGATGATATAGGTACAGGGTGGTCTAAAATCCTGGCATCATAGCAAAAATGTATTTAAAATAAGGAATGACAGAAAATGCGCAAATTGTTGACCTCTGAGGAGGGATCCTTGGGGATCCTGTGTATATGTTGAATACAATAACACTGAACATTGGTTACTTCATCAGACCTAACGGTGTTACATGCAGAGATTTCCGTTTTTAGTACAGATATGGTTCTGTGTGAAATTCCGATGTCTCCAAAGGTAGAAATCCTGTGTTGTCTAGTTCTACTTGATCTTCTACTGTTAGTTTCAAACCCATCGTAAATAAGTCTGAAATAAAAAGAACAATATCAAATTTTAAAGTGTGTTATTGAAGACAGGTTTATAAAAGCACTATATAACTCAAAATTCAGCAGTCCCCAGAATCATTTATTTTTACCCGAACAGCATTTAATTGTTGTGTTCCTCCTTTTTTCTGCATTCATTAAACCACAATGAATTTAGCCTTTTGCTTTACCGCCCTAGTTGAAGTTTTAATCACTCTGAGGTTAATGGCTTTAATTTATTATTCATTTCTAACGTTTATTCCCACCTCGTAATGCTCCTCCAATTTAATTTGTACTACATTGGTTCTTAAAGCCCAGAAGCAAATTTAACATGCTTGCACTAGGATTATTCTGCTTCAGTGTTAAATTACATATAAATCAGTGATTTTAAAATATAGGTTTAAAATATAGATCTAATTTAAATTTATTTCAAATTTAAAATCGGTTGTTTTAACTTGGTGAATATAAGTTGTGACTTTTTAAGTCTTTTCCTTTAAATGCACATTTCGCTACTGAAACTAGGACCAGTCTGAAGTTAATAACAGTGGACAAAGTTTCATTACAGCAATGTCTTATCTGTTGGCTGCTGGAATTGATGGCAAAACACATGCCTACTGTATCACTGGTAAAACTGGTCATTTGTTACACTTTATGGTATTCCGCAGCTACAGTTATGTAAATAATGTTTTCTTTTTTGCTAAATTTTAGACTTTTTGCCTTTTTTTCACCTGCGTCCTCTGAGACCACATTTGACCACAGCCTATGCTTTGTGGCGGGAGTAAAATGTAAATTGTGTTTCTCCTCCTCCACTTGGCTAGTAGTGTGTGAGTACTCATTCTTTCACATTTGGCAGGTGAACTGCCCTGCCTGGCATTCATCCTGATGGACATTACCAATATTAAAGGTTTGGCTCAAAAACAAGAGCCCTTGGAATCCAGCCCAATTGAGCACACACGTGTGCATAAATATGTAATCATTAGAATTGGTAATCTGTAACTATATTATTGATAAAAGAAATATTGACCAAAAATGCAAATCATGCAAATATAAAATATCACTCTCTTGATAAATTTTATTAAATCATCCTTATAGAGTCATACAAATACAAAACTATTAGACCTATCAGAAATAAACACACAAACATGTGTACACGAACACACGCATGTGCACATGCTTATACAATTACTTGCCAGGGAAGTCTGACAGACATTTGTGCCCATTCTACATTGTCCTAACACACACATAAGAACATAAAATGCACACAGAGAGTAGGTTTACATTCCTTGTAGACACTGGTGCAGAACGAGATGCATAGTCAATCTGTTTGTTGATTGCAGTGATAAGCCCCGAAGGAAAGGTCCTGTGGGTTTTAGGACACTGTTATCAGCTTTAGCTCTACCACCTGGATATTACTCCTCATAAACCCACCTAGTGTTCCTGGGCTCAACCACGACCCTGAACAGGGTAAAGTGGTTACTAAATTTGAATGAATGAAGAGTGTTACGGAATTTGCATTATTAGAGTGTGTTAGATAGTATGTAAATCCCTTACATAGCATTCTGAGAGCAGTTGCTCCGGTATTTAGCACTCTGATGTCTAGTAATAGTAATAAGGAACTGGACTTTTTGTAATTACCGTATGTTCAAGTGGATTCAGTTTAATGTCATACTGTACACAATCAAAATGTCTTGGATGACGGAAAATACAATTAGCAAGAATACCTACAACACTCATTATATCATATGTATATCCATCTACATGTCAATCTCTGTCTCTTCAGGTCCGTACTCCCTGGCCGGTGTTCCCCCTGCAGTGTGGAGGGGGATGGAGCGCGGAGGAGGAGAGAGCCCATGTTTGCGCGAGAGCCCAGAACGCCGAACTGCTTCCAGCCCAGATTTGACTGGCCCCCCTCCAGGCAAGATAAGCCGTCTGGAGCTGAATGGCAGCCCTACCGGGCCACGCATCCGTCACAACGGTGCTCTGGGAAAAGCTCTGGGAGGTACGACTCCAAAAGCAGCAACAGTAAAACATCAACAGTAAAATGCCCTAGGTACAAATGTGTGTGCATAGTGCTCTGTAATGTCCTGTCCAGGGTGTATTCATGCCTCAAGTCCAATGTCCCCGGGAAAGCTTCTGAACCTCACACCCGCCCTGAGCAGGATACATAATTACTTAAGATAAATGAATGAAATACTTTTAAGTACTTCAAATTCAATTTGCGTAAGACAGCATTACTTTATTGGTACTTCTAGAAAAAGAAAACAAAACTGTAGTTTGTTTTAGTAGAATAAATATTCAGAACTTTAGACATTTGAATCCCTAGAAAAGAATACTGCAATATAAATGTAATATGCAATAATATATAAATTTAATATGTTAAACCAGCTTCAACTAAATACTATCCGAATCTTTTGCATCTTGTGCATTTCTTACTGTGTGTCTGAGCTTTTTATTAGGCTAGATTAAAAGGCTAACTCACAGCCTGCAAAATGAATCAATTCCATCCTATACACCAACATGGCCTGCGGAGTGTCATGGGGACAATATAACACCAAGTGTAGTTAATAAAGTAGCACTGTAGGGGCCTGATTTATTTGCCTAGGTCATTCATTGATCATAACTTCCCAGATGCAATCACGCACACAGACACACGCAGATACATACACACAGTGTTGTAAAGGAAATAAAATGTTGGGTGTAGTCGTCATGGTTGTTGTGAGCAGATAACATTTCGTTTTTTTTTAACACAAAAAAATACAAAGTCAATGTCTTTAGTTATACATCCCCCAAGTCGAGGTACATCTGTGCATATCAAATTAATTCAGTCTATTTTTTAATTTTATGTTTTTGAGTCAAAATGTATTGTAGCTAGTTGACACTAAGTAATGCAAGCATAAAATGAGAACATACATAAGGTGCATAATCTTTTGATGTGTGTATTTATTAAAAAAAAAAAATAAATAAAAATAAAAATAAAAAAAAATAAAAAAATTTAAAAAAAAAAAAAATATATATATATATATATATATATATATATATAATTTAAAAAAAGATCTAGATATAAATAAAACATTTTAGTAATAAAGAGCACACGCATCCATGTATGTGTGCTCCTGATTTAAAAGGTTTGAGGAAGGATCAGTGGTGTAGAAAGGCTTTTCCTGTTCCCGTGTGCTGAAAGCTGGGGTCGATGGTTAATCCTAATGAGAGGTTGTCATTGAACATAGGAAACTTAATGTGCTTCCTATAAACCACAGCAGAGCAGTACGGAGAGGGCCACACACATACCGTCATATACATGCTCTCAATTCTGTATATATAGTAAAGTAAATCATAAGTGGGGTTAATTACTTCACCTGACTTATATTAACACAGTTGTATACCACCAATCAAACATATCCTCTACAGCCCACAGACACAGGTCTGTACAGAGATAGCAATTAAGCTGAATGTAGTCACAGACAAGATCTACTGTATGCTCACAGATATACTGCACACAGATGCCCACACAAAGTGTTGTGACAAATAAAGCTGATAGATTAAACTTTATGGGCAGGATAGAGAGAGAGAGACTGGGAGCGTGTGTGTGTGTTGACATTTATATTTCCCTGTTGGGGGAAATTCACTTACTTGATTTGGCCCAGGCCCATAGTGTAACTCACTCCATAAGAGCATTTGTGATCGTGAATTGGGAGCTAGTTTGATTAATGGGAAGGAAATAGAAATATAGGAGCTGATTGATTAAAACACGAGGCTTGGTTAGGTGCTATATATACAATATATATTGATATGCATATACAAATATAGTTTAATACATATATGTTATTATTATGCATAGGAACATAAGACTAATGCTTTCTTCAATCAGTTCCTAAATATACTGGGGGGAAAAAATCTCAAATCAAAGTAATAAATATGGCTCAAAACTGTAACAATTAAAAAAAAATTATTACTTTGAACTAGTGATACATTTTTATTAGTGTAGAGAGAAGAGAGGCTATATACATTTAGCACCACAGCAAATCACACCACAATAAGCCTCTATATATTTTTGTAGCACATCTGTGAGACAGAATGACAGACAGACAGAGAGAGAGATAGAGAGGGAGAGAGAGAGAGGGAGAGAGAGAGAGAGCATGTGTGTGTCTCACCCAACTTGGCTGTTATTATTAGCGGTCTGGTTTGCCCGGCGCTTTCAAACCTTCATTTCTTTAATTAATTTAAGCCACAAGAAGACTGTAGAACAAAGCACAGCAAGAAAAATGCTCTAAATGGGAGCAGGTTTTGCAGAGAGACACAAAAAGTTTATATTCACCCAACCGAGGCAGCAGAGATCATGAAACTGTGCAGAAGAAAAGCAATCAGAAATGATAAAGGGTAAAGTTTGCAATGTATGTTGCAATGTCTAACTAATTAAATGAACAACATATTACTTCTATTATCCATGTAACCTAAAGAGTTATCAGTTCAGCTTGTAAAACAGAGACAGGGCAATGCTTGATAATTCATCCGCGGATGGTTTGATAAAGGATTGATTATTTGTATGGCTACTAGCCAACTCGGATCATCATTAAATATTGTGATTAACCTATTAATCATTAATCATTTATGCATTGATGACTTATTGATAGTGTTTAGAAACAGGTGCAGTCAGAAATTCTGTCACAATCTCTGTCTCTGTCTCTCTCTCTCTCTCTCTCTCTCTCTCTCTCTCTGTCTCTCTCTCGCTCTCTTTCTCCCAGCAGGTCTGATGATTCCCGTGTTCTGCGTGGTAGAGCAGGTGGATGGAGGGATGGTTGTGGAGGGGGAGGGCAGAGAGGAGCATGCAGAGTTTGTACTAGTCAGGAAGGACATTCTCTTCACTCAGCTGGTGGAGACGGCGCTACTTGCTCTCGGCTACTCCCACAGCTCAGCAGCCCAGGCCCAGGGTGAGTCCACCAGTGGAAGTCACACTTCATTATATTGATCTAAGCTCAGTTTGCAATGATTATGACTTATTTTGGTCAAATGGAGCAGTGTGGTGTGGATTCCTGGTGTGATTACTGGCAGACTAATAATTGAAAGATTTAAGGTTATTGAATCAAATTATTAAATCAAATTTAATATACAGTCTCAGATATCAAATGTCACTCAAGTAACAGGATGAAGAGCCCATTGAGAGTTTGTGCAGTGCAGTTTGGACATTTGGCTGCTTTCCACACCGCAGAGTGGTTGAGGTTGTTGTTGTCGTGGTTTTACAAATGTATTAAATAAAATATTTTTCGGAGGTTATAAGTGTTTCGGGGGTTACGGTTATGGTCAGATTCAAGTGTAGGCACAGTATTAATTGGCCAATATTAATAAGGTGGTGAGTGCATGATGCAGATGATCTGTAGTCATGTGTAGTCAAGCATTTTAATTATTGTGTGTGTGTGTGTGTGTGTGTGTGTGTGTGTGTGTGTGTGTGTGTGTGTGTGTGTGTGTGTGTGTGTGTGTGTGTGTGTGTGTGAGTGTGTGTGTGTGTTTGAAGTAGACAAATTGTTTGTAAGTATACTAGCAACAGAAGGATTATAATGACATTAATGTATTGTTATATACAGTTCTCAAGGCATCTTCTGAATGTGCAGTGAGAATAAAACAACAATTTATGTGACAATTTATATAACAAAGACGTCATTCTCAAGATCGAGCCTAAACCCAAACATTCCTAAACACATTTTCATCTCCTCTCAAAGATATAGCATCAAGTTAAGACAATTTTGTGAAAACACAAGTTTGCACTACTTTTAGGAAAATTTTATAATTTTAACTTCTTATTTGCTTTAATTGATATTTAAATAGAGCAGTAATTTTTAATTCTTATGTAAGACTATGAACAATTGATCTGTTTTTTGTTATGTTAAAATCCCACGTCAGCGTTGTTATTTTTTAAATAATAAACAGAGCATTTTTTAAATTAGGAGTTGATCTAATTGTCAGTTAAAGTAAAAGTATTATGCACAGATTTAAAAATAAATCATTGGTTTCAGCGAAAGCTACAGAACAAAATCCACCAAAGCAATTTAATACTATCAAAATATTTATCGCAGAATATTTATACCACCAAATATTTTTTTTAATCAAAATATTGATACCATCAAATATTTATATTGATATCTTTATGTTTCTCTATGCATATACACTGTAATATTCTGTAGCATACAAGGGGCATTCAAGTCAAACTGGGACTTTTGATTGTGCAGAATAACAGAACACAGTTATGAGAGTAAAAAACTGTATAACCCCTTGCTACACTAAAAGACTTATTCCAGCATTTCACTTGTGCTTGGATACCATCTCAGCATGATTTCTCAGCATGCCACAGCCATAATCAGATTGCCTGCATCATGTCTGAAATGCTGGCCTCCCAGGATCTCCTTTAATGACCCAAACACTAGGAAATGGTTTTAAACAAGGTCTGGATGGGGAATGTGGCAATAACTCCGGGCTGAGTTCCTAAACAAAAATATGTTTTTTTTCTCCATCTTACAAAAAAACTTTCATTATATTATACTTTTGATGAAATAGTAACAGGCCGCATGTTTGTTTCACAAAATCTGCCAGGAAAATAAGACAACAAAGTCATGTGAGCAAAAGAAATATTAAAAAAGCATTGAAAAGCTTTTCTTATAGTGTTGCAGCTAAGGAAACTTTTTTTTTTTTTTTTTAAACAAAGCATTTTTTAATTAATGTGTTGAAGACTCTACAACACATTGTAATAGCCAATAAGTGGCAGAAGGCCATATGAAACTAACAGAATAGATAGAAGAGAAAAACACTAATGCTTGTTTTTGTGAAATGCAGGGGTGGCTCCGTCATGGTCTGGTGGTACATATTTTAACCAGTGATATAGCAGATCTGGTCAAGACAGTGAAATAATGAACATTAAGTCTTATCAACAGATTTTGTTTCGTCATCTGTGGGTAAACAACTGAGTCGTTAAATTCTGAAAACTGCTTTCAACACAATAAAAATAACAATACCCAAAGACTGCGAACTCAGTAAAGAACTATGGGAAGAAAAGTTTGATGGGAGTGTTACTTTATTAATTTATATACTACCTTGTGACTCCCAACTTCAGCGTCAATGATGTTGTATGAGACTTAAACAGCCATGTGTCATTAATCTTAGAAATATTCTATTATAAATATATCATTATTATATATGTGTTTAATGCAAAAAATATATAAAAACTATTTAAAGCATGCACACAATTCATATAGCAATATTAGTTTAAAATATTGTCTCTTCTTATAACTCTTTCACAATGAAAACTATATTTTGTGCTCTGTTTATTATTTATATGTTGAGCTGCAGTACATTTTTTTTTCCCCATAAGAATGTGAAAGTGTCCAAATTAATGGACAATTATTATATTTTTGGAAGCATGATAACTACTGACCGTCTGGCATCAGCCAATTTAAAAAGAGGCCAAAAGGTCATCTCTGCACTTTGGAGTAGTCTCTTCCAGAATAACTTAAAAAGAGAAGGAGGGGAAAACTAAATGAAATAGCACACCATGAGAAAACAAACAGTGTGGAGACAGCCCAATTTACTCCACACCCTTGACAACAAGTCAACTAGATCTGTCTATCTATCTATCTATCTATC
Source organism: Channallabes apus (assembly GCA_030522415.1). Taxonomy (NCBI): domain Eukaryota; kingdom Metazoa; phylum Chordata; class Actinopteri; order Siluriformes; family Clariidae; genus Channallabes; species Channallabes apus. Next base: position 23,834,698 of record CM060109.1, read on the forward strand.
TATCTATCTATCTATCTGTCTGTCTGTCTGTCTGTCCGTCCGTCCGTCTGTCTGTCCGTCTGTCTGTCTATATGTTTGTTTGTGGTCCTGAACATGTACAGTACCTACTTATCTCATACTCACACAGACGCAGTCTTACCTCCTCCTTCCCTAAAAAATGCAGAGAGAGAGAGAGAGAAATACAGAGAGAGAGAGAGAGAGAGAGAGAGAGAGAGAGAGAGAGAGAGAGAGAGAGAGACCTCATCTTAAATGAATACTTTTTGTTTTTTAAAATAAGCATTTATGTTAAATGAATAATTTCTGGCTTAAATTATACATTTTTTCCCCTGTGGTTCAAGACCAAAATTACACAGAGTCCCAGCTATTTTCTCCCTGTTTGAATTGTGTCCTGCATAGCTCTTTTCCAGCGGTGTATTTAAGCTCCTCTCCCAGCACCACGGCCTTTCTTTAATTAGCCTGGCCAGCAATTAACTGGGAGATATTGTTTATTTCAATTATAAGGGTCGGAGTATTTTTATAGAAGCATATAGACAGACCTGTAGTTTAAGGCTTCAGACAATTAACAGTGGTGATGGCTTACAGAAGTGCATTGTTGCCCTGCCACGTTTGACATGTGGCTACCGAGGGTCAAACCACCATCTGGGTCAGTTGGATGGAAAATATGTTCTGTTGCTTGATATGGTAGATGCGGGCATTGTGGATGCTTTGAACTGTACCAGCTGACATTTTTAATGGGGGGTCTGCTTTTTTTTCCTGCATTATGCAGGCTGTTGTGTAGTCCAGTATGATTCCAGTCCAACAGAAAGGATCTGCAGATGTTCTAAAAATAATATATTAATCCTATTAATATGACGAAAAAAATCTAAACTGGTCATGAAAAGATGTTTATAAATCACAGGCAGTATTTGTAAGATCCACAGATGAATAACACTGACCACCTAAACGTAGACTTTTTAAAAAATGTAAAAATATGACAACTTCTGTAAAAAGACTCATTTATATAAATAAATGATCTCTACAGCAGCATTTCAAGTGACACATCGTCAGATTTATCACAGTCAGTATTTGTCACCCAGATACACTTGCACATTAAATGCATATGGATATTTATTATTATTATTATTATTGCCAGATTATCCTCTCTTGCACTAGTCATGACTGTATGAAACTCTGTGGTCGTCCTGACTCACACACATCAGGGGCCGTGCCACTTAAACGCAGTCAAGTGTGTGCATGCGGGAGCATCTATCACAACTCATTGCATTTTTCTGCTTGAGAGACAGAGTGAGAGATAGCATGTGCAAAGAGATTGGCTTTGTGTATATGAGCGTATATGGATCAGTACACATAAGCTTAAGCCAAGCCACCAGTTTCCCACAAGAAAGGCCATCACAGAGAACTGGAATTTTAATGTGGCAATTGGAAGAATGGTTTGAAAAGGGGAAGAAAATGCCAAAGAACATAAGCTTTCCAAGTTAAAAAATGATTCATTAATGCCCTTACCACAAGGCCCAAGTGTGTATTTGTGTGATGGGTGTTTTGTGTTAAAGAAAGTACATCTGTGAAATACTCTGTCAAACAATCTTTTTCAGTTTTCTACTCTAAGAAAACTTGTAAGGTTTTTTTTTTTTAGCTCATTTGGTTGGATCATCACAAGGCATACTCAGCATTGTAGTGAAGCTATATGTAGAGAAGGTTTTCCATGTGTGTGTAAATTGGATGGCAGCTTTAGTAAGCATTGTTGTGTGGCTTGTATAGACTGTCAGACTGTGGCCAGTGTACATGCAGCACTGCACGGCGAGACAATGAGCTAAACAGGCTCGTCCCACAGAAATCAAAGCTCGCCAGTAATATAAACATGGTCTGAAGTCAAAAAGAGAGGGAGAGGAGATCTGAAGGGGGAGTGGCACCACACAAATTGTCTTCATCTGTTTCACTTAGTCCTCGAATTCTGTATCTGGGTAATACGTTTGTACAGATAACTTTGGAGAACAAATGCAAGACTCCCCAAAGGCCTGTTGGTATGTAAGTGAGAAGGGAGAGTCTCAGAGGTGGTCAGGCGTGTGTCGTGTTAGTTTTTCTCCAGCAGTCAAAACACAAACTTGCTCACAAACTTGAGAGGCACAAATGAGTGGACTGTCTGGCTTTTGAATAAAAGAGTTAGTTGTCAGAGGCTAACTGGTGTTGGCAGTGGTGTATTGGCTGGGGATAGGTTAGTGTGTGTCTGCTATTGAGCCTCTTCTACAGCTGGAGCTCTTCAACTTACAGAAATAGCCTGAAGCACCAGAGAGGGAGAGAAGAAGCTAGGCCATACCATGTCTGTCTCTAATTTAGTGGACAGTAATGCGATTTGCATTGTTTAGCTTTCATGACTTCAGCCTGTCCTTGATAAATCCAGGGTAACTTAGCATCCACCTTTCCAGCTGGGTATTTCATGTGTGTGTTCATGCTAAGCTTGCAGTTATTTTTCATTCCTACAGTGTGTGTATGTGTTATGCGTGTGTGTACAAGAGAACGTTGCTCGCATGTGGTGGTGACGATGTGGGTCTCTTTGGAAAATAGGCAAATAACGCGATAAGCAAACGGCCGGGTGCAGCACATCCCAACAATGCTTGTGATATCTGGAATTAAATAAATTAAAGTCAGTGACAAAACAAGTGCCTCGACGATTGAATGCTGAGTGTTAGTGAGTAAAGTATATGATTTTTTTTAAGTAAATTTTTTAAAGGCAAAATTTCCGCAAATCAGATCTCTCTATGATAGCAAGGAGACATGACAGTAATCATGTGAACACTGTATGATGATAAAGCATCAAACATGGTTGAATTTTTTAAAGATTTAATTAATGTCATATCAAAGGTTTAAGTGATTAATTAAAATATACAATGAACAATATAAGAGCAAATAGATTGTCTGTATTGAATGGTATTATTTTCTATAGTCAGTAATTAAAATATTACATAATGACAGTTGCAGAGACCTGCTTGATTTTAATGCAATATACCAAACCTTTAGTCATGTGACATCCTGACATTCCATAAATCATCAAGGTTAAAGGTGACTCAAAGAGGAAATGTCATCTGTCTCCTCCCTTGACCAAGGTTGCTTAGGGACAGGCTGATTACGCATTTTATTTACAAGACAACCAAATGACACTCAGATGACTAACATGGTGGTTGTTCTCAACCCCCCAGTAGGCAGGTCTTTATGGACTACTCCTCGGTCATAAATGGCCATCCCATCCTTTGCACAGTGAGAGGCATTTATAACGGTCAATTTGGGTTAATCAAACAATCATTGACTGGCGTTTATGGCAGGGCCATTAATGGAGTGGCATACACGAGTGTCCGAGGCATAGCCTCTCCTCCATGACTTTGTGGGCTGTAAAAGGAGCAGTGGCGTCCCAATGAGTCGTACTTTAATGGGGCAGCCGCCAATGTGCGTGTCAGGTGCTTCTTCCCTGCCTGATAAGGGTTTAATAGATAAGGCCTTATCATTATAGCTATTGTTCCCTGCTGTCTGCTTTTATAGCCTGGGATGAACTGCTCCACAGGGACAGACAGAGAGACACAGAGTGAGCGAGGACGAAAAAGAGAAAGCCCCCAATTCACTTCCCCGTATCCATGATGCAATGCACATCCATAAACAATAAATATTGACTCATCTCCAATAATAAATGCCTGTATCACTTTAAGACCACATGTATATTGTTTATGTCCAAATAGACACTGAAGTTCAAAGTCAAGTGATCTTTTTTTTCTGTATGGCGTTCCACTTTTTCTATTTTCCACTGAGGCATCCAACATGTCTGATTAATAATTATTTGCTAACATCTGGCCTGCTGTGGTGATGTAATGTACCCTAGTCAGCTTTTGGTGTTGTGGTGGAACTGCTGAGCGAAGGGTCTTTCCATTTCAGCCATCACTGACAGTGGGGGTGGCACTGACCATCTTAATCGTGTAATGGAAATGGATTTATGTTGTGGAAATTGGTACAAATTAAATCAAACAGGGTTAATGAATTCTCTCTGTGTGTCTCACTCTCTTGCTCACAGGCATCATTAAGGTGGGTCGTTGGAACCCGTTGCCTATCCACTGCCTGACGGACGCTCCCGAAGCCACAGTGGCTGACATGCTGCTGGACGTCTACCACATGGTCACACTCCGCATCCAGCTGCAAAGGTCAGACAGCATAGCAGCAGCAGGGTGGAGGCTGCACAGTGTTTACTCTGTTAAAATGTGCTAACCTTTTCAAAAAATTAGATTACAATTATTGACAATACTCATTTTTAAATAAACTATTAAGCCATTGAATTCTGAGAACCAGTCAGTGAGTGCAGACTTCATTGCACCCTCTGTTCACTTTATACTTTGTGAATTGTTCATGGTTGTTACTGGTTGCGAAGCTGCCTTTCAGACTTGCAAGTAGAGTAAACCAGACTTTGAGTGCAAAATGACTGGTTGTTACTTATGGTTTTGCAGCCCATGTAGGCTCTAAAATATATATTATTCATAATTAAGAATTATATTTATGGGTGCAGTCCTGCAGCTGTGCACTGGGACAAAATCCTACCCTTATTTTATCTAAGTTAGGAGAAAGAATAAACCGCATTCTCATTTTGACCTGAATTGAGAATATTCAAAATGGAAAAAAATAAAAAAAATAAAAATAGTAAGCGTTTAAAGATTTTTTTTTTTATCGTTTAATTTAGAGTACTAGAGTTTAAGGTGAGTTGAGTGATTTACAGCATCAGCTCATGCAGTTTAACATGTAAAAGGTCATTCCACCTTAGAAGCTGAACCTGGCCGCTCAGCAGCACATGGAACATGGGAGTATTACAAGTCCTGCGCACATACAAACATTCACCCGTATTAGGTACCCTCCAGTACTAACAAATAGCACTACACATCATATTATTTTCTAAAGAATATACAAACAGTAAGAAATATCACGCATAGAGAGGACACTCAAAAACCTACTAGACTAGCAAATAATTCAAAACACTTGTCCCTTTTTGTTTCAGAAACTGTTGACATTCCAGAAATCTCACCAATAATAGTTCAATAAATAAATTACACAGATTTCCCTCATTCAGCAATTCACTATCTGCTTTGCAATTGTAATATCATCACAGTTCAGGCGAGATGCTAAACATATTTTTTAATGATAAATAAACATCACTGATGAAGGTGTAGTGACATTGTGTTCTTGTAAAACAATACTCCCACTAATGATATACACAAATCTAATTGGTTATTTAGTTAATCAATCTTTAATTAATCATCATTTAGCTACAAGGCAGGAGCCTGTAGGCCAAGTTTCAAGTCTCCAAGAAAGGCTCTAATGTTCAGTAACCTCATAACAACAGCTGAAGAAAAACCTAATTGGCTAAATTTCACCCCTCTACCAAGTGACAAGATTTGTTTTGTTTTTTTAAGAAGTAAAATGCCTTCACTGAAGGCCTTGAAAGCCTTAGTGTGCCACAACGGGTTGTTACTAAATCATATGGTTTGGGATAAATAACCGAATAATAAGTCTGGAGGTTTAATAACATTACATAGGGCCTGTCAATAGCTGCATAGATTGCCTATATTTAATGTTGCTAATTATTTGCCACTATTGTTTTAGGTATATGCAATTTTTTTCTTTAAATATTTTGACAGTGATCGCTACTGAATGGATAAGATATAGCAGGGTGCCTATATGCACTGATGATGCCACAGGTTCCACATAACAGCTAATGTTTTCCAGTCAGTATGATCACGTTCATGGATTGTGATCATTTCAGATAGTGTTATGTTTGTTAATATTGATCAGGCATTATACACTCATTGATGACTTTATTAAGGAGCACAGCACAGCAGCAGAATGCATAAAATAATGCATATACAGGTCAACAGCTTCAATTTTCACTCATACACTTACTTACTCACTCACTCACCCATCCCCTATACCACTTAATCCTGTATAGAGGGTCGCGGGGAGCTGGAACCTATCCCAGGAGACTGCACGAGGCTGTAAAATCCTGACTTACAGTATATCTGCATGCTTTTATGCATTATGCTGCTGCTACATGACTGAAGATGAATGCTTAGATTAATTCACAGGTGTGAATGTGATCCTAATGAAGTAGTTGGGGAGTGTACATCCTCATTGTATAGAGATACAGTAAGTGACGGATCTTATGGTTACAGCTTTGCCAAACTGGAAGACCTGCCATCAGAGCAGTGGAATCATGCAACAGTGCGCAACGCACTTAAAGAGCTGCTGAAAGAGATGAACCAGAGCACACTGGCTAAGGAATGCCCACTTTCCCAGGTACAGACATGACCTTTTATTGTACATCTCTTCCTGAACTGTCCATATCATACTGCTGATCACAGATCAAAGATGTTCCTACAGCAACTGTGATGCTTTGTCATTGTCAACATTGATATGTTTGTGCCATCATGTGTGTTGTATTTTTGTGAGGGTCTTTAAAGTCTTGCACTGCATGTTCACTTCAATGTAATAAATAAATAAATTAATAAAATAATTATATATATATATATATATATATATATATATATATATATATATATATATATATATATATATATATATATATATATATATATATATATATATATATATATATATATGATATTTGCGTATCTGTGCATGTTGTGTTTTGGTGGAGTGCTCTGTGTGTGGGTGTTGAGCCTAGTATCAATTGGTAGCATATGTTTGTGGCTTTCTGTCTCCATTGCTGTTTGCCACTAGTTATTTCTCAGCCTCCATCTTTATCCCTGTCCCTCTTCTGACCTTTCTCAGAGTATGATTTCCTCCATCGTGAACAGTTCCTACTATGCTAATGTCTCGACTGCTAAGTGTCAAGAGTTTGGTCGCTGGTATAAGAAGTATAAGAAGATTAAAGGTGAGATCTGTGCTCTTGTTTCGCATTGTTCTGGTTTATATTGAAAATAAATGTGTCTTTTAGTCATTATTCCTCAAATCCCTTGCCATTGTGCCAGCGAGTACAGTTTCAAACCTGGTTATAGTCAGTTATATGCACCAGAAATGAACCTGACAAGAGAGTTTAAATATCCTGAGGTGACCCCATTTTATTAATTCTCCTGAGGTTTAGGGGCCCATAGTATACATTGTGCATCGTGCATGGCCTCTCTGTCACTGAACGGGGAACCCCAGTCTACTTCTCAGCTTAATAAAAACCACAACTCACTCACCTCTCTGCAGGAGGTCTACAGCACCAGACCCAGCAGATGAGCGTGCCCGCTGCTAGGCTGTTTAAACCTCTTAGAATCTAAATGGCTGTGACAATTTTTCTCCTTCCCTTACCCCATTAAAAGGCAACATAATTACACAGCAGGACAGATCAAAGTGTCGAGAAAACCCCAAGCACAGCTTCAGAGAGAGAGAAAAGCAAGCAGAGAGTAAGGAGGTCCTTGGTGACAGAGCAAGCAGTGTTGGGTTACATACAGCCTGCTTTCGGTTCTGTTCGATGCCTCCCAAAGCCAAACACACAGCCACAAGTTACCAGATGTGACCAGGGAGAAATCTTATTGATTGACAATCTCAGTCATAATTTTCAGTAAAAGAGGCTAAGGCACTGATAAGGTGTTCTTTTACTCGGAAAATGTGTTTGTGTTAATCTTATGAATGTTCACTGGTAACATTTGTCACACACAGTCACCATGAGTCACAATCCTCTTTGGGTTTTTAGGTGATTACTTTGAAAAGATGTGGCCAGTACGAGAGAATTCTGAAATTAAAGGTGAGTAATTGTTTCATTACAAAATAAAAAATCTGTAGAGTGATTTAGGTGCTTTTGCTCCCTGAACGCAAATGACTTTGTGATATGCAGTAAGAATCTGAAGGAAGTGTTCATTATTCACGTCTTTTTATCTTGTCTCACTCTTCACAGTGGAGAGGGACACCATAGTAGACTTCTGTGTTCTGGGACAACGTCCTCCCCCTCACCTAGCTGGCCTTGCTCAATTAGGACCTTTAGGCAGTGGTGGGTCTCTTGTGAAAAGTGGCTCTGGAGAAGCTCAGAACCCTCAGTCTCAGAACCCATCGCAAGGACAGCCACAGCCACCCTCCTCTCACAGTGGCCAGCTCCATCACAGTCCCCCACTACGGACCCAGGTAGCACCTCCCACAGCCCTGCAGCCTCTTCTGGGACCAAGAGCCCTTCTTTCTCCTCAACTCAGTCCACAGCTAGTGCAGCAACAAATAGCTATGGCTCACCTCATCAACCAGCAGCTGGCTGTCAGTCGGCTTTTAGCCCACCAGCACCCACAGGCCCTCAACCAACAGTTCCTTAACCATCCACCTATCCCAAGGCCCAGCAAGTCTGGAGGACCTGGAGACCCAGGGTCCAATCCTTCTGCAGCTGAGGTCTCAGCAGACATCTACCAACAGGTCCGTGATGAGCTCAAGAGAGCCAGTGTCTCACAAGCTGTGTTTGCCAGGGTGGCATTCAACCGCACACAGGTAAAAACAAATGTTTTAAAAAGTACACACAGATGTTAAAAATGCTATAGTCACCACAGTCATCTCAAGCTATTCCCAATAAGTGTAATGTCTAGGTTGTACATAATTGATCCAAATCAGATAGCAGAGATTCATTCTTTTAGTTGAGGTCTCTGGGTAGAAAGTTAGATCAGAGTTTTCCGAATTGCAGGTCATTGCACTGAGGCCCAGCATGGTGGTTCCAGCCCCTGGTCCATATCAGTCTCGTTTCCCGCCCTCTCAGCAGCCTACACACCTGGTGCATTGAACCTCTGCAGCCCTGAATTACGCCCCATTAGAGCCAGCCATAGAGTGGGTGGGAGATGATGTGGTGCAGGTGAAGACCTGGTGGGATTTGCATGTGTATACTTGCAAGACCTGGGCCTTTCTCATTTTGCTTTCATGTGCTTGTGTGTGCATGTTTGTGAACACCAGGGTCTGTTGTCAGAGATTTTGCGGAAAGAGGAAGACCCTCGCACAGCCTCCCAATCGCTTCTGGTCAACCTCAAGGCCATGCAGAATTTCCTCAATCTTCCTGAGGCTGAGCGAGACAGGATTTACCAGGAGGAGCGTGAACGCAGCATGAACCCTCCTGTAGGTTTGCCCCCAAACTCAAACTCCAGTCCTGGGGGTAACCGCCTATCTCAGGTACCCATTATCCCACTGTTACAAAGCCCTTCAGATCTTACACACTGTTCCTACTGAGCTGTCTTTCTTCCTGGCCCAATATGAAAGTACCTGCATTGCAAATTTGTGTGTCTGACTCTCCATTTTCATACATAGGCTTTAGAGATTGTTGTTGATTTCTGTCTAGTTCTATCTTATCTGATTAGTTGTTCTGTTTGGGTTATACATATTTGTGGTTGTTGTGAGCTGAACCAGAGTTGTTGTTTTTATGTAGGCTTTTCTCAGGGCTCAACGAAATGTAAAGAAATATTTAGACATGTACGTAGATCAGTGGCCTTTTCACACAGCACTGCTTGCTGATGCTGTTGATACTTATTTGTATTAAATGTCATAGGTTTTATAGGTTTCTTTTCATCCATTTGTGATTCTGTTCAATATCCCTTGTGTGGCACATCCATACTTTTAAAACCAAATTACAACACCATATGTTTATAAAATTTATAATTATTTTCCTTTTTACAGAGTTAAACCTCTGCTAATCACATCATGTTCCTTTCTACACAGAAAGTATGGGAACGCAGCATGGATGAACAATTAACCCCTGATGCCTGGGCATCTATTTGGAAGAATAAAAACAAAATTACCAACTCGGTAAGGATCATATTAGTTCCCTCTTACTTACATCATTTTCTGACAAGCAGTAGAGCAGACAGTGAGTTATGCTTGTGAGTTTTATGCTTCTGTTGCAAATGGAACAGTTAACACTTTCTAAATATTTGTGTCTAAGAAAATCTATATTGAAGAATAATTTTCTACAGGTTGTACATGATCTTAACATTGATCTAACACACATCATTTCATAATGTATTGAAAATACATAATACATAATGTAATGAAATAGTATTAGTATATATATTTTTTTATTATATATACTTAGATAGATAGTATATTATATGGTAGTTTGTTAAAAATGCAACATGTTTAGGAACTGTCTCTAAAAAAGTTTGCCTCTTATATCTAGATAAGTTTACTTATGTTAAGTAAACTTGTTAACTTATGTTAACTTGAAACCTTTTACTGAATATGCCTACTGTAATAGATGGTCATTTGAGCAGGACACCTTTTAATCTTAGAGCATCAGGGAAACAGTACACATAGCTACAATCTCTCTGATATAAGGACAGAGTGTTGATTCTTTCGTCTTAGGGAATGCAGTTATGTACTATGATTATTATTATGTCTGTATACTGTTATCTTACTATCTTTTGTGTTAGGGAATGTGAGATTACTTGCCTGTACCTGCAGGATGACTTCAAACACTACATGTGAAAAAAATATAAAAAATAAACACATAACCCTAAAATCAATATGCAACGATTCAAATATAAACTACAAAGTAGATGCAAGAAAATGTCTTATCTACTGAATGTGACCATCGCTGCGCTTCACTAATACAAACAAAGGCTGCTTTTAACCTTTCATGTGTGGATTATCATTTCTTAAAAACTTGCTTTGTTCATTTCAATAACATTTGCGTCATTCTTGTCTCTGATGAACCTGTTCTCCATGGCATCTTGTAGTCTAAGCCCTCTGGTCCGAATCCTGACCTGCCCCTGAAACTGGAGCCACTGGTCAACATCACCTCGTCCATTTACGATGAGATCCAGCAGGAGATGAAGCGAGCCAAGGTGTCTCAGGCTCTGTTTGCCAAGGTGGCAGCCAACAAGAGCCAAGTAAGCCCTTATGTTTGCTTACCCAAATAACTGCTTTCAGTAGACTAATGATACACTTCAAAGCCTTCACAGCCTACAGACACAAAACTTTCTCTTTTTCTACTGCTTGATTTTATGCACTTATGAAAAGGTGGTGATTCAAAGTCATTGGAGTGAATGGAAGGATTAGACTGGTAATTGTTTGTTTCAAGTTAAAGATGCATTTATGGTTAAATTATTACACACGTGCATGATTATCAAAGACACACACTGAGCAATTCCTTTCCACATGAAAGGAAAATAAATCTGAAAATAACAAATGACGTTAAGCCGTGCTCAATCTACCGTAAGCACGTGTCTCCTCCTGTGCAGGTGCTGGTATCTGATCAGAGCATGTCTGCACGCGGTAAACAACAACACAGGCAGATAGACATGCTTTATTTTGCAGATGTCCATCAGAAGGGTTTCCATTCACCCGACCATAACCCACCATCTTGAAATCCCAAGGATCTCATCCTCCATGACTCACAATCTCAACCAAATCACTTCATTGGCAGGATATTCATTTGCGCTACTTAGATAGTCCTGATTACTGTCTCCATTTTATACATTGACCTGCATGTTAAGAGGCAGACAGTGAAGCTCTGATTCAAGTTAGATTGCTGCAGAAGTATGGACAAGTAGAAATATTAGGAAAAATGTAAGTGTAGAGTCACTGAAAGGATAAAAATAAATTGATTAATGGCACAATTCTCTGGGTAATGACACACTAAGAAGTATGCACTTATGGTTATCCTTATGAAAATTCTTGTTCTGTAGAAAAGAAGACTATAATAATAATAATGGTGCAGTGACTCCAACTAAAAAGCATGAAATTCATCTGTGAGTGTTGATTAAGGAATATTTTTGAAAAACCTGCTGGACCAGTTGTGGGTCCCTTTCCCATTTGAGAGCAAAGAGAGATAATTGATTTAGTCAAATCTGATCCTGCACCCAGCTGCGTCTAATTCCGTCCATGAAATTGTCTGAGTGACGACAGTGCTGTAGTGACCCATTCAGACAAGCACCGTTAGTACGCCATGTGTGAATTTTCAGGTGTGACCACCCCATCCCTAAAATGTGTGTAAAGCAGTGTTGTGCTGGTGTATGTGTGTGTATGTATGTGACAGATGCAGTTGGGTCCCACAGGTCTCGGGTCGGTTGGGGGGGTCATGGCTGAACGCACCCATCTGCTGCAGCTGGCCAAGAGGGCCTGGAGAGAGAGAGGGAAAGAAAGAGAGAGAGAGAGACAGAGAGAGAGAGGGAGAGCTCTGATCAGGTTATTAACTCAGGGTGCTGGTAAAGGTTGGCTGCCCACAACAGCTGGTATCAAAGACTGGCCTAGTCTAGCAGAGATAATCATATCTCCCTCCATTTCACACTCTCTTTCACATGTTCTCCTTTCTCTCCCTCTCCCTCTCCATCTCTCTCTCTCTCTAACCTCCTGTCCCTCTATCTGACTACCTATCATTTAACTTCTCGTTCTCTGTTAGGGTTGGCTATGTGAGTTGCTCCGTTGGAAGGAGAGCCCAAGCCCAGAGAACCGCACGCTGTGGGAGAACCTGTGTACAATTCGCCGTTTCCTTACCCTCCCCCAGGCAGACCGAGACCTGGTATACGAGGAGGAGTCCCGCCACCACCATAGTGAACGTCTGCACACTGTCCTCCATCTGCCCTCTGACCCTCAGGTGAGTTTAGAGATTTAAAAAAAATCGTAATACTAAATCTGAGGTTTCCTGTTGGGATGAGGAGTTGATATAAGCACAGAATTATTAATATATCATGGTAAGAGATCAAGAAAAGGCAGAATTATTAAAAGATTCATTGTGCAAATTTCCCCTAAATGGTTCATGATTTATGGTATTTTCCATATTTTTATTGCTGCTGTAGAAGGAAAAAAGGGGTCATTGTGATTGTGTTTCATTGTGTGGTTGCGCACACATCTTTGGAGCTTTTGTTTTAATATCAAGGCCTCTGATGCAGGGTCCCTGCCAACCTCTAATAACCTAATACATCCAGCCCCCTTTAATCATAAACACACACATACACACACACACACACACACACACACACACACACACACACACAAATATCCAAATACAGCACTGATTAAATGGACTTTCCCCTCCTCCAGCCAGGGACATTACAGTATGCATTGAGCACAGTCAAAATTCACACCTACACATATGCACATCCATTTCTATATTTTAACACATACCTTATAAAAGTGTGCAAGCATAAATCTGCTTCCCTCCAAACGCCATATATTCTCTCGGTACTTTTCTAGAATTCTGTAGCGTCCCAAAATATTCTTGTTTTTCTGTTTTTGTTCTTTCTTTCTTCTTCATGCTCCAGTTTAGATTCTTTTTACGGTAGTGGTTTAAAGAGTGTATATTTGTGTGTGTGTATGTGTGTATGTGTGTGTGTGTGGTTGTACTTATTTATGTGTTTTGGGCGCAGTAGGAAATGCCCCATTAAGACACACCCTAACAGACAGTACCACCACAGCCCTGATATTATTAATGGCGGGAGGAGACAGAATGCACACACATGTATACACATACACACACACACACACACACACACACACACACACACGTATATACATGCATACACATTAGGTGACTCATGGGAATTAACAGTAGTGGGCGACTATGGTTACCGTACAGTGGCTTTGACCATGAGCTATTGCAGACTACTGACCATAAAGTGACTGAGACTGGGATGGGAAGCCTCCATCCTGTAGCTTTTCTACCCTTTCTATTCAATAATACATGGCGATGTGTAATATTTATTTCCGTGTTAAGATTCCAGAAGGTTATTCTGGATTATGTTACAATCAGCCAAGTACATCCGTGTGTTACATTGTTATTGTACAGTAAAGTTGCTGCATGTTTCAGCACTCGTTGCTGACACTTTTTTCCCTGAACTGAATCCTTTTTGAATGATTTTGCTTTACTATTTTCCTTGAAGTCCCTTAACATCTCTCAGTGTTCCCCTTCTAACTCTTTATGCTTTTGTGCGTTATTAAATGCTCATCACAGGAAGGAAACTGTGGTCGCTCCATTAACACATTCCAGGTCTCTTCTGACACAGAGCCCAGACAAGCCACCACACCGAGGACAGAGACAGCTAAAAATACGGCTCGCAGGACTCAAACAGCTGTACCCAAAGCAGTGGGGTCCGCTTTTTATGTGTGGCGGCGTGGTGCGGTGCAACCTTCTCTACTGTATATTGGGAAACCAAATTCCCCTTAACTGAATTACCGATTACGCCACCCAGGATTGGTTACCCGGGAAAAATGTAGGACACAGGTTCAAATCTCTCATTGACACAGGGACATGGATACGAAAATATACAAATCTTTTATTCATGCAAATATTAAAAATTACCAACATCAATATCATTTAAAATCAAAAACTAAAACATCCCAGACCAAGAGAACACACAACAAAAAGAAAGCAGAGCTGGGAAATTAACCAAAGAAGGACAGGCTAGAGATAGGGCTTCACTCTTGCCCAGTCATAAATGATCACACGTGCACCAAACCACTCACTAGGAAAAAGTTAATACCACTCCACACTGTGTAAACATAAGCGCATCACTCTATAAGCTGCTAGCCTGCCCTCTGTAGATTCCCAGCTCCTAAAGAAAAAAAAAGGAAATACAAATAAATACACTGATTAATGACAGAAAGAAATAAATAAAACAAAAGTAATATATAAAAGAAAACAAAAATGTAGCTGCAGCACACCCTCCAAACTAGGAGGACAAATAACTAATCAGCCAGGACGATTATCAAAACACTGGCCACATACACCTAGCACATGCACAGCAGCATACACAGAGCAAAAGATAAAAGAAGCCCCGCCCCCAAAGCAGCAGCACCAGCAAAGCAATGAACTGCAGGAAGGCAAAGCAGCAAGCAAAAACAGCAAAAGAAATAACCGTCACCAGCAAAACAATAACATGCTAGACGGAAACAAAGCAACAAAATAAAACAGTCACAAAAACAATAAAACTCTAGGCTGGAACGAAGCAGTCTGTTAAAACAATCCACCGGAGCAAAACAGCAGTGCTGAAGCTGCCCATCAAGCTGTAAGCACTGCACAGTAAAGAAAAGCACCCTCACCAGCCGATCAGTTTACCTAGAATTCAGAAGAACATTAAAGTAAACAAAATACGGCACATACCTGTATGGCGGGCGCCAAGAAAATAACTCTGACCTACCGCGCGATGCAGACCACATCCGTCTGGCAGCCAATCCTTCAATAAATCAAAATAGGACAGACATACAGGTCACATCATATGCCTAAGGAGCCTTAAGCCTACTATAGGAAGAAATGAATAATCGGCATACCAATTATACGACAGCATTCATCTCTCGCCGTGCACGCGCACAAACGGTGCGGCTCTTTTAGAAAGGGTAAATATACATGAATGGCAACAAGCTGCTTCTCCACTGCCTCGGACGCAATGAAAATCTAAGAAATCGCCGGCTTCCCAAAAGAAAATCACTATTAGCTAGATAATCACATTTACAAATAACCGAAAATCCAGCATGCCAAACATACCTCACGCACACCGGGACAAGACGACACACTTCCGGAAGCGCAACCTAGGGGTGAATTAGCGCCACACCTGGCTGTTCTTGCTGCACCTTTTTATACTCTCCCCACTACACCCAATAATCAATCTCAGGTGCATAACCTGAAATGTAGAAGGAAGTGCAAAACTCCGTCTCACCACAATCTACCCTCCCCTTTTTCATCATCGACCCGATGATGAACTCAAAATGTCAAACCTATTTCCAAGGTCGAAAAAGAGTTATGGAATCAGACACCACGTGGCTAAAAGATAAACCACCTACTGCACGGGGAAGATGATGGGGATTCGGATGTCGCCCAGCTGTTACTCGCCCTGTACGTCGCAATGAAGTCTCGCCCCCTCCAGACTCCTGTGCTGGCCCCAAGGGAGAGATGGATATGGGCAATGGTTCTATCTGAGCATCAGCTACCACATTACTGGGTTCAATAGGCCCAGGAAACACATTGACTTTGGGTTGAATACTCACCGCCAACCCTTCCTCAGGGATCACATCCACGGAGTCTAGCTGTTCCTCCGGGGACACCCCAGATAGTCCCACAAGCCCCTCTGCGGGCACCCCTTCGGGGGAATCCCTTCGGATGCGGCTTTTAAGTAACGACCGGTGCACCGTCTTGATCTTGCTCAAGTCGTCCACTGGAGCAATTGAGTAAACTGAACCCCCTTTGGGTGGTACCCGCACTACTTGGTACACAACCGGGCTCCAAAGATCCTGAATCTTATGACGACCCCTCCCACTATGATCCCGAAGATACACCAATTGGCCTTCTACCAGAGGTACATCCTGGACCTGTTGGTCATATTTTGACTTCCGTCTCTCAGCCATGATCTTTAACCGATTTCGCGCCCCTTCAAATGCCACCTGTAACCTACTCTGGTGCTCTAATACCCACTCATGCACACTACCCGGAGTCGGCTCTTGTACTCTTCCCAAAAGAAAGTCAACTGGCAGTCGTGGTTCCTGACCAAACATTAAAAAATGTGGTGACTCGCCCGTGGATTGATGGGGGGTGGTATTATAGCAGAAGAGGACCTGAGGCAAACATGCCACCCAGTCTCTCTTCCGAGAAGCTGGTAACGCCCGCAGTAGATTGTGCAGAGTTCGGTTAAAACGCTCACACTGACCATTCCCGGTCGGATGGTATGGTGTTGTGCGAGACTTTTGTATCATGTACAGATCACAAAGCTGATAGATGAGTGATGATTCAAAATTCCGCCCCTGATCTGAATGGAGACGACTTGGCACACCAAACTTGTAGAACCACTCAGTAATCAAAACTTGTGCCACGGTAGCAGCCCGCTGATCCCGTGTGGGCACAGCAAGGGTATATTTACTAAAAACATCAGTCAGCACCAACACATTCTCAAACCCTGAACTAGAAGGCTCCAACAACGTGAAGTCAACAGCCAAAATTTCATTCGGCCTAGAGGCCAGCAGATGGCCCATAAAACTTTTAGCAGGGGGCCGTGTGTCTTTACTAGACTGACACCGCTCACACTCCCGACACCAACCCGCAATATCAGCTGACATACCTGGCCAATAACACCGCTGACGCACCAATTCTGCAGTGCGCTCTACACCCTGATGTCCGTGATCCTGGTGCAATTGAGAAAGAATCTCTGATTTTAGTATTGCAGGCAATAGTAACTGTAGGACTTCCTCCCCACCATTGGGAGAATAGACTCTACGATAGAGTACACCATCCTGCTCTACCAACCGTTCCCATTGACGCAACAAAGTCAGGGCCATAGCGGACATCTGCTGCCGCTCCTCTGGCCTAGGACGAGTCCTACGCCTCCAAAAGGGCAAAACCTCAGATAGGATGGGATCTGCCTCCTGCAAAGAACCGACCTCACCCAATGAGTGACCAGGGAAAGTGGTAATCATCGCCTGCTTTCCCTCCACCGATGCTGCTTCCAAGACCTGCTGCAATGGCTTAGGCACCACGCTCCCTGGAAGTAATCCACCCAGCACCCCACTCTCCGGGGGATTCTGTCGAGAAAGAGCATCAGCATTCCTATTACTTTTCCCAGACCGATAACGAATGTCAAAATCGAACACCGCAAGCTGTGCAGCCCAACGCTGTTCTGTAGCCCCAAGCTTCGCTGTAAACAAATGACTAAGAGGATTGTTATCTGTAAACACCACACATCGACTTCCCAAAAGGTACTCCCTAAATTTTTCAGTCATCGCCCACTTTAGCGCCAAGAACTCCAATTTCATGGAGCTATAATTCGATGAGTTACGCTCAGTAGGTCGCAAACCACGACTGGCATACGCAACAGGTCTCACCTTCCCTTCTTGCTCCTGAGAAAGGACTGCTCCCAGTCCCCCATAACTGGCATCTACTTCCAAAATAAATGGAAGAGAAAAATCTGCATACGCCAATACCGGCGCAGTGGTAAGCCTTACCTTTAACTCCTCGAAACTTGTTTGACACTGCTCACTCCAAGCCTCCGCAAATTTCAACCCTGCACGTTTCTTCGGCAGGACCTTAGTTCCAGAAAACTCTGCTACTATCCTATGCAGAGGGGCTGCAAGTTTAGCAAATCCCTCCACAAAACGTCGATAGTAACTGGCAAACCCCAAAAAGGAACGCAACTCTGTAGCATTGGATGGGCGACGCCATTGGGATACCACCTGGACCTTACCTGGGTCAGTTGCCACCCCCTCAGCAGAGATCACATGGCCCAAATACTTCACCTGAGGCTGGAAGAAAACACACTTCTCCAGTTTGGCCTTAAGACCCTCCCTCTCCAGTCGACTCAACACTACCTCCAAACGCCCCAGGTGCTGCTCGACAGAAGAAGAAAACACAATGATGTCGTCCAAATATAACAGGAGTGATTGACACTTCTGGTCTCCAAACAGACGTTCCATCAGCCTCTGAAATGTACTAGGGGCGTTGCAAAGCCCAAATGGCATCCTATTCCACTCGAACAGCCCAAACGGGGTGCAAAAGGCAGTCTTGTGTCGATCCTCCTCCGCAACAGGAACTTGATTATAGCCACTAGCCAAATCCAGTGTAGAAAACCAACGAGCGCCAGTCAACATATCTAACGACTCCTCAATGCGTGGCAGGGGAAACGCATCCTTCCTAGTCTTGGAGTTTAACTGACGATAGTCCACACACATGCGCAGACTACCATCCTTCTTTTTGACCAGCACTATTGGAGAAGCATAGGGGCTACAACTATCCCTAATGACCTGGGTCTCGAGTAACTGGTTGATGTGTGCCCTTACAACCTCATACTCAGAGGGAGGTATCCGCCGGTATCGTTGTCGAATGGGGGTGTCGTCAAGAAGAGGAATATTATGAGAGAGCAGATCAGTACACCCGACATCACCCTCGAAAGCAGAAAATACCGATTGATAATTTAATAGCAGGGTCCTAACCTTCCTCTGCTCATCACTTGATAGGCCTGCCAAATCTAAAGCCTCAATCTTCTCCTGTACAGATGAAACCTCCACTTGAGACGTAATGGAACAAACAGTCCCGGAGCATGGCCTGACCTCAGAAACGCCTGGGGGCAAGCTAACCACATCCACGCTCGACAATGTGCCAATGACTCGCCGGGGAAATAAGAGAGCCTCAGTGGTACCTACATTAATAACTGGTATGTACACAGTTCCCCTAATCACCTTAACCAAAGCTGGAGAAATCAACAGCCCCACGGGAAGCCCAACATCAGGGGGCTCAAGAAATGCAACCTCCCTAGAAAAGGAGTCAGAACAAGTGGCCGCTACAAACTTCATCACACCCCCAGGAATGCGAGTGGCTCGAGGACCACGCACCTTCACCTTTCCTATCCTTTCACCAGGAGGCTGAACACTTACCTGATGACAATACTGCAAAGCCTGAAACACGGATTTAGGAGCACTGGACACAGGTGAAGAATGAAATAAGGAAAGCCCATACTGTCCAAAAAGCTCCTGGTAGCATCGGCTCAACACATTCATGCCCAAAACACCAGGGGCCTGAGCACAGACACCACCAGGAGGGTCCCGGACCACTAATACACCACATTTCGGAACCATTCGACCGCACAGTTCAACATCCAACTCAATATAGCCCAAATAAGGAATAGACAATCCATTGGCCGCCTTAAGCTGAAGCCAATGACAAGACCGTAGATGCTCCTGGCCCCATGGCTCAAAGTGTTCCCGAAAGCAACTTTCAGTAATAGTGGACACCATAGACCCGGTATCCACTAGACATGATACAGGTACGCCACTCATGGTCACAACCAAATGTGGGCATGATGACATTAAAGTCGACACGGGGCCAACACTACCCAACGAGTCTGAGCCGCCATTTCCCCCAACCGAATTGTGACTCAGCAATTCGGCGGGAATTAGTTTTCCGACGATGCACCAGAACGAGACTGTCTACTATTCCCCACCTCACGTGTATTACTTGGGGATTGCAGAGAAGAGGGAGAACCGCGCTCATAATTGCACTCTCTAGCAAAATGGCCAGGTTTTTGACACTTCCTACAGATCACTGAGGTGCTACGAAAGGGCCGGGACCGCAGGGACTGATCCTGCAATCTGGTTATACTTTGGGTAAGCTGAGCTAACTGTTGCTGCTGTAGTTTGAACATCTCTCTAAGCTCACACAGTTCCGACTGCTGAGACGGATGATCCTCTCTCCCACGCGCACCACTTTGGACCCCATATTGAAACCCATGTGCTACGGGCACCGAATGGCTACGACCCCTTGCCCCTCCTGGTGTGCCCTCACGCTCCCACCTAATAGCTTCGCCACGAACGTCTAGTAATGTAGCAGAAGGTTGGCGACGAACAAATTGTTTTAACTCACGACGAAGGGTGCAGTCTAAGACATGCTCAACGAATTGATCGCGCAACACCACTTCGGAGTTTAACATCGCACCGGGCGACTGTTGCCTAACCCTTTCCAAAAGAGCCCTTAAAGCAAGAGAGAATTCCAACAAGGTCTCCCCATCCTGCTGCTTTCGAGAAAAGAAGGCTTCTTGCAACGCAATATATGACTGCGAACACCCATAGACGTCCTGCAAAGCCGCAATAACTCTAACCGGATCCTCCCGTTCCTCTCTCGGCCGATATTTAATCTCTTCCCGTGCTTCTCCCTCTAGATGATTAAACAAAAAGATGGATTGGTCTACCACTGATAGATGACGGGCCTGCATACACGACTGTACTTCTTCAACCCACTCATTAATCCCGATCCCGGATCGACCATTAAATTTTGGGCACTGCCTATCCCTCTGTATAAAAACCAAACGCTCGGTTAAAACAGGGCCAGCACCCACAGGTGGGGCGACAGATGGAGCTACCGATGGACCAGGTAAGTCAGATGCATTAATGGGACTGGGCGAACCAACCCCCTCTCTCTCCTGTCTCAATTTTAAATTATCCGCTCTTAGCTGAGCTACCAGCTCCCTCAATTCCTGCAGCTCCTCCTCCATAATACAAAAAAAAAAAACACAGAGGAGACTCCCCAAAAGATCTTACCACTGGAAAAAGGTCCCTCCTAAGAGAAAAGAAAAAGAGTTCACCCACTAACCAGCACTACTGTTTTGCTCCAGTCAACCAAGAAACGAAAAGAAATAACGACATCCACATCCCTAGTCATAAATTGAGAGATCCTGCCGACTACGCCAGATTGTGGCGTCGTGGTGCGGTGCAACCTTCTCTACTGTATATTGGGAAACCAAATTCCCCTTAACTGAATTACCGATTACGCCACCCAGGATTGGTTACCCGGGAAAAATGTAGGACACAGGTTCAAATCTCTCATTGACACAGGGACATGGATACGAAAATATACAAATCTTTTATTCATGCAAATATTAAAAATTACCAACATCAATATCATTTAAAATCAAAAACTAAAACATCCCAGACCAAGAGAACACACAACAAAAAGAAAGCAGAGCTGGGAAATTAACCAAAGAAGGACAGGCTAGAGATAGGGCTTCACTCTTGCCCAGTCATAAATGATCACACGTGCACCAAACCACTCACTAGGAAAAAGTTAATACCACTCCACACTGTGTAAACATAAGCGCATCACTCTATAAGCTGCTAGCCTGCCCTCTGTAGATTCCCAGCTCCTAAAGAAAAAAAAAGGAAATACAAATAAATACACTGATTAATGACAGAAAGAAATAAATAAAACAAAAGTAATATATAAAAGAAAACAAAAATGTAGCTGCAGCACACCCTCCAAACTAGGAGGACAAATAACTAATCAGCCAGGACGATTATCAAAACACTGGCCACATACACCTAGCACATGCACAGCAGCATACACAGAGCAAAAGATAAAAGAAGCCCCGCCCCCAAAGCAGCAGCACCAGCAAAGCAATGAACTGCAGGAAGGCAAAGCAGCAAGCAAAAACAGCAAAAGAAATAACCGTCACCAGCAAAACAATAACATGCTAGACGGAAACAAAGCAACAAAATAAAACAGTCACAAAAACAATAAAACTCTAGGCTGGAACGAAGCAGTCTGTTAAAACAATCCACCGGAGCAAAACAGCAGTGCTGAAGCTGCCCATCAAGCTGTAAGCACTGCACAGTAAAGAAAAGCACCCTCACCAGCCGATCAGTTTACCTAGAATTCAGAAGAACATTAAAGTAAACAAAATACGGCACATACCTGTATGGCGGGCGCCAAGAAAATAACTCTGACCTACCGCGCGATGCAGACCACATCCGTCTGGCAGCCAATCCTTCAATAAATCAAAATAGGACAGACATACAGGTCACATCATATGCCTAAGGAGCCTTAAGCCTACTATAGGAAGAAATGAATAATCGGCATACCAATTATACGACAGCATTCATCTCTCGCCGTGCACGCGCACAAACGGTGCGGCTCTTTTAGAAAGGGTAAATATACATGAATGGCAACAAGCTGCTTCTCCACTGCCTCGGACGCAATGAAAATCTAAGAAATCGCCGGCTTCCCAAAAGAAAATCACTATTAGCTAGATAATCACATTTACAAATAACCGAAAATCCAGCATGCCAAACATACCTCACGCACACCGGGACAAGACGACACACTTCCGGAAGCGCAACCTAGGGGTGAATTAGCGCCACACCTGGCTGTTCTTGCTGCACCTTTTTATACTCTCCCCACTACACCCAATAATCAATCTCAGGTGCATAACCTGAAATGTAGAAGGAAGTGCAAAACTCCGTCTCACCACATATGCATGATTTGTTCCATGCACAAAGACTGTGCTTTTACATCTGATTCAGCTCTTTTAAAAAAAAAGGAATCGGGGACCACAATGAGTTTAGGTTTTGTATTTTTAATTCGCTGTCAGCACAGATTTTTTTAAACGTTGTGTAGCCAGTGATCGTAACAAGCACGGCTTTGTCTGAGTATCTGTCTTTCTGTCTGTCTGTCTAGTAATGTGTATGTGTGTTTGTGGGTGTCTCTTCTGCTGTTGTTTTCTTGACACAATAATGAGGGTCCCTCCCCAGATCAAAATACCCAGCATCCCCTAGGCTCCAGCCAGCCTGTCACCACAGACCACACATGTGTCCCAGCTGCTTAAACGCTCAAATATGCGCACATACTGTACATAAACATTATCTACGTACCTACATGAACACAGAGGCAGCCTTTTTACATTGTTTGCACAATTAGTCCCTGATTCCTGAAGGCTTTTTCGGTTAAAGTGACTGTAAGAATATTTGACAGTTGTCCTCCCTGATTCAGCATGCCACAAGTGCTTGTCTGTGCATAATGTTTAATGGAGTCTATACCGTTCTCACCATGGGTATAGTATTGTGTTCCAGATAGCTTCATGACTGTAGAGCATATTGTACTTGTGACTCATGGCACACACAGGACCAGTATACACATGGAGGAAACATACAGCATAATACACACCTGCTAAGTACCATAGCCACCTCTACAATATTCCTTCCATGTGTGAACACTGCTCATGGGCATACTGTAAGTGCCGCCTACTGCTCACTTGGCAGGTCTCTGCTTATAAATTACATCCCCTTTGTTTTTGCTAAATTGGATGCTGCTATGTGCTGGGTGCCACACCCCCAGACCATGCCATGTGTCCTGGCAGTATGACTGACTGATTGAGTAGAAAAGGAACAAACTCATACAGCTCAAACTATATTGGGGCAGAAAAAAAAATTCTGACTGTATCCCTTTAATTAACTTTGTAAATGTGTCTCATTGGCGTAACACCATAGTGTGTATTGTGTTTTATCTGTACATATCAATATGTGTACAGATGTTTGTAATGCACATATAGTAACTTGTACAAACAAGTAAAAAACACACACAGCCTCTCTGTCTTTCTCTCTCTCTCTCTCTCTCTCTCTCTCTCCCACACACACACACACACACACACACACACACTCCCAAGGAATTGCAACATGGGAAAAAACTAAAACAGAAATTATCATGCATGCCTATAATTGAGGTAGGTGAAGTCATGCAAAAGGAAACTAACAGTAAATGTCTTCACATCATTACATATTTAATGTCATGATGTGTTAGCAGTGTCTCCAGTGACAAGACAAATCCCCCACCACCCCAGTCCTCATTAAAAGTCAGCTAAATCTTTCATACTTTTGCCCCTAATTCTACCATACTTCTGTGCTTTAATTTGCATTGATTTGAAAAAAAGAGCTTTTTCCTTAATGTAGTGAACTAACAGAACAGTCCCTGGTTGCAATTAAAAAAATCACAGAGAATGTATGAGGTTCAATATTAAATTATGCTATAAGTGCATGAGGGCAGAAAGCGTGTGTCCAAAGTAGTCGCTGTGGTCGAGGAGTCGTAGTGGGAGCAGTAAATGAAGTGGACAGAGTGAAAGAGGAGGAATGGAGGGGACTGACTTCATGGCTTTACCGGTGTTCGGGTTGATTTGAAGATGGAGTCATTCTTCTCGTTTGGCTACAACTCTCTTCCTTAGTGTCCTACTCCATTAGAGGAATGGAGCAGACTCTTGGATCAGTGGCGTAAAAGGGGGTAGAGCATTTTTACAATGAAGAATCTGGGTTCCTCCTAAAGCAAGAGTGTTGGTAATTGAACTAGTACATTTCATGATCACTGTTCACAACAGACATGAACACAAGTGTAGGGAGCGTTCTCTATTTGTCTTTTTCTTGAGGCATATTTGAGAAGAAATGATTCATGAGAAATACACCTCAAAGGGGGAGTCTGGGAAAAGTGTACGAGTATCAGTGTGTGAGCGTTAGTGTGTGGTTGAGTGGGTTTTCTGTGTGTTGCAACTGAGTGCTGTACTGTATGTGTGGTCTCTGTAGGTAGGCTGACGTACAGATAACAGTGTTATATCATGTGGGCAGATTTAATGTTCATGTGTCTCCGCCCCACTCCCATCCCAGTTTCTTAACTCTTTTTTGTTTCTCAAAGACATCAAAATTAATATAACAAAAGCAATATAACAGCAAAAGAACTGAACAGGGGGAAAAAAAGACAAACATACACACTTCCTGTAAATCACTAGCCCCAGAAAGCCCTCACAAGTGAAATCGGAGCAATTCTGTGGTCTGGCCTCCCCTCAGTATTATTAAAAAAAAAATACCCTGTTATTATTGAGTGGAGAGAGCAAGAGAGAGAGAGAGAGAGAGAAAGAGAGGGAGAGAGTGAATGACTATTATCTTTATGTAGGTCCTTTAATTTTAATGCACCGCAGATTTATAGCTTAGCATTCCAGCACAGAGGCAGTGGGCACCCCACCCTGGTCATAAACTCAGCAGGACAGCGCCATAGTTTTCAATAGTTCTGCTGTGACATGCTACACCTTTAGCGTGTGTTTCGGAAACACTCGCTGCCTTTCACCGTCATCATTTTACTGTTTACACTAACAACACTATTTACCACACCCATACCACACCCTTTCTTTCTTTCTTTGTTCCATCTCATCTGCCTTCTTTCTGACTTTCACTTCACTAAATGTCTTTAGTTTTTGAAAAAACAATAACAAACTAATATTACAAAGGGCCCCTATGCCTTTGCACATATCATCTCCATTAAAACAGATTTACGGATGCAGAAATATGCAGATTTGATAATGGTATAAGTGTGGGTGACAACGTTCCCATATTATTTGTGTAATACACATGGTTAAATGGTCATAACCCAAGACAGTGTGGTTGGATATTTACTAGAGGTGTCCTGACATTCTGGTCAAAAGCCTCATGGACTTTGCATGAATATTCATTGATGCCACCCTTTGTACTCTGGTGGACTACTTTACTTATTATTAATTTTCTTCCTTTAGTGATCTCACTAACTTGATCTTTGGTCTTTCTCATCAGATTCTCCACAGGCAGCCTGTGCTACCATTAAAAGACCACTCACCCATGCGTGAGGACTCAGTGCCCAACTCTGGAATAGAGGAAAACCCTCAGACTGTTGTTGGTTGTGGCAACACTGGAGGAAGTAGTAATGTTGCCAAAAAGCCCCGTTCCCGCACCAAGATCTCACTGGAAGCCCTGGGCATCCTGCAAAGTTTCATCCAGGATGTGGGCCTCTACCCTGACCAGGAAGCCATACACACCCTCTCAGCTCAGCTGGACCTGCCCAAGCACACCATCGTCAAGTTCTTCCAGAACCAGCGTTACCATGTGAAGCACCATGGCCGACTGAAGGAGCTGGGGGCTGAGGGCAGTGGAGTTGATGTCTCAGAGTATCGAGATGAGGAGCTACTCTCGGGCTCAGAGGATGCCGAGTCCAGTGAAGACGGCCATGAGGAAATCTACAGTGGACAAGAAGGTGCCTCAGCAGGAATAGCCACCTCATCTTCAACACCTTCATCCATCTCAGGCCAAGAAGAGAGCAAGGACAAGGCTTCATCCCTAGGGTCAGTCCGGCCCAGCTCCCTGCCTTCCTCCAGTTCATCTCCAAGCCCACGAGACCAGGCCGAGTATCAGAGATAAAGCATTGTGACCTGGTAAAAAGAAGGCACTTTGGGAAGAGGATAAAGGAAGGCGGAACAAGTGGAACAGTAAAGGCAGACTAAAAGAATCCAGCACAGGGTCAAATAAACTTTTAATAAAAATGGACAAGAATACATTTGAATGTTGATAAAAAAATTCAAAATGTGTTACAACAAAAATAGCTAAGATAAGGGATTAGTAGTTTTAGCAACAGATTAATTGGCCTCAGATACTGTAAGTTCTGGCAAGACGATGAAGGAAATTTAGATTAGAGACCCCAAGTCTTTGCTTATTTGTTAAAATAGTACCAGATATCAAATACCACTGAAAGTGCATTTCTCATCCTAAAATGTTAAGTGGTTACTTTTATTCATGGTTTCATGCCTGCAAGTCATAGCAGGTAAACATTAAACCTGTGATTTTTTTTTTCTTTTCCCAAGTACCTAACACACAATTGAAGAACTTAATTCCTAATTTGCAATCCAATGGATCATTAGAAACAGTCATCCCACTCTTCCCACCTCGAAAGCATTTAGAGTAATGACAGTGATTGAGCTTTAGATAAGTTTTAGATGAGCCATGGACATCTACACATCTTTACTTGTGTCTGCTCAAGGAGCCTGGTGGGTGTCTGCGGCGTCTCTCTTCCTCCCATCTGTGATGGGGAATTCTTTATGTCTCTAAGAGGTGGCTGTGTTTGGCCATTTAAGTGGTTGAATGGGTGGGTGGGTGGGTTAGAGGTAGTGATGAGGGCTGGGGTGTATACATTAGCCTTCCTCACTGATTCCACTGTAAATACATGTGGTCTACTGAAATGTCCAGAGTTAGCTTTGCCTCCACTTTGAAGTTGGAGCCATGTCTCCCACAAACAACCACATCATTCCATATAGTCCAATGTGGTGGGACAAACCACCAGCCTGGTACCCATGCACCCATGCATGGACTTCCCTCAACACCTCACTCAGTCCAAATTTAGTGAATGGTTGTTTCATAAAAACACATGTACATGAGACATCTTGTCACTATGTCTCTTCGTACTCTCTTTGCACTTAAAATGGCTAGTAAGCATCAAGGAAAAACAACACATAGGCAATCATTGACTGCTAAAGACAATTTAGTGAAAGATGAGAGTGCAGTCTGACTGCCTTGTCCTGCTTTTGACTAGGTTGAGAAGAGTAAAGTATGTGTCCAGCAACAGTCAACAATCGGTTATTTTATGTGTGGGACTAGACTTCTTCCTCTCACCCTTTCTGTCCTGTGACTCTTTCTCTTACTGGAAAACACAGTGTACCAATTTTAAACCACATATCCCCACACTCCACATTTCTATTTATTGCAATCTATATCCACATTTATTATTGTTGTTGTTGTTATTATTATTGTTGTTGTTATGGTTGTTCTTTATGTCATTGCTGTTGTTTTTGTTTATTTTTTTCATGATCAGCTTTTGGCTCAAAGATGTTGTTTTGGTAATGAAAGACTTTATGAAAAAAGGGGAACACTGCCAAAACAGTCAGAATTAGAAGCAGTTACTGAAGAAATTGAGTGAACCCTGTGATATTGTGTACTACCATTTCAATCTACACTCCATACTTTTCCCAAAGAAAGCATCAGTAGGCGAGTTGAAACCCAAAAATAAGACAAAGCATAAGAAAATATACTTCTTTTTTTTTTTAAGAAAATAAATATTGACAATCCATTTATTGAGCCATTTAAAACTATGTTCATTCACATCTCGGGAAATGGACGTGTGTTCAAAAGCAACGTGGCTCCTTTGTGGCAAAGCCTCTGTGGACACTATGGCAAACTTGGATCCAGGGTCCTGATTTGCTTTTGAGAATCAGCTGCTACCTGCTCATTTCTGGAAAACAGAATAATCGTCATTGTTAACCTTACACTGACCTTTAAACTGTTTTTGTTCATGAGGTAATGTTTATGTAGATGTTGAATCTATGACAAATGACAGCATTTTCTTTATATGTGTATGATGTGCAAATCCTAACAAATGTCTCCACTGCAAAACATTCACTCACATTAACATATGTTAAACAGTTTTTTTGACTGATCATCAAAATTGAAAAACTGTAAAATAATAATAATAATAATAATAATAATAATAATTGAAAACAAACATTTAAAAAACACTATATGATTTTACTTGATTGCTAAAAGCATTGATGCTCATTGCTTTCTAGAAATCTTCTCTAGTTTCCCGAATACAAAACCTCTACATCTTTATGCAGTATGACAATGTCTGGCTTCTGTTTTGAGGAACTATTCAATTAGATGTCTAACAGGGCTGAGGATGTCTAACTAGACATATGCTGGAGTATCTGTAGTTCACATGGAAGTATTGTGACAAACTGAGCATCCATGCCATACCACAGGGAGCCGCCTGCATTTCACACAAAGCAAACTGTGACATAAAGAGGATACAGTGTAAAGCTGTGGTTCCTAACCTTCGTCCTTGAGGACCCCCTTTCCTGCACATTTTTTTTTAAAGTTTTCCTGTCTCTAGCAAACCCATTGCAATTCAGAAAAAGCTTATCGTTAAATCACATGTGTTGGGAGCAGAGAAAATACTAAACTGTCTAGGGCATGGGCTTCTCCAGGACCAGGGTTGAGAACCACTGGTGTAAAGTGTGGTGTTTTAAACCATTGCTGTCCATTTTTGTTTAAATCACAGTGTGTATCTCCTAGTCAGTGATATTTAACCACTAACCAACACATTTTAATTAAAGTGGGGCATTTATAGCTTTCCCTGCCTGTCTTTTTTGACTGTTTAGGCTTGGTTTGCCACCTCTGTGATACTGGTAAAACTGTGTAAAAGATTTCAGAGCCAATTATTTAACCTTCTTTCAGAGCAGGGATGCTTTTACTGATTCTGGTTTAAATTCATCTCATCACACGCAAATTAAATTGAAAATCATAGCCAGTAAAATACAAAATTTTAAGTTGTATATCAGTATATTCATTTGCTGCTGGTGGATAAACAGCTAACATTGTTTTTTCAAGCAATAACACTGTCGAAAAAAAAAAATTTTCTCCCAGCTTGCATTATGTGCAAGACATATCCTGGCAATATGTATCACTGATTTTTCATGTTGTATTAGATTTGTAATGAAAATGCCTATATATTTACAAAGTTTAGAATTTCTAAAAGTTGCTTGTTTTATGACATCCTGAGGTATGAAATTTTACAGACCTGGAATGGCAAGACTTATTTTGAATCTATTCCTTAAAAATGTCAGATATTTGCAGGCTCTGATAAGGGTGTCTAATAACAGAGTACTGATTGTCAAGTGGATGTAAACCTTAATTAAACCTGTCAATCAGCTCTAGCTGTAGGAGGCCAAAGCCCACCCCTACCATTATTATCCCTCACCCTCTCGTGGCCCCGCCCCCTGCAGCGCCCAGTGAAGTCTGAAACAAGCAGCTTTGATGAGTTCGTCTCTGCTCTGCTCCTAAATTATCCACAGCCCTGGTGAGACAAGTGTGCGCATTCTAGACTGGTGTTTAACCTGCTGCAGAGGTGGCCTCCCACTGACTCAGCTCCTTCATCACCTTCTCCTCCTCCCTGTCCTATACAGAGTTTGTGCTAAGTGAGAAAACAAAGACGATTTGCAGAGTCCCTGATGAGCGATAGGTCAGGGTCACTCACCAATTATCTGTCTCTTCTGTGACAGGAGTCTCGTCTTTGCCTTTTCAATTTCTAGCACTTTGTCTCATTTTCTCCTCCACCAGGCAAGAGACAATCGCTCTCACTCACGCTGTGCGGTCGAGGTTAATTGGAAGTGAACATGTCCCCTTGTGGGGAAACAAGTGGTTCCTAGAGAGCACAAAACCTTTCACCATAGGTGTTTTTAAAAAAAATATTTTAAATAATAGATTTAATCAGAATAAGAAGGAAAAAGAAAAAGACGGAAATCAGTAATAAAAATTAATCCAGGAGTAAGAAGAGAGATCACAGTTTCTGATATGATTATCAGCCACAGACACACATGTATACATGAATACATTATATCACATTCCATTGTAACCATTCTTCTGTAATGTAGCACTTAATGGTTAATTTTATGTGGCATGTTTCTGTTTTTTGGCAATCCTCTCTAAGGCATAAATTACAGAAAGAAGCATTTGGTTTTCACTCCATTTTTTGTATTCTTTCAGTGCGCCTTATCTAAGCACAAGGCTCTGTCTGCTAGCTTTGGAGACAAACTGTTTATCCTCATTAACTACAATGTGAATCAGGTTTGCCACTCTAGGATTGGTACTTTTCCTCAATCAAATGGATCATCATTATCACTAAGTGATAATAAATTATGTGCATTATTTGGCTCTTTGGTTTGTGTGTCTTAATGTTTCGTTTTTGTTTTCTTAAATTGCTGTCATTTAAATAAAGTGCATCAATGGATCATTTGTATGCCTCTGGATCTTGTACTTCATACTCCAAGTCAGTTTGTATTTGATCAAAAATGCAAATTCAGTTGGTTACGGATGAAGCAAACCATAACAACTGACATTTTACCAAGTATATTTTAAAAGTTCAAAAAGCACAGCGGTTGTCTTTAGAACAATGCAATGTTGTCTTTTGCAAAGAGACTAAGTCTTGGGGAAAACGAGTGGTGTGGCCACAAGAACCAAACACGCTTTCATAAAAAGCAACCAAAACAAACCATAATAGGAAAAAATTGCCCATTTGGAACTATGTTACTGGAAATGATCAGTAATGACACAACTTTTTGTAATCATTTGCTGAAGAAGATCTTTAAATAAACCATCAAAATTGTGTGGGCAACTAACCATCACTGGTGACCACCAAAAAAAGCTTTTTATCACATGTTTTTGGATTTCACTAAACCACATGCATATAAAAAGAAACTTTTGAAATCTGCAATATATAAAATTTACAGACTTCCCCTAAACAGCTAAATACTAATTTGGACTGCACATTTGCTGGTTAGTCAGCCACTGATATCCCTTTTTTAGTGAACTCAGTATTCATTATGCTATGTCTTTATAAGCATGTCTTTATCATAATTATTTCAATCAGCATATTTCGACTATTATTTTTGTATTCAAAAGGTGGTTAATATGTTTGGGAAAGGCAGAGATAATATGGCCAGCTCCCTTTTAGCCTCCATAGTCTCACGCTGCCGCTATACAGCTACACAGCCTCTATATAAAGTCTCTCCTCATTCCAAGTCCCTGGCCACCTGCCAGTCCTCCCTCCCTGCCACTGCTTCCTTCTTTTCAAAAGCAGCTTGCAGTGGTGTCCTCTGGTTTTCATTCAGTGCCAGTCCCCCAATCTCCTAATTGAACTTATTATTCGCTCAATTGGCTTGTTTTAACCCTTTCTCCCCTCCAGGTCTGAAGCTGGATGTCGTTAAGCTGGGGATTTTTTCAACATCCAACACGGGTATTAAGGGAGCTGTAAGGGGTTTGATATAAAATCTTAGTGCTGGCAAGAACCGCTGCTGCGTCTGTAAGCTGCTAGCTGCAAGTCAAGCCTTGTTCTGGCACTGTGGTCATGCCAGACCACCCAGAGTGAGGACCAGGCAGTTTGTTTTATGGATGATGAATTCTCATCTCAGTCGCCATATCAACTGACCTAACATCAGTCACTCTTCTTCATCTGTTTCCACGCTGTAGATAAAGGGCACGGTGACAATAAATCCTATAAACCATCTGGGTGCAGTTTTCTCACACTCAGTAGGAAGTGGTTCATGTATGTCTTTCCATATGGTTGTCATTCGCTCCTATCTGCATCCTCTGGTCTACTCTGGTCTATATACAGTCAAGTTAGTATCCCCCTTCATTAATTCTATGTGTTTGTGTAAAAACATCAAATTCGTCTGATTGTCTTAGAATTAGGCAAACACAACCTCACTCGAACATATAACCTTGTCACCATGCCAAATATTTATTTAATAAAAATAGAGGAAAAAAGAAAACAACATATGGGCAATAATAAGTACCCTCCATGATTCAATAGCTTGTAGATCCACCTTTAGCAGCGATAAGATTAAGTAATTGTTTCCTGTATAATTTTGTCAGGCTCTCATACCTTTCTGGAGGAATTTTGGCCCACTCTTCTTTACAACATTGCCTCAGTTCCTTGAGGTTTTGTGCCATTCATTTATGCACAAATCTCTTACGGTCTAAATTCAACCAAGCTTTAACTGTTTCATTTTAGTCTTATTTTCGCCTCTAGAATACTCTGGTTGTCTTCATAGTCTTGAATACTTTACACTTGTAATTAATCTTTCCACTGTTGGTCGGAAATAATTTTGAGACTCTTTCCAGATTGATGTGCAGCAACAACTGCTTCTAAGACAATTGCATATGTCTTTCCCTCTGGCATTGTGTTAACACACACCTGAATGTTCCAGAACAGCAAACAGTCTTTTATAAAGGTCTGCACACCTGCTGATGATAAATTAATCTTGGCTGCATCTTACCCTCTTAAATCCTGTGAAAGTAGTATGGGGGTACTTAGTATTGCCCGCATGTTTTTTTCTTTTTCACTTCATTTTGTTAAATAAATAATGGCATGGTGAAAAAAGTTCTATGTTGTTCATCTGTTGTTGTATTTCCCTAATACTACTTCAATCGGATGATTTGTTTCATGTCTTTGCACAAAACAATATATACTAGAATTAAAAGAGAGGTACTAACTTTTACACATCCCTGTATATAGTTTCTACATATGATTGTTATGTAGTACAAATGTGATTCTTTTATGTACAGTAGGAGCACTTTTAGGTTGATAATAAAAAATAAATCTGCATCTGCAACACTGCTTTGCCTGTTAATAATTATAGACCACAAAAAAGTGCATGTAAGGAAGCTCATGAGGCTCTTGTGGCTAAAAGCTTTAAAGGGGACATAATAAAAGGCATTATTGTTGCTACAGTAAGGCTTCAGATGTTGCATTGTGCGTAATAGATAGTTATTTGGGTGGTACTATTGACTGATTTATGTGTTTCTTTCTATTTTTATATGTGTGTGTTCTTTTTTTTTTACTAAAACCATAGCTTAGTTAAACGTTTATACTTTTCTTTGACTCCTGACCGTCTGGAGTCTTTAGAAATGGAGGTTTTCTAATAAGTACAGTATATTTTCAATTCTAGCTGATGTTTAGGGCATCGATGTGTAGTAAATGGTAATTCCTCTGATGTATTTGGTGCAGCCATGATGGACGATGAGCAGGAAGGGAGATTGACAGCTCTCTGGCGGGGGAGTAGGGGCAGCTGCCAGGGCACTGCTGCTGGGGTATTAAGGCCTGATGGCAGCATGATTAGGGGCCATTAGAGGTGAGAGTAAGGGGGCGGCAAGGGACGCAGGTGCACCAATGCCAGCTATTACCCAGAATTCAGTGGGGTGGAGCGCAAAAACACACCTGTGGTCTCCCGTTGGCACACTGTCACACTGCACACCCCCTCATCTCTCTCCTGCACATTAATACACACACTGATAAACAAGCTAATACTCAGAGCTCTCTCTCTCTCTCTCTCTCTCTCTCTCTCCAATATGTGCTTTTTCATCTCATCCTGTTCACCTCACTGCCACTCAATCCAATGTGATATTTTCATATTTTACATTACCACAGACTTTGCACCATTAGCTGCCGGTAAAATATTTAAAATAATTAACTTATAATATTTACACTATCCAAGATCTCATCTTTAAACATTACAATAAACTAACTATAGACACTAACTGGCTAATGTAGTTTAGTTATCTGCTTTCTATACCCTGAAAACATTTATGATTATGAACTATGGCAATGAATGAGCATCATGAATCCCTGTTCTGGGATAAGTAGCTGAGCTAGTGCACTCAATTAAGGTCATAAACCTGACACACTGAGATGGAGAGAAATGTGAGCTGCGGTGATGGCCTCCCCGGGGACACCAGGCTAAAGCAGGGCATCTGTCACTGGCCTGTATCAGAGTGTCGTACGCCGACATTAATGCACTAAACAACAACACTCACATAAACACCCCCCTCCCCCCCTCCCCCCATTCGAATAAGCACTCATGAGCAAACATTCAATTACCCCAACCATGCAAAAACATTATAAATGTCTTTATTTGATGACATTTGGTGCTCTCAATTAGCATCACAAACAATTTTTAAATAGCTTTGGACATACACAGGAAGACTTATGTTCTATGTTTCGAAATTTGGAAGATAGTCTCAAAGCAGAGAACATGCTGTAACTTTAAAGTGTAACCAAATACATATAATCTTTCATACATCCATACACGAGAAGATCCTTGTAAGTAGTTCAGGTATCCGATAAACAGGAATGTTCTGTTCGGGCAAAGGTGTTGACTTTCCCATGGGAATATCGTACATAGTTTGAGAAACAACATAGTAACTCTATAAGCCATTACAGTATATAGATTTTAAATGAGTTATAGTAATAATGTAATATATTCATTTAGACCTGTGCAACCTGACAAATATGACAAATGAATATAAAAATACTTAGACATATTAAGTATATGAGCTACAGCGGTGTGAAAAACTATTTGCCCCCTTCCTGAT
This sequence comes from Channallabes apus, assembly GCA_030522415.1. Lineage (NCBI taxonomy): Eukaryota > Metazoa > Chordata > Actinopteri > Siluriformes > Clariidae > Channallabes > Channallabes apus. The sequence goes on from CM060109.1 coordinate 23,869,687, forward strand.
TTCTTATTCTTTTGCATGTTTGTCACACTTAAATGTTTCTGCTCATCAAAAGCCGTTAACTATTAGTCAAAGATAACATAATTGAACACAAAATGCAGTTTTTAAATGAAGGTTTACGTTATTAAGGGAGAAAAAAAAACTCCAAATCTACATGGCCCTGTGTGAAAAAGTGATTGCCCCCCTTGTTAAAAAATTACTTAACTGTGGTTTATCACACCTGAGTTCAATTTCTGTAGTCACCCCCAGGCCTGATTACTGCCACACCTGTTTCAATCAAGAAATCACTTAAATAGGAGCTACCTGACACAGAGAAGTAGACCAAAAGCACCTCAAAACCTAGACATCATGCCAAGATCCAAAGAAATTCAGGAACAAATGAGAACAAAAGTAATTGAGATCTATCAGTATGGTAAAGGTTATAAAGCCATTTCTAAAGCTTTGGGACTCCAGCGAACCACAGTGAGAGCCATTATCCACAAATGGCAAAAACAGTGGTGAACCTTCCCAGGAGTGGCCGGCCGACCAAAATTACCCCAAGAGTGCAGAGACAACTCATCCGAGAGGCCACAAAAGACCCCAGGACAACATCTAAAGAACTGCAGGCCTCACTTGCCTCAATTAAGGTCAGTGTTCACGACTCCACCATAAGAAAGAAACTGGGCAAAAACGGCCTGCATGGCAGATTTCCAAGGCACAAACCACTTTTAAGCAAAAAGAACATTAAGGCTCATCTCAATTTAGCTAAAAAACACCTCAATGATTGCCAAGACTTTTGGGAAAATACCTTGTGGACCGACGAGACAAAAGTTGAACTTTTTGGAAGGTGCGTGTCCCGTTACATCTGGCGTAAAAGTAACACAGCATTTCAGAAAAAGAACATCATACCAACAGTAAAATATGGTGGTGGTAGTGTGATGGTCTGGGGTTGTTTTGCTGCGTCAGGACCTGGAAGGCTTGCTGTGATCGATGGAACCATGAATTCTACTGTCTACCAAAAAATCCTGAAGGAGAATGTCCGGCCATCTGTTCGTCAACTCAAGCTGAAGCGATCTTGGGTGCTGCAGCAGGACAATGACCCAAAACACACCAGCAAATCCACCTCTGAATGGCTGAAGAAAAACTAAATGAAGACTTTGGAGTGGCCTAGTCAAAGTCCTGACCTGAATCCTATTGAGATGTTGTGGCATGACCTTAAAAAGGCGGTTCATGCTAGAAAACCCTCAAATAAAGCTGAATTAAAACTATTCTGCAAAGATGAGTGGGCCAAAATTCCTCCAGAGCGCTGTAAAAGACTCGTTGCAAGTTATCGCAAACGCTTGATTGCAGTTATTGCTGCTAAGGGTGGCCCAACCAGTTATTAGGTTCAGGGGGCAATTACTTTTTCACACAGGGCCATGTAGGTTTGGATTTTTTTTCTCCCTAAATAATAAAACCCCTCATTTAAAAACTGCATTTTGTGTTTACTTGTGTTATCTTTGACTAATAGTTAAATGTGTTTGATGATCAGAAACATTTTGTGTGACAAACATGCAAAAGAAAAAGAAATCAGGAGGGGGGCAAATAGTTTTTCACACCACTGTATATATGTACACAACATAATATTATACATGCATTATTAGTATATATTGTTTTCAAGTGAATACAACTGTTTATAAAGGTTCAGTCAGATACTCTGTGTTAAATGGTTGAACAGCAATTCTCCTCACAGGACACCACTTAAATGCCATCACTGCCTCCCCCCTCAACCTGCGTGGGCTTAGTGGCAGGTGTGTGGAGCTGGGGTGCCTGTGGGAGCCCCGAGGCACCCACACCACTCTGCCTACTACTGATGCTTTCTGACAACATGTACTGTTTGAAGAAAATGCTGCAAAATTCATTCAGGTCACGAAAAAAAAAAAAAAAAAAAAGATTAAGAGAGAATTGCTCAGATGCCATCCTGAAACCAAAGAGCTAATAAGTTCACATGTAGGGTTATGCACTTGTTGTTAGGTGATATCTTATAGGAACGCTTTCTCTAGAGAAATTATGTTTTCTATTTTATATATTTTGAAAAAATGATACGTACAGCAGTGAAGTTTTGAGTTCTTTCAATATTCTGTGTAAATATGAATCAGTCGTAATTCATACCTTTATATGCAGTGACACACACACTCTATGAATGATTGACCCTCTGAGACGCTACAGTATCTTAAACTGGTCTCTCTCTAGGTATTAACTGCTGGACGTGACTGCGCGGACTTAAGTGGTGTCACTTATTGGCTCCACGCTGGTGGACTTATTAAAGAATCACTGGTCATGTCACTCTCTCACTCATCAGATCCTCTCATTCTCTATCAGATATTTAACTGAAGCTAAAATAAACACTAAGCACTGTTAGCTAAAATAAACAAAAAACTCTTAAAGATTTACTTTACAGAAATGGCATGTATATTAATAAGCATTTAAGAAATATCAAGAAGATTTCTTCTCTAATTGAATGTCTTGGGTGCTGTAAACTAGATTTGTGCATGTTATACACACCAGGTCGTGAGCAGCACAGGGAGTGGCCTTTACACATACCATTTAAATTATCATCATAGACAGACAAAAAAAACACCCTCACACAAATATCTTTATACAGTATTCAATATTTAATAGCAAGGCGTCACATAACAGGTTTCTTCCTCCAACACAACCTCATGCTGACGATGCAGCCCCAGTACTCCCCACAGCTTCCCTCCATACCCTCCATCCAGCTAACCGAGCCACTGTGGAATGAAGGTTTCGGGGGCTTTCAGGTTTCCCATCTATGTATAGCAGCCAAACATTGCCTACAAGGCCACGTTTATGCGGACAGTTGTGGCCGATTGTGCCTTTTACAAACTGTGGGCCCCAGTGATTGTTGGTCACTAGCGACTGTACAAAAATAGAGAATAATGATGGCCTTGGGGTTCATTGTGCCACTTCATGGTATTAAAGGTTTGAGTTGCACACAGGGCAAGAGACAGGCCACTCGTAAAAAAAAAAAAAAAAAGAAAGAAAAAAACAAGAATAACTCCAGCTTTTCTGGTCAACTCAATAATGCTTGTCCTGTTATAAAGAAGGGCTTTTTACACAACCTGGGTTTAACTTTTAGCTCTATAAAATTTTAATTGTGCAAAGTTTACAAACAAATCAAACGTACGATAATTCTACTTGGTGGTGGTGCTGTACAGTAGGTGTCACTCACACCGATAGTGACTGAGATGAATGTATCATGCTCTCAACTCATAGGGGGTTGGGGTGGGGGTTTGTTTTCCCTCTTCCTGTCCTTTTTTTTTGTCTTTTTCAGAAGGGATTAATGTGTGACAGATAGTGGTTGGCTCCCAGGCCTGTATGTGTGTGTGCTTGAAATGCCACTGCTCTCTGACCCTTTAGCGGTTAATGGCTGTCAGTCAGTCATTAAGACAGTTGGAGTCATCAATATTAACTTTCACCATTTGGCCAAGAAAAGGGGAAGGTGAAGAAGGGCAAGGACGGAGGTAAGGACAATGATTGTCACAAAATGGAAAAAAAATTAAAACATAAACAAATGTAGTGTAAAATTCAACAGTATACTTGAATGTGTGTTTCAAGTTCCAAGTTTTATTGACGTATGCACAGTAAAGAAACATGTTCCCAATGAATGCCACAAAAGAAATAAGCATAAAATAGAATAAAAATATAGGTATAAAAAAAGGATATATATATATTTCAAAGAAAGAATTAAAATCAGAATATGAAAATCTGAAAAAAAATTATGTGTGTATGTGTGTGTGTATTTTTACATAACCATGTGTGGGCGGCTGAGCTGTATTAGCTCACCTGTGGCACTCAGTACCTCCCATCCTCTCCGTCACGCTCAATTAGCCTCTTCTGAGCGCGTGCAGAGCTGCCTCTTCTACTGGCTGCCATTGGCTGATAGCCTCTGGAGATAGGATTGAGCTGCTGTCTCCTCTGCAGCCCCAGCATGCAGCTCTCTGTCTGAAGATGGCTGGATTGATAGCATTCACAACTATAGCAGCAGTCTTTCATCTGCTGCACATCTCTCAATCCCACACCAACTACGTGCAAGAGGGAACAAGCATTGGACCGTGCCACCTCTTAAGAGGCTGCGATCGGGCAGATGAAACGTTGGCATACGATATGAAGACATTCTGACGTACATATTAATATTGTAGTGAAATTCTGGTAACTGGAATGGTTCATACAGTATGAAGCAATCTGAGCGATTCCTATTAAGTGCAGTTATTTATCACATTTATATTGAAGGCTGAAAGCGATATGGCCACGATTATATCTGGATAATCTGAGAGCGAAATTTGGGTCTTACGTTTATGTAAAGCCTTCTCAACAAAACATTATCTCAGTCAACTGTAATTTTAACTTCAATTATAGTTTTGATTCTAGAATTCCCTCTGTAGCTGATATTTTTATTGACCCCAGTGGAACCTCTGTAGATCATCTGTTGCAGTGTGTTTGTGTATTTGTGTGTTAATGATGAATCAGTTTCCACACTTCAGAATCAGTGGCCCAGGACGAGTTTAAGAATGTTAACCTTCTCCCTAATAGATGACCACTGGAACTGTGACTGTTCATTCAACACACACCATTATCTGTGAATTAATCATTTGCTCATGTGTTCATAGCACTTTCACTGAGGAAAATATGGAATCTAGTGCTTTTCTTGATCTTTTCACATCACTCAACGTCATACCGCTTTATTTTTTATTTTTTCCCCTTCATTTGCAGTGCTTGATAATTGGTTAATGTTACACCCTTTCTTTGGGGTAAAAACTAAGTGTTCTTCATGTAGGTCTGCTCTTCCTTTTCTGCATGTCTGTAAACTTCACCACTGTTAAAGAGCTGATAACTCCTTATCCTAAACATCAGCACTTATCAGAATGGGGATAAATGTGGGATGCCCACCCTCCAGGGCAGAGTTCTCTCTCTCCTTGTTCCCCCGAGCCCCTTCTCCCTGTCCAAATCTATAATTGTGGTCTAATGGCTGTGTTTGAAGCTGATCTGGTGCATAAACAGGCGGAGGAAGTCTTTAGAGCCATAATCACTCTATTCCTCCTCTCTCCTTCGCTCTCCCTTGCTCTGCATCCCTCCCTCCACTTCTCTTGTTCGGCTCGATTAGGCCCCTGCCTCCCAGACAACTGCAAACAATTAGGCAAATTAGTGGCTCCACCATCACCATCAAGAGGCCTGCTTGTTTATAATTTAATCGAAGCGAATGTCAAAACAGTCAAGGCTTGAGAGAAACAAGATGTGTCCGTGAGATGAAATTTAAACTGCCAGCCAGTCCAAAATATTAAGAGAGTTTGTTTAATAGGGAGACAGGAACATGAGAATAAGGGGGTAAGAGGTAGAGAACAATTAAAAAAAAAAAGCACTCAGCATTTTTTCACATTTGTATAAAGATGCAGTTCCTTTCAGTTTGCTTTTTCTCACACTCACACACACACAAGCATGTATTTGTACTTGCTTTTCTCATTCTTTCTCAGAACTTTAATGGCACCAGAGATCATGTTGCTCCAAATAAGCTGAAGCTCAAAAACAACAAGTAAATGCAATGTTTACCAGGATCTTTCCACCCCAGTGAACAGGAGTGACCTGGTGTAGAGGTAAAAGGGACCAAAAGAAATCAGTAAAATGATGGATTAACACTGAGCACAACAACTTTCCCAGCAAATACTGATAGATGAGAAGTACAGAGTGAGTTTTTGAGTGTTGGGGCATCAGAAGTACATACAGTAGTAGTGAATGTCACTTTGTATATAACAGCTGCATCACCTGAATTGTATAAAGAATATCTGTTATAATGTAGGGCCAAATCACACCACCGTGTCACTGATCAACGGCATGTCCAGCAACATCTTATTCCGTATGGATACTCTACACTCTAAGGTTCATTTTCATTCCCATAAAAACCCAAGCGGCACAGATCTGTGCCAGCAGCACAGTCAAGTCAAGTCAAGTCAAGTAGGCTTTATTGTCACATCAACCATATACTGTACAGTTAGTACACAGTGAAACAAGACAACGTTCCTCCAGGACCAAGGTGCTACATACAACATAAATTAACAAAAAATAACTAGCTAACTTAGAGACCTAATTAGCTGGCTAGCTGGAAACTGTCTACATTTTCATAGAGAGGAGACAACGTAAAGTCTGCATGTGCACGTCCAAATGTGCAAACAAAAGACACATAGACAAAAAAATGACAAATAGAAAAATATATGAAAGGCGTCAGACATCAAATTGTGTATTTGTGTTTTCAAATATGTCAGGTAGAACAAAAGTTAACATTACCTTTATAGTGTGCAAAAAATGTAGAACTCTCAAATTGAGCTTTTTTTTTTATTATTAGGCCAAATAGGCATGTTTGTATGGGTAAAAATCAAATCAAATTCAGTTTATCATATTGCCTAGGTTGTGCTGAAAAACAGTGCTGATGTCACTCTATACTGCACAATTCTGAACTTTATACTGTATATGTTTATTTAAAAAAAATTATAATTAAAAAAAAAAACAGCAAAACAAAAATTTAGTTTTAAGGGCTACATGTCTTTATTTGGTATCTACATTGAACCCTACAGTCAAATGATTAGTGAGAATTTGAATTAAAACAAGAAGTACCTCTTTAGAAAGCATCAAGAGAATCAAGAGTTAAATTACTAATAGAAGACAGAAAGAAAGAAAGAAAGAAGCAAACAAACACAACAAACAAGTCCAAGATGGTCCCATAAAGAAGAGGAAATGATTATTTAAAGAACAAATTTCCTGTGAGTGGTCGTGATGCTATAGCTATAGAGAGCGGTGTTTAATAGGTAGATGGATGAGCATGGGGCAGGTGAGTTGAGAGCTTGGCTCCAGCACTAATGGCCCAGACAGACACACAGGCTCTACCTATCAGCCTCCAGTCTGCATACAGCCCACGAGTATCAGCCCTCTAATTGGATCAGTGGTACGAATGTGATTACCGGCGGCGTATTTATTTACATAATAATTATTACTGCCAGCTCCATGGTGCTAGAGGAGAGAGGGGGTGTATAGAGATGGTTCAACCCTGAACGTGTGTGTGGTGGGTGGATGGGTAGGTGGGGGTGGTCGATTGCGTGGGTGTATTGTGTGTGTGTGTCTGTGTGTGTGTGTGTGTGTGTGTGTGTGTGTGTGTGTGTGTGTGTGTGTGTGTGTGTGTGTGTGTGTGTGTGTGTTTGAGGGACATGCCTCCACCCTCAGCACAGAGCTGATCTGATGGTATTATTCTATTAGTGCTGCAGTGTGAAGTTTGAAATGAGTTCTGATTGGATTAGTTAACAGCAAGGACTAGATAGTGCAGAATGAGGTTAGCGCTCGCACGTGCAAGCAGGCAGCCCGAACACAGGCATGCGTAATTAGGCATCTGTCCAAGATAGAAACGCTGGACAGGTGCCAGTGCACAACAATAACACTTTCTATCACACTCATATAGGCACTCACAAAAAACACTCGCTTTCTATTACACTATTGTTTGACTGTTTCCAAATCACTTAAACCCAACATATATCACTGACAACTGAGATGTGTCTCATTAGATGACACCCACCCCCATCCACCCAACCCCATCTCCCCCAGCCCCATACACCCCAACCCAAACCTTCTTACCCACCTTGTCACTGACTGGGAACTGATGCTCTCTGAGACTGGTAGGAGTAAAATGGTGCTTAATCACTGCATGCCCAAAACAGGCCATTACAGGAGCATTGAGATCTGGCATTACGTGGCGCCTGCAGGGCCAGAACAAACCACCTTTTGTTAATATCCCTCCATTAATCAATCTTTATGTAAGCTACAAAACCAGAGGGCCTTGCAACTTGATAAATACCCTCCAAACAAAAACAATTTACTCACCTAGTCTAAACCAACCTCCCCTGGGTGCTTGTGTGTGTTCCTTTAGATTTATTTTGATATCTGTAGATATCTATGCATACATAAACACATGGTTAGCTTCATGGCGCGTGTGCGTGTGTGTGTGTGTGTGTGTGTGTATGTGTGTGTGTGTGTGTGTGTGTGTGTGTGTGTGTGGTTAGCACAGGGTGGAACAGGAACTACACTCTATGGCTAAAGTGACCCAGAGGAGCACTTGAGGTTGAACACTTGAATAGTGTCTATGGGGCAACAAAGCTGTAGGCATGGCTGTGTGTCATTCAGTGATGTGTGTGTGTCCTTTCCTCTATCGGCTCTACAGCTTCACAGAGCCAAATGCAATCCATCGAGCCTCCAATGAAATATCTAGCACACCTGCTGCTCTTGTGGGACTTACAAGTGTAATTTAATTAAACGTCTCAACCAGGGCATCATACTGTATGACCAATGACTAGGGAACACATTTATGCATTTATGCAAATAAATAAGTCAAAAAAGACAATTTATCACACCTAGTCTAATATATTTTCGAACAGTGAGAGAGAAACCCACATGGGCTCAAGGAGAACATGCACAACTTGACACAGCTTTCAATGACCTTGTTGCATGCCGTGGGGCAGCAAAACTCTCACCCGCGCCATCCTGCCACCTAATGCAAATGCTAAAAGAAAAAACACTGGTAAATATATGAACATAGTATCTACAGTATGAGTCTTTTCCTTTTTTCTAACATCTACAGTATTCATCCTCCTGATTCAAATTCCTTCGATTTTGTCCTTTTTACCTTGAACAGCCTAAATTTTCTGCCATCTTCATTTTTGTCCAACCCGTTCTCTCATTAGTGGCATTCTGTTCACTTTGTAATTCCACCCCCAACTCCACAACTCCCCCACCCCTTACCACAGTTCTCTTTTCCTCCCCACTCTTCAGAGTGCCTAATGCTAGTGGTGGGATCTTCACAACAGATAACAGCACTAATTTCATTAATTATAAACCAATATGTTACTACAATCCTCCTGAGAATCTTGGCCCAACTCTGGCATCTGTGCACACATTGAGGAGGGAGGGATATCAAAATTGAGGGGTTTAGCCATGGTTAGAGAAGAGAGGAGGATGGGTATAAACTTCCTTGCCTGTCCTTGTCATTAGCAGCTACAAGTGTGACAATAACGATTTGAAAGTGCAGGTTATATGATATGTTAAACCCTCTGTTGAAGCGTGATCTGCATAGAAGATCAAATTTATATAGCCATCATACACCTTGATATGTTTAATCCCTCACTCACTCATCTTCTATACCGCTTAATCCTGTATTGAGGGTCGCGGGGAGCCTGGAGCCTATCTCAGAAAACGTAGGGCACAAGGTGGGGTACACCCTGAACAGGTTGCCAATCCATCGCAGGGCACACACACATACACACACTCACACACTCATTCACACTACGGACAATTTGGGAACGGCAATTAGCCTAATCTGCATGTCTTTGGACTGTGGGAGGAAACTGGAGTACCTGAAGGAAACCCAACAAGCACGGTGAGAACATGCTCCATGCAAACTTCCACACAGAGGTGGGAATCGAACCCGGACCATGGAGGTGCAAGGCGACAGCGTTAATCACAAAGCCACTGTGCTGTCTGATATGTTTAATATACATTTAAATTCTTTTTTTAATAATTAAATGCATTAAGTGTTAATAGGGAGAAAAACTTAAAACCTAAATATGGCTGAATGACTCCAACGCCAGCATCTGGGTATTGCCAGTAGTGTGTGAATGTATGCAAACTCCATGCACACAGACCCAGACCGTTGCCCGTCTATCCTCATACTGTGGAATTATAAATAGCAAACCTACAATATGAACTAGTCACCTAATGTTAACTGGCTAAAACATATATTCCAGCAAGGGGAAAATGTTGCTCAGTTGTGATCTCACTGCACTGGCCCACAAGTGAATTTATTTGTTTTCTCAAAGGATGCATGCAGATCTGAAGTGGATGTTCATGAGCTAGCCATAAATCTAACTAGCTAAAATACATTCTGGATAATAAATCGCATTTGGCCACTTCCACTGTTGTACTTTTATTATCCAATATGTGTACTCTGTTTATTTGAACTCATCTAGGTATTTTGCAATCCAGTTGATGTTCTCCATCCTGCTAAACACTATTTGTTGGATAATAGCTGGATATAGTTAGCCGTTTAGCTAAACCCACTGAGCAAAAACTATAGGACACAAATCAATGGAGAAACACACACACAAATGGCATTATAACAGTTAAAAGAAAGAAAATACACAAAAACACTTACCCACTAGCCGGGACAACAATACAAATTCCACACCACAATGAGAATAAATTGACTTGCTGTCATTCACTACTTTTGTTCAAGAACAAATAAATTCCTTAGTTGTTCAGCAAGAAAAAGTTAATACTCCATCAGTACTGAATTCTTCCTACAGTTAACGTATTATATTGGACAGTCACCGTCAGATGATAATGCCTGTAGTTTGGACATGGTGGAGTTTCACACATCAAACCTGGCACATGCATTTCTAATGAAACCAACGTCCTTGACACTTTGCTGATTATCAACAGCTATTATTGTAGTTTTCAATAATGTGAGAGTAGCACACTGCATACAGTAAAATCATGCACTTTTTTTTTCTTTTGTGACTTGTCATTTATTTATTTATTTTTCAGTCATTTATTGTTGTTGCCAAGCTGAAAAAAAAAACCCGAGCACAGTGTCAGCCATGATACAGCACCCCTGGAGAAGCAAGAGCTAAGGGCTTTGCTCAGGTGCCAAACAGTGGCAGGTTGACAGTCCTGGAGCGTGAACCCTCGATCTTCTAAGCAGCATTAATCACTGAGCCACTAGTGTCATTAGCTTTAGTTAAGGTATAATCTTGGCATATAATTTATTAGTAATGTTGAATAACCAAAGCAATGTGTGTTTTATATATACTGAATGCGATGTCTTTTGCAGTAATTTCTCTACCACAGCAAAGTGATCCACAAATATGAATAGGCTGGCTGTTTTTTTTAATTGTACTTTAATTAACTGTGATTTTTTTTTAAATAATATTTTTATGTTGCAGTTAACTGTCCAATAACATTTATGTGACCGTTACTGAACATTTTTCAGAGCTCATAAAATATTCCATTTTCTATTATGCACTATAAACATTTTCAAAGCATTATTTAACATTCAAATACAGCCAGGATTTGTGGCCAGGATGGAAAAAGGGTCCAAGTAAATTCCATAGCCAAAAGTACTGAAGTATTTTTTTAATTAAAAAAATAAATAATATTTTTTTTATTATTATTATATAACGACATATACAGTTAGGTCCACGATAAACATTGGGACCATCACAAGTTATGATTTTAGCTGTCTACCACAATCTATTGAAATTCAAATTAATCAGGTTTGTGTTATTGCTACATTACTTTAGAGAATAAAAAAAATGTACAGTTGATTTCAAATGTGGCATTTGCATTTGGAATATGTTGCTGTTAAATTTCAAAATTGTCCAAAACCTGTCACTGCTCATGAAGTAAAGAATCAAAACAAATTTTCAGAGAAATGGCAAAAATATTAGGTATGATCAAATCAACTATTTGGTACATTCCTAAAAAGAAAGTACTAACTTATGAGCTCACCAAAAGGCCCAGAAGATCATGAAACAGATGTGATGGAAGACTGAGCTCTCTATGAGGTAGCCATACAGTATCTGTGTCAAAGTCAACAATCAAGTGAAATGTCTACCAGAGTAAATACAGAGGTTTATAATAACGTGTGAACAACTTGACAGCAAAATGAGTTCTATTTTTGCAGTTTTGATAAAAATAAAGTAATAAGTATTGCAACCCAGTAGAGAATATTTTGTGCTTGTTTTGTTTTTGAGTCACAAGAAAAACAAAAAGGACAAATAGCTAAATATTTTGTTGGTGAGATTTGGAAAAATGCTATATCCCCACAATCCAACCTTCCACAGCTTTGTCTCCAAGAATAAATGAGCCTACAGTTGTGTTTGTGATAACTCATGTATGCAATTTAGCATCACTAATATGTTAGTTGAACTTTAATAAAACACAAATATAGCAAACTAATGCTTTCGTTGTATTTTCACACTTAGTTACTGGCAGAACATTGTAACAGTGAGAAAAGTGCTGAGGTTAGTTGCAGACAAAACTTTTTAATCATTAACAATCATTCTTGATGATCATGAGCAACATGGAAAAAAAACAATACAAAAACTTCAATTTACAGCATCATCATAGTCCTTTTCAGTTTCTGTTTCACATTGATAATTGAGGACAGCATCCTATCATACTGTAGTAAAAGTATGCACTCCATAATGTCAGTTTGTGCATTGTCTGATTACATGTGGTCCCATAAGCTCATAACATAACTCAAAAATCCCAATGAAAAAATTGATGGAGTAAATAGAACCATACATAGCAAAAATAAAAGTTTAACAAACATAACACATCTCATGTTATCTTGAGTGGTTTAACCTTACATTGCAGCTTAATTTTCTCTCAAAAATATTAGTGTAACATGCACAGTATCATGGGCCCCAAAATGCAGCAAAACTAGTGCTAGTGTTAAAGAAGTATCAATTTGGCAATGAAACAAAAGGGTACACTACAGTATTCATACTATATAGTATATAAGTATATAATATATAATATATAAGTATATAATATAGTGTTTGCACAACATACAAATTCTATAATTTTGTATTTCATTGAGGCAGGGACAAAAACATGCAAGGAATGGTAAGTGGTATTTCAAAATTGTGTAAACACCCCCTAATGCCCTGAGTGTCCTGGGATAGGCTCCAGGCTTCCTGTGACCTTGTACAGGATAAGAGATATAAAGAATGAGTGAGTGAGCTTTCATAGGATGTATTGCAGGCATTAAGCGACGCATACCTGTAGTTAATTAATTCTGGAGTGAAAGAATTAATGGCAATACCAGTAAAAGAGACTAAAAGTCATTTTTCTTGGCTGCAACATTCTCAAAGAATTTACTGGATGCATTTAGTATACTCCTCTGTAAATTCATTATTCTGCAATGCCAGTAGTTTTGCTTTACTGATCATGTGACAGACAGATGCAATGTGATTGGTTTTTCAGGACCAGTGAAAAATAATTTCTCAAAATGAGTTTTAAAAAAATGTCTGAAAATAGCATCTGCTTTTAAAGCTGTTTATGTAAAACAATAGTCAGCCTGAAATAGGAAGAAAAGATGAGTTTGCTAAAAAAAAATATAATAATAATAATAATAATAAGAAGAAGAAGAAGAATTATTATTATTATTATTATAAATATATAAATGAATAAATAAATCTTGCACAATTCTAGAACAAAATCATATGGACAGATGAGACAATGACTGACTTGTACCAGATTGATGAAAACAGAAAAAATACAAAGAAGGGAAGGATTTAAATATCACCTCTACTTACAGTATGGCTGAGGCATGTATGGCTGCCAAGAGAACTAATTCGTTTGTATTTATTGATGATGTGACTGCTGAGAAAAAGAACAGAAGGATAAATTTAGAAGTGGATATGGCTATGATATCTGGACAGATTCAGCCAAATTCTTCAAACCTCATTGGACAGCACTTCACCGTGCAGATAAACAATGACTTGAAACATACACTAAAAGCAACCCAAGAGGTTTTTAAGGCATAAATATGAAATGTCAAGCAAAAGATCTGAATCCAACTGACGGCAAACCTGAAAATAAAATGCTCCCTGAACAAGCAGGACATGAAGACGGATGCAGTAAAGGCATCACCAGGGAAGAAACCCAGCATATGGTGATGTCTATGGGTTCCAGTCATTGACTGCAAAGAATTTGCAACCAAGTGTTTAAAATAACATTTATGATTATTTTATTTTTTATCCAATTAGTTTTGGTTTCTCAAGAAATTGCATTTCCACACACTATTCACCCAATTTGGTACAAACCACCTTAAAAGTTGAAAGTCTTGCCCTCTGAATCGTATGTTTTTTTTATTTTTTATTATTTAAATTCAATATTCTGTGGTAGACAGCTAAGGCTAGTAATGGAATGTTGCATTAATATTTGAAAAAAAATATTTTTGGCAATAATGTTAATGCTAATAATGTAATGTTTAATTTTAACATTAATCCAGAATACATAAATTATACACAAAACATTTAAGGTACATTTGTTCTCTGGTTTATTCAATGTAGATCTGTATTTTAGTGAAGACGATATGACAGGTGATTACAATTTATTACAAAAGTTGGAATGTATATGTGAGCTACTGTACCTTGCCGTTTTAGGAAGGATCTATATAAAAGACATGGAAGCATCATGGTAGGACTCTGTGTAAGGCTAACAGGTGTGTCCCTCACGCTACGTTGCCTCTTGGTGCACACAACAACACCCAATCAGTCATGCTTCACATCCACACAACAGCATTGTGGTAGATAAATAAATAAAGGAGGCCCCTGTGTCTCAGGCATTAATAGTAATTGTGTGTATAAACTGTTTCACATCGTCCTCTTCACTCACAGCTGCCCCTTAATCACTACTGTGCCAAGCAAATGGTGTGTGTGTGTGTGTGCGTGTGTGTGTGCGTATGCTTGTGCGTGTGCGTGTGCGTGTGTGTGTGTGTGTGTTTGTCTGACAGACAGACAGACAGACAGACAGAATAAATATGGTCTCTCGTCAGTTGGTGAAGTTGAATAATACTGAAAAGCTGATTTCAAATTTCATATCAAGGGAGCAGCACATCTGGCCCTCTTGCAGCTAAATGATTTTCCCACCTGCTTTCAGTTAGGCAAATTATGATACAGCACAATGAGAAAGAGGGTGAAAGAGGGACAAGTGAGAGACTTCATAAACCAAGAAAAATTAAATAACAAGCACCAAACCAATAACAAAACACCCTGTATACACCAAACAAATGACTGACAATCTTACTTAAAGTTTACAAACAAATATAAAATGACAAAGCAAAAATGTTAATGAGTTAGAGCTTTCAGCTGCCACAAATGATGACACTTGTATTTTATGGTATTATACGGTTACAGTGTTACAAATAAAACTTAAATTACAGTTATATTTTATTTTGTTTCTATGTATATAAAATCTTGCATTAAGGGTTTGTTTGTTTGTTCGTTTGTTTAGATACCTATCTAGTGATACAATGTAAAGACAATTGTAAACACATTTCCTGACGTTTAATCCTAGTACTGTATATCCATAGTATACATTCCTTGTCTTAAGTCAGTTAGGATCACTACTTTATTTAAAGAATGTGAAATGTCTGAATAATAATGGAGAAAAATTCAATATACAGCTTTTATATATTTCATCACATTGCAAAGTGGAGAAGTTTACATACTGTATATTTAGCTAGTTGTTGTTGGTCTTTCAACTGCTCCCGACAAGGGGTCGCCACAGCGGACTATCCAGTCCGCACTACAACTTGGCACAGGTTTTACGCCGGATGCCCTTCCTGACGCAACCCTCCCATTTTATCCAGGCTTGGGACCGGCACTGTATCCAGGGGCTGGGGGGTTTGGGCACTGGTTGGGAATTGAACCCGGGCCTTCCGCATGGCAGGCGAAACACCTACCACTGAGCCACTAGTATTTGGTAATATTGCCTTAAACTCTTTTATACCTTAGATCAAATGTTTAGGGTAGCCTTCCACAGCCTTTTTACAATAAGTTTCTGTAATTTTAGCTCATTCCTCCTGTGAGGACTGGTGTAACTGAGTCAGGTTTGTAGACCATTTTGCACCACACACTTTTTCAGTTCTGCCCACAATTTTTCATTTGGATTGAGGTCAGGACCAATGTAATGCCTCAACTTTATTGTCCTTAAGACTTTTTGCCACAACTTTGAGGTCATTGGTCATTTGAAAGAGCCATTTGTGACCAAGCTTTAACTTCCTGGTGTCTTCTATGTTGCTTCAATATATCCACATAATCTTCCTTCCTTTAATGACATCTATTTTGTGAAAAGCACTAGTCCCTACTGGAGCAAAGAACCCCACAATGATACTGCACCCCTGTGCTTCATGGTTCGGATATTGTTCTTTGAATGCAAACCTCCCCCTTTTTCTTCTAGACTACAATGCTCATTATGGATAAACAGTTAATTTTTTTGTTTCATCAGACCAGAGGACATTTATCATTACATTACATTACATTAATAAAGATTTTTGTTGCTGTGCGCGCCTTTTGACTTGTGACGCACTCAATAGACTTGCCTTACAGTACCCAAGTGAACTGCTGGTTTTCAATTCAATTCAATTTTATTTATATAGCGCTTTTAACAATGGTCATTGTCTCAAAGCAGCTTCACAAAAATGAAAGAAATTTAACAAAACAACAACAACAAAAAATAAATACTTAAATAAATAAATAAATAAAATACATGAATAAAAATAAATAAATAAATAAATGAAAAAAAATAATAATAATTATAGAAAAGAAAATAATTGGAAGTGTGTATGTTTGAGAAAAATGTGCAGCTAATAATAATGAGATGAATGAATGAAATTTCTCTGATGAACAAGCCAAGGGTGACGGCGACGGTGGCAAGGAAAAACTCCCTGAGATGGCATTAGGAAGAAACCTTGAGAGGAACCAGACTCAACAGGGAACCCATCCTCATTTGGGTGATAACAGATAGAAATAATATAACATCTTGTGTGTTGTGCAGGTGAAAATTCAATATGACAGAAATTATTTAAATTGACATGAAGACCAGTTCAGCATAGGGACGAGTCAGCAGGTGCAGAGGGCAGATGAGGTCTGGATCACTGGAAGCACAGGAGCAGCATGTGTAGCTCCAACCATCATAAAGCAGAATCCAGCTGGAGCTGGTCCTTCTCTGGATGCCTCAGGAACCTCGCAGGGTCAGCCTTTGTCTACTGAAGCTGGCAAAATCTCCCGATGCCTCGGGATGGGTAGAGAAATACAGAACAGATGGGGAGAATTAGCGTAGTTGCCATTCGGGATAGGTGTACTGGAGTATGAGATTATGGGATGAGTTGTGTGTATGCCAGATTAAAAAGATGCGTCTTGAGCGTCTTGAACTGCTGGTATTCCATGATCTGCCATGCCTGCTTGCTATGGTGCATGCTATTTCTTGGTACATTGTATAATAAAGACTACAGGACGGGTCAGATCTTTTTATTACCAATACACCACAGTTATGGAATAGCCTTCTTGTTGGTGCTCGGGACACAGACGTGTCAGATTTTAAGTCTAGATGAAACATTATTTGTTAAGGCAAGTCTTTTATAAATACAGTAGCTTTTCCATAGGTAAAGGAGCAGGATTCATGGGCATAGAGGGTTGTTTTGTTTGTTTGTTAGGTTTGGCGATGTGGCTGGTTGCCTTACTTCCAAGGACACCCCCATGTCTGTGTTTTCTTCTGGTTCTGAAATTTTGACTCATTGCTAATCCTGCCAGAGTTTACATGTACATTGACCTTATGCATTACCAATTCTCTCTCTCCCTCTGTCTTCCCCCACCCTCTATGTTTAACTAGACATGGTACCTCCTGAGTTAACAGTGATCCTGCCCTGAGGACCAACCTCATCCATCCTGATGCCCTACCTCTGGTTCTCATTACATGGAGACCACTTACTGCTTCTGAGGATATTTACATGCTTTCTAAATAAAATCAATTATTATTATTATTATTATTATATAGTCTTCCTATACTCTTCTTTGTCTTTCAGCTGTTCCCTTTCAGGGGTCGCCACAGCGAATCATCTGCCTCCATCTAACCCTATCAATTCAATTCAGTTTTATTTGTATAGCGCTTTTAACAATTGACGTTGTCTCAAAACAGCTTTACACAATCAAAAGAATTATTTAAGTTTGTATGGAATGTGAATGTGTATGAATCAAAATGTTCAGATAGTCCCTGGTGAGCAAGCCGAGGGTGACAGTGGCAAGGAAAAACTCCCTGAGATGGTAATAGGAAGAAACCTTGAGAGGAACCAGACTCAACAGGGAACCCATCCTCATCTGGGTGAAACAGATATCAGGAAATGATCTGCATTTATACAGTGTTAGGTGGCAGACAGTTCAGCTATAATAGTTGATGTTAATTGATGTTAAAATGGAGTCCAGTAGTTATTGGAGACTCAGATAGACTTGTAGAAAGTTCCAGTCCTGAACTATCGAATTGTCAAGTCCTCAGAGAAACAGCTGACAACACCAGTCGAGGCCAGAACCATCTTCTAAGTAGATAGAATCATCCCCAGACACCAGACGCATCCCAAAGAGACACACGGGGCATCCATGCGACAAGACATCCAACCAGAAACGGGGCACCAGAATGGATCAGACAGGTCCGGAGGGCAGAGGGAGTCTGGATCACTGGCAGCTCAGGAATGACATGGGTAGCTCGACAGAGAAAGAGAGAGAGAGAGAGAGAGAGAGAAAGAGTGAAAGGGGGAGACACGGGGAGAGAGGAAAGAGAAAGAGGGGGAGAAAGAGAAGAGGAGGAGAGATGGCAGTTAGGTATGGTCACAGTCACAATGTATAATGTGAATGTATATTTACTGTAGAGTGCAAGCAGGGACTCCGGCAGGACTAACTATGACAGCATAACTAAAAGGGAGAGGCAGAAGGAAACACAAACATGAGGGCTCCCTGAGATGTAAAGCAAACAATCACCTCACCATCAACAAACCTGAGTGATCAAATGAAAGTGAGGAAGACAGCATCTAAACATACCAGTTCACCATAATACTCTACGTCCATGAGTCCCCCAGATCTGCTCCTTTACCTAAGGCAAATCTATTTATAAAAATGCTTGGCTAAATAAATAGGTTTAACACTAGACTTAAACACTGAGACTGTGTCTGAGTCCCGAACACTATTTGGAAGACTATTCCATAATTTTGGGGCTTTGTAAGAAAAAGCTCTGCCCCTAGCTGTAGTTTTCATAATACGCGGTACTGACAAGCAGCCTGCATCCTTTGATCGAAGTAGGTGTGGCGGATCGTAAGACACTAGCAGTTCGCTCAGATACTGCGGCGCGAGACCATTTAATGCTTTTTATGTCAAGAGTAGTTGACACAGGGAGCCAATGTAGTGAAGATAGGATAGGGGTGATGTGCTCATATCTTCTGGTTCTAATGAGGACTCTCGCTGCTGCATTCTGGACTAGCTGAAGCTTGTTTATGCACCTAACAGAACAACCAGACAGTAAGGCATTACAATTGTCCAACCTAAAAGTGATAAAAGCATGAACTAGTTTTTCTGCATCGTTTAGCGACAATATATTTCTTATCTTGGCAATATTTCTGAGGTGAAAGAATGCTATCCTGGTGATATTATCTATATGAGCTTCGAATGAAAGGCTGGAATCTATAATCACGCCGAGGTCTTTCACTGTTGCACTTGATGGAACAGAAAGGCCATCTAAAGTTACGGTGTGATCTAAGATTTTACTTCTAGCTGTATGCGGTCCTATGACTAGAACTTCTGTCTTATCCGGATTAAGCAGAAGGAAGTCAATTAGCATCCAATTTCTTATGTCCTGCACACATTGCTCAACTTTAGTAAGATGGTTTTTCTCATCAGGTTTTGTTGAGACGTATAGCTGTGTGTCGTCAGCATAACAATGAAAACGAATACCATGCTTACGGATTATGTTGCCCAGAGGAAGCATGTAAAGTGAAAAAAGCAGTGGGCCTAAAACTGAACCCTGCGGAACGCCAAACTCCACTAGAGAACATGCAGAATAATCACCAATTAAGTCTACAAACTGATAACGATCGGTCAACTATCCCCTGCATCCTCTTCTCTCACACCAACTAACTTCATGTCTTCTCTCACTGCATCCATAAATCTACTCTTTGGTCTTCCACTACACCTCCTGCCTGGCAGTTCCAAACTCAGCATCCTTCTACCGATATATTCACCATCTCTCCTCTGAGCATGTCCAAACCACCTCAATCTGGCCTCTCTGACTTTATCTCCAAAACATCTCACATGGGTTGTCCCTGTGATGAACCCATTCTTGATCCTATCCATCCTTGTCACTCCCAAGGAGAACCTCAACATCTTCATCTCTGCTACCTCTAGCTCTGCCTCCTGTCTTTTCTTCAGTGCCACTGTCTCTAAGCAGTAGAGCATCGCTGGTCTCACCACTGTCCTGTACACCTTTCCTTTCATTCTCGCTGATATATAGTATTATATATAATCTTCCTATACAATATATACATTTGACTAATGAGGACAGTTCCACTTTGAGACCATGAAGATGGCTTTGGACTGCATTGATAATAATAATATTGCATTGATGACAGTATCACCTCAAATGAAGGTCCTTTGAGTCCGGTTTCTCTTACGGTTTCCTTAAGTGTAATTTTTCCTTGCAACACCTCTGGCAATTAAGGATACACTTAGTTTTTTTTTTTAAGTGTAAATAAAATAATAAATTTAAGGATTAATAAAGTAATACATTAAAAATTTATATTTTTAAATTATTTTACAAATTCTTATTTCTCTATAGCTGGATTTTGAAAATATCCAATGGATATAAAAAAAATAAAGCATTTTAAATTAAATAGAATTTAGATTTTTATGCTACTTAAGTTAATACATGGTAACAGTGACAAGAAGGTAAATGCCTTAGGTAAACAGATTAGGAAAGATTAGTTAAAAAAGGGAAAACAGAACAGATGGATGCCAGAGAACTAACAGAAACATGCACTTTAAATAGACAAAATAATTAGACTAAATAAGGTTCAGGAGAAGACACTAAAGATCATGTGATGTCAGGTGCAATGCATCCTGGAAACTGAAGTTCGGAACAAATGTCAACATAAGAGTCCTACAGAACACAAAAACGAGAACATTCAGGGGAAACCATAAACGTACAGTAGAAAATATCCTTTTCTGCTATCCTCAGTAAATAAATGACACACAATCTATGTGTTAAAAAGAGTCCTCATACTCCCAGAACCACTCTGTCACAATTTGAGCCCTGGAATATGTCTGTGGCATCACGGACAGAAGAATATTGCTGAGCCTAGATCTGACCAGTGGAAACAATCGAAGATCGCACATGCATGCGTAATGTGTGTACTGCTTCATGTACTTTACTTCTTACCCTGACATATCCATTTCTCTGAAATAGGATCAATCTGAATTCATTGGGGAAATGACCTTTTTTATTGCTTCGAAGTTTAAACTTTATGCTTCTGAGCAAATTCTAGGCTTGTTTTTTTATTTATTTTTTTTAGCCACTAACAAGTGGTTTTCATGTGGACACATATCTGTTTAGTTCCAATCCAATGTAGTTCTCCTTACATTGTACTTGTATTATAAATGCTCTTACTTTGACTATTAAACATACTGTAGAAATGAGTTATTTTCTTGATTGATAGATAGATAGATAGATAGATAGATAGATAGATAGATAGATACGTTTAGGTTTTTGGAATTTTATTTTTTTATTTTACATAATAGTAAATTATGTAAAATAATTTTTTTTAAATATTATATGCAAAATATTTCAAGCCTGTTTTTTTGTTATTTGTTTTATTTATTTATTTATTTGAATACCAAACCCTGCACAAGAAAGTAAGCAAATTTGTGGAAAGTTGACTTTAATGGAAAGTGTGAAACAAAAAAGGTGAACAAGCAAGGGTGCTGAGCACAGACGAAGATTAAGAAGATTGTTAACCAAACACATTTTAAAAATTTAGGAGAACTTTACAAGAAGCTGGAGTGAGTCAGTGCATCAAGAGCCACAATACACAGATATCTTCAGGAAAAAGGCTACAACTGCTGCATTTCTAGTATCAAGCCACTCCTGAACTAGAGACAACTTTAGATGTGTCTTACCTGGGTCATTGCTCAGTGGTCCAAAGTCTTCTTGTCAGATCAAAGTAAATTTTACATTTTATTTGGGAAATAAAGGTCCCAGAGTCTGGAGGATGGGTGGAGAGGCACAGAAGCTAAGGTTGTTGAAGTCCAATGTAATGTTTCCACAATTAGTGATGATTTGGGGTGCCATGTCATCTACTGGTGTTGGTCTAATGTGTTTTATCAAGTCCAAAGTCAACTCAGCCATCAACCAGTAGATTTTAGTGGATTTCATGCCTCCATCTCATGACAAGCTTCATTTCCTTTTCCAACTGCACTTATGATCTGCCCAGAACTACTAAGCACTGTGTCAAAACTACCAATAACTTGTTTGCTAAATATGATGTTTGGCCAATCAATTTGCCTGAACTGAATTTCATAGAAAACCTATGGGATATTGTCAAGAAACAACAATATTTGCA
This sequence comes from Channallabes apus, assembly GCA_030522415.1. NCBI lineage: Eukaryota > Metazoa > Chordata > Actinopteri > Siluriformes > Clariidae > Channallabes > Channallabes apus. Next base: position 23,891,921 of record CM060109.1, read on the forward strand.
TTGCAAGGTTTGTTTGTTTGTTTGTTTGTTTGTTTGTTTGTTTTAATGTGCTTGGGAAATATTAAGCTTGAAATGCCTTTAAATATTTCACTTAACATGTAAAACTTTCTGCTGCACCATGTGTATTTATTATTATTATTATTATTATTATTATTATTATTATTGTTGTTGTTGTTAATAATAATAATAAATTCACCAGTGTAGTAATCTGTGCACTTACGCATGAATATGATCTACTTCTTATGTGTTTTATTGAACCACAACAACACCATGACACTGGGAGAAAGACAGGGAGATCTGGAGTGGTTGTCAGGTGAATTGAGGCAATATGTGTGATCATAAAAGCAAAGGTAGCTCATCTGTAACCACATTGATCCTTGTGCTGTATAAACCCAACAAAATGGGTTTTGACAAGATTTGTCCTTACAATGGTTGTTAGTCTCTGAGAAATTAATCCAATTGATACCTTCCCCAAGTACAAACACATATATGCAAATCCATAGCAATCTTCTAGATTTAGCTGTGCTTCTGGAAGTGAATTGAGGGACATAAAAACAAAGGCAGAAGAAAATGTGCCCTTTGGACTTAAGGATAATCTCTTGTCATAAACATACCCATCTCTTCCATTACCATGGAAAGACACACCCAGACCCACCCACATACACTCCCTTCACCTCACTTTCTATCACAAATGTCTTTTTTTTTGTGCACGTGCATCCTAGCACAGTGATTACACAAGGAAATAGTATCTCATTGGATAATTTACTCCTTAATCAAGCTTGGAAATGTGGATGCACACAGTTTACAGGAAACCAACGTTAGACAACTGCAATGAGAACACATAAGTATATTGGAGTAGACAAAAAGAACTTGCCTGTTAAGTAATGAAAGACTGGGAGCAAAGAACAAGACTGACAAGCTAGTTTAGTGTTTCATGGGCTACCATTGCTTTCCACATTGTTTGTGTAAGCCAGGCTCTGTGATGTGTCCAAAGGTATCACATGTCCCTGGGTTCTCGTGGTGTGTGTGTGTGTGTGTGTGTGTGTGTGTGTGTGTGTGTGTGTGTGTGGTGTGGTGTGGTGTGTGTGTGTGTGTGTGTGTGTTGATTACCAATGGACCAGCGCTGCTCTGTAATCAGACAGGTCAGAGAAAAACTTGTTTTAAAAGCATGTATTGTGTTTTTGTTTTTGTCACACCCCTATACATACATATATATATATATATATATATATATATATATATATATATATATATATATATATATATATATTTACACACATGCAGATATAAAGTTTCCTTTAAACATTTTGGTAAACACAGATCAGAGTTACACAGTGGAGATTGTCTAAGCAGATGAGCCTGTTTCCTAACAAGGTAGCGGAGCTAAATAGCAATTGTGTAACTATTGTGAAAGGGGGGTAGAAAAAGACGTAACAAGTGACCAAGTCATAAACAGACTTTTAGTAGAACAATATGTGCATTCTGTCATTTTCAATTTCAAATCTGATGACTTGTTAAACTCAGCCCAGGCTGCCCCTGGAGTTTTCCTGTTTGCTCATTTCCTTGCCAAGTACTAATAGCATATTGTGACTTCATGGGTAAAGACTATATAAGATCCCCACGATATCATTGTCATCCTATTTTATGTTCTTGTCTTGGATGGGAGCTGATGAATTGGATCCAAGGTGCTAAGGAGCACTTTATAATAGCAACAAAAAATTGTTATGGTAAAAGATGCACTATCATAGAGAGTGTGTTGATGTTCCACTTCTTTGACTTAAACTTTATCAATTTACTGATATTCTCCAGGGACGCAGAGATAAGACACATAGTTTATTGTGTATGTTACCATGGAACAGCATGGTGATGTGAACACAAGAAAAATTTATAGCATAATGTTCAATCTACTATATCCACTTTATACTGGTCAGGGTTGCAGTGATCATCAGAGACAGCCTTGGACTAGCTCAGGTTATGGAGGAACTGCTGCCTATTCAGCATCTTCTCCTGACACTGTTGTATTGCAGTGGGAAGTTAAGTGGGTAGTAGATGTGTCTGCCAGGCCGGTTAGGAAAAGAAAGCTGAGCTCCTCTGTGGCATAAAGAACAGCAACTAAAAGAGGGTTTGGTTGTGCGGTGCTGTGGAGGCCAGAGAATGAGTGGCCGAGTAAAGGAGGTGGCAGAGGTCATGGGCCAACTGAGCTGTTAGTGGCAATTCAAAAGCTTGTTGTTAACGTGCACAGCTAATACAGCTTTCTCACACTCAAATATCCTGATGTATTTTCAGTGGCTTCGATTAGATAGTCTACCAGTGGAATATTTTGAAGGCCTCTTTCAGAAAGGAATATAACCATGCAGAAGTTATTGCACTGCAAGGTGGTATCAAGGCCAATTTGGTAAAACAAAGCTACACTTAAAGGGCACCTATTATGTTCATTTTCCATTCATGCATTTTGTCCTCTTTAAGGTTTTCCTATTGGCCAGCACGTAACCAAACCAAATATAAATGTTTTCCCCACTGTGACCTCATATAAGAAAAGCCTCCTGCCTTGACTTGTTGCTCAGCTCTGTTGTTCTCTAATGGTGTGTAGCTCAGCAGTAGTTCATTAACAAAGACACAGAACTTGGGCTTTTGAAGGAGGAGTGAAAGAAAGGAAGTTTAAGGTATGAAATAGTGCATTAACTAAGTTGCAGTTCAGTTACAGCATTAACAGACACATTTTAAGGTATCACTAGAATGCTAAATAGTAAAACATTTTGTCTGATATTTTGAGGATGCTGGTGTCTGGGCAGGTCTCTGGCACCAAGAATTCATGAGAGATTTAATGATTTCTGGTGGAAGTAAGTGGAGTGATATTCTGGTCCAGAGTACTTCCCATTAAATTAATTATAGCACCCAGACCTCAAGGACAAATATCTTAGAGTGAGTTGCCTTAGAAACCACAAAATCCAAGGGACTGTGTCTATCTCTTCATCAAAACAACTGACTAATACAGGGTGACACAGAATAACGGGAACTTTTGAATTTATTCGTACAGAAGGACGCCATCTAAAGGACGTAATTTAAAAAAAAAAGATAAATTCCATCAATGTTTCGTAAATGATAAGTTTTAGGTTTCAATTACTATGAATAAAATTAATTTCTTTTATCACTTCTAGTTTTATTGGATTGTAAAAAAAAAAAAAAAAAAAAAAGTTCCCGTTTTTTTGTGTCACTCTGTATAAGGACAGTCTCAGCAGCAAGTAACGAGACAGAACTCTTAATTTTACATACTGTATGGAAACACTGGAGCTAATAGTAAATCATGAAAAGAACCGTTTGAATCCTCACAGACGTGCTGCTCTGACAAAAGACAGATCAGCCTCAATCATGAAGGCAGTCACAGAAATGAAAGTGGTCACACATATGAAACTTTTCTGGTGGGACTTTGGGCAGTGGAAACCCGAGTAATAAAACTAGTAATGATTCATCTCAGAACATTTTAGTGTTGTCTAAATGCTCAGTACTTAGTCTTGAGTCTGGGAATAGTGAAGTAAGTTAGGGATGTTTTTTGGTGTTGCCATCTAAGCAGTCAGCAGGGCCACCTTTAGTGAAATACCATCAGTCAAAAAAAAAAAAAAAAAGACAAAATATACCTTACCTTTTGATATCCATTAATGGGCAAATGGGTGGAGAAACAGAGCCTTGCTCTTTTACCACAAGCTAACTAGCATAGCTTTAGCACATCTAAAGTGCTAAGGTGGCTAACATTCATTTATATGCAAACATCATTTCACATTTGAGACACCCCAGTGCACTTGTCACTCAAATCGCCACACCCCTATTTATGCATAATTGTATGGCATAATGTAGTCTTAAATGATGAGTTATGTAAAACTTCAACCTGCCATAAATGGCAAATCTAGCGTGTAAGTTTGGACATTTTAACATGGAGGGTATATGTGGATTTAATCAATTTTGGACACAGTAACATTCAAGTAACTTCACTTTTTTTGCACTTCAGATCCTTGGTCAGGCTCAGTGTGAAATGGCAAAATGGCTGACTGGACGGAAATTCCTGAACATACGTAGGAACCAGTAGACAATCGGTTTGGAACAAAAGTCCAGATTGAGTTTGGTCTGTTACCACAATGACCCCAACCAGGCAAAAACATGTAGCATCATAACAGTATCATATTGGTGCAGTGACTCTTATTGTTAATGTTTGATTAAGACATTTTCTTCACTTTTTTTGCAGTAAAATGACCAAGGCACAACTTACTGTGTCTATCAAGACATCATTGACAGATTTAATACTCATTTTTCCCACCACATTAGATGCAATCTTGATGGAATTGTTTCTACAGTACATGTCACAATTTGAACAATTGCTTTACAACTGCATGCTGTCAAAAGCTAGTTTCATTAAAATGTCTACATCAAATTCAGCCCAACCTTAACTAAAAGAAGAAGCTGTCAACCACACCCACATGGAAAGAACCTATATGAGGATATATGCGCATATATGAAACCTATATGCAGTATATATGTGCATATATCCACACCTATATGAGGATATATGCGCATATATGAAACCTATATGCAGTATATATGCGTATATATCCGCACCTATATGAGGATATATACGCATATATGAAACCTATATGCAGTATATATGCATATATATGATAATATATATGCTGCATATATACGTATATATGCCACATATAGGCAACATTGAGGTGCATATATGTGCATATACAGGCCATATAGGTCTCCTGTATTGCTTCTTTATATCCACATATAAGCCCTATATGTACATACAAGATATGTCTCCTTTCGCAGGATCTGGTCATTTTAGCTCATATCTCACTTTGGCAACTGTCATACATGATGCTTAGTTCATATTGTCTATTATCAAGGCAATAACTAAGAACTAACTTTAAAAAAAATGCAAAAAACTTATGTGCGAACACATGAAATTGGTATCCTAATTGCCCACATACAGTATATGAGGATATATGCACATATATGAAACCTCAGTCTCCGTGAAAATCTTTTTGAAACACGTCACTAAAATTAACTGAAATGAGAAATGTTGTTGGTCTTTCGGCTGCTCCCGGCAAGGGGTCGCCACAGCGGAATATCCAGTCCGCACTACAACTTGGCACAGGTTTTACGCCGGATGCCCTTCCTGACGCAACCCTCCCATTTTATCCGGACTTGGGACCGGCACTGTATCCAGTGGCTGGGGTGTGGGCACTGGCTGGAATCGAACCCGGACCACTGAGCCACCAGTGAAATGAGAAATATATCTATATATCTTAAAGTGTCTACTTTTAAATGATGCAAGTCACATTGAAAACAAATATTCTCAGTTTATGTAATCCGTATAAAACCAAGGAGAGGCACAGAATTTCTGTCGCACTTATCTGCTAATGACCCGAGGCAGGACACGCCCACACGCCAATCACACGGAAATCAGTCAGGGTAATTTACATACTAGGCCACGCCCCCGGACACCGGCCTGATCAACACACACACACACACACACACACAGAGAGACAGGTTTGAAAACACTCAGATTCAGTGAGTTTTCTGCACGTTTTGGAAGATGGCACGCGCTTACACATCCGAGGAAACTCCTGGAAAGTGGGAGGAGTTTACATTTACCTCAGAAGAAGACTGTGTGACTTCGACGACGAACAGGAGCATTTTGAACAGAGAATAGACCCATGCTACACTGGGTAAGTTATTAAGTCTTATATAACTCGTATTCTGATAATATTAAACTAATATTAGTAAGTATTTTCCTCACTACAGCTAGCTCTTGTCAGCTTGTGTGACACATTGGCTTTCAATGCCATTTATATAGTTTAGGTAAATCATGCTAACATGCTGCCTCATGTAGCACAAACATGATATTTCCCGGTGGCTAAGCTAATGCCTTATGTAGTTTACAGATGTTTATAAATGTTCTAATGTATTTCACCTTGTTTTGGATAGCTTTAGATTACAGTTGCTAATATGTATTTGGCTTTGTTTTGGTTAGCTTATAACACTGCTATCGGTAATGTTATTTAGCACAAACAAGCTAGTTCCAGGTGGCTAAAATACTGCCTTATGTAGCTAAGTGATGCTTATGAATATTTCTTTGGTGTAAATGTATATAATCCCTTTTGTTTAGCGTGTATTTACAAATGCCTGATAAGATGTAATTGTTTAGAATGTGTTCAATATGTGTGTAATGTCCAATGGATAGTTTTTGCTAATGTCTCAGTTGTAAATGTTTGAGATCCACTACATGGTCTGTTGTCCATCAACAGATATTTGCCCAGCCTATTGCCCATCAAAAATACAGAGGGGCACAAAAATGTATACACACTTTCACAATTGTTATCTATGGCCTTTTTTTAAAACTCAAATTGAATTATGGCAGCAGTGTGTAGTATTATCTATCACCATCATTGATGCTGTCATGTGACCTACAGAAGACAGGTGTATATTTTTCATGTTGAAGTGTGGATACATTTTTGGTCATCTCTGTACTGTATATATTGTGCATCCATATTAATTGCACATCCATTTACTCTGAACAGTATAGGCTAACATTTTTCTATTTATTTGTTTTTAAGAATGTGTCTGCATCACCCTTGCCTTCACCAGCCCCTCACATCAGGACACGCAAGCTCCGTTCAGATGGACCTCTTGTATTTGTGAAGTGGATGGACACACGAGAAGTATCTACATGTTGTACCATCCATTCTGCTTATACAGTAGACGCGGTGAAGATGAGGGTGAAATTACAAGGTACATGGACTACAAAGACATTTCCTGTGACTGCGTACAACCAGCACATGGGGAGTTGATCACTCTGATCAGCTATTACAATACTATACTACACAGCACAAAACAATGAAGTCGTACAGAAATATTTCTCTACACTGCTTGGACATTGCTCCAACCAATGTTTACCCTTCATATATGTTTTGTACAGTTTTTTTTTTTTTTTATCTTGCACTGTTTTACTCTGAATGTCCGTCTTTTTTCAGTTTTTATTTTGTACTGTTCCTGTTGCAGTTTTACCCTGCATGTATCTTTATCATTAATCTGCATTTATACATAAAATCCTATTAACTATTGGGACGCTAAACATGAGAATCAGTATGAAACATGAAAAGTTTCTAAAAGTTGCCAATAAATTAATATTGTGATGTGAAATTATTTTTCAGATTGAAGTTATAAAGGGCTCTGGGGTGTTTTGCCAGGCAGAAGCGTGGAGAGCAACCCGCCTTGCCACCTCTGCTACTGCCATGGTACGGAATCTGCTGCTGGGCTCCTTCGAATTGGAGACTGGACCAAATTAAAAAGGTAGCCATTATTGGTGAGTAAATGCATAATGCATTGAGAAGGGAAAAAAACATTATAAGTTCACCACTTTAACCATAGCCTACTTGTATCAATGTTTATTAGCCATCAATGGAGACTGCATAAGGTAGGGCACCCATTATTGTTACTGTATCTGCTTGGTACCTATAATACTAATTCATCGCTTGCTCACTTCTTAATCCTACCTTTCCTCTTCTAAAGCCACATTTCTGGGGTATTGCGCTGTAGGGTGTGTAGTCCTCTATTCTGTAGAACATATAGTGTTGCAAATAACCTCGTGGCACTAATTGTTGTCGTCTGAAGTTTTAATAAATAATAATTTATTATTATTATACTGTCTTATTATTTTTGTCTTCTCTAGATGCTACATTGAAGAAGTGGTCGGCAGCCACCCGAAGGCAGATAGGCACATCTATCAATTCAAAGCTCACAGAGCTGGGAAGATCCACAAAATATATTTTTTTCTTCCTGTTCAGTTTTTTGTCATGTTTTTGTTCTTTTACTAGTTGATTGTTCTTAAGAAAATAAAAAAAATTTATTTCTACATTTTGGGCTTTTATTTATGTTGTCTAGCAGCTATGGATTTTTTTTTACTAATCTAGGTAAACATATAGGTGCATATATGCACACATATATACATGCATATATGTACCTATATATGTGCATATATGTACATATAATATAGGAAAACGGCCAATTTTATATATGTCACATATACTGTATTACTATATAGGTACATATATGTACGCATATATGCACGCATATATGTACATATAATATAGGAAAACGGCCAATTTTATATATGTCTATATAGGTACATATATGCACGCATACTGTATATGCACGCATATATGTACATATATGTACATATAATATAGGAAAACGGCCAATTTTATATATGTCACATATATTAAAAACCTATATCAAAACCTATATTAAAACATATATGTTTATATAGGTTCTTTCCGTGTGGGCATAGGCAGTAAGACTCATTCTTAGTATGACAACTTATTTTAGCCCTAGTGGTGCACAGGCACGCTTGTTATCCCCAGAATTCTTGTAACAAAACTATGTTTTAACATGCACACCTACTTAACCTACACACACACAACCACTTGTCTTACTATCCTTGTGAGGACCTTCCATTGACATATGTACTGTATTAATGCTGAAATGATTGCTATGCATGCACCTAAATCTAACTCCAACCCTAACCTCATTAACCAAAAGGACCTTATTTTTGCTTCTTTAGTTTGTTTCTCTTTCAATAAAACCTGTGGTTTTGCTTGTGGGGACCAGTCAAAAGTCCCCACAAGGTCTAATCTCTCTCTCTCTCTCTCTCTCTCTCTCTCTCTCTCTTTATTACCATATTTTGGTTTTATGCTTTGTTTGTGTGTCTCTGTGCAGAAATATTTAGCTGATCATGTGTGATTGTAACGTCGGGCAGCAACACCCAATTATTACCCTAAGAGGAGCCTTCTATTTAGGCTTATTCTATGGCTACTATATTTACCCAGGCATGCCTTGATGCTGCCGCACTGAAGGCCTGACTCTAGTGTTCAGAGAACCTGCGCCCCACCACATTCCTCTCTGCCCATAATGGAGGACTCAGTCTGGCCGAGAGATCCACCGACTCCCAAAAACAGAGTCGCACAGTGGTGTGCAATCCTTCTAGCATAACATGCAGAGCTTGATCTGAAAAGCATCTGGTTTATTACACCGTAATGCTGTTTGATCAGTTGAATTGTGTCATCTACAGTAAACATACTGTAATCAAGTTCAAGGAAAAAAAGAGACATTTCAGATGCCCAGTATTGCCATTCTCATACACATCTAACACTCACAACAGCTAACATAATTCTCGAGTCTGCTGGTAGTGTTACTTAAATATGAATAGGGTTGAAAGGAAAACTCATCCCATACAGCCAAGCAAATACAGTCCTGTATTAGTGATGTTTCCAGATGCCTTTAATAATGCAGAGGGTTTTCATTCAAAGTTGAAGGTTTGAGCAAAGAACATCAGAATGAACATAAAAAGGAGAGGAGGAAGGTGAATCCAGTAATTCATCACTTGGTTTAAAAAGCACTCATTCTCAGGTCATGAATAATTTGGCAACACAACACTAATTTTGCATTAGACTAACGATTCACAGCCAAGGAATACTTTCCAGCTCTCATGGGCTGTTTAGCCTGGTGTAATTTTTTTCCATTAAGTAATGTTTTTCCTTTTTTCCCATGGTGCATGGTTCATGGTGAATATAGGTCATATGGAGGAGCCTGGCGAAGCTGTGCAGGGACTCCACAAGCAGCAGGGCTTCACGCCACGGCGCTATTAATTCAGGCCTCGGCAGCTTTAATATTTGATTTCGCTGATGGACTGCATCTGTGCTGCTCTGCGATGCAAACATTATTATACGTACTAAGTGGCTTAATTGTAATTAGAGCTGAAAATTTAATTAAACCCAACAATAAAGCAGATCGCTGAGAGTTTTTCCATCCACCTCTCCTCCCTAATGCGCTCGGTTAACTCTTTGTCCTCTCTGGCTATCACATGTCCCATTTTTAGATGTATACAGGATACAAGAATATAACACTTTATGTTTAATATTTATAGCGATACTAAATAAAAGAGCCCAAATATGTTTATTTTCTTTCGCGTGACCTAATTTTTAAATTATATATATTTAATACTGTTCTTTTGAATATTGTATTAATGAAAAGAAGAGGATTATTTGACTTTCCCACAAAATTTTAGACCTACTTCTAGTATTTGAAAAAAATGCTTATTTACACACACACACACACACACACACACACACACACACACACACACATACATAGACACACAAACATTGAAACACACTGGCCATCTTACCAGCCCGTCTGTTGTGTTATATTATTTATTAGACGCGAGGCCCGTTAGCGAGGCTGCTGCAAGGCTGGTCTGTAAACAGCACGGTGTTGGGGCGACATGCTTTTGCACTCTGCTTACAGGCCCTGTGAGGCTGATCAGGGCCGAGGTGAGGCGACAGGCTGCCAAATATCGCCACCACAAATCCCTTCCCCTTGCTGACAGCTACAAATAAAGGACACTCCATTAAATGAGTTCCCAATGACTGGCTGAAAGGATAGAATGAAACTTCCTCTTCATAGACAAGGTATTACAGTAAAATAATCTTTATGTAAATCACTACTTGCTTTAGTCAATGATAGCTGTTTATATATACTGTATCATGTCTACTGTATGTGATCAGTCAGAAAGGAGATTTCTCCACTCAGGCATGACCACATGTTACTTTCCAGATGTGTCACTGCTGTCCTCTTGTATTTCATCGTTCTTTTCCCTACCTCTGGATGCACCTCATGACTCCTGGGTGAATTACAGGAAAACAAGCAAACACCAAAGAAATAAACAATGAATTATTCTGTAGAATAAAAATGCATGTTCAGACCTTTTTCTTGTCTTGATGGTCAAAGTGAATGTAATAATTCAGGCCAAAAACAAACAAGACTATATTCACATCCAACAAAGACATTTCAGCTTGTTTCCTTTTACTTTGCTTCATTAAGTATTTTGGGAATCCTTCTACATCATAGTAATAATGAATCCAATGTTAACACGTCTTCCTGAGTGATGGACCTGCCAAGCCATTAAGAAATAAAGGGCAATATGTGGGAGTATAATAGTAACTCTATATTCACCCAGCAGCAGTACTATACCACTGCATTCCCTAATGCCACACAATTTATCAATTATGCGTTGTTTAAAATACTGATGCTCAGATTGAACTCCCACACACCACATGCTATACAGGATATCTTCACTCCCTAGGGTCCAGCTATAGCTCAGCAAAATTTTGTCTTTTTTTCCATCCTTTGCGTGACACTTTTCCTTAACAAAGAACAGAGGAAAATGCCTGAGCTGATCCACGTCACATATTCTTGACATGACATTATACCATCTAAGGCTCGGTGCGCATTACTATGCATTTCTACATACTGTATAGCTCCACCTCTATCTTTAAACGAAGCACAGTATTTGTTGCCAGACTGAAACCAGAACTATTTGTACTTTTGCCACGCATTTCATTGCATAGCGTTATTCATAAATGTTGTTCATAAATATTGTTCATAAAAGTTTTATGTGAGCAAACGGTAAAGTCTATCAGAAAAAGAATTATATCATCAGCATTAGTATATTTTTATTTGAGTGAAACAATACTATGTCTATTTTGTGGGACTAATCAATCATCACTCTTTCCAGCTCATCCCTTTTCAGTACTCTGGAGACAAGGGTTAACAATTTCAGCATGGGTACTTAGTCACACTGGATGTGATTTGGCTGTGACGGTAATGACAAAATATGAGATTCCTTACACTGTCAAGCTGTGCTGCACTTGTCCAGCAGAAATGTTCAGACAATCGCTGGTGAACATTTGGGCAGTCAGGACTGAAATGAGCTAGATGCAGCATCGGGAGTGAAAGTGAATTGAATGTGACCTGGCAGTATCATGTGCATGTTTGCAGGAAGCTGTGGGAAGCCCTGCATAGCTGGGTTTGGTACAGGGCAGTGGGGCATGGACCTGCACATCTGCTGGCAAGCTGCAGTATCAGCAACCTCTGCTTTCACCCCACTGAGCTTCACTGATTTTAAAAATGAAAAGCATGAGGAGGCAATATAGGCTGCTGCATTAATTCAACAACACTAGTTAAGTTGACCTGAATAAGTACCTTTTTCATTTTTGCTTCATCATGCCATCTGTCTATTTCCATCCACCTCCTTAACATGGTAAAGCCTTGAGGTTTGGTGTTTGCAAATTTGAGGTATTTTGCCTTGAGGTATTGTTCATCTTCCTTCATCTGCTGCTCTCATAAAAGTTTATAGCATCATCCTCAACCAGGCAGAGAGCCATGATGCCTGAACTGAAGAACAGTGCATGTGGAGGGTCCTGCAGCCTGGCACATTCAAGTGTCTGAGAGAGCGAGGGCATGCGGGTTGAGTGTCACCAGGTTAGTTCAGCATCTGCTCCCATCACACATTCCATTATTGAAGTGAGTGCTGGATTTCACTTTTATTGGATCGTTAACTCAACCTGGCAGGCAATCAGTGTGGATGGCCTCCATGCCAGGATCCCCAGTTCCTCACACTGAAGACCTTTTTGCTCAACATGGTGATTCTACAAAAGCTTCTTTTGATTTTAATGCTATCATTGAGTTACATCAACCATGTTCAAAAACAAATGTCCTCCACTACAATAATATTTCAGTCCAACATGTAAACCTGGTTACAGGAAGTGCCAGAGCATTAGTTTTATAATGAATCTAAATTTGAACGGTTTGCTAGAGTTTTTCAAAAGAAAGGCTAAAAATTCTCACCATAAATGGAATTTTTTATGATTTTCCAAAGCACAAAAAGATGTTAATTGCCATTGTTGTATTTTGATTCTCTGAGGTTTTGTTTTTTTACTGCAGTGTATTATACTCCAGTAGGAGAAAACCTACTGATTGCTTCCCATTAATTTAAAGTGGCTGTAATGAACAGCTATGAGTGGTATGATGTGGTCACTAATTAGCAGTCACACCAATGATGATGGGTAGTTAGTAATACAATAATACTTTTTTTTTATGGGATGAAACCTCTCAAAGATCCTGAACTGATGTGCGGCACTCCTGACGAGGACACACCTGCTGTAATTATAATCAGTGTTATATAATCTTTACAGCGAGGAAGAGTACACGCTGACATCTAAAATCCTGCATGACCTTATGAATCCTGTGCGCAATATATCATGTAACCTCAATATTGGCAATGTATGAACGTGAGCTTTTTTTATTCTGAGTTTACTTAAGTATAACTTAGTGCTCATGTGGGAAGATTTTGTTTTCCTTAGATTTGTTTGAAACAAACCTCAAAAATATACATGGCGTCCTGAAGAGCATTTTATTCAAACTGACAGCCTCCAACCCTCAGACAGAAATAATATGTACAAATGGAGGGCAGCGTAGCAGTGAACTGGATTAGCCAGTAATGTGATTTCAGATGCCAATAGGTCATGGCCCTTATTTATACAGTAAATTAATGTGATCTTATATGTTATTAAATTGGCGAGAGAAAGAGGAAGAGAGATGACAAGTTGAATCTTTGCAGGGATGTTGCACCTGAAAAGCATCACTGTTCATGGAAAGCATCACAACCAAAGCCCTGGCTGCTCTATTGACAGTAGCCAGATGCATGCCGTGGATCGAACAAGAACTTCTCTCGGCGCTTCATGCCGAGGGAGTGACAGAAGCCAGCTGAGTGGAGCCACAGTGGCACAAGCTCTGTCTAACTTCTACATAGATTACTACAAATCACTCATCAGGTGCAACACTTTTTCCTTCAACCCTGTGCATTGTTTAGATTCATTTTAAAGACCTGTACCATCGAACCATTATATTGTTAATATGAAGTATCAATTCTGATGTATCTGACTGACTCATTCATTCTGACACTATTCATATAAGTAACCCTGTGAACAATTGAATTGTCGTGTCCTCAAACTGCAAATAAAGGCTTATTATTATACTGTCCCTGCGCTTTATAGTGCAAGTACAATATCCTGGTATACCAGAGTTAATGATCAGATCTAATGTTGAACTTGCTGTCCCTCCCAGTTTCAGTTAAGACTAAATGAGGACACAGTATGGCAATACAGCAATTTTATTAGCCATTGAGGGGGAAAAAAAACTTGTAAAAATGGTCCTCCTGACCCCATGTGCTTAAAGCCTCTGTTTATGAGCTTTTCAAGGTTTCCTTTAGTTTGTAATAGGTGCTAAGTCAGTATGTTTTATGTTTTATTACCATATGAGGAGCACAGTGTTGAAGGCCACTTCACTTAATAGATGCCCTGCTTTATGGGACCTTAGTTGGCATCACTCATTGTGTCACTAACTGGCATTTTGATCCCTGCCACTTCAAAGATAAAGCTTTTTTCAAAGATGCCTCATAATGCAGTTATATACACATCTCTCTCAGCCACTGTCCCATGACAGATCAACGGAATTATTACCAACCTAGAGGCTCCAACAGTACTCCAGTGCTTTTATGTGTGTATTTATTGGTGACCGAACAGACACAAGCACATCCAGCATTAGCTTTTAGTCCATTTTTCATGTCACTTAATGTAACATGAGATTATTATCATATCAAGGATTCAAATTAATTTATAATAACAGTGCTGTTGCAGCCCATCTGTAGTCTGCAGTTTCAGTGGCTCTATTTGTGGTGCAGTCTGAGCTACTTTTCTATCAACCACAGTTTTTCTTAATTACTGTCAGCTCAGGCCGGTCTGACCATTCTCCTCTGACCACCCACAAAAATCGCAGCTCAGCGCACGTCTTTAGTGTTTCACACAATTCAGTGTAAACTCTGTAGACATTTGTGTGTGTGAAACTCTCAGGAGATCATCCGTCTCTGAAATACTCAAACCAGCCCATCTGGCACCAACAACCATACCGCAGTCAAAGTCAGTGAGATCACAACTTATTCCAATGTTCAAAGTGAGCATTAAACTTGACCTTTGTCTGGATGATTTTATATGTTAAGCTGCTGCCGCATGATTCGATCGATGAAAATTGCATATACAGTATAAAAACCGTATAGAAACCAGGGAGTGACTGCAGTGTGCATCATCAAATAAATAAATAAATAAATGAATGAATAGGCCGTTCTGGATATACATTGTCGAAATGAGCTTTAATACAAACTGTATGCACACATATTGAATCACGCAGCTATTATGGTCTCGCTACGTGGAAATGATTAACGATGCATCGTAATCGTGCATTATTAAGACATACCATGTTAGCTGTTATTACACTGTGCACATGTAATTAGATCAACAGTGACCAGGCCTCCTTCATGAGCTTTCATTAGCCGTTCATTTTAGAATGGAAGTCAATGGAGGAGGCAGGCAATGAGAATCGATGAGGTCATTGGCTGTGATAACATGGCGTGTCTGTTTGCCTGCTGCACTGTCTGCCTGTCGTTTAATTCCCTATTAAAGTCATAATGTGTGGGAAAGCATCATGTGGACTGTCCTACCACCCTATTGATGACAGTCATATGCCTTCCCACTATAAAACAAAAGCGAGTCATTAAGCCAAAATGAGAGCCAAGTCATTTAACACTACTTAACGGCTGCTTTTTATTTTTACTGCAATCGTAAAAATAAACGTGCACTTTACAGCATTATTGTTTTTAAACAGCCACTAAAAAGTAATGATAAAGGTGAGCAGAATATCTTATGGATGTCATTTTTGAGCCAAGATGGCATTTATAAAAAGCTGATTCTCACGCTAGGGTTGTCAAAAAGTTGTTAATGAGTTATGCATTTAAAAAGGTCATTAAGCGATCAAGGACATGCTATTCATGGCCTACATGAGAGATAGTAATTAGACAAAGTCACATTTAACCCATCTGAATCATGCAAATATCTTAGTAAACATTAACAATGTACATCTGACTGTCCCTATTGCCCTACAGCCTTCATCTTAATGGTTTGACAGTAAAGGAATTGATAAGACAATCAGCAATGCAATCAATTTAACAGAGACAGTGCATTGATAAATGGCTACAGTATTCAATTCAATTCAGTTTTATTTGTATAGCGCTTTTAACAATTGACATTGTCTCAAAACAGCTTTACACAATCAAAAGAATTATTTAAGTTTGTATGGAATGTGAATATGTATGAATCAAAATGTTCAGATATTCCCTGGCGAGCAAGCCCGAGGGCGACAGTGGCAAGGAAAAACTCCCTGAGATGGTAATAGGAAGAAACCTTGAGAGGAACCAGACTCGACAGGGAACCCATCCTCATCTGGGTGAAACAGATAGCAGGAAATGATCTGCATTTATACAGTGTTAAGTGTTAGGTTCAGCTATAATAGTTGATGTTAATTGATGTTATAATACTTGATGTAAAATGGAGTCCAGTAGTTATTCGAGACTCAGATAGACTTGTAGAAAGTTCCAGTCCTGAACTATCAAATTGTCAAGTCCTCAGAGAAACAGCTGACCACACCAGTCGAGGCCAGAACCATCTTCTAAGTATAGAGAATCATCCCCAGACACCAGGCGCATCCTAAAGAGACACACGGGGCATCCATGCGATGAGACCTCCAACCAGAAACCGGGCACCAGGATGGATCAGACAGGTCCGGAGGGCAGAGGGAGTCTGGATCACTGGCAGCTCAGGAACCACATGTGTAGCTCGACAGAGAGAGAGAGAGAAAGAGTGAAAGGGGGAGACAGGGGGAGAGAGGAAAGAGAAAGAGGGGGAGGAAGAGAAGACTTCAGTAATACAGTATGTTCTGAGCAATTCTATAGAGATCTCTATTTATTAGGAATCACAAGCAAACAGTGACGTTCTAAGAAGTCATGTCGTAATAATTACACTCCTATTTCCAATGTATTTGCTTGTCATGGCTCTGCTTCCGTCCACCCACTCACTAATTATATAATACTCAGTGAGATTACTGAGTATGAGAAGCAAGCAGTATTTATTAGAGTGCTGTCTGATGTTGCCACTTGAGTGTCCGTACGGTAAGCGATTGACGGTCTGTTCAAAAGGAATCAGGAAGCAACGACATTAATCTTTTGAGGCCATTTAAGATGATGAGCATGTGACAAAATTCAACAGAAATCCACATAAATAAGAAATCCATATCAGTAATCAAATTTTTATTTCGTCAGGAATTAATTAATCAATCTGAAATAATTTATAATCATTTGGGAATGTAAAGGATCTTTGTAAATGTCCGTTTTAAATGGAATACGTGAGTAAGTGAAAGTATACAGAAAAGTAAATGTACAGTAAAAGGTTATCAGGTCTGGGCATCAAGTTTAGATAAAACATCCAGATAACTATTCATCAGTCATTGAAGAACACACCCAAAAACCTCATATAAGATGGTTCACAAAGGTCAGAATCATTAATGGCTTGTCAGAGATGGTTATCTACATCACCTTCTACTCCTCATCATCCTCCTGCAACTGCTTATCCTAAACGATCAGATCTGGTATTTACAGCAGTGTCATAAAGGTCCCTTTGCCAAAAATGCACCACACACACACACACACACACACACTTCCTCTTCACAACTCACAAAATGACGTTCATCACTATACTTCCCCTAAAATGCACTTTAACCAGGCTGATCTTTGAGGGAGGAGCAAAGCATCGTATCTATGGACACCCGGCAGATCACCTGATATCCTCCCATTTCCCATCATGCACATAAAGACCTGCCCCTGCACACCTCAGGGATGGGCACATAAATGCACCATTTTGCAGCTTGCTTACTGGACATATTCCTAAACGCACACACACACACACACACACACACACACACACACACACACACACACACACACACACACACACAAACACATCAATATGCACACATACTGTACAGAATGCAGATGAATGCAGATTGGTTTTAAGACACTTTAACATTTATGTTACCATTACAGTACTTAAATTATGACAAAGTGAACCACCTTCAATTCCAGCTTGTTGACGTGTTCCCCATCACACACACTGTGTCCCAGGAGCGTCTCCACACCGCTCAACAGCCAGAGGTGGAAGAGTCCTTGATGGCAGCAATCCAGACAAATCACTTGATTTTTCTTAGAAGACTCAAAACTGGCTAAACTAAAAGAGGAACTGCAAATAATGCCAGCTTGTCATTTTAGGTACGGTTACCTTCCAGCAAAGTTACCAAGTAATGTATGACACAATGGATGTTTTACAATAAATATATCCATGATATATTAAACAAATCAACTTGATAGCTTGAATAAACAAAACATTATGGAATATCTCTCACTAGAAAACAAATGTGAAAAACATATAAGCCTAATTTCTATTTTCAAGCTCACACAATTTATTAGATATGAATTGTTGTCAACAAAGTTATCTGACAAAAGAAAAAAATGCAAAAGAAAAAAATAATAATCGAGTTGAAGAAAATTTAGAAAATTTAGGCTTCTTTATATATTTAAAAAATCTTATAAAGGGAAATTTACCTGTATTCAAGATAGAGTACTTTTATTTGCTATGAAATTTTTTTGTCCATTTTTTCATTTTCTTTATGTTAGATCACACGCACATTAAATCCTACAAAACTGGGAATAGCCTCCTTCCTTTTTTCCATCCCACAATGATTTTTTTTGTTTGTTATTTATCAATGCTGGGCCCCATGCTGCCTGCAGGAGTGTCTTTCCATATTTAACGTTTCGTTAGTAGCCATCACTGACAGTACTGTTTGCTAGTTATATCTACAAACATGCAGCACTCACCTCTTGTTCTTCTCTCTCAGTGTTATAGCTTTCAGTAATTTACATCCCTGTCTAGCTGACCAGGAGCCACTGACTATGCTGCTAATGTTGTTGACCCACTTCCACTTCAGGGCCTGGAATTGGGTATTGGACATATAAAAGTTACATGCCATCTTAGTCATTATGGCCGCGTCATCAATAGCGCATTACATGAGAACTGCTCAGGTGTGCCGATTCTTGGTTAGCCTAACATTTACATTTAGGTAAATGGCAGACGCTCTTATCCAGAGCGACTTACTTTTTTTTTTTTATCTCATTACACATCTGAGCAGTTGAGGGTTAAGGGCCTTGCCCAAGGGTCCAACAGTGGCAACTTGGTGGTTGTGGGGTTTGAACCTGGGATCTTCCGAACCATAGTCCAATGCCTTAACCACTGAGCTACCCCTGACCCCTAACAGTGCAGCAGACACACAGACACATTCCTGAAACATTAAAGCTGTATGTGGCAGAAACTGCATATCACAGCACCATGGATGCTTCACACATTTACAACATTACATTTACTGCAGCTTTGATATACAGTAAGAAACATGGTGCCTCCAGCTGCTACAATTACCCATGGGCCACCACGATGTTGAACCTCCAGTAACTGCCTATATGCTCCGCTAAGGAACCATTTCAACATCTTGGTCTGAAACTGGTGTCTATGAATTGTATTTCATTCTTCTCTTAATGCAATATTGACCAGTTTTATCTAGATAAGAAGGAATTCTGTTTATAACTGTTTCCATGTTTCCCTTGTAACAAGAAATACATTATTAGTTGAGATGGATATAACACCCACAAGTGCATTAGGTCAATTAAATAACTAATGAAATAAATAATAAGCCAAAGTTCTATAAAGCGAGATCACTAGCCTAGTATAGGGCATATTGAAGGCAATTAAATCTATTCAACTGTCACTGTTTACCCTTTAGGACCATTTATGTTGACATATTAACCTATAAGAAAATATTATATACGGTGACATAAATTGTTTTTTTTTTGAGAATTTTTATTAAATATTTATTTCATTTAATTTCAAGTAATTTCTAAAAATATTTCAAGGTCAGTTACACACTGCTGCTGCCAAAATTGTCTTTTGTAATTAACCAGTGGACAGTGAATAGTCAGTCATACATTAAAAAAGAAAGTGTGGTGAAAAGAAGCAGTGCCAAGCCAGACCCATGTGAGCTGCTGTTGCTCGTGTCTGCGGCTGTTGTGAGCCCATTTCCATGTGGGCACTAAGAGAAACCGACTCCATCTTTATGTGGTCAGCTCGGGCAGCATGCGGGTCGCTCTCTGGCTCAGGTCCTGCTCCGGCCTGCAGTTACGACCCAGGCTGGCCTTGAGAGCAGGCGCCAGGGGCGATGGCCCAGTGCGGTGACTTCGGGCAACCGCACTGCACAGACAATCAGGGGCCACTGGACACTCTCACCCGACTGAGGAGATTGCGCTGCATGGGTTGGGTGCATACTTGGGCAGACAGGACTCGCCTTCATTGCTTATTTATGCCATCTCCCACGCTCTTACACACATTCTTGTCTCTTTTTTTTTTCAGACGGTATTTTATTCATTCCTTTCAATATTTAGAATTTTTTGAAAGTGCATTGATGATGTGTCACACATTTGCTACTGCTATACAGTACATATTACACACATGAGAAGTTGGACAGCCAATGGTTTTATTTTTTATTTTGTCCGAAATAGTCCTTATACACTCTTGTTTCACAGCCCTGTACAGCCCAACTCTCTCTAGTCTTTTCTGAAATCAGCAGTAATTCATAGGGATTATAGTGTTTATGTGGAGGTGGAGGTTCTTGGATGAACCTTTTGTTTGATTGCCCACCTCTGCAATAGAGTATAACTGGAAAAGTCAGTTTGGAGATCAGAGAGACTGACGAATTAAAGGGAGTACCACCATGCAGACACAACAGACCTCAGGTCAGTCGTTTCCAAAGCAGTCTGGTCCTGGATATTATGGTCTCTAAATTGGAACTGAATAGAGGTCAGAGAATCAGGTTAAAGTTTAGGGAAGGTCAGTTTTTTTTTTTTTTTTTGAGGCGTTCCTGTTCTGGACACAAAGTGTCACCCATCCCACTTTCTCTCCTAACATACACATGCAACACGCCTTCTCAACACACTCATAAAAGCAGAGCCCAAAAAGCTTTCCTATACTTAGGGTGGTAATTACTGGTACTATTTTATAGGGTTATATATTTTGATTAGTCTGTAATTTTGTTTCCTGTCATGTCTGTGTGGCTGTGAAAAGGACACGAGACATCAATGGAAAACAACGGCACCAGCATGGTCTTACCTAATGGTTACTTATGTGAGGAGCATGCAGTGGATGAGTGCTGCATCCCAGGTCGAAATCTCAGCTGTGCTTAACTGAGTTCACTGGATGGTCGTTTTCAGGGAACGCAAATGACAATGTTATGATAGAGAAGCTACATTTCTTTTCTTACATTTGTCTTACATCATGGAGATTGAAAGAGACATGACATAACAGCAGGGTGGTGTTAATTTGACATATACATGTGATACGGTCTGTACTGAAATTGTATTATAAGAGAAAAATGTGGGAGGAATTAGGGGAGAATTTATCAAAAAGTGCACATCCTTTGTGGATCTCTGTTTCAAGGAACTTAACCCTTAAACTCCCAGACTTAATCATAACAAGCATTTTCCAATATTCAAGAATTTAATAATAATAATAATAATAATAATAATAATAATACTTTTTAACTAAATAATTTTATAATATAATAATATGCTTTCACATGCATAACTCAGCAATGTATTATAAAATGGACTCTGGGATACATAATCCCTAAACACAGGTTCTCGTACAAAAATGGCTTCTCCATGCTTTTTAATCTGCATTCTTTCCGATAGAAAAACATCATGTTATATGGTTTTACACAGTACTTTCAAGTGTTCTCTCAAAGAGCCAAAGCAGAACATTTTAGGGGTTCCATATTTAGTTTTTTTTAAATGCATATGTATCTTTATTGCCATTCAGGAGTGGAAAAAATCAGGTTCTGACAACTATTTCCCCATTTCCACCTCAATCAGTAATTAGGCTGGAAGTTTGGATGGTGACGAATAAAGTAAAACCTACACACACACACACACACACACACATATATGCACACTGTTTATGCTCTATCAGTGGTGTGTGTCTGTCAGGGCCGAACATTTTCCTGTGTACAGCGCAGTACTGTTGATAGATCCTTCACAGCACAACACCTCAGGGTCTGCCAATCAAAACACACACATACTCAGTCAGAGAACATATTCGGAACGCAACTCTCACTGATTGTATTGTATTTTCTTAATAGGTCAAAGCACAACAAAATAGATAACTTTTAGCAGAACTCACTTTTTAACATTCTGTTTAACATAAAATCCAAAAGCACAATTTCCTACACCAATAAACATAGTGAGGAATGTAGAGCAGCCATATTTTTTGACACTTCAGTAGACCAAACTGGACAGCATCAAAGGCTCCGTACCTGTTACTAAGCCTCTTGCTCCCTCTAGAGGTCTGTAACAAAACCTAGACTTCCAACAAGTGTCTGCAAGAGCACAAGATTTGCTTCTCAAATTTAAGATAACCTCAAAAAGAGTCTCCATTACGTTTGGTGTTTGGAGAGTGGTGCAGTCTGTTTAGTTCACAGACTATAACAGTCCATCTTCACCCAGCAGCCCAGCACCAAACTACTCTACACCTCACATAAATAACCCCCATTGTTCCGGCTCAGGTGTGTATAAACCAGACCGTTTGAAGCGGACAAGTGCATTGTTCAAATTGTGTTTGCTTTGCGGAAAGGGTTTGCTTTGACTGAGCCGGATCGAGTTTCTATACAGGCAGGCCGGCTTTGAGATGTGTACTGACTCAGTTGTATGCTCAAGGACTGTAATTGTATACAGAAATGTAAACATACTGTATGTAGCCATAAGAATTTAATAATCCCCTGACAAATTAGTTCCATTTATGACGACACAGCTACAGATTGTGCCAATTGTTTGCTTGCATTTGGATCAGCTCGATGTTGTCGGTCCACTCCCTGCCTGTCACGGCGACTCAAATCAGGTTAGGTTTATTAGCCTGATGTTAGTTCCAGTGAAGTGAGATCACCTTTAATCAGTCTAATTTAATCTCTATTACAGGCATGGGTAGCATACATGCACTAATAATTTTTACCAGGCAATGTAACAGTGCTGGTCACAACTGAATGCTTTATAAGCTGTAGGTTTGTTAAAGTAAAGGCACAGTTTGTTATTTCATACAGTGTAGAGTAGTATTTCTATTATAAGATATTGATAGTGTATTTTATGATTTATCTTTTAAAGCTTACACAGATAAAGTGTACCTGTGTCTGTTTAATGCTCTGGGAATTCATATCTGTATCTGATTTGTAAGATCTGTATCTCAATTTGAATTGAAACAATTACTATTTTTGCCCCTGGAAATGCAAAACGACTCAAGTGAAAAAGGTAAAAAAAAAAATTAAAAAAAAATATTGAAACACTTAGTATGTCGTGTAATTATTTCTTATCGTGAATGCATTCTAAAATCGTCTAAAACACTGGTTAATTCTCTTTGTATCTAACCATAATATTGGCTGTAAAAATTTCTTTGGTTATATTTATCAAGATTCAGCATAATAATTTTATTAACATAATTCACATTACATTAATCACATCACGTTAATGTTCATGGTCTTTATTTGTGCCACGCACGTGACAGCAAACATTTTCTGCTCATGCACTTTTTGTCCTATTTGTATTTATATTCACTTTTTGTCCTATTTAGGACATACAGTACAGTACAGTATTATCTGTACAATCTGAATTTGTATTTGGTTACATCCCTACTGTGGAAGTATCTGGGTAATCTAAGAATCTAGGCTATTCCTGTGCATCACTCTGATTCCATGTACAGTACCCCTGCAATGGGATTAATATGTAATGTGCTCATTTTAATTGTACCCAATTGCATTTATAATGACAGATGATAATTTACAGGCAAAATGCTGTATGATTACCAAACATGTAAAATATATATGGTCACAGTTTACCAAATGAAATCTAAAAGACTGAAAACCTAGGTCGTATTGAATGAGTAAAATGTTGTCAATATGTGCATCATAGGTAAAGGGTTAAATCCTCGTGAATGAGCAGGACTGTGGTGGACTGATTGCGGCAGCACGGCATGCTCTCCTCTCCAAACATCAGACCAGGAGCAGGAGCCTTATCTGCAGCTTTATCTGTGTGATCAGCATCAGGGAGTGAGGTAGAAGGAAGAAGGGAGGGAGAGAGGGATGGAACGAATGACACATACCCTGCTCGGTTGTCTGACACCGGGTTCTGTTACCAATGAGAGGAAACACGGCATGGCAAGTTTAAAAGTTTATGTGTGTGTGAGAGACAGGGAGAGGCACATGGAGAGAGAAAGAGAGATTTTACCAAGTGGTAACATTACTCTCTGTCTCTTTCTATTAGAATGCCTGTCTGTGTTTGGCCATCGTCTTGCCACTAAGTGGCTGAATGAAGAAGTTTGTCAGTACATTAGATCCCCGGTGTGTGTGTGTGTGGGGGGGGGGGGGGGGGGGGGGGGGTCTGGGGTTGACCTTGTGGAGTCATTTGGCTGGTCCCCAGAAGCAAAATTGCATTTAACAAATAAACTTTGTAAAATATATGTTACTGAGGTTAACATAAGGAGGTTAGGTGTTCGCAGTGTCGAATTGCATTAATTATTATTAAACAGGAGACAGAAGTGAGATAATAAGCAACATTCAGAGAAGTGAAAAGATAGAGGAAGGAAATAAAGGAAGCTAAATAACATCTAAAGGAAGAAGTGAAAACAAAAAAAACATTAAAGGTCACAAGGATGGATGCAAGAAGCAAAACAGGAGAGACAATAAAGGAGGGAGGAAGAGACGCATATGTTATTTATTTCTCCGGTAAACAGAATCCGAGGCAGACATAATCAATAGGAAACTCCAGATTGTAAATAGGCTGTTCTAATAGCCTAAACACAGAGCACTATGGTTACACCGGCCCATCAGCACTGGTTAGTTTCCCCAGAGAGCGGCGGAGCCCGGCCGGGCCGCCGAGCCTTATTTACCAATAAAGAGGCTTGATGATAAGATAAACACATCGGAGACAGAACTGGCTGGGGGGAGGGAGCGAGCCAACGAGGGAGGAGAAAAGAGGGCACAGCTTTCATCCTCCATTTAGTGCTACAGGAGTGAGCCGCGAGAAAGGAGGCTAGTGTCAAAAGGTATCAGAGTGACGCTGCACTGTGACCTGCCGACCCCATGCAGGCGCGCACACACACACACACACACACACACACACACACACACACACACACACACACAGTTGAATACCAAGGCCCCTGACTAAGCTGAATGTTTATGATGCTGACTGAGGTTTCGTGGCGAGACCCAGAGTCTGACTCTGTTGGTGGTCCTATAGTTGCTCTATAGCGTCTGCAGCATGAAACATATCTCTGCATGACTACCAGTTCACAAACATCCACCATCAAAAAGAGAAGCGTTCTTGCAGAGAAACACGTGGTACAAAAAAAAAAAAACGCACTGTGCACCTCCTGACCTGAAGTTTAAGAATGTGCATTACAACAACATAAAAGTGAAGGGGTGTGACGAGGCAACCGAGCGACAGAGAGCAAAACAAAGCGAAAAAGTAAGATGCGAGGCATATAGGGGAGGAGGTCAGAGGGACGGTGGTCAGGACCAACCCGCTCATCTCCATGCTCTCCTCTCTGCACGGACTGCGGACTGCAACCATTAATTGCTGGTGTTGTGTTTGTTCAAGCCAGCGCTTATTTTGTCAAAGGAATGCAGGCCTAGGCAGCGGGAGAGAGAGATGGCGGAGAAGAGTAATAACAGGGCAGAAAGAAACCAGTGTTTACCAAGCTGACCACACAGGCCAGCGCTCCTCGTCCCCAGACGCCCCGTCTCCCAATGACCAGAGCACGTGGGGTCACACTGTATGTAGAGGTAGCCAGTGAGGCTTAAGTACGCAACGATGTCCACCAGGCCTTGTTTGCAAAATTTTATTTGATCTGACTGTATACTGGATATCGTTTCTCACACCACTGTTAACGTGTCAATTGATCCAAAGCACAAAGGATCCTCATCCATCCATCATATAGAAACCGCGATGCATGTGGGGGAAACTGCTTATTCTTCACGTTGTGCATACTTTACGTGAAGAGCATTTGTTTCCATCAGTCCTTCCATCAGTGCATGTTTTTTTATGTTTTCGACTCTCACTCTCTGCTATTACTTTCATATCGGTGTTCCTAAGCCATTGTCTTTCCTCCATATCTCTCTCCCTCTCTCAGTTGCTTTATGCTGTCTCTGTATTTCCCTCTGTCTCTTTAGTAAAGACATGGATCTAAAGACTCTGCAAGGAATAAATGATCTGAGCAATTCCCCACAGTCGCAAAACAGCAGGAGGCAAATGTCACTCACTTTTTGTGTGTGCAGCACTGTACGTTCGCAACTGCAGCTCTTACTGGAATAAGATGCAACTTATAATTTAAGTCTTTAAAGTCTGTCAACTTTCAGAAAGAGAGATGTTTAATGACATACACCACCAGTGCACGGATTCTTCTAAAATGTCTACTAAAATGTCATTCGCATTGCTGTATTTCATATATAAGCTTATAAGATTATCAAAATGTCTAATACGTCATACAGTACACAGGGCTTTCGAATTATGGCTGCTGAAAAAAAAAGAAAGAAATAAAGATTCGTCTCTGGCTCATATTATATTATAATATCATGCTTGTTCGTAAAAAACATACTAATGAGGTGATATCAAGTCCCTCATTTACCTTTATACTGAGTGGGTTACTACAATGCTCTTTCACTTCCTAATTGCTCAAAGAAATGCCAAAGCCGTGCAGTAAGCCCTGCCAATTAGCCAAGTGTATTCCTGCTTCTCTTAAAACCCTCTGTGTTTAGAGTGAAAAGCACTGGCTTGCCTCTCGCTTGTTGATTTACCCAAGAGACCCCATGAAAAATCATACACACACATACACACACACACAAACATTTCATATTTCCCTTATGTAAAGCATCCGTGCACACACACATAAACATGAGTACGTCAGTTATATTTGGACGCTTCACATTGTCCAGACGGCACACTGTCAAAGAGTGAAATGAATGGCTGTTTATATTAGAACTCTGGTTTAATGAATTAACCAGCTGCCTGGCCATGTCAAACCAGAGGTTCATAGAGAGCAGAAAGGCCCACGGACTCCCCCACTCCGTCTTTTCCTCCTCGCACACAGTGGCATATGATGATTGCGTCCTGGGGGAGCACGCAGGGCAAGATGCCCAACGCCCCTCTATGGATCCACAATCATTCAGGAAAGGGCATCTGGTAAAGGGCTCACCTCCTCTCGCCCCTCCACACTCCTTCTTCTCTCCTCTTTTTTTTCTCCTTCTCTCCCACTCTGCTTGTCTCACTCTGCCTGTGTGGTTGCTTCCATTTTTCAGAAATTGGCATATGTTTAAACAAATGGAAAAAATATGTATACAAGCATTGGGCTCCACTGAGTCTCAACACAGACTCTGCTTTTCAACCGACATTCTTTTTTTCCCTCTTTTTTTTTTCTTTTGGTCCTTTTAAGTTGTTCGGTATTTGTTGTTCTGCCACCTACATACTTTTGACCTTGACCTACCTGACTGTGTTCTGCTTCTCTAATGACTTTTTATGTATACTTTATAAAAGTGTACTGGAATGCTGAATGATATATGTATGGTAAAGAAATTAGGTGTCATTTCAGACCTCCACTGACAGTATTGGAGTGGTCAAATCAGAACACATCTAGTGGATGGGTGAGAGGTAGGTCTTCTTCTCTGAATAGATTGTAACTTGGTACTGTATTGAAAACTCAGGTACCAAATTACTGAAAGTTGAATACTCGTCCGTGTACAGTAGACACCAATTGGCCATACCACTAACATGTTAACAATGTATCAATTATATCCCAGCAAACTGGTGACCGGATCATGGGCACCCAAGGCTCAAACATTCCTGTGGCCAGCCCATTTGGTTCAATCCCACTGAAAAGCCAATGTGCAGTAGCACAACTCAACAAGGAGAAGGTATTAGAACATCCAGTATAGCACAGCCCACTGCACATGGCGCCTAGTAAATACCCCTTTTCAACCAAAGTAAACCAGGTGCTACCTCATATCTGGTGCTATTGTGGGAGCCAGGGGTAGCTCAGTGGTTAAGGCATTGGACTACGGTTCGGAAGATCCCAGGTTCAAACCCCAAGCCACTGTTGGGCCCTTGAGCAAGGCCCTTAGCCATCAATTGCTCAAATGGATACTGAGATAAAAATGTAAGTCACTCTGGATAAGAGCGTCTGCTAAATGTAAATGTATTGTTGGTTCAGAGCTGGTTAGCAAACCTCCTGATAACTGGCTTTGATTTCCCAAGGACTAGTGAGTCACATCATTACATCACTGTATACAGTTTGTCCGTGTATGTCTATACTTTCCAAGCAATGCTAGCAAAAAAAAGGCAACACAATAACAGCAATACAGTAGCAAACTTCAACAAAGTTTGCAGGCAGTTCCCCTGGCTTTGCAAGCCCCACCATCATTACTCATTACTCACAAACTGTTAGCTGGTTCCGCCATGGAACTATTGTTTTCTGTCTAAGGGATGGTGCTTTGGTTGCCTGAAAACAAAGAACTGGTTTAAAATTTGGCACTGGCTCCCAACTAGCTCCAGAACTGATTGTGGTGGATGAGATAAAAGAGCTAAATAAAAGACTGACCCTGCCTCTACACTTCCCAGATCTCACTAATTGTGCACCCATGAGATGCTCTAGACAACCAAGTCTGGTTCATCCACAGCACCAAAAGGATCTACTGCAAATGTCCTGGTGACAAACACGACAGCACACCCTCAGATGCCTTGTGAGGTAATGGCCAAGGAGTCAGAGCTTTCCCAGTGGCTCAAGGGAAGTTTACACAATACTGGGCATAATGTTTTGTATTATAATGTTGTGGCTGATTGGTATACAGTATGTGCAAATCATGTGCTTCCTGAAAATATTCAGCTTGAATTTGTCGAATGGTCATTTTAATGTTTATGCAATTAATGCAATTTCACGAAAATTTTTATTTTTTAACTGACATTGTTGTTATTTAATTAAAAATAAATAAGAGCCTAAGAAACTTTAAGAAAAAAAGTGTGTGATGGCAAGGTAAAGATGGAGATGCCCTTATCATTTTAAAAATAATCAATCATCATTACAATGATTATGTTCTCAATATACCATTAAACAAAAAGTATAGCTTATGTTCTGAAGAAACCCATGCCGTACATGTTTTATCTCTGTTGTAAATACACTCTTGGGCTCCATACGCCATCCCTGCACTAAATGGCCAATAATAGCCAGTTATTATATTTAAATCTCTCTCTCTCTTTCTCTTTTCAGTCTCCTTTGTTTTCCTCTGCAGTTTCTTTTTCTCTCTCTGGCCTCATCCTCCTGCTTCTGCAGACTCCTGCAGGGCTCAGGTTCCTTTTAGGCTTTGTGTGGTCCAGGTCAGTCTGTGTGCGTGTGTATGTGCGTACAGTGGTGGTGGTGGTGACGGTGGTGGTGGGGGTAAGATTGCAGTAATTACCCAGTCATACCTGTTCATTAAGCTCACAGTTGGATTCTCACTCATCAACGGTTAGAAACCAATTAAAGCAACGTGGGCTATTAACAACTCCTGCCTGGCTGTATGGCACTACAGTGATGGAGAGAGTGAAAAAAGAAGGAAGGAAGATTTGTCATATTGAGCAAAGATGAATAGCAGAAAGACACAGCGTGCTAATGACATGGTCCTCGGTGTTAGTTCAGTAAGTGTTGTTGAAAGAAATTGGAGAAAGCAACAGAAGAGAAGTAATGGGAAGAGAAGTAAGGAGAAGAGAAGTAAGGAGAAGAGAAGAGAAGAGAAGAGAAGAGAAGAGAAGAGAAGAGAAGAGAAGAGAAGAGAAGAGAAGAGAAGACCTGATCTGAGGACAAATAAGTACAACACAGTAACAGAGAACTACAAAACGCAATGCAGGGTCTAAATGAGGGGGTTAAAAAAAAGGAATCCTGGCTAAATGGCTTGTGAAATGGAGGATAATGAATCCCGGCATGTAAAAGCTGAAGTGTGTGAATTGGAGTGATTATGATACAATAGTTCTTGGTGTGAAGTCTGATTGCACAGGTATCCTCTCATCAGTAGGAGGTAACGCTCAGTCCACAGGGCCAGAGGAGGGGGCTAACTCTCAGCCACATTGATACAGTGAGACAATTACACTCCCTCTCCCAAACAACTTTCTCCTTAACTCTACCCCACACTTAAACAATAGGCAATGATTTAAGATTGACATAAAGAACCACAGAGTCCTGCCTTCCTCATTTAGAGTCTACATCCTCATTTACAGACTACTTAGGTGCCACCACTGTGCTGTAAAGAGGTTGTCCCTTTGGCTCTCAATCAGTGATCAACTTTTAGACTTGAGATGAATTAGCTTAAGAGTAGCTGCATGTCCCATTTATATCATATACTTACTTGGCTTTTAGTATAGCGCATGTGATTCATCAGAAACTTGACCCTTGTTTCAGTCGAGGATAGTGTCTAATCTGCAGTGATGACAGGACTTGAGAAGTCTTGTGCCTAGAGCTGGGGGAAGGAAATATCCCCACTCTCGAAAAACGTTCAGGGCAGCTCACTTGTCTCAGAGAGAGTAGGGATATATTAGGAATCTTAAATGAGCTGAAATAATAGCTCTTAAAACCAGAGATGTAGCTAAGTGAAAGTACAAGGCTGCTACGAAAAACTTTGCCTGACAAACTTTTCAATCATGGCACATCAGTCCTCCTGTGCCACTTTTAATAGAGCCCAGATAATGGCACTGGTAATTGGTCACAACACACTTCTGCTTAGGAGGAAACATGCCGTGCTATTGTCACCATCCCTTTTGTTGTGGTTAAAAAGAGGGGAAAATAAGATGCAATTTAGACACTTTTAAGAGGTGATCTTTTCTTGCTCTTTTTTCCCTTCCTCTCCTCCTCAATCACGGTCAAATTGCTGCTCGAGTAAGACTGTAATTAAACCCCAAAGTGGCTCTCTTCGGAGCCGCGCGGCAGGCTTAAATTAAAAAGGCCCTATTAAGGCGGAAGTGCACCGTGCTAGCGCTGGTGGCTAAGCGTCTTCGTAACGTAACTGCTTTTGGGAGGCTAACTAACCACAGAGGGGCTCCAGCTGCTAATGCTCGGCTGTTTTAGCGCTAGCTGCGTTCAGCTACTGATTGCTCTCTTGCTGTTGATAAGTAGGCCTACAAGCTGATAATGACGTGTCACTTTTAACTTTCTGAGTGCCAAATAACTGCCTTGCTTAAGGATTATCAATGGGGTTACCTGCTTTAACATTCTCAGCATTAGCAGAAGTACCTGTTTTTTTAATGACTTTTTAAAAGGTCTTTAGGCAACTGCTTCTTTTTCATGCAAATGTCACATAGTCTCTCAATCGAGATATTTATTTTAAATGCATTTTCTCCTGAAGGTTTTAAACTTATGTGATTTTTGTAAAATTAAACATTTAACAACATAATAATCTTTGCTTTTTTGTACACACAACAATTATATATGTATAAATGACAAAAAAAACTGTATTTTTTCATAACCAGTATTTCTTCCTGTGAGGAGCCTGATTTATGAGTGATCTATGAGGACTAGTCATGTCATTGTCAATAATTTAGATAGAGAAATGATCATGTCTCCACACAATGCACCTTGTAGTCAGATCTTTAGGAACAAGCTTTTACTTATTGTTACAACTTTCACAACTTCCTGAACAGTACAGTACAGCAGTACAGATATAACAAATGATGAGACAATTATTTTCTCTACTCAAACGCAGAAAAGGAAGTGAAAAAAAAACTATACTCCACTATGCAGCCAAAAGTTTGTGAACCCATGATCAATACACCCATGTGTGGTTCTGCCCCAACCTGTCGCCACAAAATTGTTAGCACACAATTGTTTACGATGCTTTTGTATTCCGTAGAATTATAATTTCCTTTCACTAAGCTTATGTTAAAGAACTTGAGTGACCAGCAGAAAGCCCTGACCTCAACCTCAGTGAACACATTTGGGATAAACTGGAATGCCGACTGCGCACCAGACATTCTCACCTCATATTAGTGTCCACCTCATTAATGCTCTTGTAGCTGGATGAGCACATTCTAAAAAATAAATATGGAAAGCATTCTCAGAAGTGTGGTCTCATCTGGAATATATAACGCTCAACAACCAATATGGGTGTGATGGTCAGATGTCAACAAATGATTAAGCGTATAAGGTATAAGGCAGCATGATGGTGTAGTGGTTGGAATTGTGGCCTTCCACCTCCTGGGTCGAGAGATCGAGTCATGTCTTTGGATTAGTGTGTGTGTGTGTGTGTGTGTGTGTGTGTGTGTGTGTGTGTGTGTGTGTGTGTGTGTGTGTGTGTGTGTGTGTGTGTGTGTGTGTGTGTGTGTGAGTTTGCATGTTCTCCCCATATTTGGTGGGTTTCCTCCAGGTACTCCTCCAACAGTCCAAACAAATGCAGGGTAGAGTAATTAATATTTTGAGTGAGTGTGTGTCTATGTGCTTGTGCCATGTGATGGACTGGCACAGAGTGTATCCTGCCTTGTACCCAGAGTCCCCAGGATAAGCTCCATGTACAGGATAAGCAGTATAGAGAATGTGTACAGTATATGTGTAATGTAATAGTGGTATAATTAATTTGCCTTGTTTTTAAATAATCAGGAGTTTGATTAGAACCTTGTTGATGTTTGGTAAATGTAACTCTACTGTACCTTGAGACTGATTTCAGCAGCAAATAAATTATTGAAAAAAAAGTCAATAAATCTTAAACACATGATTAATTAATGTGTTTAAGATTTATTGACTTTTTTTTGTTTACAATCCAGATGACTTCCTAGTTCTTTTGCTGACACGATTATTTACACACTGAAATAAACATGGTTCATGAAGATGCCCTTTAACAAATTAGAATATTGTACTACTACTATATTTAGATGTGGACAGGTTTTCATGTACCTTCTTTTATTCTATACAACAATAATGTAGCTGAAGAAGCAGAGCTCCTTGAGATCCATAAAAGTGGTTTGGCCTCAAGCAAAATCATAATGTAGATGAATGCATGTTGACACAAACAACAGCAGCCAGATGTTGCCTACATTAGGAGCTGATGTCCTGTCATGTCACCTGTGTAGTTATCATAGTGTCCCATCTGCTTACATCTGCTCCATCAGTGCCTGTGAGATACAAGTCTTAACAATAGTGTGTGTTGGCAGGAAGACAAAAGAGAATTACTTTTACTATATTTACTACGCTAATTCAGAATCTTTGTAGGTTTACACACTGGCGCTGGAATGTCGAGTAACCATGGGAAAATCACCTTATTCATTTTATTTAAATAATGAATATTATTTGTTCAAAATAAGAAAATTGTATCTAAAGTAAGCCTGAAATGTATAATATCGTCTGAGATTTGAGGAAATATCTGTCTTCACTGAATAATTTTGTGACAATGTCTCCACCTAGAGGTGCTTATGCCATACTTTCAATCTCTGGTAATAAAGATGAAATGTAATGTGATTGATTAGTATTGTACCTGGGATAAAGTCACAATCAAACATACATGGCATGGAGAAGCTACTCACTCACCCATTTTATTATACAGGGTCATTGAAGATCAGGAGCCCTTCCGAGGGGGACAATGGTATATCTTATTATTATTATTATTATTATTATTATTATTATTATTATTATTATTATTATTATTATTGTCATATTTTAAATCCCAGCACATCCCAGTTTGTCGGTAAATAAAGTTGACAGTGTCAGAGGTTTGAGCCCCAGCTCAGCCATGCTGCCGCTGTAGAGTCCTTGAGCAAGGCTCTTAACCCCAGTCTGCTTCAGGAGCGTTGTATCGTGGCTGACCCTACTCACTGACGCCAGTTACACAGGATATGCAAAGAAAGAATTTCACTGTGCAGTAATGTATAAGTGACAAATAAAGGCTCAATTTAACTTAAGGGCCTTTTTAGGAGCCCAAGAGTGGCAGCTTGGCAATGCTGAGGTTCAAATCTAAACCTCCTGATCAGTAACCCAGAGCCTTGACCACTCAACCACATCTGTATCTTCTTACTGAGAGAAAATGCACTTCTTTAATACAAGAAAATGATTATATGTCTCCTTATATGACAAAATAATCTCTTAATTATAGGAAAAGCAAGTTGTTGTTTTTCTCCCCCAATAAATCCACCTTGTTATTATTAGATAAATGTCATTAAAAATTATGATTAAAAATATATGATTATGTTGATTCTGAAAACTGGGGCTGCTGATAGTGTCTCTTAAATATTACTTCACGGTGGGCTTAAACTACAATTAGTTTTTAATTTCACTTAGCAGTGAAACCTCAGATCCTAGCATTCGTAGGTTTCTTGCAGTAAATAGATACATTTTCTCATCATGAGGATCTATCTTCTTAGAATATGAGACCATGTAATACTTGCATGGCAGCAGTGCTCTTCACTGCAAGTCACACAAAAATAGAAAATAATTTAATGATCAACAGATCCAAAACTAATATGTGGAATTTGCAAAGAGGAAAAGTGGTCACAACTCAAGCCTCGCTGACAGATACTAGTACTAGATACTGCAAAAACCTGGACCCCTGAGCAATGGAAAAATTAGTAGTCTGATGAGTCAACTTTTGCCATGTTGTTTACATCTGGACAAAGGAAGACATAGGATGCCTGTTGCCAGATGTTAACTAGTGTGGGGGAACCATAATAGTCTGAGTAACCATCTTGTGGAAAGCATTAGGTCCACTGATTGCTATGCAAGGTCATGTAACCAACAACATGAGGCAATTTTACAGGACCAGGTGCACACTACAGTGCAAACACCCCTTCCTGATGATATTCCTGTAATTCTGAATGATAGTATATACAGTATATATATATATATATATAAACATACTGATCAGCCATAACATTACAATACAAAACATTATGCTCACTGTTGTGTATGTTCACCTTGTGCCACCTGGGCAGCTCTGGCCCCTCGGGGCATGACTCCACGAAACGTATGGGAGTGCGCTGTGGTGTCTGACACCGTTGGCAGTGAGCTGCGTGGTGGGGCTTCCATCGATCAGACCTGTTTGTCAAATGCATTCAATAGATGCTTGACTGGATTTTGATGTAGGTAGTTTCAAATCTTGGGCTATTTGCCTGCTGGGCCCTGTCTGCTGTGTTCTGTGGTGCACTTGGTGTTCTTCTACCTTTCTATCATTTTCAGCATACTGTAGATTTCTTCCCCCTGGAGTGATGCTGTATTGGCTTTGCTGAGGGATTGGACAAGACAGTCTAGCCTTTGGTCCCACAGGGATAGTTGGGGCTTTGGTGCCCTTGATCCTGTCACCAGTTTACTGGTATATCATTGAGAATCAATGTTAATTTTTTTAATGGTATGTCGGATAGGTGTATAGTTGTGAATGTAATCAAAGAGTGGTTTGATAATCCAGCATCAAGTCACAGAATTCTATTAGGATGGACCACCAGAACCACCACCATCATTTTTTTAATTGTTTATTTTATTCTCTCCATCCCCTGTGTATATTACTTGGATTCATTTAATTCTTTTATTTATTTATTTATTTATTTATTTATGTATTTATTTATTTGCAATGTTGCAATTTACAGTAATTCTAAAATCAGGAACACTTGAGTTAATAATAATTATAATATAATTGACTTCGTATGTATAACAGAACAAAATCAGGAACTATTAGTTTTCTTTGTCCATGCATCTCTCATATTCAATTGCTAAGTGATGGTTCACCACAATGACCAATGACTTCACACAATTCTTGTAGGTAAAGTTGTTATTGTTGTAGATAAAGTTGTTACTGAGGACCCAAATCTGCGGTAAGCCGCAGACACACACATTCACATGCCTAATTATAACCTACGACCAATTCCGAATTGCCGATCAGCCAACAATGCATGTCATAGACAGTAGGGAAACAGAAGTACACAAAGGAAACCCCACAAGCATGACAAGAGCATGCAAACTCCACTCACACAGAACTGAGACAAAATTCAACCCCATAACCATGAAGGTGTGAGGCAAATATGCCATAAGCAAATTAGTTTGTTGTCGATTAAATGTACTGTATCCATTGTCGGTGCATTGAACTAAGCTGAATACAAATCTACTGTCTCTATCTGATGTTTATCTACTAAACATTGCCATCTAGTGGGAATAAGTGAGAGATCATTATAATAAGAGATAACATAGAACTTCTAAAACAAAGACTTGCATTAAGACAAGAAATAAATAAATTAATCTGAGAGTACATTCAAAAATACAAAGATGACAGAGACAGTGATAGTCAGTAAAAGATTTATTTAGTCTGTGCCACATCTGAATTATATTACCATATGTTAATCTTTAAGAATACAAAATGGCTTTTCAAAATAAAAGCAAAATCACTTTAAAGTTAATTTTCTTTAAAACACCCTTATCACTTTTAATAAATACTCTGTTTATACAATGACAACTCTGGAAGGAAATCTAGCAAAAGCAGGGTTGTTTTTAAAGATCAGAGGAAAAGGCAGGCGCCACAAAAGCAGAGCAAAGCGCAGAGGACAGCAGTCACACAGGAAAGCACTTTAAGACAAACTGGACTACAGTTGCAGGTTCAGAGGTCATTCAGGTAAATAAACAATGCAATACCAAAGCACCATCTGAAGTGTTCACCTTCAGGCTACTTAATACCGCAGGGCTTATCTGGCTAGTCCAGACTCATACAGTACAATTTCATCTACATGTAAATAGACCACAAGCTAGAGATAAAAAGCTCTAGGTATACCGATAGACTCTGTTTACTAGCACACTGCTTACAAGTCCTTCACTGGATGGTATTGTTTCTTTCCAAATAGCAAAGCTGTCTATGTAGTAGTTGTTTGAACACATTGACATGAACATCGCTCTGTGGAACTAACCTACTGCAATCCTACACTGTGGGTTCCAGAGATAACAATTCAGAAAGAAAAAGATAGAAAGAGAAAAACTCGAAACCCAAAGCTAACACTGGCATTCATTATTTAACCCAGCTCCAAGTAAGAGGATCCTGCTGAGATACGTTCTCAGTTCATTGTTGGATCAGGCATACAGGTCATTAAGGAATGTCTTAGTCTTCTGCCCTCGGAAGTGGATGTGCATGTTTGAGTGATTAGATTTGATGAAAATCTCACCAACAGGTTAGGCCTGGTCCACAAGTACACAGGTATTTTAAAAAACTTTTTTTCCTTCTTCGTTATCAAAGATGTAGGACTAATGGAAGTCATAACATTATCCATGAGGTTGGTCAACGCATAGATAAGACTACTGGAGCATACAAACTTGTTGGGAACGCCTTCAGCACTTGTTAAAGCCCTAAAAATGGCAACTTTACAGACACAAATCCCCAGTGTTGTATTAATACTGTTGAACATTTTAAAACATACGGTCTACCATGCCAAACCAACAGGTAGCAGGAAAAACCCTAACTGTAAATCCATGATGTCCAATCAGAAGCCTGAAATAAAGACATAACAGAGTATGTCAACTGAGAACTGATGTTAAATACAGGACATACAGTTCAAACAGCCTGTTGTTCCTGTCGACATGTTAACGCATAAAACAGTTTCTTCACCATGGATCGAATTTTCGAAAAAGGTAAGTTTTCAGTCGAGATGGGGAAAAAAAAATTAAGTCCCCCCCCCCCCCCCCCCGCCTGTACTTGGTGGGTTTCCTCCGGGTACTCCGGTTTCCTCCCACAGTCCAAAGATATGCAGGTTAGACTAATTGGCGTTCCAAAATTGCCCGTAGTGTGTGATTGGGTGTGTGAGTGTGTGTATGTGTGTGTGCCCTGCGATGGATTGGTACCCTGTCCAGGGTGTACCCCGCCTAGTGCCCGAAGTCTCCTGGGATAGGCTCCAGGTCCCCCGCGACCCTGAACACAGGATTAAGCGGTATAGAAAATTAATGGATGAATGAATGATTGTGATTCCTCTGTGTGGAAATGGTCACACTGACTCCGCTGTTCCTCTATAATCCTGCAGGTGGTGCACTCTAAACTTCACATACTGTAGCACAGCCTCCTGTGTGGTAGGAGTTTGTATAGAATTGCAACAAAATCTGAAAAAATAATAAATGTAGAAGCGAGACATTTATACTTACGCAATCAAATAGGTATCGTGATGATATCGGGTAGTCCCTGGTGATTCCCATTCAAAGTTTTCTGTAATCTAAAATTTCTGTGATTTTTGTATGTGGACGAAAGATCAAAACACATAGTCCTCATAATCCTCATTTTTAAACACCTGTGTTCGTGTGGACTAGAACTAACTGCTAATTAAGAAGCACTGAATACATTTGTGTAACATAATGCACACGTGGATGCACGAGCAAAGCCACACTACTTCACCTGTGGACATTCCTCTCAATGACACCATTGTAAATAAGATCCTTTGCTTTAAGAAAGAGAAAGGTGAGGGAAAATCAGAGGAGAAACCAGGAAAAAAAACTTTTGAATGTGGACTGCTGTTGATATTTTAGGGGGGGGGGGGGGGGAATAGGATAAGACTTAAAGATTTGTAGATGCAGAAAGGAATTATTAGAAATACACACATTCAAGCTACAGTAAGAAAGATGTTAAGATGTTAAGACTATATTAAGATGCCTGCTAGTTCTCTGGATGATCCATCCAAAGTGGCTCTATTCAGTCAGATAAAAACAGGAAACATGAAATGAAAATTCTCAATCATTCTTAATCCTTCTAAATGGAACCATCCATCAGAAACGTTCTTTACATTCATGACATTTTTATCCCTAATAATTAACACACATACAGATTTACGTACCTAGCTACAGATATTGGTGTATTCACAAGAATACTGACTACTTTTATACATCATCTACCTGTCATCAATACAAAAATGAACAATATGCATACACAGTCAAAAGTCACATATTGGCATTTCTATAGTTTTATGTTAACGCAAATTATAGCATGAAAACTGAAAGTCCGCTTTCAGTGCTGCTTTTAAAGCACTTGAGAAAATACTTTAGAAAGCTTATTTTCTCGGTATCTGTATTATTAACACTGTTAATAAGTGTTAAACAGTGTAAGCCATAACGTTAGCCATGAGGTTGGTCAATGATCCCCATAGATAAGACTGCTGGATGTCTTCAGGACAATAAAACCTAGGACTTGTTAAAACCCTAAAAATATGGCAGATGTCTTCAGGACCAATTTTTTAAGTCGCAGCAAAATCCCCAGTGTTGAATTAACACCAAGAGTTTTGAATTCACCCTACAGTGATTATATACTGTACAGTACATCCAGTTGGACTCTGAGTGTGTTAAATCAACACTGGGGATTTTGTTATGCAAGGGTGTATTCACTGAGTAATTAGTAACGTCTTATTTTTGTAAAGACAACACCAAGACCTCAAAGACCTTAAAGAGTCTTGAGTTTTTAAGACTTTCTACAGATGACTTGAATGTGAGACTGTAGCACATCTTTCCAACTTTCACCATGGATGAGTAGTCCCTATTCCTTCGTTCTCCTAAACCAGTAACTGTGGTTATTATACAGTAGAGGTTGGCTAGGTTGTAGATAAAATACCCATATTATGTTGTGAGTAGAGTTGTTCACTCTTTAAAGGGTTTGATCAGAGAGCTCAATAAGTGTAAATGAGCAACACACACTGCAAGTCATGTTCACTTACTCTCCACAGGGGAAACAAATCCCTTACCTTTTAGCATGTGGAGATGTAAAGAATGTACAGTATGTCAATAGAGTCAAATACTTGTGTTCATCACAAACAAGAACCTGCCATTACGTGTTCACGTTGTCCCTCAGTTCTATCACACTTACTGTATACAGTATGTTCACATGGCTGAATCTCTAATCCTGGCTATACTCTTCAATAGAAGTTCTCTTCTCATATAAGAGGCTCTCATCTATTATTCATTGCACCATTTATGTATGCGCATTCTCCGAAGATTCAGCAACGCGTTCTCAGCGCGGGACGACTCAGATGCGACCATTGCCATGGCTGCTGCCCCTTCTGGAGGTTAGGCTGTGCGGTGTGTACTGGAGTTCAGAGGTCAAGGTCAGTCCGGAGGCTTCGCACGCCAACACCAGCTGGCGCAGAGCATCCAGGGCATCCATTTTAGCACTGCGCAGCAGATCACACTGACCCTGGCATAGGGAAGGACAGGTTTCATTTGCTTTCCTGAGTGATAAATACTGTCTACTCAACATTATTCAACTGAAGCAACAACATCAAGGATTAAAAGCTCTTCAAAGGATAAGAATAGTGCAGTGGGATTTGATCTGAGTAGTTTAGTTGAATGAGGGAATGTAGGAAAAACATGCAAATTACCTTTAGTACAGTGATGTTCCAGGTGAAGCTCTCCACAGCTTTGCTCAGCTTTCGCTCCTTCAGGTTCTCCTTCTCCCCCAGCTTGGCCAAATCCTCATGAAACACCATGCCTTAGTATAAGATACAGTATAAGATACAGTAATGCATGCACATAATGATCATATTCTAACAGAGATACATAATTTATGGACCAGGGATGAAGTTGCCCAATAGTGGCCTCTGTCTATTTTTGCTTGTAAAACATGATATAGCTCTTGAAGGAATCCCCTCTGGTTTTTGTCTCTTCTCTATGCCGCCCTCATGCTTCTCTCATTTTCTCTCATACCAGACCAGCAGTGTGGCGATCATCCTGTTCCATTACAGTGTTTCATCCTCATAAGGACATGAGCACCACTACGGCACCTCCCTCTAGCTGGCAGCTTTTTTATAATTTTTTTCTTTATTTGCACACGAAAATATAAATAAAAACTTAAGTCTAGATAAAGGATAAACGTCATGCAAAATATGTATGTGTATTAAAGGAAAAAGAGATTAATGATGTCCCAATATACAGTACAAGCTTCAGCAGCTTTAAATTAATTTTGTAGCACTTTGAGATTTGTTTCAAATATAAAGTGCATTATAAATAAATGTATTATTATCTTCGGTCAGTGAACTCACCCTCCTTCTGCACCTGAGCGATCCTCTCCTGCACAGCATCTGCATTCTCTATTAGCTGTTTATTAGCTGATATCATCTATAAGGACAAGCACAGGCAACATCAGTTTTGCGAGGACACGCACTCGCTAACGCACATCGTAGACTCGTCTCAGACTAAGCAGAGACCCCGTGTGCCCTCTCCCACAGAGTAGATATTTATAACATGCAGCCCGGCCAGACAGCCAGTCCAAACTCCTGCCTGTTTCAGACGCACCGCATGAACCTGAGTCAACAGTCCTGCAGGAAGAGGACACGTGATGGACGCGAGCTACGAGCACAAATGACCATTCCTATGCCAGATGTAATCACATCCCAATTGGATCCTAATCAGAGTGCTCCATAGTGAAGGATTCAGCAAATTTCGTAGGAACAAAAAAGACAAAACCCATGACTATAAAAAGGAAACAGGGTTAACCTTCTCAGACCCAGTCTTGTGTTCCTGTTCTTGTGTAATTTCTCCTCACTGGTTCTGTTCCCAGCACCTGATAACTATTGAACTTGATCAAAAAGGAATATGTTTAGCATATGAGTAATACGTAACAGTCCTCATATGAGGAACTTGCAAAGATATACAAACAATGCAGTTGTGGGAAAATGTGATGTCCTCATATGAACTCATGAGGTGAGTTATGCTGAGATGTCCTGCTGTGGTTGAACCTGTCCACACACAGAATCTTAAACAGAGAGAAATAAAGCATTGGGCAGATCAGCCAGATAACTCCAGGTGGTTGCCCATGTGAAGCCGAGCATTGAAGTTACCCTAACTGCTTCAGTGCTGTTAAGTTTGGTGGGGCAAACAGGATAGCCTTCACCAGCTCAGTAACAGGAAACACCCGTGATAATGTCTCTGTATATTTGGTAACACTTTACATTAGGTTTCCTTTAACCTTCAACATTTAACGTACGTAAGCACGCCATGTGCTTTTCTAATAATTAATTAACACAAGTATTAACCGATGTTAAATAATACAATTATTCGTAAAATATCTCATTAGTATAATTTTTTTCTCATTATTATTTCTCATTACCATATTGTCAATAATTATATTTCAGTCATTTCCAATATCTTCCATTTACAATATAGTAATCCCGCTCTAAACAACATGTGATTCAGAGCAGAGACTGTCTGTCAAACAAACGCAGCATCTTAATTTGATGTTTCAGGTCAGCATGTTTTATCCAGCCTCACACAGCTGATTGATATTTACTCTTCAGGAAGCACTTAATATTCCCCACTGGGTGTTTATGTAAATATAAAATTCAAAGTCACAACTTGAGAAGTTAAGCTTCTTTTTATCTACAAGCCTGCTCTACCTGAAGGCACGTTCAAGAATATATTAGGGATCTTACTGAATACAAATACGGTAATCCGAAAGAACAGAAACAAACAGGAGGCACGTTTTTTTTCTTAGAAAACTTGGCAGAAAGGTTCAAAGGGCATCCGGGTGAGACTAGAGGTTTGTAACAAGCCTGGGGATCCGGAGGAACACAAATAAAAAGATAAAAAGTCATGCCTTTACTTTCATGCAGTCGAGCATTCAGGTATAACATCAATACGGATAGTGTTATTGCATGTGTGTAGTCTGTCGCTAGTCATGGATCAGTGCCAATCAGACACATATTGTAGTTGCATAGGAATTCTTTGAGGCGTTTTTTAAACAAATTTTTGGGCTTGTAAGTTAATCACCGTGTCGTAGGCATTAAGCAGCTTGCGTGTGGTGTCGTTCAGGTTTGCGAGTGGCTCCAGGCAGGGATAACCGTCCTTCAGGATCAGGCTGGCTCCTGGGGGTCCGTCGGGGCCCTGCAGCCTCGTGGCCAGACTCTGCATGCACTGTTTCAGTGTGGACACTGGGGGGAGCCCACATTGCTCTTTGAATGCCACCACAGCACTCTAAAGAAAAGGAGAAATTATAAATAGACAATTATTGTTATTATGATTCAAAACTACACAAAGAAACACCTAAATGCTATAAAGCATTATATTCCTGTTTTCAATTTATTTCCAGTTATCTTTCCATATACACAGTGTCATGACCAGTCGTTTGACCCTTTCTGTTAAATAGCTAGCTATAATTAGTAGGGGCACCCTCAAAAATCCGACCAAAGTTTTTTTCCAAAAATCCATGTTTTTCAGATTCAGGCCGTATTTGCCTGAAGGTTGCACACACCCGCACAAAACTTATATCAAAATATTCAGCTGGGTCTCCCAGTCACTATGCAACTTTGGCACAAAATGCACCATACGTTTGAGTTATCAGGATTTGCTTGGGACCCATGCCAAACCCCTTTTCAGCCGAGCCTGCCAACAAGGCTCATTTTGGACCCTCTTCAAAAATGAAACATGTCCTGTCAAACAGTTTGAAGATCTCTACTACTTTTGTACTTTTGTCTACTTTTGAGACATGGTGATCAACTTGCTCTAAACTTACTCCATAGATAGGGAATTTCTTTTTACAGTGGAGAGCCAATGAATCACCAAAAAGCTACCTCTGTCTCGCTCACCCCGATGCTGACTCAACTTTGCACAAGCACCCACACAACTTATATCAAACCAGAGAGCCAGGACCATTTGGGAGTTCTGAAGGTCTGTTTGGGACCTGATAAAAAGCAGATTTTTCCATTGGAATATATTCATTTTTGCACTGTGGCTGATTTACACCTACCACTATGAAAAAAACCTGCCGTTTAAAGTACAAACTATGAAACTAGATATTGTCGAGTTATCAGGGAATTTGCACATAAGCTTCTGCTTCAAAGATCATTTCACTTATTTTAGCTTTACAGATATCCCACAAATTTAAAGCATCTTCTTTCAAACAATCCATGAACCATACTGTACCTCTAGCAATTATGGTTCCCATGATCTACGTACTGCATTAGAATCAGGGGACTGTCATTGCCATTCAAGTTAATTAAAGTGATCAGGTTACATTCTCTCTGCCTGTGAGTTTGCTGTGCAGGGGTTAGAGGTGGATTGCTGAAGTGAGGCCAAGCCATGGCCATGTACTCACACACTCTTTGAAGTCACAATATGTTTATGTATTTACAGTATCTTGGGAACTGTGCAGCCTAGAAAGGAGCCATATTTACTGTTTTGCCCAGGAAAAGGGGGTATTGCTATTGCTCCCCTAATTCATAATTCGCTATTTAAATAATCTTACAATTTGTTGATTTTGCCCTCTGTTGTTGTTTTATGATGCAGTAGGAATCATATTAAAAAGCAAGGACCTCTTATTATGCCACTGTTTATTATGCATTTTTTTTTTTATATTTAAGTTTCAGCAAATACATAAAACGAGTAAAGAATGTTAGCCTGGAGGACTACCTCTGTTATCTCAGTAAGTCTAGTTTTGATTTTCTTCATAATGCATTCCCTTCTTCCACTACAGTTTCCCAGCCAACCCTGTTCTACACCAGCTGGTTGACAGCATGGAATAACAGAGAAACAGTCTGGTCACTAATATAATTAATAACTGGGTGCTGACAAATGTACAGCTTTTATGAGTGTCTTATTATTATTATTTAGTTTTGCTGAGTGAATTGAATGGGTTTTATATCACTTCTTTGCTCATGGAGATTTCTACCTGGCAGAAATGTACCTTATGTCATTATTACTGTGTAGTAATACAATAACTGCATTATTATTATTCATCCATGTGTGTGTGTGTGTGTGTGTGTGTGTGTGTGTGTGTGTGTGTGTGTGAGTCATAAGCAGTTCTTTGAAAGATATTCGTACATCCGGAACAAGTAGTCGTCTGCCTGCTTTCTCAGTACAGAGAGGTAACGTATAATTCTACAAAATACCACACACACACACAC
Source organism: Channallabes apus (assembly GCA_030522415.1). Classification (NCBI taxonomy): domain Eukaryota; kingdom Metazoa; phylum Chordata; class Actinopteri; order Siluriformes; family Clariidae; genus Channallabes; species Channallabes apus. Next base: position 23,936,733 of record CM060109.1, read on the forward strand.
ACACACACACACACACACACCATGTGAGTGACTCAGGGAAACAAGTCCTGTCTGCTTAACAAAGGAATAAATCAAAGGCCTGAAATGCTTGAGACCTGCATGGAGCTGAAGTACCATATAAGCCCAATTCATATTTAATAATTGGTATATAGAGTAAATATACAGATCGTAACAGGTTTCTCAGATTAACTTGGTTCTTGCTTCTTGGTTCACAGATTTCTTTTATTCGCTAAATCAGGGCAGATATTATTTTTCCACCACCTTATTCTGTCCCTCACATTTATTTTTCCATATTGGATTCCATCCATTCAAGCAGTTATTAGGTGGATTTACATGGACACAAAATTTCCACTAATATTAGAAATAACAGCCCAATAGGAAATAAATCCAGTAAATACGTCAGTCGGAACAGTCCGACCAGATCCAGCCCAAACGGAACATATGATTAATCAGAATGAGAGGGGTGGTATAAACCTTGGATAATCTCTTCAACAGGTAAATATTAGCCATGTACTGTAAACATTTAAGCTGATCGTTTCTCTTTTGCCGGAGTACATATATTTTTTCTGTGCATGTTTACCCCATGTATACGTAACATTATGAGTTTCCGTGAGGGAAACTTTTCTTTTCATAAAGCATCTAACCAATCATAGATGAGACTGGATTCTTTGAAACCAATCAGAAGCAGAAGGCAGGATTTATCAGAAAAGATGGGAAGCCTAATCTAACCTCAAAGTTGGATGAAAATGCTTTGATCATGTACAGTAAATAAACCTCTAATTACATCAGCGTCCATATAAACAGTTAAGTTGGAACTTTCAATAAGAAATTATTTCAACTGGAATAAAAAAGACCATCCATGTAGACCTAATGAACTTTAATGAATGATGATTTCATGTCATTGAGTATTGCTAAAAGGGGAAATTAGTTTGCCCAACCTTATTACAGTACATGCACTCACACACTCATATACTATTGGCAACTTGGAAACACCAATCTCATTGTACTGTAGGAGGAAAACCTGAGCACCCAAAGGAAACCCAATAAACAGAGGAATAAGATGCAAACAAACCAAGGATGAAATTCATATCTGATCGATACCATTTTGTAGATCTGAATGGAGAACCGTCTGGTGTAATGCCAGTGAAATATGGGGTCCCACAAGGGTCAGTTTTAGGACCTCTGCTGTTCTCAATATACATGCTTCCCTTGGGTAACATCATTAGAAGACATGGGATTAGTTTCCATTGTTATGCTGATGATACCCTATTATATAGCTCAACAAAACCAGACAAAATACCTACAGTAAGTTGTCTAGATTAACTGAGTGTGTCCAGGACATAAAAGATTGGATGACCAATAATTTTCTTTTATTAAATTCAGATAAGACAGAGATATTACTTATTGGCCCAAAAACCAGTACACAACAGCTCTCACAATTCAGCCTGCGCTTAGAAGGATGTACTGTTACTACCAGCTAAGCAGTAAAAGACCTGGGCGTAATATTAGACAGTAACTTGTCTTTTGAAAATCACATTTCAAATATCACAACAACAGCCTTTTTCCATCTTAGAAATATTGCCAAACTTAGGAACATCTTATCCGTATCTGATGCAGAAAAGCTAGTTCATGCATTCATGACCTCCAGACTGGACTATTGTAATGCATTACTAGGTGGTTGTCCTGCATCCTCAATAAACAAGCTTCAGTTAATCCAAAATGCAGCCGCCAGGGTTCTCACTAGATCAAGAAAATATGATCATATAACCCCAATATTATCATCCCTGCACTGGCTACCTGTTCAGTCTAGAATAAATTATAAAATAGTATTACTTACATACAAGGCTTTAAATGGTTTAGCTCCCACATACCTAACCAGTCTTCTTATATGCTACAATCCACCACGCGCCTTAAGATCACAAAACTCCGGACTTCTGGTAGTTCCCAGAATTTCAAAATCTACAAAAGGGGGTAGGGCATTTTCATATTTAGCTCCAAAGCTTTGGAATAGCCTTCCAGACAGTGTTCGGGGAGCAGACACTGTTTCTCAGTTCAAAAGTAGACTCAAGACACATCTTTTTAATCTGGCATACACGTAACTCATCCCATAACCTCATAATCTGGCATACACATAACTCATCCCATAACCTCATACTCCAGTACACCTATCCCGAATGGCAACTACGCTAATTCTCCCCATATATTCTGTATTTCTCTACCCATCCCGAGGCATCGGGAGATTGTCCCAGCTTCAGTAGACAAAGGCCGACCCTGCGAGGTTCCTGAGGCATCCAGAGAAGGACCAGCTCCAGCTGGATTCAGCTTTATGTTGGTTGGAGCTACACATGCTGCTCCTGTGCTTCCAGTGATCCAGACCTCATCTGCCCTCTGCACCTACTGACTCGTCCCTATGCTGAACTGGTCTTCATATCAATTTAAATAATTTCTGTCATATTGAATTTTCACCTGCACAACACAAAAGATGTTATATCATTTCTATCTGTTATCACCCAAATGAGGATGGGTTCCCTGTTGAATCTGGTTCCTCTCAAGGTTTCTTCCTAATGCCATCTCAGGGAGTTTTTCCTTGCCACCGTCGCCGTCACCCTAGGCTTGCTCATCAGAGACATTTCATTCATCATTCATTCGTCTCATTATTACAGTATCTAGACACATTTTTCTCACACATACACACTTCCAATTATTTTCTTTTCTAAAATTTTTTTTTTTTTTCCATTTTTGGTAAATTTTCTTTCATTTTTGTGAAGCTGCTTTGAGACAATGACCATTGTTAAAAGCGCTATATAAATAAAATTGAATTGAATTGAATTGAATCCCCAACCTGTTGGGTTTGAGATGACCGTGCTAACCACTAAGAGATATTACATGGTGTCTTATTGTGGTATTGTGGTGTACAGGAAAGATTAGCACGGATTCTTCAATATATTCTCCAGTTACACTTACCAGTGCGTTCTCTCGCAGGTCAGTGGCCTCTCTGAGGGGAGGGCCAGCAGAGCGAAAAGTGTCATCTAACACCTTGATGGCCGTGTTGCGAAGAGTGACGTATTCCCTTCCTCGACGCACTCCTCGCTTCACAGATAGACCTCGTCTATGAGCCTTTCCTCCACCACGACGGTTTGTGATAGCCACGTGTACAAACAGGCTGGCGTGCGGTAAAGGTTCCCCCGCCAGCCCCAGCAGTGGCACATTCCTGTAGCCAGGCTGTAGGCATTCGAAAGCAATGGTGTATTGGCCAATAAAGTCATCACCGATGTAGTCGTCATCCAGAACGACGAACCGCAGCAGTGCCAATTCTGGCATGTTTACCTGTTGAATGAAGATTTTAAAGCCCACATACATTAATAAATAAAAAGAGTAAGGAATTCTATTAAAATATAAATTTGCATTTGGCATTTGTATTTTTAGCATTTAAATTATAGTGCATACACACAACTACTGCTTAGATGCTTAGATCAATCTAAATGCTAAACACCTTTATTAAATAAATAAGACTAAACTCATTATCAAACTGAGCTACTCTCCTAATTATGTATAACAATATGAGCCTAATTTGTACCATTAATCATAATTTATTATCAAGGCCAGTATACTGTTCGTTCATTTAGGTTCATTTATGCATTAAACAAATTTCAGAGTACAAATGCGACTTGTAGTAGCAATGCTCAATCTGTGCAGGGTTCTGCTTCTCAAATCTTATATCAATAGTTGTATTTGGGAAAACAGAATGTGCGCATGACAAAGCATACATTCACACACACACACACACACACACACACACACGTCAGGTCAGGTATGTGTGTGTTTGTACATATTAATTTTCTAAAAGAAGGAAAGCAAACAGCAAAGATAAAACAGTTCAGTTGAACAGCAAACACAAGTATTAAAATAATTCTTTCTTTTCCAGAAAGAAAGAAAGAAAGAAAGAAAGACAGAAAGAAAGACAGACATGTACTGTATATTAAATATTTTCAATAACACAAATGTAAAGCTGTATGATGGATAATATTATAAAACTAGTTTTGCACAATATGGAAATCATAATTGTTTAAATTTAAATTGTTAGTTATCATTTTAAGTAAACAGAAATTCAAGTTGCACTTTCATATTCTACATACAGTACAGTGGGGAACATCATTATTTGATCCTCTGTAGATTTTGTAAGTTTGCCAACTTACAAAGAAGGTCTATAATTTTTTCATAGAAATAAAATAAAAATCATAAAATTTATTTTAAAGGATTGAGACAGAATATCAATCAAAAAATCCAAAAAAATGATATAAAGGTTATATGGTGAGTTGAATTTTAGTGAGTAAAATAAGTATTTGATCCGCAACCAACCAGCAATAATTCTAGCTTGATTAAGAAAGTGATCCTAACAACAACTCATTATGTGTGTAAAAGAGGCCACAGAATCTCTATCTTACATTCAAACCTCACAACCATGGGCAAGACCAAACATCTGTCTAAAGACGTCAGGGACGACATTGTAGACCTGAAGAAGGCTGCAATGGGCTACAGGATCATCAGCAAGAACCTTGAGTGTGAAGACAACTGTTGGAACAATACCCATCCATCCTCTCGGTCTGGAGCTCCACGCAAGATTTCACCTCATGGGGTAAGGTGATCATGAGAAAAGTGAGACATCAGTTCAGAACTGCACGAGAGGAGCTTGTGAATGATCTCAAGGTAGTTGGGACAACACTCACCAAACAAACCATTGGTAACAATACGCTGCCATGGATTGAAATATTTCAGCACTGCAAAGACATCCTCCTCAAGAAGACACATGTACAGACAGGGCAAAGTTTACACATCTTCTCTAAATCCTTAAAGCTATATAGTCTATATAGGAATAGTGGACCAAAATCCCTTCTGAGATGTGTGCAAGCCTGGTAACTACTATGAGAAACGTCTTACCTCTGTGTTTGCCAACAAGAGTTTCTGTACTAAGTACTAATTCATGTTTTTCTTGGGGATCAAATACTTATTTTCCTCATTGAAATGCAAATAAACTTTGGGATTTTTGATTTGATATTCTGTTTCTATCCTTTATAATCAACCTATGATAAAAAAAATATATAGACTCTTCATTTCTTTGTACTGTAAGTGGGCAAACTTACTAAATCTGCAGGGGATCGAATAATTATTTTCCCCGCTACAAAAACCTATGTGTATCTTTATAGATTCAGCATAAACCTATTAGACTTAAAATGAATTACAAAATATTTATAATAATAGATAATGGCCAATTAAAAACTATGTCAAATATTAAATTAATTGGATCACAATGAAATACGAGTGTATAGAGACATTAAAGGGCATCTCTCACTCTCTCTGATAACGCGCTTAATGAAAAATAAACAAAGCAAAAAGAAGATGCAATAGTCATCGATCATTCCAAACTGTGTTCCTCAAGTGTGTGTGTGTGTGTGTGTGTGTGTGTGTGTGTGTGTGTGTGTGTGTGTGAGTGCGTGCATCAAGAAGATCTCCTCTTGATAATTCTGCAACGGCTGCCAAAAGGCCATAGCTGCAATAAGATGCATTTAATCAGTCATTAACCTTATTAAAGCTTCATAATACTTCACTGACCTTAATTAACATATATGTTACACTCTTCATTAACCTCATTATAGCGTGTTACACAGAATCCTTCTATCCTTGTATATCACACAATTAATGCTTCCATAATTTGTGAAAAGCTCAAGTTCTGTAGTTCAACAAGGTCTGGTCTTTTTCACATGAGTACTTTTTGAAATAATAGAAAAAAGCAAAAAAAATATCTCAGTTATGACAGAATGAGGAATCATTTTCACACATGAATTGGCCACCACATTGCACAAGGTAAACAAAGCTGAAGGTGGTCAAAAAATATATTATTATTGCAGAATTTGTACTAAAAAAAAGAAAACTTATTACATTAGAAAAAAATGTTCTAAACACTGTCTGTACAGTATACAGTGGTGTGAAAAACTATTTGCCCCCTTCCTGATTTCTTATTCTTTTGCATGTTTGTCACACTTAAATGTTTCTGCTAATCAAAAACCGTTAACTATTAGTCAAAGATAACATAATTGAACACAGAATGCAGTTTTTAAATGAAGGTTTACGTTATTAAGGGAGAAAAAAAACTCGAAATCTACATGGCCCTGTGTGAAAAAGTGATTGCCCCCCTTGTTAAAAAATAACTTAACTGTGGTTTATCACACCTGACTTCAATTTCTGTAGTCACCCCCAGGCCTGATTACTGCCACACCTGTTTCAATCAAGAAATCACTTAAATAGGAGCTACCTGACACAGAGAAGTAGACCAAAAGCACCTCAAAAGCTAGACATCATGCCAAGATCCAAAGAAATTCAGGAACAAATGAGAACAAAAGTAATTGAGATCTATCAGTCTGGTAAAGGTTATAAAGCCATTTCTAAAGCTTTGGGACTCCAGCGAACCACAGTGAGAGCCATTATCCACAAATGGCAAAAACATGGAACAGTGGTGAACCTTCCCAGGAGTGGCCGGCCGACCAAAATTACCCCAAGAGCGCAGAGACAACTCATCCGAGAGGCCACAAAAGACCCCAGGACAACATCTAAAGAACTGCAGGCCTCACTTGCCTCAATTAAGGTCAGTGTTCACGACTCCACCATAAGAAAGAGACTGGGCAAAAACGGCCTGCATGGCAGATTTCCAAGGCGCAAACCACTTTTAAGCAAAAAGAACATTAAGGCTCGTCTCAATTTTGCTAAAAACATCTCAGTGATTGCCAAGACTTTTGGGAAAATACCTTGTGGACCGACGAGACAAAAGCTGAACTTTTTGGAAGGTGCGTGTCCCGTTACATCTGGCGTAAAAGTAACACAGCATTTCAGAAAAAGAACATCATACCAAGAGTAAAATATGGTGGTGGTAGTGTGATGTTCTGGGGTTGTTTTGCTGCTTCAGGACCTGGAAGGCTTGCTGTGATAGATGGAACCATGAATTCTACTGTCTACCAAAAAATCCTGAAGGAGAATGTCCGGCCATCTGTTCGTCAACTCAAGCTGAAGCGATCTTGGGTGCTGCAGCAGGACAATGACCCAAAACACACCAGCAAATCCACCTCAGAATGGCTGAAGAAAAACAAAATGAAGACTTTGGAGTGGCCTAGTCAAAGTCCTGACCTGAATCCTATTGAGATGTTGTGGCATGACCTTAAAAAGGCGGTTCATGCTAGAAAACCCTCAAATAAAGCTGAATTACAACAATTCTGCAAAGATGAGTGGGCCAAAATTCCTCCAGAGCGCTGTAAAAGACTCGTTGCAAGTTATCGCAAATGCTTGATTGCAGTTATTGCTGCTAAGGGTGGCCCAACCAGTTATTAGGTTCAGGGGGCAATTACTTTTTCACACAGGGCCATGTAAGTTTGGATTTTTTTTCTCCCTAAATAATAAAACCCCTCATTTAAAAACTGCATTTTGTGTTTACTTGTGTTATCTTTGACTAATAGTTAAATGTGTTTGATGATCAGAAACATTTTGTGTGACAAACATGCAAAAGAATAAGAAATCAGGAGGGGGGCAAATAGTTTTTCACACCACTGTATGTGACCCATGGCACTAATATTAAAGTTGCTAATCTCAACCATCAATTTCCAGAGTCATTAGCCTTTACAGGCTTGCACTAGAAAGATACTGTTTTTTTTTTTTTGTTCTAGTCATATATGCATATTCCATTTCTGTACTACTAATAATTTACAGTCAAAGTCCATAATCTTATCGGTTTGAAAATATGAATTAAAGAGGGCACAAGAGCAAAGCCAAAAGGCTCCAGACATCCCCTCCATGGAAAATTGGCTTCTAGCAGATATACGCATGGTCTGTCTTGTTTCATACCTCTGAGACGCATTGGCCCTCTGCCATACTGTAAGACTTACTCAGATCTTCCTGAATTGTTTAAGTCCAGTCTTTCTGTTACTGTCATTCATTTTTACAGCAGTCATTTATATTTGAAACCACTGAAGAAACCACTGAAAAACATTTAATATGTTTACATTGAAATATTTGTGACCCTTTGAAGTCTTATATTAATTTGTCAACTATTGCTGTATTTTTACATCTCATTGAGAGAATAGTGGTTGTGTGCTGCACAGACGTCATGGGGACATTACTAGCACTGTTCCATTTGTGTTTAAAAGAAAAAAAAAAGATTCAGCAACCTCAAACGTGAGAAAATAGTGAAGCTTCGCTCAAGAGCCTCTTTTCTCCTCCACCATTCTCCAGCGATATTTCTGAGCATGGCGGTAGTTTAGACTGTAAACGTTCCAGACTGGATGCACAACATACTGATCCTGAGTCATGAAGGTATGTTTCAACCGGTTAACAAATTTTTAAATAAAAATTTATCAGCACTCAGTGTGAATTTTCCTTTCATCTAATATTAGTGTAGCTACTGCTAGTGAGTTTATGTGTAAGGTTTTGTGTAAGATGATTTAGTTGATAGCTCATACTTGAGATTCTTCAATCGTCATCACATTCAAAGACCAACTAACACTTTAAACTTAAACCTCTTACAAAAGTCAAGCAAGTTAAAATCTTTTATAATTAACTGTTAAAATATAAATCAATATGGTAATGAGCCAGTGATAACATAATTCCTCCCTGCTGTGTTTTGTCCTCCAGTAATTACAAGCCTGTCTGATTCTGAATTCCCAATGGCATGTAAATCAGTTGACTGTTAAATCCATCTTGTCAGGCTGGTCTTTAAATATGTTTTGTGGAAAGTATTACTCTCACTCTGCAAATCAAATTCTCTCTTACCTGAAACTCAAACGTCTCATCAAATAGCGGGTTATCCTGGTTCTGGGCTGCGGTGCGGGTTCTCTGCTCAGCACAGTCTGCTGGTACGCCATGCAGTTCTAACACCACATAGGGATCGATGACTTCACCCTTGGCACCTGAACCCTGTGGTTTGGGCAGACTGTGAGCACTGATAACCTTAACCCTGAGAGTCTGTGGTGGTACACCAGGTACACAACCCTGCGACTGGGCGCTGAAATAGGAGACCTCATCTCGCATGACAGCTGGCCTCAGAACATATCCACAGCCTCCATTCTGTGCAAAGCGGCCTCGGCTTAGATCCAGCATGGCACCTGGTGTCTGCTGGTTGAGTGCTACCAGCTGCACACCGCCTTTCCAGTAGCCTTGCGGGTTGGGGTTGCTGGAATCCAGCCGGACTGAGCTTGGTCGAACTCGTGTAAGACAGCGCTTAGTGAAGCTTACCAGCTCTTCTGGGCTCTCACTTGCTAGCCGTCCTGCTTCGCCCTCTCCTAAAGAGCACATGGTCCAAGGGGAGTCTGGGAGACCTGGGGTGCTGGGTGTGGAAGGAGTGGATGGAGGAGAGGCTTGTTGAGACTGCTGACTGTTGGTACGGTGGGCATAGAAGCTACGGCTACCAGTGCGTGCAACTGCAATCAGATCAGAAAGCTCTCGCCGCATTCGCAGGCGTCTTGGCTGAGGTGGAGGGGGAACCACCAGCACAACCCCTAAGTCCTCCTCCCCAGGAATGGTCAACCGACGACCAGCAAGGGGGCCGCCACCACCAATCTCCTCATCCTCCTCAGATACTTCTCCCTCAGAGCCCTCCTCTTCTGGAGACAGCTTCTTGCCCACCAGCAGTATCTTTCCCTTTAGTTGCTCAGGAGAGGGAAGTGTGGTAGTGCGTCCCACAGGAGTAATGGGCAAATTTTCAGGTCTGTACAGTTTTGCTCCAAACACCTTCTTTAGGTGCAGTGCTAGAGTTCGCTGCTGAGTAGGGGAACATCGCTGACACAAATATAGGAGCAGAGGGTATTGAGAGGTAAGAAAGGCATATTTGTTTATGGCTTCCAGTGCATTGTGCAGTGTGGCTAGGATATGATGTTGATGATGATGATGGTGCTTGGCATCTGACTCATGATCAACCCCCAAGAGAGGTTCCCCATCAGGTCCATCAGTCACCCCAAGCTCTAAACATCGACACCCAGATCGTAAGGCTCGTGTCAGCCCTAACAAATCAGCCTTGCCATGGACCTGATCATCTAGCAAGTAGGAGCGGTAGGATGTGCTGATGTAATAGTGGCACAACGGCAAGGTCATGTCATGACATACATACTGTTGCTCAGGGTCAAACAGCTGGCACTCAGGTGACTGAAGGTATTGAGTAAAGCCATCCAGGCCCAGGAGGCCTTTTTCACGGCAAACTGCAGAGGGTTCAAAGCGCCGCAGGAGCTCTAGGCAGCCTTCGGTGGTGGCCAGTGGCAGCCCCTGCTCAGTCTCCAAGAAAAGACGTAGGTCCTGTACATCTAGGCACTCTCGGTCTTTTGATAGCTGCACTAAGAGAAAGTAAACATCAGGCCGAGTGCACAGCTCACAGTAAGCCTCCTGAAATTCATCAAGTGTCACATGAGATGTCAGCTTCTCTTTACTACGTTGGATCTCTTTAAAGCGCAGACGAACCTAAACCATGAGTGTAGAAAGGAGAGAAATTTGTTAAGTTCTATAGTCTATATAGTATGAACACAGTTGGAGGATTAGTCAATAAAAACAACACACCACATTCAGTAATAGTAAGCAATGAAATTTCTTAAGCATTATGGGAGGTATTTTTTACAGATTAAAATGTCCATTCTTAAATACATAAGAGTTTGGTTATTTGATTGTCCTCAAAAGAATAACATAAATGAAACCTTACAAACAAACTATTACTTTCCTTTAAGAAAAGTTCCAAAAGTGTAAGCTCCTCTAAAGCTGCCTAAATGTCAAAGATACTTTAGTGCAAAGATTAAAGCTTAAGAATTTGAACTATGTCACCTTTTTTTTAATCCATCTCTATCTGTCATTATATCCAACCAGTACACAAACAGATTTCAACATATTTAATATTACAGGACAGTAATGAATGTAGATTCAGTTATGTATTTCGATTATTTTTTGTGGAAACTCATACATTACCACACGCTAACTCCAAAATCATGTCTTGGTAAAATGTTACCATTCCTCTATAATAATGCAGGTGGTGCACTCCACACTATTCACATGGCACAACATCCTGTGTGGTAGGAGTAAAGTGTTTGCTAACATTGTTTAGAATTGTAACAAAATCTAAAAAGAGATTAATACTGGATCGCGATATCTGTAAATCGCAATACAAATAAAATTGACACATAGGTCATAATATTGTTTCAGGAGGTCCCTGGTGATTCCCAAGCCTAGTAATGAGTGCTGCAAATGAACGCCTGCAACACAGACTCCACTCTATTCTGCCCTCTCTGCTTGCTCTTTCTGTTTGCTCTTAGTGCCTGTACTTGTCCTTTCTGTTGCCACATGTACTGTAGCAGATGCCTCACAACCCCTGTTCCAGAGACTTAGAGACATGGTACTGTTGTTCTTGTCTGTTCTCCTTCTGTCCTCAGCTGTCAACAACCTTCCCTTCCACACACACACACAAACATGCGTCTGTACAGCTGTTAGATTACACTCCCCCAGTCAGTATGAAGCGCAGCAGTCAGACTGAGTAGTGATGCAGAGACTAACCTTGGAAATACCACTGATTCTGAAAACTGCACCCATATAATTTGTTTTGTATAATACTATCTCATGCTTTCAACCAATGCTTTTTCATTTGTCCTCTCAAATACTTTATGCAATGAACATACTCATTATAAACACCCCAAATGGTTCTCCATTCGGAGCCTCTGGGTGATTCTTGAAGGTTTTATACATAGGATTCTGTTTTTAGATAATGGCGTCTAAACCACCCATTATCAGCTATAGAAGGCCATACCTGATAATCAGGCAAAAACTCTCAAGATCTACTGTAGCATGACGCTGCAAACTGTAATAACACATTAACGTTTAGCACAAATACATATACTACTCATTTAACTATTGTATGGAAAATGATCATAGACTTGTAGAGACATTTAATTAATCAGTTCTATCCAGCTGCCTCACCTTTGCTTCTTTAATTCCAGGGTACAGCCTGCAGATAGTAGCCACAGCTATGTTCTCAGACACAATCCCATGCCCGTCCTCATCTCCAAGTGCCAACTCTGCTGCGAGCCAATCCCTTCTCAACTTGCTTCCCACACTTCTCTCTCCTACTCCTCCATCTCCTCCAACTCCACCGGCTAAGGCTCCAGGATGGGACACCAAATACCGCAGGCCAGTCACCCAGATGTTTGCTACGTCAGCCGACAGTGCCACCAGGTCCAGGGACTGATATTCATCTCCATGAATGATAGAGAAAGCAGACTCTTCAGCCAGGTGATCTGATGGGCCATTGTGGAGAAAAGTTTCAGTGCTTTTGCCTGTGCGGACCTCCCGGATAGAGGAAATGTCCAGTCTGGCACGCTCCGCATCTTTTTTTGAAGGCTCCCAACGAAGACAGGCTTGTTCAGGGTCCAGGGTATAGAAACGACAATAAATACGAGAGTTTGGACGGACTTTTTTCAGCTCACAGCCACCCTGCATGAATGCCAAACAGTCAGCCGCGCTGCCCACTTTCTTTTCTGATGGCATGCTGCTGAAGGAGACCGTTTTCTTGCGCCCACCACCAACTTTGGTGATTGATGGGTCCTGTAGGGAAGATAGCATGATTCAGGTTCAGTTACAAAGAAATGGTTCAACCAGACATAAAGGTAAAGTCTCAGTTAAAAATGTAAACGTGATTTTGATGTCACTTTTTTGTCTTGTATATTAATATGTATGCAATACATTCTGCTGCATTCCACCACATTCCACCCTATCAATCTTACATTACATTTCGTTCTTTAATATATATATATATATATATATATATATATATATATATATATATATATATATATATATATATATATATATATATATTTGACTCACACCATTGTTTTGGAATAGTTTGGAAATCAGTCAAGCTACTTGTCACATCAGCTCATGACATTTCGCCTCTACACATTTGCACAAATGGTGAAGTCTTGCCAGTCTTGAGTCAGTATCAACCTGGAATTTTTTTTTTGCTGTGGTTTGTTTGGTTGTAATAAACCTCCAGAAACCATCAAACCTCTTTCTAGCCCTGTGTTATTCACTGTCATTTCCTCTAGGATAAATGTGCTCTATTTTCCCCTCCATGCTCTCATACATTACTGGCCTATTCTCCCTTGCACATCATGAAGCTGTTGTACAGTCTCATTCAGACTTGATATGACATATGTCAGTGTGATTAGACTCCTTTCTGTTATATCAGCGATCTTTGTCTGCCCTGCTCGTATACGCAGTTTGCTTTGCTTAAATTGACCGTACAGGACTGTTACAGATTAGGGCTTTAAATATGATAAACAGATAGAATTCATTATCAAATCCCAACCTCTCGTTTACAATGCATAATGATATACTAAAAAATACAACAGAAAGATATAGAAATCAATTTGCTACCAATCAGCATATACAGTGCTGTGAAAAACTATTTGCCCCCTTCCTGATTTCTTATTCTTTTGCATGTTTGTCACACTTAAATGTTTCTGCTCATCAAAAACCGTTAACTATTAGTCAAAGATAACATAATTGAACACAAATGCAGTTTTTAAATGAAGGTTTACATTATTAAGGGAGAAAAAAAACTCCAAATCTACATGGCCCTGTGTGAAAAAGTGATTGCCCCCCTTGTTAAAAAATAACTTAACTGTGGTTTATCACACCTGAGTTCAATTTCTGTAGTCACCCCCAGGCCTGATTACTGCCACACCTGTTTCAATCAAGAAATCACTTAAATAGGAGCTACCTGACACAGAGAAGTAGACCAAAAGCACCTCAAAAGCTAGACATCATGCCAAGATCCAAAGAAATTCAGGAACAAATGAGAACAACAGTAATTGAGATCTATCAGTCTGGTAAAGGTTATAAAGCCATTTCTAAAGCTTTGGGACTCCAGCAAACCACAGTGAGAGCCATTATCCACAAATGGCAAAAACATGGAACAGTGGTGAACCTTTCCAGGAGTGGCCGGCCGACCAAAATTACCCCAAGAGCGCAGAGACAACTCATCCGAGAGGCCACAAAAGACCCCAGGACAACATCTAAAGAACTGCAGGCCTCACTTGCCTCAATTAAGGTCAGTGTTCACGATTCCACCATAAGAAAGAGACTGGGCAAAAACGGCCTGCATGGCAGATTTCCAAGGCGCAAACCATTTAAGCAAAAAGAATATTAAAGCTCGTCTCAATTTTGCTAAAATACATCTCAATGATTGCCAAGACTTTTGGGAAAATACCTTGTGGACCGACGAGACAAAAGTTGAACTTTTTGGAAGGTGCGTGTCCCGTTACATCTGGCGTAAAAGTAACACAGCATTTCAGAAAAAGAACATCATACCAACAGTAAAATATGGTGGTGGTAGTGTGATGGTCTGGGGTTGTTTTGCTGCTTCAGGTCCTGGAAGGCTTGCTGTGATAGATGGAACCATGAATTCTACTGTCTACCAAAAAATCCTGAAGGAGAATGTCCGGCCATCTGTTCGTCAACTCAAGCTGAAGCGATCTTGGGTGCTGCAGCAGGACAATGACCCAAAACACACCAGCAAATCCACCTCTGAATGGCTGAAGAATAACAAAATTAAGACTTTGGAGTGGCCTAGTCAAAGTCCTGACCTCAATCCTATTGAGATGTTGTGGCATGACCTTAAAAAGGCGGTTCATGCTAGAAAACCCTCAAATAAAGCTGAATTACAACAATTCTGCAAAGATGAGTGGGCCAAAATTCCTCCAGAGCGCTGTAAAAGACTCGTTGCAAGTTATCGCCAAACGCTTGATTGCAGTTATTGCTGCTAAGGGTGGCCCAACCAGTTATTAGGTTCAGGGGGCAATTACTTTTTCACACAGGGCCATGTAGGTTTGGATTTTTTTCTCCCTAAATAATAAAACCCCTCATTTAAAAACTGCATTTTGTGTTTACTTGTGTTATCTTTGACTAATAGTTAAATGTGTTTGATGATCAGAAACATTTTGTGTGACAAACATGCAAAAGAATAAGAAATCATGGAGGGGGGCAAATAGTTTTTCACACCACTGTATGCAATGCGACAATTTGTTTAGTTTTTATTTTAAATAGTAAAATAATAACCTGAGACTGATGAATGAGAAGTCCTACTGTACTGTATGTGCATGTGCATATCATATTTACTGTAAGATGGTGACCAACGAAGGGATTGCATGTCAAATAACCAAACACTATCTACAGTAAATTAGTGGTAGTCCTTGTTCCTTATTTAGTAATACAATCAGTAGATTCAGCTGATTTTTTAAACACTTTTTTGTTTTTTGTTTTTAAATCAAGCCTTCTAAGTCAAAAACTAACCAGACTGCAGGAGTAACTGGGGATCCTCAGACTGTCATTTGTCTCAGTCTGCTTGGCTTATTCCAAGCAGGCCTGGCAGATGTCATTCTTTGAAAAAAAAAGTCAATCTGGATCAGGACCAGCCAGAACTTGCTGCAGAAAGTGCAGAAAACCCAACTCCATAGAGACTTTGGTCAAAATAGCTAATAGAAAGAAGTCAGTAAGGAAGGGCATTTGTAAAGAGTTGGACCAACAACAATTACAATTTAGGACCTAGGGGTAGGTCCATACCCCCCTTACAACACACACCAAATCAGATGGTAGAAAATCCTGATGTCTTTTGTAAAGCTGTTACTAACAAGTAGAACAACAGAATAAGATAAAAGCTGATCATCCTCACCACTTTTTAAATTGAACTTTTCTTTAATGACTGCTTACACCCCAGGCTTTAGGAGTGTTCTAGACTGTCATCCCACCAGGTCTATGTCCTGGCAGAATAAAACAGAGTACACTGAAAAATGCAAATGGTAGCACTATTTGATGGCTATATTTGGCAGGTTAATAAGACGACTATAAATCAGTTGACATGAAAGGTCATGGCCCGTCTACTTAGAGGTCTTTACTAGAAATTTGTGAGTAAGCAAAGATCAGACAAAGATGGAACAGAGTCTGGCTGAGCAATTGGAAACAGCACAGGAACAATATAATGCAATTATGCATTGATTATTCCATGTTCAAACAACTCAGCTTTAGGCTTAATGGTCATTTGCCGTTATAGCAACAATGCCATTGAGACAATAAACCAAACATTCCTAGTCATAAAATAACTCTATATTGTGAGCATATCCGTGGCTAAAAACATTCCCCTCTTGGGGATCTACTGTATGATGGTTATTGATTTTTCCATCTACTACCTAACGCATTAACCCACTTTCCATTCCACCATTCCACACTCCATCACCCACAACCAACATTTATTTCACTTGTATGTTTCTGCAAATAATCTGTTCTTTCATGGAGGCTTGAATAAAGCTGAAGTCCAGCTAATGACCGATGTAGTGTTACACACAGCAGAGATGGGGAAAACAGATTCTCATGTTATGTGTCATGGTTTGCATTGCCACACTGATGCCAGAATAGATTTTCTTACAATAATATTTTAATTTATTTGTTTGCATTTAAGATGCCAAAATATTACTGTTCCTCTATAATTCTACAGGTGGTGTGCTCTAAACTATTTACATAATTACAAAGTTTAACCTCAGAAAAAAAATAATGTTGAATCAGGATATGTGTAAAATCCTAATATTTACAAAATCACAATACAAATCAAATCAGCACCTGGGTATTGTGATAATATCATATCGATTTGTCGCTGGTGACTCTCATCCCTAACTCACATAATGGCAATTCCACAAATAACTCTAACAACCAATTTCGATGTACTAGCAGTATTTTTTATGTTGGATTGAGCTTTGTCTAGCATACAATGAGCTTGGGTGCTGAATAATCCAAGTGTGGGAGTAATTTGAATACAAATGTCCTGCAATTATAGAAACTCGACCTAGTGGTGATCTACTGAGGCTAAATTTATTAATATACAGAGGTGTGCTTGGGGACTGGGGTCCTATAGGTCCCAAAGTATCCAACAAACAAGCTTCAAAAGTGAGTAGTTTTTATTTTCATGTGGGATCGTGCAGTCAGAGGTGAACCTCTCAGGACAATAAAATGCCATCAAAGCAATTACTGCATTGACCATATTCATGCACACATCTTCAGTAATCTTTTATTTAAAATACAATGTTGATTATAATGCATTTGAAAAGTACCCCAAAAGTTCTTTTGGGGTTGAGTTCAAACAACAATAAGCACTGCTGGAGTAGGGGACAATGTAGGGAACAAGACGCTGGGGTTTGCTGAACACTTGGTAAATAGGACAGGGCATGCAGTATACTGTATGTAGTCATGTTTACTTACTGCAAAGCTATGCAGTTTATGAAGTTTGGTGAGTGGTGCTTGTCACCAGACCACCCAAGTGTGTAAAATGATCATAATCAGTTCAAATCAGGAATGTGAACAGATTAAACTCCCTACTTGTATACAATAAAAACAATATAGTACAGAACACTGAAGCACTCTCCAAATAGCCTGGATCTTCAGTTACTTGGATCCAATTTAAAAAGTCAACAATGGAGCTTTTAGCACTTTGATCCCACACTCGGTCTTAAATTGCTTTATAATGAACTAGGAGCTATAAGGCTTATCAGGCCCTTAGGGGCAATCTTTTGAGCAATGTGGTTGACATACCGGTAAAATTAAGGCCTTAATGTCAAGTAACAGCACCAATGCCTCCAGAAAACATGTACACATGAACTAAAGCCTTCAGTTTCCCTCAGTGCACACTCACTATCCGTGCAGTTACATGTCAAAGATATCCAGTAAATGTTCACATCAAACAGAATAGGGAACAAGTGTGTGACTTTAACAATCTGACTTAATGTACTGGTTTCATTATTTTGAAAAAAAAAAAAAAAAAAACTTTCTGATCTTCTGGGATTTTCACATACAACAGTCTGTACACATAATGATGCCATCTACAGTACAGAAAACATCCTGTGTGTGTGTGTGTGTGTGTGTGTGTGTGTGTGTGTGTGTGTGTGTGTGTGTGTGTGTGTGTGTGTGTGTGTGTGTGTAGGGTCGGCTGGCTGCATGTTGATGAGAGAGATGAAGAGAATGACCAGACTGGGCTGAGCTGACAGGAAGTCAAAAGTAACTCAAATAATCACACTTTATAATTATGATGAACAGAGCAGTATCTCACAACACACAACACATCAAACCTTGAGCTTGACAGCTTGACAAAAAAATAATAATAAACAGCAATAAATAAAATAACAAATAAATAAAATAAATAAATAGCATGATTTGGTCAAAAATTCATGTTGTGCTTATTTTGACACATACTGTATACTGTATATGAGATTGTGATTTAAACTGCAATATGTAACAAGTAAATGCACTAGTTAGTATTCAAATGTATTTATCTAGGTTAACAGCAATTACTGGGAAAAAAGTGACAGATAAATTAACAAATATATAAACTGACAATGCATATATTACCTGCTATGAAGTGTGGCCTTTTGCTATTAGATTATTATAATGGTCCATATTGTGATTTCAATGTTTATGCGATTAATTGTGCAGAAATAGAAAAAAATACAAAACATTGAGTGAGAAACAGCTCTGTAGGTGGAAAAACCTTGTTGGCATGAGAAGTTGAAGGACAACGGCGAGATTGGTTCAAGCTGGCAGGAATGTCATAGTAACTATTCTAATCGATAAATAATAATAAAATAATCCCTCTGTATCACCATGGTGAGCTGTAGAGATGGAGAAGGAAACCGATTGATTTGTGAATCGTGATTCGTTTTTGTGCCGATTCATGTATCGCCACATTGACTCCATAACCAATTCCGTGTCGATTGCAGGGGCTTCTGAGTGGTGCAGCAGAATCACGTTTTTATGGAGGTTACGTTACAAAAATTTGCGAGTGTTAAAAAGGCTTTCAACGCCTTTTTCTCTAAACGCTGCAAGCGAATTACCCTCAAACCCACTCGTTATACATTACACATTACACAAATGGTCTTAAAACACCATACAGTATGTGTGAATTACATTCTGCTGGGCAGAAACACGTGTTTTGGAAGCTGTGTGTGTCCGTGTTCGAAGCTGAGCATGGTCATGTGCTCACAATTGCTCAACACTTGCTCAAGACTTTTTAACATCCTTAATGAGCATAAAAAAGGCAGAAGACTATATTGGGTTCCACTCCGGTATAGGATTACCCAAACAGAACAGTTGAAGATCGCACGGTCTGCATCGCACAGTCTGCAACTATCCCACTTTTTGTGACTCTGTACCTATGTTCATGGCTGACACAAGTGGAACTTGATATGGCTATTATAGTCCACCCACTTCAAGCTCTGATATCTTTTGCATGCTGAGATGCTTTTCTGCTCACCAGAGTGTTAAAGAGTGATTTTTTGAGCTACTAAGACATTTCTGGCAGCTTGAACCAATCTGGTTGTTTTCCTCAGACCTTTCAACAAGGCATTTACATCCACAGTTCTCTGTCTCATAATTTCTTTTTGATTATTCCATGTTTAAACAACTCAGCTTTGGGCTTAATCGTCATTTGCCATTATAGCAACAATGCCATTGAGACAATAAACCAAACATTCCTAGTCATAAAATAACTCTATATTGTGTGCATATCCGTGGCAAAAAACATTCCCCTCTTGGGGATCTATGATGGTTATTGATTTTTCCATCTACTACCTAACGCATTAACCCACTTTTTCATTTGGATATGTACATTAAATAAATGTTCTTCACATGTTTAAGAAGTATCAGTGTACCTATGTTGTTACTACATAGTGCTGGAAAGATGATGTAATTGACCTCGGTAACTCTTTTCCACTATTTTCATATGATTATAAAGCAAGTTTTCTTGCAGCTGAACGGTCTTATGCAAATAATAGTGCAGCACTAATTGCTGGTTATTTCCATGATCAGGCTCCTCTTATCGCAGCTCTGAATGCAGCCTACATACAGTAAGCTGCAGAGCTTCCACCAGCCTACATGGAGCTTCCACTCAGAAAACCATCGCCCACAGCACTGGGCCTCTTCCAAGCAATCTTCAGGAAGGAGAGAGAGAACTCCGATGTGCTGCTCGCTCCATAAACCGCTCACCAAGCCCGCTTGCCAAGACTTGATTTCCAAGCATTATTTACTTTCTAAAATAAATTCTGCCAGGCAGAAATTTCATGAGCTGCCAAAGTGCCTGGTCTTCAAGACAGATAAAAGATTAAAGTTAAGACAGGACTTCTTTTGTTCTTACATGCTACAAAAGGGTTGGAGGGCAGTAGAGCAGTGCTGTGATTATAATATCAGTATTTTTCTGCTGTTTTCATCTTCACATCTTAACAAACCAGACCTAGCATCAGAGGTTTATTTTAAAGGGATAAGCAGTGGATCTGTGGTTAAAGCCTGCAAAATGTTTGTCTTTTGCTGCTTTATCTCCAGAGGGATTTCATTTGTCCTGAAGGGAACGATTCCAATGACTCTGCCCTAACTAACCAGTGTTTAAAGCACGGCATGGTCTACTAAGTAATTACAGAAAGAGTGTCAATGTTAGCTATAAGTTTAGTAACAAAGACTGGTATTATAACGTATTCTTTCCTAAGAATAAACCGTAAACTTCAGTATTAGTACATCATCAGTATTGTTAAAGTAGCTAAGACTTGTATTATCCTTTTTTCTTTTAACAATAAACCAAATTATCAAAATAATCAGTATATTCATAAACCAATGTTTATTATCACATAAATGAGCAAAATTTAAATCAAGTCCTTCATGAATGTGATGAGGTTAAACAGCAAGTTTCAATGGCAACCGGTTCATCAGGGGAGGTTCATGATGAGACCCGTGTGAAAAGGGAGAGCCCCATCACTGATGTTTTCAGGCTTTTTGCACTTAAAAAAAAACATCCTTCCCAAGAAATCCCACCTTCTGCATTATGAATGATTACAAGAATTCAGTTTTGTCTATGATTGGTTAGGTCGCCACAGCTGTGACATGGGGGCCAATCCATGAGTGCAAATAAGGACTTTCAGGAAAGTCAGCTCAGTCAACTGCCTCATGAGTGAGAAAGGACCGTGATTTGGGGAGGCAGAGACATTAGAAAAGATTATTGCATTTAGTGAGTGATGTAAAGGTACAGGTCTAGCACTTTATCACTTAGTTCACCACCCTTACCGTTTTGAAAGCAGTGCTATGTGCAATATTTCCATCACGCCTGGTATTGTCACGGTCCGTGCAGGCGCGGTGGATCCAAGCGCAGAGCGCGTGTGGAAAACAGCGCCGGTTATCCTGTGGTGAACTATGCGCTGATAGTTTTATGAATGAAAGGAGGCGTGGCGCGAGCTTAGAGCAGAGCGTGCGGGAGGGAAGAGCCGGCGTACACTGAATGCAAGCCTGATCCGTGCAGAGTAATCGAGAGCATGAGCGTGCGTGGTTCAAAGCCGAGAATTCAAATACAGTCCGTGATCCTGAATCGTGGTCATGAAACGTGAGCGAGAGTCGATAACCGGAAATCCGAAAAGGCAGTAGTCCAAAACGTGAGACGTGAGCAAGGTCCGTGAAACAGAGCATGGGTCGATATCCAAATGTCAAGGCAGAGAAGAACGCTGGAAAATTGGGCATGAAGGCACACAATAATCTGGCGAGGGGTGGTGGTTTTAGAAAGAGTTATATAGAACCAGGTAATGAATGAAATGAAGAACAGGTGTGTTGAGCCGGTGAATGAGGCGGCAAAATGAAAGCAGTGGGCTGGAGTGTGGAACGGAGTCGCAGGTAATCATGGCTTGGCTTGAGGCGGGGGCGTGACCTGGCGTATCGTGACAGTACTCCCCCCCCTACGGACGCCACCTGGCGTTCTAGAAGATGCTTCCGGGTGAAGGTTATGGAAATCCGTGATGAGGGAGCGGTCCAGGATGAATCTGGCAGGGACCCAGCTTCTCTCCTCAGGCCCGTAGCCTTCCCAGTCCACGAGGTACTGAAGGCCACGGCCTCTGCGGCGAGACTTAAGAAGTCTTCTGACAGTAAAGGCTTCGCCGCCATCTATGAGCCGAGGTGGTGGGGGAGGGTGGGGCTGTGGTGCCAGAGGGCAAGGTACCAATCTGCGGATCTGGGAGACGTGGAAAGTGGGGTTGACTCGACGCATGGACAAAGGGAGGGCCAGTCTGACAGAACACGGGTTGATAATGCGTGAGATGGTGAATGGGCCAACGAACCTTGGCGAGAGTTTTCTGGAAGTTGTCTTGAGAGGCAGGTCCCGTGTGGACAGCATGACTCTTTGGCCGATCCGGTATTTGGGGGCCGCAGCACGATGGCGGTTTGCCTTACGCTGGAAGGTACTCACGGTTCGTCTCAGCTGAGCCCGAGCCCGTCGCCATGTGTTTTTACAGCGGCGGACGAAGGCTTGGGCTGACGGGACTGCAGTTTCCTCCTCCTGAGTGGGGAACAGTGGTGGTTGGTAACCAAGGCAGCATTGGAAAGGTGACATTCCGGTGGAGGAAGTGGTGAGTGTGTTATGGGCATATTCCACCCAAGGAAGATAACGGCTCCATGAAGCTGCATCACGTGAGACCATGCATCTCAGGGATTTCTCAAGCTCTTGGTTGATGCGTTCAGTCTGACCGTTACTCTGGGGGTGAAAACCTGAAGAAAGGCTGGGTGTGGCGCCAATAAGGGTGCAAAAGGCCTTCCAGAATTGCGCTGAGAATTGGGGTCCCCTGTCTGAGACTATGTCTACGGGTAATCCATGGAGCCGAAACACGTGGTGAATCATAAGTTCAGCTGTTTCTTTGGCCGATGGGAGTTTGGGTAACGGAATGAAGTGAGCTGATTTGGAGAAGCGGTCAACAACAGTGAGTATGCAGGTGTTATTGTTTGAGGAGGGTAATCCAGTGACGAAATCGAGGGCGATGTGAGACCAAGGGCGGTGGGGGATGGGGAGGGGTTTTAAAAGACCCTCAGGAGGACGGTTTAGAGTCTTGTTCCTGGTGCATGTGTCACAAGAGGCCACGAAGTTCTTGACATCCTCCATGATTGATGGCCACCAGAAGCGTTGCTGTAGTAGGGATAGGGTGCGGGTTGCTCCTGGGTGGCAGGCTAATCTTGAGCTGTGGCCCCAGTCCAGTACTTGTGGGCGGATGGCAGCTGGGACAAAGAGCCGTCCCAGAGGAACGTTACTAGGGCCTGGCTCCTGTTCGAGGGACTGCAAGACCTGGTTCTCCACTTCCAGACGGGTGGTGGCCACGAGGCATTGAGGTGGTAGGATGGTGTCCAGGGTTGGGGTTTCCCGAGGAGTGGGGAACTGTCGCGAGAGAGCGTCAGGTTTAGCATTCTTGGAACCTGGGCGATAGGATAATGTGAAATTAAATCTAGAGAAAAATAGTGACCAGCGTGCCTGACGTGAGTTGAGTCTTTTGGCTGACTTGAGATATTCTAGGTTTCTGTGGTCTGTCCATACGAGGAATGGGAGGTCAGCTCCATCCAGCCAGTGTCTCCACTCCTCGAGGGCAAGTTTGACTGCAAGAAGTTCACGGTCTCCAATGTCATAGTTGCGCTCCGGGGGCGTGAGTCGACGAGAAAAGAAGGCACAGGGATGAAGCTTGTTATCCGTTAGGGACCTTTGAGAGAGAACGGCTCCGACTCCGGTTTCAGACGCGTCCACCTCTACGATGAATTGAAGGGAGGAGTCTGGAAAGACAAGAATGGGTGCTGTGGTGAAACGATGCTTGAGGTCATTGAATGCTTTCTCCGCTGCGGTGCTCCACCGGAAGGGAGTCTTTGTGGAGGTGAGTGATGTAAGCGGAGTTGCCACTGTGCTATAACTTCTAATGAAGCGCCTGTAGAAGTTAGCGAAGCCCAGAAAGCGTTGGAGTTCTCGTCTAGATGATGGTGGTGGCCAGTCAGTGACCGCTTTTACTTTAGTTGAATCCATCTGAATGCCTGATGGGGAGATGAGGTAGCCTAAGAATGATGTGGATTCTTGGTGAAATTCACATTTTTCGGCTTTGACATACAGTTTGTTCTCCAGCAGGCGTTGCAGGACTTGACGTACATGTGCTCTGTGTTCCTTTAGTGAACGGGAGAAAATCAGGATGTCATCAAGGTAGGCAAAAACAAAGATGTTTAGGAAGTCTCGAAGGACATCGTTGATCAGAGTTTGAAAAACTGCTGGGGCGTTGGTTAGGCCAAAAGGAACTACCAGATACTCATAGTGGCCAGTGGGAGTGTTGAAGGCTGTCTTCCACTCGTCACCTTCCCTGATCCGGACTAAATGGTAAGCATTCCTCAGGTCCAGTTTCGTAAAAAGGCGGGCATCTTGCAGTAGCTCAAAGGCTGTGGACATCAAGGGGAGCGGGTATCGATTCTTGACCGTGATTTCATTGAGTCCTCTGTAATCTATGCAGGGCCTAAGGGACTTGTCTTTTTTCTCTACAAAAAAAAATCCAGCACCGGCTGGGGAAGAGGAGGGGCGAATGATGCCCGCGGTTAGGGATTCAGAAATGTAGAGTTCCATTGCCTCTCTTTCAGGGCGTGATAGGGCATAGAGGCGTCCCTTTGGGGGCGAGGTGCCGGGGAGGAGGTCAATGGTGCAATCGTAGGGGCGGTGGGGAGGGAGCGAGATGGCACGTGATTTACTAAAGACCTGTTTCAGATCATGATATTCAGCCGGGACCTTGGACAAGCTGGGGATCTCTTCTTGAGACGTGGTTAGTTCATTTCTTGGAGATGCAGAATGAAGACAGGAAGACAAACAGGCAGGGCTCCATTCAAGGACATTTTTCCTAGTCCAGTCAATGTGAGGGTTATGTTGCTTTAACCATGGGAGGCCAAGGACGACTGGTGCATGGGGGCTCTTGATAATTAAGAGGGAGATATTTTCGGCATGGTTCCCTGAGAATTGAAGTGTGAGTGGGGCTGAGCGGTGTGTAATTGAGGGAAGTTTGCTGCCATCTAGTGCCTGGACATGGAAGGGTCGACTAAGTGGAACAGAAGGAATCTTAAGCTTAGCAATCGTGGAGGCAGCTATCAGGTTTTGATCTGCCCCGGAGTCTACGAGGGCGTTCAGGACATAGGGCTGGTTATCGTAGGTCAGAGTTACAGAGAACAATGGTCGTCGGTCTGGGAATGAGCTGAGTGCTGGGGTCCCCTGTACTCCCAGAATTACTGGGGGCCCTGAAACTTTTAATGGGCAGGTTCGTACTAGATGGCCTGCTTGGCCACAGTAGAAGCAAGAGCCCTCGTCGCGACGTCGCTGACGTTCCTTTAACGAGATACGAGTACGACCAATCTGCATGGGCTCATGTGGGGTTTCAAGTGTTGGCATGGTGACGATTGAGGCTGGTGGTTGGTTACGAGCTGTGGATCTGGACCACTGATGGTCCACCTGATAGTGGGCATGTTTGCGAACGTCGATACGTGTTGCAAGGTCCATGAGCTCTTGGATCGTGGAGGGAAGCTCTCGAGCTGCCAATTCATCCATAATCGAATCAGCCAGTCCATGGAGAAAAGCGTCGAAGAGCGCCTGATCATCCCAGCCACAAGAGGGGGCTAGGGTCCTGAAATCTATGGTGTAATCATGTACAGAGCGGGATCCTTGGCTTAACTTGAGTAATTGGCTTGCCGCCTGGCGTCCTGAAAATGAGTGGTCAAACACCCTCCTCATTTCAGAGGTGAATGCCCAGTAGGTGGCGCAGCAGGGGACCTGGGCGTCCCATAGCGATGTCCCCCACTCCCTTGCTCTTCCAGTAAGGAGGGTTATAATGTACGCTACCTTAGACCGTTCTGTGGGGAAGGACGAAGCTTGCAATTCCAGTACAAGAGAGCATTGAGACAGGAATGAACGGCAGGTGAGTGGATCACCGTCATACGTGGGCGGCGCAGGGAGGCGTGGCTCTTGGCGTGTGGTGGGCGCTAGTGGTACTTCAGAAGCGGGAGATGGAATAAGATGCAGCTGTTTAATCTGATCAGTGAGAGATGTCAGCGTTTGCGTGACAGTGCTAAGCGTAGTCATGATGTGTTGAATATCCTGCTGATGAGAGCCTAAAAGCGTGCCTTGGTTACGTAGCGCCGTTTCCAGGCGTGCGATATCTGCTGGATCCATAAATGGCCAGATTATACTGTCACGGTCCGTGCAGGCGCGGTGGATCCAAGCGCAGAGCGCGTGTGGAAAACAGCGCCGGTTATCCTGTGGTGAACTATGCGCTGATAGTTTTATGAATGAAAGGAGGCGTGGCGCGAGCTTAGAGCAGAGCGTGCGGGAGGGAAGAGCCGGCGTACACTGAATGCAAGCCTGATCCGTGCAGAGTAATCGAGAGCATGAGCGTGCGTGGTTCAAAGCCGAGAATTCAAATACAGTCCGTGATCCTGAATCGTGGTCATGAAACGTGAGCGAGAGTCGATAACCGGAAATCCGAAAAGGCAGTAGTCCAAAACGTGAGACGTGAGCAAGGTCCGTGAAACAGAGCATGGGTCGATATCCAAATGTCAAGGCAGAGAAGAACGCTGGAAAATTGGGCATGAAGGCACACAATAATCTGGCGAGGGGTGGTGGTTTTAGAAAGAGTTATATAGAACCAGGTAATGAATGAAATGAAGAACAGGTGTGTTGAGCCGGTGAATGAGGCGGCAAAATGAAAGCAGTGGGCTGGAGTGTGGAACGGAGTCGCAGGTAATCATGGCTTGGCTTGAGGCGGGGGCGTGACCTGGCGTATCGTGACAGGTATGCTTTTTGAAAGCGGAAAAAAATTTATCACAGAATTCACAGGTTCTGTGTAAATTACAAAATGCAAGAGAATGCAATACATTTACATATTTGGCAGACGCTCTTATCCAGAGCGACTTACATTTTTATCTCATTATACTGTACATCTGAGCAGTTGAGGGTTAAGGGCCTTGCTCAAGGTCCCAACAGTGGCAACTTGGTGGTTGTGGGGTTTGAACCTGGGATCTTCCGAACCGTAGTCCAATGCCTTAATCACTGAGCTACCCCTGGCCCCCAATAAAAAGCAGCAATACACTGCTTTTACAATACTTGCTTATAAAAGTCTTGAGCTCCTCTGATTTAATAGCATTAAATTAAATTTAACTTAAAGTGTAAAGAAATATTTTATTGTGATCAACCTCATTTCCCCTCTTATCTATTTCAACCACTCAACATTTAGCATCACCAGTATTCAAACCATCTGTCAGCATCTGCTCCTGTATCCCACTGGTTCGTTCATTTAGTTAGATGGTTTTTATGCTTAAATGTTTCATTGGTCATTGTGTGTAAATAAACTGATAATGTATAAGAACTGGTCTGAAAATGAAAGCCAAAAACCTACCAAAATAACTGTCAAAAAAGTCCTTTGAAGTCTGGAGAACTATTCCTCAAAATCACATTTACAGTAATGTAAGAAAATCTGTCTGTTTAAAAGCAAATATGAAAAAATAAGGGCTAGCGCAAGACTTTTTATGCAGTACTGTGCAAAGTGATTCAACTGAGTTTTTCTAAGTTTAACAGTCTGCCATGCAACAGATTGTCTGGAGGATTAAGTGTTCAAAACATCTTATAGGGCATCACTGAATACAGAGGCTTTGCTTTTCACTTTCCTGCCTTTGAAGGACCGCAGGACACATCCTGGATTCGGCAGGGGGCCATTATCCACAGCAAGCATGCACCGAGGGAATCAGCATAATTACAGTGGGTGAAAAAGCACTCTGATGCTTATAGGGGACAAACTCCCTCTTAGTCCGAGTGTTTCAGACAAAAATCAGTAAGCAGAAATAGTCATTCTAGTAACAAACAAGCTGCACACATCCCAGTGCATTTAGAGATAAGATTCTCTTTTGTCAGATAAAAAAATAATTTTAGCTATTTGGTGGACCAGTTGCTGTAGTTGGCACACAGAGGACAAAAACAGGTACTACCCGCGATAGTACCCCCAAAGGTAAACCTTAGTTTTATATTATCCTTTTTTTTTTTAAATAAAGAGCATATAGTGTTCCTTTAAAGCTATACTATAAAAGGCAATTATGGACCTTAAATCTTTTTAAGTCACCTTCTGTGTATTCACATTTCCAGGTAAAAAAAATAATAATCAGGGAAATCACCCCGGCAACAAGAAACTGTACCCTTTAGTACCGTTATTTCTCTGAGAGTGTGCAATCTTCACAAGGATAAGCACAAATCTTTAAATTGATTGTATGAAAGAAAATATATGAAATATACAGTAAGGAAAAAACTGGCCCCTTTAAGTAGACAGCATACTATTAAATGTAATATGTTTGGGGTGACATTATGTTCATTTCGAGAACAGAGTTCATCTATGCTGCCTAGCAACCGGGCATGAAGGGCACATGCCCAGAAAATAAAACATTAATGGCTACAATTTCTATTATCCCACCAGGAAAAAAAAGCCTTTCAGACCCCATCCACAATATATTTGAGCCAAGAATGTATTTATTCAAGATTAAGTGACTCAGGTTGCAATAGGTTATAAACAAGGTTACATTTTAGTTGTAGGCACAAAGGTCCAAGGATTCCTTGTTTGAATTTGAGTACAGTAAATAAGCTCCATTCCCCTGTGCTGCTCCATCCCCAAAATGTTGCTCGTTAAACAAATTGCTAATTAGCAAAGCTCATTCCTGATTTTGTGCTAATTACAGAAGACAACACCACATGGGGAACAGGAGTTAGGATCAGCCATGGCATGGAACCTGCTTGCAGTCAAAGGAACTTTTGTCACACTTCTATCCTGTGTTGGGAGATTTGTTGGTGATTTGCTCGGCTGTTTGGTGGAGATGCCACTGGCAGTGTATCAGAGAAAGTGCAGCACTAGGTTCTTCACAGCATGTCAAGCAAGTCAGTGAGGCCAAGAACGATGCGTAAGAGAAAGGGTTTGAACTCTTCCAACTGATAAATAGGCCTGAGGATTAAAGGGATTTCTCAGCACTCAGTGCATCATTGATGAAGCTAAACCAGGAAGAATCAGGTGCACTTACAGTCGTGTAGCAACCGCAGCCGAACAACTTCAGACTCACAACACAACCCACAAACAAGGGCTGCTCATACAGGATCCTACATTTAAGCACCTGAGTAACAGTATAAGCCAGTCAAAAATACTGAACACAACAAAGACCTGTTAGCTGAACACTACTAATTGTCTTTATTAAACATCAGATTTTTTACAGACCTTGGCAACAAAATCTTTCTTAAAAAGATTTTTCTGAGCATGTCAGTAATGGGTCAAGGATTTCGGTAGCATATTTAAATGAAAGATGTGTAATCAGTGCTTCACTGGCTTAATTCGAAATACATCTGTGCTACTCAGAGAAGTGTTTAAAGAAGCACTGTATCATGTGCAGAGCCAGAATACTGTCAAGCTGTTCCCTTTTCCCAAACCAAGACAGTTTGGTTGATGAAAATAAAACAAAATTGTTCCTTTGTGGCCTTTTTTCATAATGAAAAACAAATACTAGCTAGATAATTATTCACCTTTCTGCTCATTGAAATTATTTAAAATGATTAAAAAAACATAATAGTACAAAGAAACTAATGAAGTCATGTTGCATGATATGACAGCATTCAATCTGGACTTGTCTCCTCTTATCTTTGTACTGTATAGGCACACAAACAGTTTTGGAGGATTATTTAATTCCACTTACAATATAATCTTTTCTTTTTATTAGTATAGTAACATCATGGTTAAAGTTTTCACTCCTACAAAAAAAACTTTTTTTCGTAATGTCTGCCTTGCTAATATCAACTTACCTAGCTAGAATTAGCAAACTAAGTTCACAGAAATCAATTCAACTTTTTTGCTCTTGCCAATGCTGAATGCACTTTTGAATTAACAGGACAGTTCCTTTCAGAAACCATGTTTTGGACTGCATTGGAAATAGTTTTGCTATGATGGCTAATGACAGCAGTTACTCTGGTAATTTTACAGATTGCCATGAACAAGTTTACAACAGTGAACGGTTTGTAGCCTCAACAAAATGGTGTTCATGGTAACTAAACCATTTCTTATTATAGCATTTCACAAATGACCATATAGCACACAATTATAGAGGGGATTTATTTGGGGTTGCACTGGTATCTCGTATCGCCAAAATGAGAATGTGTTCCCTTTTGAATCTGTTTCCTCTTCAGGTGTCTTCTTCATGTCTTCTTAGGGAGTTTGTCCTTGACACTTTCACCTCAGGCTTTCTCATCAGGGATAAATAGCTATAAACAGCATGTAAGTGTATACTGTAAAAGCATACTTTTTTCACTAATTTATATATCTGTAATTTCCATTTCTGTAAGGATGCTTTGTGATAATGTCTATTCTTAAAAGTGATGAACAAATAAAACCAAATTGAACTAATTTGAATTACTTTTATTAGGCGTATTTTAATTAGAATAATAATTAAATAAAAGCCTCAACATCTGGTGCTCCTCTGTTTGTAAAATGAGAATACACCTTGTGCAAGATGCTAAGTCCAGACACCATGCACACAGTTATTCACAACTAAGGGTAATTTAGTCATGCCAATCCACCTACAGCACCTGCTTCATGTTTTTGATAGTTTCAGTCATTGCATAACACATTTGGTCTACCTTATATGTCACCTGTCATATCAAGTCAGGTATTAAGTCACACAGGTGAGTTGGCGCTACGGCAAGGTTAAATGTATAAAATTTTCAAATCTGGCAAAAATTGGTTGATAAATAAAACCATGCAACACTTTATTTTTAGGGGTATCAGGGAAATTCTGGTCAAAATCAGGCAGAGGGTTCCATCTTTCTTACTATAATCACAGAATCCTCATTTAAATATTGTAAAAATACAATTTCAACTGAGTTTTCTGGGCCCTCCTCACAATCCTTCAAAAAAAATGTATTTCCTTCAGGAAATGTCCATATAGCTTCTATATATCTCTCTATCTCACACTGGCCATAACTCAGCAACCCATGGCCAAACTCGCACTCGCACAGTAATAAAC
Source organism: Channallabes apus (assembly GCA_030522415.1). Taxonomy (NCBI): domain Eukaryota; kingdom Metazoa; phylum Chordata; class Actinopteri; order Siluriformes; family Clariidae; genus Channallabes; species Channallabes apus. The sequence continues at coordinate 23,967,678 of CM060109.1, forward strand.
TTGATATCAAAATGGAGCGTATTGAACCAGCAGTAAGAAAATATGGGGAACTCAAATCACCTAAAACTCAACACCTGATTTTATGTGATGGGTCACATATCAGAAGAGAAAGGCTTTAACAACCCTATAACCAATACCAACGGTCCAGTGGTCCAATGCTCTGTCCTTTTATTTAATAAGGAATAATAACTAACGAACTAACTAAACTAACAAAATCCATATGCATTGTGACATGCTTTTAAAGGAAATGAGCAAAAGAAATTTCAGTTTCAGCTGCCACTAATAAACGTTTTTAATCGCTATACAAATACTGTTGGCATCTGTGATCTAAACATATACTGTGACATTCTGTATAGTAAAAAAAAAAATGTATCACAATATACAGTACACAATTTATCTCAATATTAGATAATCACATTGAAGAACCCTAAGCCAAAGGTATAAATGACAAGGAAAATCTTTGTGAGATGTCATTAGGAAAAACCTGAAGAGGAAGCAGACTCGAAAGAAAACCTGTACAGTTTTGGGCGAGACTGAATAATAGGATCATAAATCAATGCAACATCGAGTTGTATATAGCAAAAAAGCAAACAGTAGTAAATGTGCCTCAAGAGCATGTGTTAGAATGTTAGTATGATCATATTTTCAATAGGATTCCAGGGAATAACAAAGGCAGATGTTTCTGTGGAGCTAAGTGGAGTTGACGTAGCCTTGACATGTGTGTGTGTGTGTGTGTGTGTGTGTGTGTGTGTGTGTGTGTGTGTGTGTGTGTGTGTGTGTGTGTGTGTGTGTGTGTGTGTGCTAAAGTGTGCTGTACATAAGAATCATTTCCCACATGGAGAAACGCCTACCCTGAAATTACTGTGAACATTGTGCACTTTATCTTTATACAGCAGTCATTGTTACATTTCAAATCCCATGTGCCAAAAAAAGTCCTACTGTCCAGTTATTTTCAGACTACCTGGCATATGGAGGCTTAAAGTCTGTTGCAAGTCTTGTTAGAGATGTGTGGAAATTTGCTCTTTCTTTATGTAGAAATTTGAGTGTTCTTTATGTAGGACTGTTATGATATTTCTGCCTACTTTACACCATATGTAGGTTAAGCCTCTTCATACATGCAGGATTCTGACAAGATATGACAAGAGCAACTTTGGGGAGAAAATGGTTATTCTCTGACCTAGAAAAGGTGTTACTGTACGTGGGTGTATGGATTTGAGGAGAGCTTTGACAAGAATGAGGAATATTGGCAGATCTTATGGTTCTGGAACGACAAGAATCACTCGTACGTGAACGAGGTGCTCGATGAGAGGCCCATGACTAGGTAGAGAGCTTGGTGAGAGCTTCACTAGTGAGGCATGAGAGAACTAGGCTAGCACCGCATGTGCCCCACAGCCCCTGGCAGGAATTCTCGCCAGCGCTCTAACCAATCTCTCCAACTCTCTCCATCTATCTCCTGGATTACGTGGATGACTCGCCAACGCTCTCCTCATTCTCCTCAATCTCGCCAAAACCCCCGACGAGTGGAGAACATGTTCTCATTGAACTCATAGGACTTCTCCATGATTACTCCTCAATCCTCTCAGGCACTCCACAATCTCACCGTCGCTGTTCTGCTTTGAACTGATTTTTTTTTCTTGTGAAATAATTGAAATGTACAAAAATTCCACAGCTTTTTTTGCAATTATTGACAAGATGGAAGGAATAATTGGGAAGTTTGAAAAGAGCCCTACGAGAGCACTTTCTCAGGGGGGGAATCATAAATCAAGTAAAATCCATGAGAATGAATAATATCAGCTCAACTTTTAGCAACTCTGTGGGTTATGACAGTTTCTGACAGCTCGATAATGACTACTGAACTAAATCCGATTGCATTTCAGCAGGAAACGGCAGTTAGATTCACCGCTATAAACATGCCAACTGAATTATGATTTAAACATAACATTACTCAAATGGCTTCGAACGAACGATCCTGTCCGTTTATAGTTGCTGGGAATAGCAGACAAATCTCACCGAAGAGTTTAAGGAGCACCAATGGGTTCATATAATGTCTGTCAGAGTCATGTTTTTTTTCCCTGTGGATCATCACGCCAAACCAACCTTCTGTGGCATCTCTATATGCCAAGTTTACACACTAAGTAGTAGTTAAAAAAAATAAGACACCTTAAAATTTTGTGGATAGAGCAGGAAAAGCAGCTGATCTTCCTCCCATGCAAAAAACACAGGGGACTTGAACCTGACTCCTACACGCTAGCACAAGGTCATACTGATTCCTGCTGTGAGCCAACGAATTCAGCATTGAACACAACACGGCACTTGAGCATGTTGGCGAAACTAAAAACTGATGTGAAATTGGGCGCAAACCGAAATCCAAAATCTGTTTTGTTTTGTTTTTCTGTGCGAGTATAAAAGGATCCAGTTAATGCAGGTTAAGGACAAGTGCTGAGGCTCCAAATCCCCTTCTCCTAATTTTGCAGTTTTAAATGTTAGGAAAGAATGACAGAACAAAAAAACAATTTTAGGAAAGAGAAGTAAAGCAGACTGAACGATGGAGTGCGACAAAGTCTAGGTCACTAGACACGGTTCCTGAGCAGAGCGATATGTGTCTATGTCTAAGTGCTTAAAGCTTTTATCACAATTTATCTTTTGCTCGTGTGTATGCAGAAGGAAAAAACAAACAGTAAGCCATAAATAATCTGAGAGAGGAAGAGGAAGTAGTCACTTAGGACATTGAGCATGGGGACAAGAGCTGGAGAGCAAAGGTCTCCCTGAAAGAGAGAGAGAGAGAGAGAGAGAGAGAGAGAGAGAGGCCCATAGGGAGTATGAGTGGACAGCTGACGGAGGAATCAAAGTATGTTTGTATGTCTGTGTTATAACGCTGTGGTAACATTAACCCACGGGTCTGCAGGAAGGAGACTTCACCACACCACCCCGACCAGGTTTTTAGAGTAAGAGAAGTCTGATCGTGTGAACTAGCATGATTATATTCTGATAGAGGGTACAAAGCTCTTTTTGCAAAACAATCTGGATAAAAGAATCTGCTAAATGCCAGAGGACACAATCATGATTTCTTTTTTTCTGAAAAGTATAAATGATTGATGAAAAGCACATAATCAAGCATTTATACTCCAATATTTATACACGTGTGTGTGTGTGTGTGTGTGTGTGTGTGTGTGTGTGTGTGTGTGTGTGTGTGTGTGTGTGTGTGTGTGTGTGCGTGCGTGCGTGCGTGCGTGCATGTGTGTGTGCATGTGTGTGTGTGTGTGTGTGTGCGTCAAAAAATCCCACAGAGAGTTTCACCAGTCCGCAGCTGGCCTCAGTGGGACAGCATGGAGAATTCACACACTCCAGCGGGCTCCAGCAGGGGGCTGAAATGCCAACCACATGACTCAGAGCTTACACACGGCCATGCCATCAGCAGCCTTCGCCAGGCCTGTGAGAGCTGCTGTGGAAATTAGCCCGAATGAAGTGGACGATTACATCTGCCCTCGTGCTGTGAGACGAAATTACATTAGACCTACAAGGAAGCCGTTACGACTCTCCGTTTAGCCGACGCAAAATATATCATACTTCATAAAGATAAGACGATGATCTGTGAATCTGAGCTCCTACTCATTACTCTGAACACGAAATTTTATAGCTGCAATCTTAAAAGTATATTATTAATTTGAAATGTATTAAATTAAAGGTATAAGAGCAGTCACAATCACTTTCTCAGATCTGATCTCTGTCTAAAGATGAGGATGGAAAGACACTCGAAGGCAAAGCTGACCTGAATCACCAAGATGAGCAAAGTGCTTTATTGCTGATCTTTTTTTATCTGATCTTTACAAATTTATCCTTACAAACCAGAACAATGACTACATTTCACTTCTGTTATATTAATATGTCTAAATATGCTTACAGCAAGGCGTGTCAAGGTGTTTTCAGCTATTTCCTCAGCTTATTATGTAAACAGAGTAAAATATATCATTATAAAGATGCAAAAAATACATTTAGCCAACAGTAGTATTTTGAATCTTCTTTCGTTCTCATTTAATCAGATGCACATTAAAGCTAGTTACAGTATATAGATGTTTGTGGCCCTGTGAACACCACTAACCTGTAGGTGTTCTGAGACTCACCAGGTTAACTTCCTGTGTGTGTGTGTGTGTGTGTGTGTGTGTGTGTGTGTGTGTGTGTGTGTGTGTGTGTGTGTGTGTGCGTACAAACAACAAAGTTACATAATGGATGACACATTAGTCTTTGCAGGAACGTTCATGCCGAGTTAGCACAAGTCCTTTAACTAGCAGTTGACTTCACCTGTCCTGACTGGCATGGGCAGTGAGAATCATCTGTATGACGGCAACAACATTTTGAAAAACAGGATGTTCTGGACTAGTCATCCAGGTATGACAAGGAATAAATTCCTGGGACCACGCACACTATATAATGATGTCCATAGAGTGCAGACACTCCCTGTAAAGAGACATGTCGGACAGTCTCTGTATCTTCTGACACACCTCATGTATCATCAGTGTATTTGCTTGATTTATTTTCATTCATCAGCTTGATGTCATGTAGTAATTAACACTATGGCCTCGCACCACCAGGGTTGAGGGTTCGATTCCCATCTCTGGTCTGCGTGAGTGGAGTTTGCATGTTATCCCCGAGGATGGGTTTCCTCAGGGTCCCTTCGGTTTTCCTCCCACAGTTCAAAGAAATGCAGAGAAGGGATTTCAAAATTGCTTGTAGTGTGTGAGGGAGTACAGTATGTGTGTGTGGGTGTGTGTTTGTGTGCTTGCATTTCCTGCTATGGATTGGCACCCCATCAGACGCGTTTGTCTATGCACATCCCACAGAAGTTCCATCAGAATGATCATTTTTGCGATACCCAGCTGAAGGATGCCACTTCCATTAGGAACTCCCACTGCCATAAAGGGATGCACTTGATCTGAGACAATGTTTATGTGGGAAGTACGAGTCAAAGAAACACCCACATGAATACCAGGACCCGAGGTTTCCCAGGAGGACAGTGTACAGAGCATCACACTGCCTTTTTCCCATAGTGTATCCTGATGCCATCTCATCCTGTCAGTGGCAATTCACTTATTCACGTCGCCTGTCTGTGGTTATAACATTATGGCTGATTGATGTGTGTGTGTATGAGTGAAAGTATGCTCTGAGTGAGATGTGCCACCAAGCCGTGAGAATGCACGAGCTCAAATATCCACCCATGCACACATGTTCAAGTGCACATTCCACATGCACACATTATTTTTATTATTATTATTATTATTATTGTGCCCATTTTTTGTGTGCAGTGACACTGGGTGGAATGTCAAACTGGGGAAATCCAAGCACAAACCATTTGTCATGTTTCTGTCCTCTTAAAAGAAACAGAAAACTCTTACATAATATAATCTGCTTATGCAACATACACGACACCCAGCTACTGCCCGGCCTCCCTCACTCTCTCACTCTCTCACTCTCTCTCTCTCTCTCTCTCTCCTCTGGGAAATGGACTCTTCTGCAAATATTACACACAGTTCCGTATAAGTAGACACATGCAATGAAATCTATTTACAAAAGAGACATCTACTCAATATAAACACACAAAAAAAAGAAAATACACACACAGAATCCCATAAAGAATACCATACTTAGTAATACAAAAGACCAACACGTACGCACACTACATGTGAGGTCGAAATGCATCCAAACAAACATTTTGATTCATTATCCCTTTTCACAATCATGCACATGATTAACGTAACCTTTGTTTAAACACCCCATATGTCCAGTCTTCACATTCTTCATCAAAAACACACACACACACACTGGCAGTTTTAATAAACACTCCCATTCCCACACACTCTACAATGTGCATCTTTGGAAACACATATAAATAAAGTATAATAACATTTTGTTTACAGAAACCACCCAGCATACACACGTACACAACCATACGAAGTAGATGTTTGAAACACTGCTGTCCAAGTCACTATTTATCACTATATCACTACAAGTGCAGACGTGTTCATTCGCTGACGCACAACCTCAAACTCTCACTCCCACATACACATACACATACACCGTGAAGCACTCAGACACCCACGCGTTTCAAACGCACACACGGACAAATCCTGAGACCAGAAGGTGCTCTCAGGATGCGTTTATTAAGAAACCAGGCTTGAAAAAAGATATTAAAAAACAGTAAATATTCACTTTCCCACTGCCACACTTAGAGATATTCAATAACCAATCAAATCTAACTCTTCTTGAAGATCAGTTCAGATTGGGTGTTCTCAGACTGGTATGGACACAACATGTGATTATAGATGTGAGAGCCTCATTTGTAGATCAGATGCATGTCCATGTTTATATGAGGGGTTTCACTGCAAAACAAGATAAACACCATTTTCTTCCTTATACTCAATCTGGAAAATTATATTTCTCTGGCACATAATGTTATCTATAAGTTATCACAATATATTCTTCTTTTGGAAGCTTTCAATTTGGTAAAATGCTGTATGTGTGCATGAGTGACATGCTGTTGCTGTTAGCAGTTGCCATTAGTGCCATTATTGTGGTTTAGCGTGACACTAGGTCATCTTTGGTCATCTCACACTTACACTATATTGCCAAAAGTATTCAGTCCCATGCCTTCACATGCATATGAACTCGAGGTACATCCAATTCTTAATCCATAGGGTGAGAACGAGAAGGGGAAATGAGGATGCTGCAGAGATTGTTATATGTAGAACCATTTTTTAAATTGTATCTTTAAGCATTCCTTTTATGTAATCTACGTAATTACATAAAATTAAATTACATTTAGTTTTTCACAGTAAACAGCAAAAACAGATAGATAGATAGATACTGTACATATGTACACTATATTTGTAAAACTATTCACTCGCCTGCCTTCAAATGCATAGGACCTTAAGTAGCATCTTAATCCATAGGGTTTAATATGATGTTGGTCCACCCATTGCAGCTATAACAGCTTCAACTCTTCATGGAAGGCTTTCCACAATGTTTAGGAGTGTGTTTATGGGAATTTTTGATCATTCTTCCATTTATGAGGTCAGACACTGATGTTGGACGAGAATGCAGTCTCCGCTCCAATTCATCCCAAATGTGTTCTTGAGGTTGAGGTCAGGACTGGTGCAGACCAGTCATGTTCTTCCACACCAAACTCACTCATCCATGTCATTACGGACCGTGCTTTGTGCACTGGTGCGCAGTCATGTCGGAACAGGGAGGGGACGTCCCCAAACTGTTTGCACAAATTCAGTAGTATAAAATTGTCTATAATGTCTTGGTATGCTGAAGCATTAAGAGTTCTTTTCACTGAAATGAGGGGGCTGAGACCAACTCCTGAAAAAACAATCCCACACCAGTTCCAACAGGACTGCGCACCAGTGCATAAAGCAAGGTCCTCACAAATGCGCCTGTTATAGATGAAGGCAGGCAAGCAAATACTTTGGGCAATATTGTGTATGATGTGTCTACTGTCAACTGGCTATACAGTATGTAAGCTCTATAGTGCGCAATCACAACTACAAACTTGACATTGTGTTACTGTCCTCATCACTGCTGGATGTTTGGAATTTCTTTCATGATCAATAAAGTGTCTATCTATCTATACAGTATATTGACTGCCAATACCGTTACCCCAGTGACCACGGACTTCTTATAAGTTGCTGTTATTAATCACTAAAGTTGTAGAGGACGAGGCTAATGAAGTTGTAAACTTTCTTATGGTCTTTAACAATGTTTGGAATTAAAAACATTTTACATAGAGGCAAGATTCTCAAGTTGCTGTTGCTTGTTCCAATTTGTTATTAGTTATTAAAAAACAACTCAACATATTATTTATAATAAATTGCAAAATTGCATTACCACAAATACAAATGCAAGTGAAAGGTGGTGGTTTTCTAGCGTTTTCAGTATAAGTAATACAAAAATCACATTGATCTGACCAAAACATATTTGACATATTTGGTTGACTTTTTAATACACTTGTGACTTGAAGCAGCCATGCACAAAATATTCTTTATCGCTTTGTAATGCTTTTGCAAAAGCATTTTTTGTCAAAATTATTTTAACTCATTTTGCAGTGAAACCCCTCACAAGTGCATACAGTGTGTGTGTGTGTGTGTTTGTGTGTGTGTGTGTGTGTGTGTGTGTGTGTGTGTGTGTGTGTGTGTGTGTGTGTGTGTGTGTGTGTGTGTGTGTGTGTGTGTGTGTGTTGGTATTGGGAGAAAAACATGAGAACTGTGAAGAGTTCCTGCATTAAGTGTAACCTGATAGGATAACTGTAGTATATGCAACATAAACATTTTTTTCCTATTTGCAGTAAGAAATAATCAGCAATGTTAAGACCTGGAGGAACACCAGTTCTAACACGGAAAACTCCTCTTGGCACAAAGTAATGGCTAAAGGGTATATTTCCGAATTGAAGTGAAGCCTTAGACATGCTGACCAATTTCATACAACCCCAATTTGGAGGTTTCGCTTTTTATGCTGCCTTGCTTTAAAGTACTAAATAAATACAACTGATATAAACCTGAATATTTTTTTCCTAAACAAACACATACATGAGATAATTCCCAATATATTGCTTAACATGTTTTCTGTATATACCAGTAAAATCTCACCAGTAAATCTTAAGTAATAACTTACCACATAGAAGAGGATCCCATGGGACCAACAAAACAACTGACAACAGCTGGTTGTTATTACTTTCCCCACTGAGTGGGGATGGTGAATGTCTTGGGACAAAGAGAGGATATGTTAATTAACACAGAAGCACACTGGACACAGCGAGTTCCTTCAGCAGTGTTATGTGATAAGTGATAAGTTAATTCGAGTCATTAATTCAGGGACATTGTGGGTGTGGAGAGGGCAAGGGTGGCCCAGGAGGTCCCCGGTTCGAGGCCCAAGGTCCCCGGTTCAAGCCACTTGGTCGCCACTGTTAGACCCTTGAGCAAGGTCCTTCAACCCCCAAGTCTGCCACAGAAATGGCAAATGTATATCCGTTGCCAGATGTGCCAAGCGGCACATACAGTAGACAGAACCATCCATCCACGTATCCATTATGGGTGTGATTGGTCAAACCTATTACACGAGCATGTGTGAAAAAGTGTGAGTGATCTACAGCAGATGGTGGAATTGGTCAAAGGTTCTACAGGAGCAGGTGGGATGAGTCAAAAGTCTTAAATGAGCTTGGATTGGTATAGTATTCAGTGATGCATGTAATATTTTGGCATTTAGTTGGCACGGTGGCTTAATGGGAATCACTGCAGCCTCGCATCTCAGGATTGGAGTTTGTATGCTTTTCCTGTGCTTGGTGGGTTGCATCTGGTTTCCTCCCCCATTTCAATGACATTCTGTCTAGGTTTTACTAGGTTTAATTGATCGAAGTGTTTTGGATGTGCGAGTGCTTGTGCCCTGCAATGAGATGGCCTGATAAGTCGAATGATCTACAGCTGAGGGTGGGATTAAGAACTTTCTTGCTTGATTAAATGGGTTAAAGTTTCTGGGAGACCAAAAACTTTGACTAATCCTGCCCTCTTCCAGAATTTCTGACCATTTGAACCACCTCTACAACTTTCCACATAAAAACTTTAATGCCACCCAAAAATGCACGCCTACATTGTCACTTTGTTTAATATTTACAACTTAAGAGTTTAATACACAACTCCCAACATGGGTAAGAACTAAAAACTAGCCATTACTTACACAAACCTTTGCTCTTTATATGCATTGCCACAATTACAGATAACATCTTACGCACACAAACACACACATATGAACTCTGTCTACCACAGACTCCCTTTGATACACATACGCTACACAACCTGATCATATTTACGGATGCACAAATGTGCCTATAGTGTGCCTCTTTCTCCTGTTACCTGTTGAAACATCTATAGCATCTATATCTACCTCCATTTTACACACTCTTTCTGTGCAAGCCATGTGAATCTTTGTTACTATACTGCATGTCTGATCTCTGTCTTGTTTTTCTCATTACATACTGTGCCAGTCTAAGGTCATCGCCATATACCAGGTTACCATGATGACAGCTCAGAAGAGCATGATTAGCTACTGTATCAAGAACAACCTAGGCCTTATCAGTACCAATGTTGTTGTGGCAGATTTGATGGTTGACTGAAATCTGTCGCCTGCACACATTGCACTCACTCACTCATCTTATATACCACTTTATCCTGTATTCAGGGTCATGGGGACCTGGACCCTATCCCAGGAGGCTTAAGGCGCAAGGCGGGGGACACCCTGGACAGGGTACCAATCTATTGCAGGGCACACACACATATACTCACACACTCATTCACACACTACAGGCAATTTGAGAACACCAATTTGCCTAATCTACACGTCTTTGGGCTGTGGGAGGAAACCGGAGTACCCGGAGGAAACCCACCAAGCACGGGGAGAACATGCAAACTCCATTCACACAGAGACGTGAATCGAACCTGGCCCGGACCCTGGAGGTGTAAGGCGACAGGGCTAACCACTACACCAGAGTGCCGCCCGCACACTGCACATAAAAATCTAATAACACACATATGCACAATTCACCCCTAATCACACACACATATCACATTAGTCTCTTGATTAACTGCAGAAGTAGTGCAAACCCCAGAAAATGCTCTGACTTTGCATGGAAACTACAGCATGTAGACAAGTTGGAGCTTTGTCTGTAATTTGAAAGGCACCACTGCATTACCAAAAGTAGAAACAATTCTTGCAATGCAATAAAACTGTCATTCACCTGAATGGGCTTCGTTTCCTCCTTCCTCTATCGTTCACTAGCAACTCCAGACTTTTCTCACCTCTTCTCCTTGCCTGTAAAGACCTACATGCTTACTGTACCATAAACCTCTCTATCCAATGTTCCTGCTATAAAACTCCTATAACATGAGGCTTAATTCTCCTGCTCCCAGGCTCAAAAGCAGAACTGCTTATGGGTTTATTGTACCAAACTATAAAAAGGTTATTTTACTTGACATAAAACACTTTAGCTGGGACTGTCAAAGAAAGGTAAGTGCAGAACTATGCGTTCTGGATCCAGTGACTGCACAGACGAACATCTATTAAGCACGGCTACAATGGTGGGAGACGGAATTTTTGTTCAAAGCTCAATGTCACAGTGAGATGCTGGAAACAGTTCTCAGAACATTTACAGAAAAGAAACTGTTTACAAGCAGGCTGTGATCTGCTCGGATCATTTGCATTTTGAGATTTTATAAGCTAAAAATTCACAGATGATGAGAAAAACATGTTGGTGCTAATGGCACTCTTTAATTAGTGCCAATTCTATCATCTGGATTTCTTGTTTTTACCAGATTATCCCTCAAAGTCATTGGATTCGCCATTGGATTCAATATTATTCACATTAATGTGAGAAACAAAGACAGAAAAAATCATTTGCTATAGCCGTCCATATCCAGGAGTCCAAGACCGTATAAATGCCCAGGATGGTTGGTTAGGATGCCACTACTCTCTCCTTGTTGTTTGGAGCCTTTCTGAGCACAGACATGTATAGTATAAGCACTTCCCACTGAGTCTGTTTAGCATCCCTGTAAAATAATAAAGGCTTCATGTGTTTTTGAGGGCATGTATGTTCCCTTTTACTTCACAACATAGTTGCTGTTATATAATAAAGGACATATAATTAATGAGGAATGATGATAGCAAAATCTTTTTAAATATGTCAGAAATCCAAATACATTTACTCTATCTGGCATAATTTACATAGCAAACGCTACCAAAGTCATACATGAATGAACAAAACTAAGTAATGAAGAAAGGATGGATAACTTACATTACTATTTTATGGTATAACCCTACATTCACAGCAGCAAGAGACAAAATGTCAACAGACCCTTCATTATTCCAAAACTCAGTTGAGCCACCCCTCATTTCTTCATATTTTGCTACCAAAAGCCAGACTTTATTGTATTTTTAATGTAGTCTTAAGGAATAGTTCTCCAGGCTTCCTAAAGGACTTTTTCGCTCTCTTCTTGGCTCTCATTTTCAGTCTAGTCCCTGTACCTGACCAGTTTTGTTTGTTAAGCCTCACAGACATCTATAAATCACTGAAGCATAAAAATACAATCTAACTTAAGGCATGTACCAGTGAGAAACTAGTGCAGATGATGACAGATGATCAGGTCGGTGATTAGTATACTGGTGATGCTGAATGCTGAGTGATTGGAACAGATAAGAGGGGAAATGTGGATGCTGCTAAGGTTGTTTAATAAAAAAAAATTTTTAATTGAACAGTATCTTCAGGTACCTAGCAGCTTGTCACATCAAAACATGTGCTACCATTTCTTTAATTACCATTATATAAATTAATTTAATATGTAGTGGTTAGCACTGTCGCCTTGCACCTCCAGGGTCTGGGTTCGATTCCCCGGCCAGGCTCGATTCCCATCTCCATGGGAGTGTGCATGGAGTTTGCATGTTCTCCCCGTGCTTGGTGGGTTTCCTCCGGGTACTCCGGTTTCCTCCCACAGTCCAAAGATATGCAGGTTAGGCTAATTGGCATACCTAAATTGCCTGTAGTGTGTGATTGGGTGTGTGTGTGTGTATGTGTGTGTGCCCTGCGATGGATTGGCACCCTGTTCAGGGTGTACCCCGCCTAGTGCCCTGAGTCTCCTGGGATAGGCTCCAGGTCCCCCGTGACCCTGAACACAAGACTAAGCGGTATAGAAAATGAATGAATGATTAAATGTAGATTAATAATCTACAAGAAAAATAAATGGGATTAAGAGTACATTATAAATTGTAAAATTTTTTACATTTTAGCTACTACTGTAAGGCATAAAAAAGCTGGACATAGAATGACCATGTGATAAAAGTAGAAATATCTAGAAACTACAAACTAGAAACTAGGGATGGGAATATCACCAGGGACACCATCAGATCACGATACCTACAGTAGGTCTCGATTCAATTTGTGTTAAGTTTCTGTTTGACCATTTTATAAATATCCATATAAAATCTTCGTTTCAATTCAATTCGATTCTAAACAATCTCCTATCACACAGGATGCTGTGCTGCCTGCCAGTGTGTGAATAGTTTAGAGTGCACCACCTGTAGGATTATAGAAGAACGAGATCATTTTACCACTTCAAATACAAACAAATTGTAAAAAAAAAAAAATAAATTATCTATTTTGGAGTCTGCATGGCAATACCGTACATGAATTCCCAAACAAAAGAATCGAGATATGTAACCGAATCAATTTATTTCCCATCTCTACTAGAAACAGCATGACATGTCCCTGGCTGTTGTGACTACAGGGTTAGTCAAGCCCATCTAGCCATCAATCCCTTTTTCTATTGTCTCAGCTTTGAGTAGTGACTGACTGGACTCTATGATTATTTACATCCTTCTCCATAACCAAGTCTGCATGCTTATGTTCTTAACTAATGCTCCACAATACAAGACTGAAAGACAGACCCATCTTCTTACATATAAATAATTCAGTTCAAAGCTAAAGTGCATGATAATTAACTGGAGTGAATTAATGAGAAAAAAAAACTTTATTTTGTATGGATTAAAACCTTTATTTTAAAACCTTCCATAATTTCTCCTCTCTCATCTGATCTTCGGGCAGGTGCCCACAATCGTAAAGCCGCGGATGAAAAACAAACCGCAGGAAAACAAAAGTGTGCATAGAAGAACGCAAGGGAAAACTCATTCCCATATGTGAAAAAGAACTGGACTCTAAATAGCTCTATATAAGGCACCGATGCTGATGAAGAAGTCTGAAAGGAATAAAACAGAATAGGCCAGGCTGTTAATCAACCATCAGAAAATAATCAACAACAGGGTAGCGTGAAGCGACCTGATGTGACCGAAGTTAGTCATTTTCCACTAACAGCAGTGTGAAAATGCTTTTTTTCTTTTATGAAACAGCCAACGATTATAATTTTTTAACTTAGCACTGTACTTAAAATTTTGCCATCCTTTTAATCCATTTATAGTTTGACAAAATGATGTTTAACGTCTATGAAACAAGTAGACTTGCTAAAACAATTCCCTTTTCAATCTTTCCTCAATCTCCTGAAGATAACTACCTGTACACCAAATAAGACGGTTACAAAAACTCAATCGAAACTGTCCTGAAGATAAAAAAAATCATACATTAAACATCACTCTCCTGAACAAATTCACAATATTAACATTCAAGGGGTTATTTACTGTAGTTTGTTTGCTTAAAATTAGTCTTTTTTCCTTTTATATTTCTCCCTAATTTAGTTGTAGCCAATTCCTACCTATCTCTTAGTAAGGGCAGTCTCCTATTGTTAGGTTTTAGAAGAGCGCCCAAATTGTCAAGTTTTAAGCAGAAGAATTATTGCTTGTTGGATCTGCTGCACCTTGATACGCTTACCGACCAGCCCCGAATCGGGAGACAGAGACAAACACACATGCAGCATTATGTTCTCTGCTTACTATCAGCAAAAAACGCATATTTCAACTTTTGGCCAGCTGCCCTAAGTCACATACATCCCTGTTAATGACCAAAAGACCTGTCATTAACAGGAGAGTCACATAGAGACCCGGAGACACACAGACGATAGGAAACACTTTAGGATTTTCCTGTTACACAAAAGGGTTCCAGCGGACATGAGCTGTTTGTATGTATATTGGTCTGGACACGGCCTATAGGAAGCGTTATCACATGAGGAATCAGGAAACGCAATGAGAGGGCTGTTTTATGAGCATAGAGGCATGGGAAAGTTCATATAACTTTACAAAACCATAGACCCATACAGGGCGGCAACTACCATCCAGGGCCGCAGAAGTCTAGTGTAAGATGGCTTAACACCCCCGGAGGGAAGTAGTGTCGTTACGATTGATGTGAGAATACGGGTAGCCGTCAGCCAATCTACTCTCTGGACTCCTAGCTACAAATGGTTGTAACTTCACCCGGGAATCGCCCTCGTGATCGCCGAATTCCATTTATGGTTAGTCTTAGATTATGTTGATTAAAATCCCTTAAAGTCCCTGTGAATTAGCCATTGTCAGGATAATGTATTAGAACAAACACATTATTACAACCCTGTGTGTTGCCTTGCAGGCTACCACCGTCAGAGTCACTGTTAGAGACAATAAATCAACATCAAGAGCACTGAATATACATGTGCATGTAGTAATGAGTGACATTAATCAAAATGGAATAGAAATAGATATGTACTCAAACCTAAAATAAATGAGTACGGAATAGCAATTTCACTTTCTCGCCTCTTTGACTCTGGAATGTTTTGTTTCTCGTTTTATTTTCCCTATTTCTGCTTGTCTATCATACACACAATTGCACATGAGGGCATGCAAACACACACATACACACACAGGCTGTTGGTGGCAGACCCACATGGTGAGGTAATGAGGGCTTGAGCTCAAGTCTGCAGGAGACTAACTTTCATCTATGCGGCGGGATAATGGTTGCCTTGGCAACAGGGGCCACCACTCTCAGGATTCCAGATGCTGCCATTCACCTTGTGAACCACACACAACTTCCTGTCAGTTAAAATGTTTATAAATGCACGATTTGGCTTCAACAAACTGTCAAAAATGTCCAAATGCCTAACAACAACATTCGGCATACTCGTCACCCTGAAGGTTTTATAGGTTCAAGAGTGCAATTTAACGGTCACTTTGCAATTACTGAAAATGTTCTGGAATCATAACACACATCTACTGTATATATAAGCACTACTGGTCATGCTCATAAAAGCTCTTGCAAGCTCATTACCATTCAACAAGTTTCACAACACTCTCAGAAAAGAATGTACTTAATAGAGACTTTAAATTGCCCGACCTTTTTCAGTTTGACCAACATTTGTTTTGCAAATTTTTTCAGTTAAAATATTATCAGAGAATATTCGTACATAACTGCTAAGTAATAGAAATGTGCTTTTATTAGACTGATCTGTAAACTGAAGCAGCTTTTCCCCTTTTCTTTGCTATTAATATTTAGCTTTTTTGGCAAACACAAAAAGCTACCAACAAATGTCCCTTCTGGTGTAGTGCCAACCAGAACATACTGTATTGAAAAAACAAAGTTGGAAAGTTTGAAAATACTTGCGATCTTGATTGTCTCTGAATATGAATCTCTCTGAATCAGGCCAGCCGGAGCTTAGCAATAGATGTGGCACAAAAACAGATAAATCCTCATGCTATAAGGTAAACTGATCCACATATTCTTTCCCCTTTTCCATTAAATACACTCAACTCCCTACCCAAAAGTCCTCTTAGTTGCCACCAAGCAGGCATCCAATCACCTGGATCATGCTCTGGTGTGAAGGTCAACTGACCTCCTTATTATGAAAGGAAGTAACCTTCTCTGCTGGAGTGTGAAACTGGACAGAAAACTAATCCTGAGTCACCTAAGTTGATCTGACCATGGACCAGAGAAGCAGAGCAGAAGAAGGATCCTGTGCTCAGAGTGATAGAAGTGGAGAGGTGATGAAAAGAAAACAGCTGGGAGTCTTATTTGGCAGACGGCTGCTCGCCATAAATGAGTGATGACAGAGAGGAAAGAATCAGCGCTGATGAAGAAAAATGAACGATCCAGGTGGCAGCAGATAAGGAGAGCTGGAGCGACGAGGGGTCTGTTCGAGAGTGACAGTGATGTAAGCTAAACAGAAAACAGGTTAAAAAGGTTTTGGTCGAGGGTACGGTCTTCCACCTCTTGTGCTCGTCTTGGACTTGTTCAATTTAAGGTCATACACAGGGCACATTTCTCTAAGTCTAGACTTTGTGAATTGTATCCAGAAGTGGAAAACAAATGTGATAAATGCCATGGCTCTCCTTGTCACCTTAGCCACATGTTTTTTTCTTTGTTTCTTGAGTGTTTTTGTTTAGTTTTTTATATATATAAATATATTTATTTAGGAAAATGAAGAAAGGTCAATTGTACTTCTGTAAATGCAAGTGCTGTATTGTTTTCTTTTTTCAATAAAAATATTTGCAAAATATTCTATATTATAATATTCTATATTATAATATATATTGTAACGACAGTAAAGTTAGGTTTAGAAAAGGGACAAAAAACAGTTGTTTTTATTCCTGGGGGGTTTTGGTGTGGCGAAAGGGGAAATGTAGGTTTACGCATGTATTATGGATGTGCATATCATTCATATCATAATCACTGAATTTTCCATTGTGCTGTTTGTGGGGGCCTGAATGCTATCCCAGGGAGCTCATGGTACAAGACAGGGGATTACTGATCATAAGATTGTGTGTTTATAGTCCAGCACCACTGCTGTGTCCTCAGATGTAAAATAATATAAATGTTGCTTTGGATAAAGGTCTTTTCCATATGGCATGAACGAAAAACAAACTCTGCAAGCACAGGAAGAATGTGCAAACTCCACTCACATACCAGAAGTGATATTTGATTTGGGCTGTAGCAAAAGTGGGCACGACTTTTTTATCAACTGACGTAAGGTCATTCAATTTTTTGCAAATATTGATAGAGTAACTTTTCCTCTTATACAGAGGTACTACTCAACATCGTTTCCATCACAAGTTATGTATTTGCACCAATGTTGAACCCTATTCTCAAATCTTCTTTGCAACTCCCCTTTGTCACCGTTAATGGTCACCTCACTACAAAATGTTTAGATGTACACAGATGGATGAAGAAGTGTAGGTAAAGAAGGGAAAATCAGCACTGAAGTGAAGAAGAAGAAAAAGAATATTCAATTATTGTCACATGTACTTTTTACAGCACAGCGAAATTTCTTCTTCGCATATCCCAATTAGGAAACTGGGGTCAAAAATATGTGAGAAGCAGAGGTGTCAAGTAACGAAGTACAAATATTTCGTTACCTTACTTAAGTAGAAATTTTGGGTATCTATACTTTACTGGAGTAATTATTTTTCAGCCGACTTTTTACTTCTACTCCTTACATTTTTAAGCAATTATCTGTACTTTCTACTCCTTACATTTTAAAAACAGCCTCGTTACTCTATTTTTATGATCAGATCGCGCAACCCCTCCGGTCGCATGATAAGAACGCGCACAACGCCCCCCCCCCCCCCCCGTCACATGATCAGAACGCGCACAACGCCCCCCCCCCCGTCACATGATCAGAACGCGCACAATGGCCACCCCCCCGTCACATGATCAGAACGCGCACAACGCCCCCCCCTCGTCACATGATCAGAACGCGCACAACGCCCCCCCCCGTCACATGATCAGAACGCGCACAACGCCCCCCCCCCCGTTGCATGATCAGAAAGCGAGACCTTAATGCTTTTTTCCCCCTCACGGTACTTTTACTTTTATACTTTAAGAAGTATTTTTGAACCCTAGTATCTATACTTCTACTCAAGTAATGAATGTGAATACTTTTGACACCACTGGTGAGAAGAGCAATCTTCTCCTTAAAAACGGGAGAAAAACTAATAGATATATAAGATGTGGAATGATTGACAGCGTTTTTAACTCTCCAATATTAACTGACACCACCTGGAAACTCCGCCCTCTTACCCCATCTGATACACGCTTGACTGAACTCACGTGTATAACCTTGTTTTCTGTCAGGGTTTGCATTCATTAATCCGAGTTTATCAATGTGTTACAATTAGCGAACTTTGGCATCACTTATACATAACCAAAGTCAAGAATGTACACAGGGGACTTGGGGACTTGACCAAAGTACTCTCGTAAAAATCCACCATCCTGCCGTGTTTTCGACTGGGCACATCGCTCACAATTTAGGCCCATTTCAAGCAGGAAGTTGAAATTGGCACTAAACATCAAAGCAGGTCTAAATTGTGTTTTTAGAGGTGGGTGACTTAGAGACAGTATTTGAGTGTCAGTGATTAAAAGCCTTTGGCTAATAGGCACCCTTTTATGGTATCTCCTGAAAGCCTCCATGGTCTGTTGGGTATGCAAGGAATAGCGTTACCCACTGAAGGTGGATTGTGCATGCAAATGATACTGAGGAGAGTAAAAGGGATGCAGCATAAGATGGCAGTGCACCATGGAGACGACTGATCAGGGATTGCATCATGACCTGATGATTAAATGCACTCAAAAACGCACACTTACCTTTTTTTCTTAAAAACGACTGGTGGCTTGAGGTACAATCTCTCTCTCACACACATACACACAAATCCTAACACAAATCCAGCACATCCTACTGACCGGCTCTGGGTAACACATTCAGGCTCAGGCTTGTAAAATCAGCATGTGTAATCAAACCGACAGTAATAATATTTCTCGACAGACAGACACAAATGCACACAATGGCAGAAGAAAGCAAATGTAACACTTTATCTTTTCATGATATTTTGTATCCAGGTCTTAATACCTTGGGGACATGTTGATATCCTTAGAACAGAAATAAACAAAGACTGAAATTAATACAGTACCATGTGGGTGGGTGGAAAAGACATAAGTGAAAGAATGAGCGTGAGGCATAAAGACGACAGAGAGAATGAAAGAAAGAAGAGGTATGACAGGGTAATGAAAGCACTAACCACAATATGGCACGCAAAGGACACATTAAAGCAGGGAAACAACATTGGTAGAAGAAAAAGATTGAGAATAAAAGTGTGTCAGAAGGTGAAACAGAATAAAGCAAAGCAGATGGATCAAGAGGAAAAAAATACAAAACAAAAAAAAAAACAGTAGACTTGTCTTATGTAAGCAAGCAATTGGACTGACCACGCTACAGTATCAGAGACCTAAATGCAAGGAGACAAAAACAGAAAGAGCGACAGACCGACAGAAGGTGCATGCACATTAAATCAGATGGAGTGACAGGAACAGTCAGAGATTAGAAGCCAAATGGACAGTAAATAAATCAGCATGTACTTTTTTCCTAAGTGTGACTGAAATGTCTGTGATGTACCATGTCGAAAGGCAGAGAGAGAGGGAGTGTGAGAGATCGAGAGAGAGAGTGAGTGTGTGAGGGAGAGAGAGAGAGCGGGAACAGTAAAAGGTAGAAGAGAGTCGTCTCAGACTGAGAGCAACAGAAAGCCTGACAGCTGAGACACAACCAGTACGAGCGTTTGACGGAGGAAGGAAAATGTCACACTGGGCCTGGAAATGACAGGTGGACTGTGGGAGATGAGAAACAAGAATAGAGGTGGCAAGAAACTGGGCTTAAGTGTGATGATCTGTTTTATGTGCCTTATTGAAATAAAAAATGCAGCCGTGATATTGTTTATAAAACTTTTGCACGGACTCCAGTGTGCATAATAGTAATAATATGATTGCTAAAAACATGCTGAGGATGTCTTCTGATCCACTTTATACAGTAAATCCCACTGAGCCACAAAATAATGAGGAAACTTGTGAACATGTAAGCACTCGAATACACTACTGTAAGATATAAAAGTGTGACTCGGGCCATCTTGCACTTTCATGAGTCAGAGCCAGTCATGTACTGTATCACATATCACTTGCACATTAGGAGTGTTATCATTTTAATAAAAAGGTCATTCCTTTTCGTTATTTTTTTCACACACAACACAAAAACTCTAAAATGTCAGTCAGTCACATCTGGCTTAGTGGTTTTAACTGTCGCCTTGCCCCACCAGGTGTATGGTATGGGGTTGATTCCCGACCAGTTCGATTCCCACCTCTGTGTGCATGTAGTTCCTACATGTTCTTCCCGTGCTTGATGGGTTTCCTCCAGGTACTCCGGTTTCCTTCCACAATCAAAAGACATGCAGATTAGCCTAATTGGTGTTCCCAAATTGCCTGTAATATGTGTATGTGCCCTGTGATTAATTGGCACCCTGTCCAGGGTGTACCCTGCATTATGCACTCCAGGGATAGGCTGCAGGCCTCCCGTGACCCTGTATACAGGATTAAGCAGTATAGACCATGAATGTATGTATGTATTTATTTAGAGTGATGTCTGATTTTGATGATGCTGATTACTTCTACATGGTTTTCAACTTAGGCACAGCTGAGGACAGAGGGACTGTTCATGAGAATCGAGGAGAATTAAAAACACACATGTCCACAACACATGCGTTATTATCTAACACAGTGCTTCACACATAACAGAACATGTCTGGGTTTTGATTAATTCAGACTGAAGTACTTTCCCTTTCAACGGCCACAATTTCTGCTTGAATCTTGACTACGGAATTTAATTAAAAGTGGAATTTCAAGGTAATTACTTTCCCACTAGACTCACCCAAATAACACACACCGGTAAGATTGTCTACATGCATAGTTAGGAGTATGAATGATGGTTTTGGCACAACTTTTTTCATTTGCTTTTTATAACTACCAGTGTATATACGGTACTGTGCAAAATATTCAGCCCCTCCTCGTTTCTTTAGATTTTGTAATATAGTCTTGAGGAATAGTTCTCCAGGCTTCCTGATGGACTTTTCTGGCTCTCGTTTTCAGTCAAGTCCCTTTACCTGACCAGTTTCAGAGGAATGATTATATTTGTCAAGCCACACAGTGACATATGAATTATTTAAGTATTAAAATAAATCTATTTTAAGGTATGAACCAGTGAGAAACAGGTGCAGATAATGGCAGATGATCAGGCCAATGATTAGTGTACTAGTGAATTAGTGAATGCTGAGTGACTAGAACAGAAAAGAGAGGAAATGAGGTTGCTGCTGAGGTTGTTATATAAAAAACAATTTTTAAATCGTCTCTTTAGGCACTGTGATAGTAAAACATTTGTTCACATTTCTTTCATTCCTTTCAATCTACATAATTAAATTTTATATGAATAAATGAGGGGTTTCTCAAGACTTTTGCACAGTACTGTATGTACAGTATAGCCACCGACACATTCTGTATTTAAAAACTTGTGCAAATAACAGTATATCATTTTCAGTCTAGCATTTTGTTTTGGGATAAACTACATCTCTAAAATGGTTTACAGCTAATTGCATGTCCAACCAATGGAAGTTATCCTGCTGGTGATGACTAGGTTGTCCTAGTTGTTGACCTTATTATCCACAGACTCCCTCATTTAAATTAAATCCTGAAACTGTAAACCAAACCACCCACCCTCCTCTAGCTTCCCCAAACACCTCTCCTGCAATTATGTCTATTCAAGACCTCACAGTGGAACAGCAATTAATCTTGAGCAACCAGATGCTCCTGTCTCGTGTTTCAAGTCTTTTAGTGTCAAGAATTATTTACCTCAAAATTACGGCAGCACTGTCTTGTCTCAAAAGCCTAACAATCTGATACTCTTCGTGGTCATGTACTGTAGATGGCTAACAAGTCTAGCATTCTAATATGGCTCTACTTGGAACATCTATACATATGCAGTGGTGTGAAAAACTATTTGCCCCCCTCCTGATTTCTTATTCTTTTGCATGTTTGTCACACAAAATGTTTCTGATCATCAAACACATTTAACCAGAGGTGGAAAGAGTAATAAAATTTTGTACTCAAGTACAAGTACTGTTACTTCAGTGAAATTTTACTTAAGTACAAGTAAAGTTACCCTTATAAAAATCTACTCAACTAAAAGTAAAAAGTAGCTCATTAAAAAATTTACTCAGAGTAAAAGTTACCGAGTTACTTTTTTATTTTTATTTTTTTAACAGCGGGGGTGGGATGAGGCATTCTAGCGTAGTTCAAAAAAGATGAGCAGATATAAATCTCAAACTAGTTGTTTTTAACTGAAGGAACACCTTTGCATAATAAAGCTGTTGTCTTTCTTGTGCTTGAAAATCAAAGTGGTCACTTAAATATGGTGTTACGTCCCAGTCTAGGGCCATAGAGCAAAAGAATGGTTCAGGGTTCTATTTTAAACTGTATGGAAATGGTGGTATGTGGCAGAAAGAACTAGATCCAATCATTAACTGATGAAAAAATGAGGTTTGTATACACACACACACACACAACAGGAGGAGGGTCAGATTCAGGATGGACCCAGGCCAAAATAATAAACAAAATGGTATTTATATTTAGTAGCTAGATTACCTGCAAAAAAAAAAAAGAAACACACAAACAAAAATACAGGCAACTTCCCGGACTCCCTAAACCTATATAAACTATATAAAATATAAACCTAAGCTAAACTATATAAAATACCTGGCTCAAAAAAGTCTCACAGTCGAATATTTCACTGGATTGTTTTAGCTATGATTAAGCTGTGGGACTGCTTTGATAACCTTATATATATTATGTATATATAATTTTATCACCCCCCCCCATCCCCCATCATTCCGTACAATAAGGTAGTCAGCTATCTTTATTTTATTGCCACATAACATCCTGAGCAAATAAATTCCCAAATAAACTCCCTCTTCCAAAAATAAATGGCAGCCACGCCCCTGCTACTAGTGAGTGCACAGACATACAGTGAAATTATCTACAAATATATACAAAGACCAACCAAACCAAAGGGACAAAGCAATAATCAAAGTCAATTGGAGGCAAAAAGTCAAACCAGAATACACAACCAAATATCAAAACGCTAAAATCACAACCTCTTTCATCTTTCGCGCGTCTCTCTCCAGTCGCGCTAGTCGATGACGTCACTCAGGGCGGAAGCGGCCGTGTGGAAGGTCAGGTGATGCCGATGTCAGAAAACCTGGAGTGGAGTCTGGAGCGGCGCGCGACCAGGACATGATACACACACGCGAGCGCAACGGAGCATTTATACAGCATAATTTTTTAAATTATTTTAGCATTTTCATTCATTTATTTTTTACTCAGTAGCGAATATGATTTAAAATGTAGCGAATTACAATACTTCCAACAAAACGTACTTAAGTAAAAGTAAAATTACAGATTTTTAAAACTACTTTAAAAAGTAGAAATACACAAAAAAGCTACTCAATTACAGTAACGCGAGTAAATGTAATTCGTTACTTTCCACCTCTGCATTTAACTATTAGTCAAAGATAACACAAGTAAACACAAAATGCAGTTTTTAAATGAGGGGTTTTATTATTTAGGGAGAAAAAAAATCCAAACCTACATGGCCCTGTGTGAAAAAGTAATTGCCCCCTGAACCTAATAACTGGTTGGGCCACCCTTAGCAGCAATAACTGCAATCAAGCGTTTGCGATAACTTGCAACGAGTCTTTTACAGCGCTCGGGAGGAATTTTGGCCCACTCATCTTTGCAGAATTGTTGTAATTCAGCTTTATTTGAGGGTTTTCTAGCATGAACCGCCTTTTTAAGGTCATGCCACAAAATCTCAATAGGATTCAGGTCAGGACTTTGACTAGGCCACTCCAAAGTCTTCATTTTGTTTTTCTTCAGCCATTCAGAGGTGGATTTGCTGGTGTGTTTTGGGTCATTGTCCTACTGCAGCACCCAAGATCGCTTCAGCTTGAGTTGACGGACAGATGGCCGGACATTCTCCTTCAGGATTTTTTGGTAGACAGTAGAATTCATGGTTCCATCTATCACAGCAAGCCTTCCAGGTCCTGAAGCAGCAAAACAACCCCAGACCATCACACTACCACCACCATATTTTACTGTTGGTATGATGTTCTTTTTCTGAAATGCTGTGTTACTTTTACGCCAGATGTAATGGGACACGCACCTTCCAAAAAGTTCAACTTTTGTCTCGTCGGTCCACAAGGTATTTTCCCAAAAGTCTTGGCAATCATTGAGATGTTTTTTAGCAAAATTGAGACGAGTCTTAATGTTCTTTTTGCTTAAAAGTGGTTTGCGCCTTGGAAATCTGCCATGCAGGCCGTTTTTGCCCAGTCTCTTTCTTATGGTGGAGTCGTGAACACTGACCTTAATTGAGGCAAGTGAGGCCTGCAGTTCTTTAGATGTTGTCCTGGGGTCTTTTGTGGCCTCTCGGATGAGTTGTCTCTGTGCTCTTGGGGTAATTTTGGTCGGCCGGCCACTCCTGGGAAGGTTCACCACTGTTCCATGTTTTTGCCATTTGTGGATAATGGCTCTCACTGTGGTTCGCTGGAGTCCCAAAGCTTTAGAAACGGCTTTATAACCTTTACCAGACTGATAGATCTCTATTACTTTTGTTCTCATTTGTTCCTGAATTTCTTTGGATCTTGGCATGATGTCTAGCTTTTGAGGTGCTTTTGGTCTACTTCTCTGTGTCAGGTAGCTCCTATTTAAGTGATTTCTTGATTGAAACAGGTGTGGCAGTAATCAGGCCTGGGGGTGATTACAGAAATTGAACTCAGGTGTGATAAACCACAGTTAAGTTATTTTTTAACAAGGGGGGCAATCACTTTTTCACACAGGGCCATGTAGATCTGGAGTTTTTTTTCTCCCTTAATAACGTAAACCTTCATTTAAAAACTGCATTTTGTGTTCAATTATGTTATCTTTGACTAATAGTTAACGGTTTTTGATGAGCAGAAACATTTAAGTGTGACAAACATGCAAAAGAATAAGAAACCAGGAAGGGGGCAAATAGTTTTTCACACCACTGTACATGTGATTAGGTTAAAACTTGCTCCAGGACTCAACAGTGGCAGTTGAAGTTGAATGCCCAACTGTCCGATCAGTAACACAGAGCCTTAACCACCTGAGACACCACTTGCCCCAGTGATACCAAAATCGAATAATTCAATTAAATTCTATTTATATAGTGCTTTTAACAATGGACACTGTCTCAAAGCAGCTTGAATGAGCAGGTGACCCTGTCGAGCAACAGTAAGTGTGTATCTCACAGCTTAATTCTCACTGTTCCATACTGAGCTGTCCTGATGCTCTCTCTTAACGATTCTGTTAAAAGTCTTTCAGATGTTTTATCAGGTTATTTGTATTGTAGAAAGATGCTGTAGTATTTGGAGATTTTGTTTACAGTATTTAAATGAACTACGAGGGCCATTCAAAACAAGCCATGACTTTTGATTTGACTCCCTTTATTTCTCGATATAATCCCCTACACTAATGTACTTACAGTATCCCAGCGTTTCACTAGTGCTTGGATACCATAAAGGTAGAAAGTTTTGTCACTATGCCCGAGACATGATTGGACTGCCTGCTTCACTTCGGACTGATATGGCTTTTCTGTAAAGCTGCTTTGCGGCAATAACGAGTGTTAAAAGCGCTATACAAAAATAAAATTGACTTGTGAAACCCTGGCCTCCCAGGAACACCTTTAATGGCTCAAACATGTGGAAATGGCTTGGAGCAAGATCTATACGTAGGATGTGGCAATAACTCCCAGCCGAGTTCCTGTAATGTGCAATTGGTATTCATGAATGATTGTATATTCAGTTCTCATAGACAGATGCATCTATTCCACAAGTTGGCGACATGTTATCCTTCGATATACAAGGATCAGACATTCTACCTGCTGAATGTTCACAGGAATGCTCCTAACCACCTATGCCGAGATCATCTTTCACAGATGTACAGCCTTCTTTACAATGTTTGCACCACTCTCAGTGTTTGCACTGTTTTACCCGCAATAAAATATTAGTGTGCAAATGTTGTAAAGAAAGCACCGTACTTTGCTTGAAGTCTTCTGTAAATGTAAGGTGATGTTACACCTTCATTCGTGAGACATTTCATCACAAGTATCAGTATGTCTAGATGACTATCACTTGTTTATTAGCTGGACAATGTTGAGTAGATTCAGAGTATCACATGGTATCTAAGCATTTAAGTAATAAATTGAATTGGCTCACGTATTGTTATCAATCCCTCCCTGCCCTGAGACCATTCCTTTCTGTTCTGTATAATAAAGATTTTTTTTTTTCCAACTTCAAGAAAAAGAAATCATAATACAGTATATAAACACGCTGGATAAAGGTGTCCTATTGTACATCTTCCACTGGCTGTATTTGTGAAGACACTATCAAGAAGTGCATGTGTGATGGTCAGGGTAACCCTGGTAACAAAGAGCAGACAGCCCCTCGCAGAAAATCATGGAACTGATTCCACATACAGTGGCTGCTTCTTAACTTAACATGTAAGTCAATACTAACCTTTCTCCTCCTGCTTTCACTTTGCTCGTTCCATTCTAGGGCCTCATGCACTCATGCAAGCTGATTCGCTTGTCTTGATCGGATTACAGAATTAAGTACGATGGGAAGTCATCAGCAGCGGTTGCAGTGCTAATCTGGTTTCAGCCAAGTACAGGCAGACTATGGGCCAACAAAGCCCAGTGCCTTGCCCATGATATTGTAGGTTTATGTGGATTAAGTCAGTGGAACATACGTGTAATTATTCCCGAGCAAAAGAGGGGGAACAAGAGTTGAATTGAGCTGTTGATTAAGTACAACAACATCTTTTTCTGACAGACTGGAAGGAGCTGTGTAATAAAAATAAATAAATAAATATATATATATATATATATATATATATATATATATATATATATAGTGTTTAAGCATATACACTGTCTGTACAGTGCAGTACAGAGCTTTGTCATATCCACTCTGTCATATTTATATATAGTATACATCAGCTTTAGGTACTATACAACCATCAGAAAAGGAAAAACAGAAAAGGTGATCTCAGTGAATTTGACAATGACATGATTGTTGGTGGCAGGTGGACTGGCCTGAGTATTTCTCCAACTGCTGATCTTTTGGGATTTTCACACACAACAGTCTCTAGGGTTTACTGAGTGCAGTGCAATATAAAAAACATTGAGTGAGCAGGAGTTCTGTTGACAGACATGCCTTGTTGATGACAGGGGTCAACAGAGAAAGGCAATTCGAGATGACAGAAAGCCTAGAGTAACTCACTCTGTATAGCAGTGCTGAGCAGAAAAGCATCTTAAAATGTATAACACGTCAAACCTTGAGAATGGTGAGCTACAAAACCTGCCGGTTTCCACTTCTGGCAAGCCATGAACAGAAAGTTGAGGCTGCAGTGGGCACAGTCTCAGCAAAACTCTGGAAAACCATAGCCTGTTCTGATTAATCTTGAATTCTCCAGATACGGTCAGAATTTGAACAAACAGCCAAACAAGTCCATGGGCCAAACCCACCTTGTTTTAACAATCCAAGCTGGTGGACGTGGTGTAATGGTGTGGGGAATATATTCCTGATACACCTTGGGCCTGTGTATACCAATCAATCGTCATTGAACGGGACAATCTATTCTCCTCTATAACACTGATACTGATAATTAATGTTTTGTGAATATAAGCAACATTTATGTTATTATGGGGCCAGGGGTAGCTCAGTGCTTAAGGCATTGGACTACAGTTCAGAAGATCCCAGGTTCAAACCCCACAACCACCAAGTTGCCACTGTTGGGCCCTTGAGCAAGGCCCTTAACCCTCAACTGCTCAGATGTGTAATGAGATAAAGTCGCTCTGGATAAGAGCGTCTGCCAAATGCCTAAATGTATATGTTATTACAAGCTTATTGTTAATGCTAGTGAAGTAGCAGTTAGTCACTTACTAAATGTCTCCTGGTGTACGCCATAGCGTGTGAGTGCAAGCATCTGTTTTTGTTATTGATATTGTATTGCATCCAGGGCTGCATGTGATTTTTTTCCATTTTGTTTACTTATTAAAATTAAATATCAAAGTAAGTACATTTCTTAAATCCAAACTAGCTGTTGCAGCCCTAAATAGGATGTACCCACAAGACATTTTCTCAAACAGATTAAACCTGGCACCAGTCAGCTGAAAAGGGCCTGTTTTGGACAAGCACTTATCGCTTATCTGAGCCTGTATGCTGTTGATGGTCTCATTGCTGTAATTTCGTAAACAAACACAAAGGACCACGTGTTTCTACATTTCATACATTCCAGCCGAGCTAGACATACTATAGAAACACATTCGACTTAAGGTTCATATTTAAACACATTGCTTATCACTAAGCTATTTCCTTTCTCCTTCATGTCTGGTTTCACTGATAAGCTCCACCTGACTGGGCATGCAGCATTTAACAGCGTCTGGGTATAAGGCAGTGAGCTTTAACAGTAATAGCCATCTGGGTAGCTCCTAGGTTTGCTTCCTTCCATTAACGTGACAGAAAAAAAGACAATCAGATCTTGTTTTAAATGGTTTGAAATAAATGTACACATTCAGAGAATCAAACAGCAATGGAAGTGGGCAAAATAAGATGCTTGTATTAAATTAATATCTTTCCAATCAAAAGAATTTCTAACACTTTCTTTAAATTATCCTACAGTACGAGGAGCAGAGGAGATGGGCAAGCTCGTGTGGCAATCAGGAGCAGAAAGTAGCTATTTACGGCTCAGCTGGATCTAATGAAAGCCTGCAATAAGAATGAGGGGTTTAGGAAAATCCACTCTCACTATGCTCCAAAACCACTAATTATTTCAATTAGCTTCTTGTTTACATGTGAATGTAAACCCAAGGCACTTTATTTTTGCATGGTTGCGTTTGTGTCATTTTTAGTGGCCTTCCCCGAGTCCCTGAAACTTCCAATGCTTTTAAATGTACAAATGTAGCTGTTGTAGACCGGAGGGTTTTGGTAATACATAAAAAATACCATGATACTTGAGGAAATTGGAAAAACTATGAACTTGATTAATTTCTTAATTAATGGCAGCTTGGGGTTGTAGTGGTTGCGACTGTGGCCTCACACCTCCAGGGTCGAGGGTTCGAATCCTGCCATCTGGTCTGTGTGTGTGGAGTTTAAATAGTTTCTCATGTTGAGTTTGCACGTAGTGTGTGTGCTTGTGCCCTGTGATGGATTGGCACCCAGCCTGGTGCCCCGAGTTCCCCGGGGATAGACCCTATGCCTCCCATGACCCTGCGTCTATATTTTATAAAAGGTGTTTTTAAAAGTACAACCATTAAGAAGGAAAAAAAACTACCAAAAACATATTACATCCTTCAAATTTTTTAACTCAAAAACTCGCTCAAATACTGTGACATACTTGTATCAAATCTGTCTTAGTAGACAGACAGTAGACCGTCTTTAGTAGAACATTAAAAAAGGTATATAACAATGATATATAAATGACAGATCACAGTACTTGATATAAGGGCCTGTCTTGCACTTAGCTTACATTCTATTTATATCTTGCAGAGGCATTATTTCTCTTTAGTGGTCTGGCAGAGCCATGCAGAGCCACACAGCTCATCCTTAATATCCGCCATTATCTGTCTGTGCCATTTAAACCACAATCACTGATGCACTAATTTTAGGAATAAGCCCAAACCCAATACAGTTCTAAAAGAGGGCTGATTTATCATTCACTGCCAGATGACTGTTCTTTCTACAGAAGATAGATGATAGATATCTGTTATAAAACCAGAAGTGAAACACTGATTTCCATGTACACGGAATTCAAATTATCTTTAATCAACTATTAAATATAGGCTAAGGTCTTAGTATTTTTTGATTATAAGGTTAGAACAATCCCAATTAAAGATTATTTTTAGATTTTTAGATTACTTTATGCTTCATCATGGAAGTATTACGGTGGCCGAGAAGTGCAAAACAAAATAACAAAACAGAAAACCAAAAAAAAATTCAAAAACAAAATAACAAAACTGAAACAAAATAACAAAACCGAAACAAAATAACAAAACCAAAAACAATATAACAAATCAGAAAACACAGCGACATATCCAAAAACAAAATACCAAATGTGAAAACACAACGACAATTCAGTCAAAATCGGAAAAGGTAGTTCTCTAATTAAACTCTTAGCCCTGATTGGAAGAGACATCTGTCACTCAAAACATAAAGGAAGTACTGTCAAATGATGTTGATTATACCAGTAAGAGCCGTGCACAAGACCCAGCAGAGGAGACGATTACCCACAATTCCGGAGCACAAGAGAGAGAAAAACCGTTGGCTCAGTTGTGATCACATGACGCTCGGGGGCAAAACAAGAAGCGCATGCGTGATACATGACACTCTGTACTTTTTTTATCATAAGGTTAGAACAATTAAAGATTAAAGATTATTTTTAGACATATTTACTCATTTCAGCTTCTAATTTCAGAAGCAGATAATGCTTCATCGTGGAAGAATATATACAAGATACTCGGTACTCGCAAACCAAGACTTGCTCGTTTTTCAAGTCAAAATGTATTAAAAATCTTGCAGAAAACTCGCAAACCGCGTTACTCGCAATCCGAGGTTTCACTGTATTGTCACATAAGAGATTAACATTTGTAGCGTAGCAGGTTCTGTTTGTTTGTGTTCACACTTGTTTGGTTCAATTAAAATGAACTCTGGTGCGATTGGTCTGTTACTTTGGTTCACTTAAATAAGTGTGAACGATGCCATACAAATGTGGTGCGCACCAAGCGAGTGAACCGAGACACCTTAAAAGGTGGGTCTCAGACCGTGTCCAAACGAAATCAGGTGCAGTTCATCTGAAGTGTGAACACACCACAGACCAAAAATATGTAAACAAAATAAGTCTGCTTTGATTGAAACCTTTGACAAGTCGACTGTGTATCTGTGACATCCGACGTAGAGGAGGCAGCGTTTACATGGGCAGGGAATGAGAAAAAGTCTTAGCTATGTCACAAAAGTTAGATAGTAGAACAATAAACAAGTTTCAAAAAAGCTGCGAGATGGAAAAAGGAAAAAAACTAAAAATATGCAACAAATGTATTAAATGTTAAATATAATGGGAATCCAAGGACATTCACACGTGATAGCACAAAAGGGCTACATGTTTTGACAAGAGCACTTGCGAAACGTTCACAAACGTACAACAGTCTGATCAAGCGTCATATGTTTTTGAGTGCTCTAGTTATTGGACACAGCTCTGCTGTACTATCACATGTGTTCCTGTGCTCTCGTACCAGGCTGGCAGACGCTGGAGCTGCGAGAGTCTATCAAAGGAATAAAGTTCCATCGCTGGCTCCATTTTTTTTTTCTGGTATATTATTTTATGCTTTGGTCCATACAAAAAAAACTAACTACACCCTTAGTCTGTCTACTCTCTGATTCTTTCTGCTCTAGATCTATTTCTGACTGCGTGTTGGTCACCGGTGTCTCCTTGATTAAAATTTAAACAGAAGGAACCTTTTTTTTCCCACTGATTTGTTACTGACTTAAAGAAAAAAAACTCAGCGTACATTTGCTGTCATTAAGGCAAATTGCTGTCAAACAAATCAGTGTCATTTTCCCCCTGACGTTGGCATGAATAGAGATCATTAAAGTGAAGAGACGATGATGAATCTTGTGTTGAAGTGTCAAATTACTTTTACATCAGGTAACAGAGCGACAGGGACTGATTTTGATAATCAAAGCGATAAATCTTTTGAAAATTTGAACTTTAAATTTTTGTCACTAATGTTTTTCACATAGTTTATAAATTGTGAAATGTCTTTCAGTGGAAAAAAAATCTTTAAAGGTTATTTTTCTGCCGTTTGACTTTTGGGTGTAGTCATAATTTTAAACGCTGTATCTTTACTTGTAATTGAGATGAGTTAGCAAAAATAAGATTATGTTATTTGCCTTTGGTAGACATATCAGATAGAAACATTAATGGCCACAGGGCTGTTGGAGAGCAGCGTCCATAAAGTGAAGGTGATCAATCTTTACCTGACACTAATAAAGGTTAAATGAAAGTAACTGAGCAGAGGCTACAGTGAGCCAGAAAGAGAATAATATACAGTACAGACTTTTTTCCCCCTTTTTTTTTTTCGAAAAAGTGCCATGCTATGTTTTTGTGCCAGTTTTTCACTCCAGAAAAACCCGCTACATGCCTGCCGAATATTAGAGGCAGAATGCATGTTCGTAAATAAGTAGCAGCCAGCACGAGAAAGGAAAGGAATGGATATCTGCAGAGTATCTTCTAGCCATGAGAAAAAGGAAAGTTTGCCAATCTTTACTTGAAAATAAAAAGCTGTGTTGATCTTCTCCCCACTTAAGTTAAAACCTATGAGGGCAGTAACATCGTGATTTATCTGATGCAGTACTCAACAATGTGTTACTAAGGATAGCACGACTGACTTTCTAATACCAAACGAGGTCCTCTAGAGGGTCTGAATTTAAACATTTGTGCAGGACAGATGGAAATAATTATGGCTGTTTAGGGACTGATAACCAGCGGCAGATGACATGAAGCTATAGCTATTGCGTCAGTCTCGTAAGGATTTAAATCTGGTCACATCAATCATTTTAGTTCTCAGTGCCACACAATGGTACACAGACTTCTCAGTGTTACTGCTGACTACAAGAACACTTTATTTCTACTACAAGAGAATGTATTGAATTTTGATTTTATGATTTTTGGCCACTTCACATCTGGAAATGTTTGGGTGATTGCACAGCATTGCAATCTATAATGCCTATCCAAGTCCTGTGCAGTTGTAGTTTGCTTTCATAAAAGTTAAACTTGCTGAAATTGTCCCAGCTGCTTCATGCTGGTTTGCTTATACCATCAGTCCAAGGAATACACTCAGGAATCTAAGCTCCAATCCCCACACACACAATTCATTCACTTCTGATAACTGGCAAGCAGCTTTTTCTTACTGCTGGTCCAAGAGTCTTTTATGGTGAAGATTAGGACTGTAATCCTGTTACAGATGCTGCTTCTGGAAATCTACACCTTGCCATGGCTTTCCTATGTTTTAGCAGCATGAATAAAAGGAAATTTCTTTTTTTCAATATCCACAAGACCTTAATTGTTCCTTTAGGTAACGTTTCATTCATTCATCTTCTATCCCAGGAGACTTAGGGTACGAGGCGGGGTACACCCTGGACTGGGTGCCAATTCATCACTGAGCACACACACACTATGGGCAAATTGGAAATGGTCATTAACCTAATCTGCAGGGCTGTGGGACTAAACCCACCAAGCACGGGGAAAACATGCAAACTCCACACACACAGACCCAAGGCAGGAAGCGAACCCTTGACGTGCAAAGCAACGGTGCTAACCATTACGCTGCTATGCCGTCTTAGGTAAAGGTTAAGAAAAAATTAAATGCTAATCATTAATTTAAGATTAATGCTCTTAACCCACATATAATGTTAGACTTGTACAGTATATGTACAGTACATGTTTTTATGTCCTGGTGGGGACCAGATCATGTAGGGACAGCAAGGATTTTGTGGGTTATTCTGTACAAAAAGTACAAAAACTGTGGCTTTTTTTAAAATAAGAGACGTCCTTTTTGGCTACTAAAAATAAGTTTAAGTTCAGGTATAGGTATGGCATTAATTGGCTGCAATTAGTGAATGCATAGCCCTGACAAGAAAACTAGGGTAAATATTCGTGTGTGTGTGTGTGTGTGTGTGTGTGTGTGTGTGTGTGTGTGTGTGTGTGTGTGTGTGTGTGTGTGTGTGTGTGTGTGTGTGAGACTAGTTTAAGGCTCTCCATCTTCTTATTCAGATCCAGTGATGGGCTACAGATGTGTATAGTCCTTTGTTGTTCCACTGTTCTGATGTAATTCCTGCCAAATAAGTCAAAATTTTCAACTCCCGCAACAAGTTTAGAAACAAAATCGGAGAAAGCGTGACAACCTGAGAGACACTAGAGAGTGTGTCTAGTGTGTTTGGATGGTAATGTCTAACCGGTCCTGTTACTGAGAAAGGGTTTTCCAGAGCAAGCTCTGATGATGTCATTCCACTTAGACAGAGAGATTACATTGCTCGCTTTATCGATGGCTCCAACTTGCCCTTTACATCCAAAAGCCCTTACAGAAGACACACACACACAAACAGATCCATTTCATCAGACATATGCAGCACTACAGTGCACACAAGTTAGTTCCTTATATGTTAATGTGTTTGGATCTCTTATCTACAGCTCCTTTAGCTCCATGCTAAAGAATGCTGAGACAATTAAGATGGAACTCAGACTAGGAGGACATTCAGTGCCTGTCTTTTGCATTGGTGAGAAAAAGAAAAAAAAACCCTGACAAACTACAGGCATGGACTAGCTGAGCCCAGTTAACTTATGAGGATGAATAATGCTCATCCTAGCTACAGTATCATGGAAGAATTATTTTGAGGAAACCTTCACTGAAACACCTTGATTAGATTTTTATGAGTAGGTGAATTGAATTGATTTGAGGCGTGTGTTTGCGGGGGGGGCGCATGGTGGCTTTGTGGTTCTCCGTGCACCTTCAGGTTCCAGGTTCGATTCCCGCCTCGGATCTGTGTGCAGTTTGCATGTTCTTCTCGTGGTTGGTGGGTTTCCTCACAGTGCGCAAGTTCCCTCGCACAGTTCACAGTCTCCTATCCCAGGATAAAGCATTATAGACAGGAACACTTTCTACTAGAAGAGAATGGATTGAATTTTATTTTCATGATTTTGGCCAATTCGCATCTGGAAATGTTTGGGTGATTGTACAGATGAGTGAGTGAGTGAGTGAGTGAGTGAGTGAGTGAGTGAGCGAGCGAGTGAGTGAGTGAGCGAGCGAGTGAGTGAGTGAGTGTGAACAATGTGGACTGCAGGAAGGTGTGTAGTTTCCTCTTCAGCAAACGAAATGTAATAAAGTCTCTTATCTGACAGTTATACAGTTATATATACATATAGTGGTTGAGTTAAATCTGGTTGATTAGAAGGTGTTTACTACTTTTCTATAACAGAAACTATGCCAGTACTCGTGAAGAAGTTTACGTAAAGGCGTTCATTCTAATCCTTTTTTTTTTCCGTTTCTGTACTAAGAACTCCAACAACAGCAGCATTCAATAATTATTTAGCACTTTTGGAAAAGACTTGGCAAAGTGGCTTGGTGGTTAATGCATGCCTCTAATTTGACATGGGGTGGGGGACAAATTTCGTATCCTGTATGAGTAAGTGGAGTTTGCCCATGATCTGCCGCTGGGTTTCCTCCAGGTACTCCGGTTTACTCCTACAGATCAAAAACAGGTGATGTATTTACTACCCATCAAAAACAACATTAAAGAATAGGCTAGGAGTAGGACAATGGATAGCAATGGAAATGCCTAAGGGAAAACTCAGATTAAGATTGAAAACCACCACTGGCTTCAACAGTCATCAGATGGACTGCAGAGCATTAATAGATAGATGGGTGTTTCCAAATTGCCTGAATGGATGTTTATTAACTTGTGCACTATGATGGGTCTGAATCCAATCCAGCGTGTCCCTGTCCAGGGGGGTCCATATCACACGTGACCATAGACAGAATGGACAATAGATGGAATCTCCAGTGTCAGAGCTTTGTTACATTCATTCATCATCTATAATCTGCAGTACAGGCTCACGGTGGGCCTGAAGCCTATCCCAGAAGACTTTGGACATGAAGCTGGGTGCCAATTCGTCCCAGGGCACAAACACACTCACACAGAAACACACAATTATACTAATCTGCATGTCGGACTGTGGGAGGAAAGAAGTACAGTACCCGATGGAACCCCCCCCCCCCCCCCCCCCAAAGTACGGGGAGAACATGCAAACTCCCCACATACAGACCGTTGACCCTGGAGGTTCAAGGCCACAGTGCTAACCACAATGCCACTGTGCAACCTCAGCTTGGTTACAGTCAGATGAAATTGATAAAATGAGTGTTTACAGTCTCCCTGTAACATGTCATGGTGGCTTGACAATTTTGGGGGGCTTAATAACTTCAAGAGAAAGCGAAAAAAACAGAAGTAAAGCAATGCAACAAGTATGTAACAAATGTACAAAAATGTTAAACCTAACTATAAACATTTATTACTCTATAAGTGGATTATTATTCTCTAATCCACTTATCCTGTTCAGGGTCACGGGGGACCTGCAGCCTCTCCCAAGGGACTAAGGGCACTAGGCAGGATACATCTATCCATCCTTAATCCAT
The DNA here is from genome assembly GCA_030522415.1 of Channallabes apus. Taxonomy (NCBI): domain Eukaryota; kingdom Metazoa; phylum Chordata; class Actinopteri; order Siluriformes; family Clariidae; genus Channallabes; species Channallabes apus. The sequence continues at coordinate 24,004,313 of CM060109.1, forward strand.
CACAGGGCATAAGCACGCACACACACACTAGGGGCAATTTGGAAGTGCCAATTTGCCTAATCTGGATGTCTTTGGCCTGTGGGAAGAAACTGGCGTACACAGAGGAAACCCACCAAGCAAGGCAAGCAAACTCCACGCACACAGACTCAAGATGGGAATCAAACTCACGTCCCTGGAGGTGTGAGGCAACAGTGCTAACAACCACACCACTGTGCCACTTATATAACTAAGCATATTTTAATGCCATTATTCTTTAATGAATAATAAGATGTTGCTGTTTAATTGCAGTTAAGCAAGAGGCATAAAGCCCTGTTTTGGGTAGAGTAGCTCCATTTCACACCAGGCCCCATACACACCATCCTGATGATTTAAACCTGTTCTCTTTCTCATTTCTCGTTTTCATTTTAATCTCAAACAGAGCCTTCGTCCTTCATCACAGCTCTCCGTTCTGTGCTGTCTCTGTCACTAATGCCCTCTCCTTCCACAATCCCCCCCCCCCCCAATCTTTATTTGGATGAGTCTTCCTTGTCATGACCCTAGCAAGGCTCTAACAATAACAGACTTTCAGATACGCTAAACAGCTCGGTGAATGCACAATCTCACAGCAGACATCCACATGAAGAGTTGCGGTTGGGTTTTACTAAACAGGAAGTTTAAAGACAGATAAGGCTTCCCTGCCACCTGTCGCTCATCCTCTCCCTCCCTCGATTCCTCAATGGCATATGAAAATAAAAAGCGAGAGAAAGCTCGGTGTTGTATTCCTGCTCTTTACCCCGCTTGTCATGTATTCATCTGACAGCAAACCACTGGAACGGACACTGTGGGAAAGAATGCAATATACTTACGTAAGCTGAAATCTAAAACAAGACATCACCATGCTTTAAAAGCCTGTTTAAGTTATTATATACAGGAAATTGACAGGAAGAGAGAAAGCTTTGGAGGCTTGGTTAGATATGAAGATCAACCAGGACATCAGCTCATTAAACATTGTGTGTGTGTGTGTGTGTGTGTGTGTGTGTGTGTGTGTGTGTGTGTGTGTGTGTGTGTATATGTGTGTGTGTGTGTGTGTGTGTGTGTGTGTGTGTGTGTGTGTGTGTGTGTGTGTGTGTGTGTGTGTGTGTGTGTGTGTTTGTATGAAAAGTTTGTACAAAGTGTTCTAAGTCTTCTGTAATCTCAAACTGTTCACCAGATTAAAAAAAAAAAAAAACATTGCAAGGGAACGAGTAACAAAAGAGTAAACACAGGCAATGGTGAGAAAAAGGTTATGAAAATTGCACCATTTGCATACACTCGTATAAGGTTCCACTTCCTCTTCTGAACTGCTGTATGTTGCACATCCCCACAGTTATGTTCAGGTACCATAAATATCAGTCTCAGATCTCTCTCTCTCTCTCTCTCTCTCTCTCTCTCAGACACACACACACACACACACACACAGAGTTAAAATCAGGGTGAGTCAAAGCGATGCTGTGTGACTGGGAAAGGACAACATCTCTCTGTGTATTGTGGCACCAGTAACGGGGTGACACGAGTTGACAGAAGTCCTACTCTGCCCCCTGCCAACACCCAACCGACAGCACACACACACACACACACACACATATACACACATATGCACGCACAAACAAACACAACAATAGCTCATGCAACTACAAAATCGTACAAACTGTCCCAGGTGTCCAGTGGCAGTTTATAAAGACTGATTGTCCAAGTTGTCCTTTGGGAACAGCGTGAACGCAGAGAAGCGTGAAAAAAGATCATTTAAGAAAACCTATTAAGCGTTAAAGTGTTCTAAACTCACAGTAAAGTAGTGTTTTGGATTCAAGCACAGAAATTAAAGCTCCTTACACTGCATAATTAAACATTTCTTCATTCTTTTTTTTTTTTTTTTTCAAATATCTGCAAATATGACCAGCATCTTTGTTGTGAAGTTTTAAAAAAAATCTACCGACTGGTTAAATTGTAAATTACATGTTTTTTTCCCGTTTTTTCTCTTTATGAATAACAACAGAAGTACCCCAGGAGGAGCTGAAATCTATGCACACTAGCTGCATTTACTTGGACAATAAGATTAAATTAATAAAATTAAAAATGCATCATCTATCAGTATCCGATCCCACCAGATCGATATGGGTGATATAAATCCTTATTAGTCTGTTCAATGGGTAAGTATTAGTCATTTAATACTTTTCTACCTCATAAGTATAAATATATTCTTTCTGTTTATGTTTGGGGAAGGAAATATCACTCTCATGCCTTGTTGTTCTCATGGTAAACTTCATTAAACTCTCCAACTAACTTTCACTCACTGGGTCTCTATCTGATCCTCCCCCAATCTTATATGTTAAAAAAAAATTTTGTCCCATCATAAAGGAGACTTCCTTGTGATTCTTGTAGCCAATCAAGAAGACACAGAAGGCTGAATTTGTTGCGAGAGATGAGAAACTTAACCTAACCTTAATGCTTTGGCTAAAAAACATCGCTACTTCTGTTATATTTCAGACAGATTAAAAACGCTTCACAGCAGACAAAGCCATTCTGCGCATATCGAAATAATTTCATGCTGATTAAACGCTTCGAGCATGTAAACACACATCTTATCAGATCAGCTTCCATGTAAACAGTCAAGTTGAAATCCTTAATCGGAACGATTTCAATGGGATTCAAGCGATATTGTCCGTGTAAACATAGTTCCTGATTACTGAGCCGGACAAACAGAAAATGTTCGAAACAAACAAATTACGCTGAATTAAAAAATATATATTTATATAATATGAGACTGAAATAAACATATTGTGTTGCATTCAAAAAGTGTGGATGAGCCCTTGTCACTACAGTATTTCGGCAAATTCTTATCACAAATTTAAATGCAAAACAAAAGACTTGTTGTTCCAATATTTATGTCAGGATCCGCGTCATATCACCAATAGTCATGAAGGCAAAACATAAACACACCATAATGATGAATTAGTTAATATTAAATATATGATTTGCCCACCCACTGGTTATACAGGGGTACACTCAACAGAATGAAAAAAAAAAACACAATGAACTGGCTGCATAATTGGTTTGCTTTTAATATAGCACTCAATCATTCTGGTTCCACTCTTTTTTTTTGCAACAATGCTCCAGTTTTAGGATTTTGATCTTGTCTTCTACAGCCATTGCTCGGATGGCTTTTGTGCTTTGTGATGCTGGAATGTGAAATTGTTCTTCATCTTCATCAGCCTAACAGAAGCCTGCAGGTTTTATGCCAAACCAGATCTGTACCTGGCTCTATGTATGATTCCTTCTCTGTTGAGAGCTTAAGAGCTTATCACTGTCTTTTGGTGATAAGCTCTTCCATTAAGTTTGGGCTTTATTATACTTAGCACTTCTCGGTCTCATCAGACCTTGATATCATTTATAGTTTTGGAGTGATTTTTACAGACTTGGATTTGTGTGTGTGTGTGTATGTGTGTGTGTGTGTGTGTGTGTGTGTGTGTGTGTGTGTGTGTAAGGGCTTCCATCTAGACAAATGATGCTATAGTTCGGGTATTAAAAATACAAGAGAGTGACCGGTATTTTTCATATATTTATGTAACTTATTTAATGCTGCTGTTTCTTTCCCCCTTTTTTCCTCATATATTTGTGTTTTCCATTGAATTTTGTTGGTTCCCATTGTATTAGCCCATTAAGGTGGAAACAATCTGACAGTAATTCTATAGTTTTCCTTTTTTCACATGACAAAATCCTGCAATTTTAACATTGATGAAGGACTTTAATTGGGATATACAGACTTTTATAATTTGCTGCACATAAAATTATCACATATAATTATTACAGTCAATGAGGTACAGAGGTTGTGGCCAGTCTGATGGCCAGTCTTCATTGATTGCACATTAAACCAGTAAGAGCAGAGTGTGAAGGTTTAATTAGCAGCGTAATAGCACAGTTTTGCTTAAAATGTTGCAATGCACTCAACATTATGGGTGTAATATCAGAGTTCAAAAGAGGACAAATTGTTGGTGCGCATCTCGCTGGCGCATCTGTGACCCAGACAGCAAGTCTTTGTGTTGTATCAAGAGCCACGGTATCCAGAGTAATGTGAGGAGTCAGGAAATGTTTTCCTCCACCAGAATCACGTAGTCACCTGGCCACTATTCTGCAGGAAGAATGGTCTAAAACCAGGCATTTCAGTTTCATTGTCCAACCCCTGTATATCTGTGCGCACATTCATGACACCATGTATACTTTTTTATGACATTATTATAACTAATTAATAGTGTGAGGTGCCAGAGCATAGTGCAATTTAATGTAATAACATTCATCATATTGAAATTCTAAGGCTTGCATTTACATTTAGGCATTTAGCAGACGCTCTTATCCAGAGCGACTTACATTTTTATCTCATTACACATCTGAGCAGTTGAGGGTTAAGTGCCTTGCTCAAGGGCCCAACAGTGGCAACTTGGTGGTTGTGGGGTTTGAACCTGGGATCTTCCGAACCGTAGTCCAATGCCTTAACCACTGAGCTACCCCTACCCCTTAGAAGAGTATTACAGGGGTAGCCAAAAGTATTAAGGCAACATGCTATGTATTATAGTCCTCCCTGTGCATGAAACAACGTTTTCAGGGTTCATTAATTAGTACTGCCTAGTTAGTTCTAGTATCTGGCTGAGGAGATGTGCTAATTAACTTGAAGACTACTGAAAACTGGTCCCGTGACAAGGGTATTCAGCTTCTGGAGCCATGGCCTGGATCATCTCCAGACCTAAACCCAGTAGAAAACTGTTGGACAATGGTGAAGAAGGCAGGAGCAGTCAGGAAACCATCTTCTGTACATTATCTTCAGGAAGTAATCAAGCAGGTAGGAATTGAGCAAGTGACACCAGAGTACTGCAGTCATCTTTTTGTCTCTATGCCAGCTAGATCCATCAGGTTTTGTTGAACAAAGGACTTCATACGAAATATAAATTTTTGTATAGCAATGTTCTTTCATAAAATAACAAATTATTAATATTGTCTTGATTCTCAATTTGGCCACCACTGTAGAAGATCACATACACTGGTTATGCTTATGGGAGAATCCGAGATCAGCTATTTGTATTGCTATATACAGTATATAACTCTTCATAAATGCCTGTAATGCAAACCCATTGTACGGTCAAGGTAACATTATATGGTCAAGGTGTACCAGGTGAACTGCAAAGAAGTGATTTAGAGCATTAATTGAATGTGCTGATATAATTACCACAATAACACATAAATCAGGTCAATAAGTTTAAGTCTACATTAGAGTTCACATACGACACATAAATCTGGCAACTCTGAGTCGTTCTCCGCCAAGGACACGGGAACGGAAATCAATCTGCTGTTATTATCCATTTTGTGCTTACAGAAAATATCGACATTCAGTTACAGTTTAACTGGAGTATCTTGCTCAAGGGCAGAAGGGCAATATTCAAACCTAAACAATAGATGCTGATGCTGAATTTGATTTTGAGTATACTGGGATTGCACACAGCTGAATATCAAACACACGTCTAACAGATCTCCTATGGGCTCTAACAAATGCTCCTAGCTCTGCCTAGATATGCTGCTGCTACACCCTAGACAACTATGAAACAACACTGCCTCATGTGTCTTCTGAGATGGGCTGGGTTCTCTGGCTTTTGCTGGGCATTACTCATACTTTGGATCTAAAAGAGACAGCACAAAAACCCAGCTTTCCCCAAAAGCTCCCATGTCTGTGCCTGTCACTGACATCACCATCCTCTTTGCCATCTGTCAGTTAGCCAGAGCTGCTTCCAGTCTGTGCACTGCCAGCTGTGTGAAGACCACTCACTCATCGTCTATAGATGAGCGGTCTATACCACTTTATTCTATATTCAGGGTCACGGGGACCTGGAGCCTATCCCAGGAGGCTTAGCGCACGAGGCAGGGTACACCCTTGACAGGGTGCCAATATATCGCAGGGCACACACATGTACATACACACACTCACACACACCACAGGCAATTTGGGAATTAGCCTAACCTGCATATCTAGTGTGGGAGGAAACCGGAGTACTCGGAGGAAACCCGCCAAGCACGAGAAGAACATGAAAACTCCGTGCACACAGAAACGGGAATCGAACCCGGACCTTGGAGGTGCAAGGCGACAGTGCTAACCACTAGACCACCATGCTGCTGTGTGAAGACCAAACTTTTCTAAATAGGACAAAGAAATAAAACTCTCATATTACCATTTAACTAAGCACAGGAGATTCCTCCTTACAATACGCTCACACGGGTAATTCAAAAAAGTCAGCTGAGATGCTTTCAAGTTGGGCTCTTTTCATAAATGTTTATAAAGTTTGCCAAGTCGACTTCCTTTTTTATGGTCAGTTTTGAGTTCACCACATCTGTGTGCAGAACAGAGAAAACAGGAAAATTCTGCAGAGCAAACAGAATTTTTGCTCTGTTACATTGGGATGCTGCTGTCAAGTAAACACATGTAATATGTCAATGTTTACAGTAGTTTACCTAAAAAACTCGATTGAGCATGTGATTCCATATTCACAATTACATCCCAGTATTACATATCCACAATTAGGATTAGTTATATTAGAAAATACTTTTTACTTTTACTTCACTACGTCCTTCAACAAACGTGTGCTTTTACTTCACTACATTTCTACATGGCATTGCGTTTAGTGATGGGTCGTTCTTGAACGTTTCGTTCATTTTGAACGGATCTTAAGTGTGACTCGGGAAGAACGTGTTGACTCGGGGAATGATCCGTTCAGCCGGCCACACGGAATATCATAGGTTCTGTAACGGAATTAGAATGTGTTTCAAGTTTTTGGGTTTCCCGGGTCATTTGTTAATCACATCACAGCCCCAATCTGTCCTAACCTGAGCCGGAAAGAGAATTTACTTGTTCATCTCTTAAGTTTCCGGGTTTTTACGAGTCGTTTCTTTATCATGTGACCCATAAGATTAACCTATGCATTCTGACCCAGAAAGAGAATTGATTAATCTGTCACCCAAAACATTCAAGTCATTATCGTAGACTAAAGACCCAGGTAAATAATGAATTAATAATTTTTTTTTCTCATAACATTATATTTATCTCTTGTTGGTTGTGTGATCAACTTTTGCGTAAGTAGTAGATGAACCAACACGTAACATTTAATTACCTTTTGCTAAAATGAATGAAATGACTCGTAAAAAGATTTGTTCATTTTGCTGAACCAGACTCAAAGATCCGAACTTCCCATCACTAATTGCATTACATAACCACATTGGTGTGTAGCATTCGAAGCGGGAATTTCACCACCTGCTGACAATTATTTGTAATTGCACTTCCCTAGAGACACACTTAATAATGTTTCAGGTGTTTGAAATCAGAAGCAGGGCTGGTTGCAGTCAGCAACAAAAACAGCTATGAAACATAGACTGAACGAGAAAGACAGCAAGAAAGAAAGTAAGAAAGAAAGAAAGAGAGAAAGAAAGAAAGAAAGGGGGAGGGAGCGATTTTATTATGAGCTAATACAAGCCCAGTACATGTCATACTTAAGTAAAATTGAAGGTGTATACTTTCGTACTTTTACTTACTGTAAGTTGACAAGTAACTGAAAGACTTCTACTTTTACTTCAGTAATATTAGACCAAGGGTATCTCTACTTTCACTCAAATACAGGATTTGTGTACTTTGCCCACCACTGCTTCTTGCTCAGTTATATTGTCACATGTAAACCTGCCCTCATGTGTCAGTACATAAAGCACCATAAAATGTTTTAAAATGATCAGATTGAGAGTCCGTGGGCCAATTAAAGTGATTACATGGCTCAATATAAATTGAAGATTTGAGCTAATCTCAGTCTTCCGCATATGTGTGAAGTCTAGCTACATTTATTTCTGAGATTTATATTAAAACATAAATGTTTTTATAGTATGTACAGTACATAATGCTTGCTTAGGGCAGAAATCATGTTAAAATCATGGTTGATCACTTTGCATCTTAATAATTATTTAAACCAGAGGATGCATTAACCAAAACTGGCAGCATAAACATAAACTCTGATTCAGAACTTTTATTCAGTACAGTGGTGTGGTTAGGGTCATATTCCATGTATTCACTATCATACCACGCATTTTTAGGCAGATAGTAAAATCTAATGCTGGGTTTGTAGTATACCCACTTTATAGTTTAATTATAGCAAAACCACGCATCTGTCTGGAGACATGGCACATGATGTGAATCGTTGATTTCATTTCATGCTTATTGAATAGCTCTGATTGATTAATTCTATCTGTTTTTGCTGGATACCAAAGAATTTTAAGAAGCTAAGGATAAAAAAAACTGAATTTACTTGATTGGATATCTGCAAAATGATCTATAGTATACTGAAGCAAATCTACAATTCTGGAGAAGGTTAAACACTTCAAAGTCTCCAGATATTACAACATAATTCCATATACTGTAATGTGTGAATGAGCTGCAATAATTTTTTTTTTATTGAAAAAGACATTTAAGTGTCAGGAACTGCCTTTGGAAAGATTACATTCTACTGTTAAATGGTGCATGATCATTTGCTGTTTTTTTGTTTTTGCACAGTTCAGACTATTTGTGTTATTACTAGTTGTGTATATTGTAAATTACAACCTGTTATGTAAACCTGTCTAAATTTTCCAGCAGTGAAAAGAATGCATGTAGTTACCAGTAAAGCTCATTCTTCCATCCTGTATTTGGTTATAGTAGGTTACACACAGGGGGCTATAATTACCCAGTAGATTGGACCATGGAGAGTGCTATGCTTAACCCCTCAGAAAACTGGTAGCCTACCTACGTAAGTGATCCTTTGCCTGCGGCTGTGGATTCACCCTGAACATCTGTAGCTTTAATAAGTATATTTTACCTGGAAATGTTGCTATAGTGACTTTGAAAAAGATTTCCTACACACAACTTGACTTAACCTTTAGAGTGATGCTTTAATAGTACACTATATGTATCCACTTGCACTTAAAGTGAATGATGCATACTCAAGGTACACTACATGGGCAAAAGTTTGCGGACACCTCACCATCACATACATATGTGCTATTTTTAAACATCCCAGTCCAGATTTATTCCCCTTTTTGCCTTTATAACTGCCCTTCCTCTTCTGAGAAGCAATTCTACTAGATTTTGGAGTGCGAGTGTGGCGATAGATAACCATTCAACCACAAGAGAAGTACTGAGGTTGAGCATTGATGTCAAGTGAAATGGTGAGCAAACATTTCCTGCGGTTAGAGTTCTGTGCAGAACACTCAAGTTCTTCTGCACCATCCTAAGCAAACTTCATGAAGCTTGATTTGTGCAATAGAGAACGCTCACACACTGGCGTAATGGTTAGGTGTCCACATACTTTTGAGTTTGATGGAACTAGACTATGGAATGGTATAGTTTAGTGGCGTCTTAAAATGTTCTTCTTAGAAAGCATGAACATTTCACAACTCAAGGAAGGAAGGATGATGGTTGTGTAAAGAAGTCAGATAGGTATTTTGCTCAGTCATTCTTTCACCACACACTGCTCGCAAGAGGAGAAACAAGCTCAAGTGGGTTTATTATTGACGCCACACGGTTTGCGCTTTGGGAATCGGTTCCCTGCTGAGCTGTTGTTCCAAAGTCCTACCTTGATGATGCTGCTCCTGCGTGGTGCTGTTGCCGCTTTCACGCTCTCCAGCAGCGGCGTGTCGGAGTCAGAGGCAGGCAGCAGCACTCCGCACCTCCGCGCGCCCCGCCATGCGCCCCCCGAGCCCGGGATCGAGTCCGCTCCTTCCTCCCCATCAGCATCTCTCTCCGACATCCCAGATCAGATCGCAAACATAAAACAACTTTTTGTTTATTTTTTTCTTTCTTTCCTTTCTGAGTTTATATAGTCAGCCCTGCGTCCTCCAACAACAGCGCTCGGATTTGTTCCTCTGATCGACGATGGGAGAAGTGCTGACCTTGATTGCAAGCGCTATTCGAGATGCCCGGCTGCAATTACTTCAATTTCCTTAATCACGTTTCACGAATCGTTTGATGTGTCCCGGACTAGTGAGCGAGAACGCGCGAACCGTCTCTCCAGCGCGCTGTAACGCTAGAGCCTATGCGATAAGGCATGCAACAAGTTCCCTGTCTAGTTAATCAGCAAAGAAATAAACAAAAGGGGGGACATAAGCTATTAAAATAAAGCAAATTCTCGACATTAAACAGTAGAGACCTCTCAAACCTCTCTCTGCCAAGAAGAAAACAAGTCTGTACAAAAGAAATACCTCCTATCCAGAAGCAAGACGCTACCGCATATCCAATAATTGTTTTTTTTTTTATGTCCCAAAATGATTTATTTATTTATTCACATCAGATGGTGTTTGCGAAGGTCAGAAGTCATGTCATGTCAGCTTGCGGTGACGGAAACAGCCTGATGCGCGCTCTCAGCACGCGCCGCGGACGCGATTGACAAGATATAAAAGGGAACAGCACACACAGGCGGCGTGGCTCCGCCCCTCACCCATGATTAAAGCCTGCTTCTTGACCAATCAAATGTGGCCCTAAAGGTCTCGCGCACCAAAGCCGCTAGACTTGTTTTCCGTGGGGCGGGGCAACGGATAATAAGGGCCAGAACAGCGCTCTGTTGCCAAACCCATGCCACACGATATGGTTAGTAAAGTTTCAAAATACCAACGGTTACCATGGTTATCAGGAATGATGTATCATTTGTCCATTTTGTGATTTAGATCTGTTTTTTTATGTAAGTGTAAACAGCACAAATAATATTTTTTGAATACTGATTGTGGGACTACAGTTGCTGTAGTCGCACTGTTGCCTTGCACCTCCAGACAGGTTCGATTCCCATATCAGGTCTATGTGCATGGAGTTTTCATGTTCTACCCGTGAGTGGTTGGTTTCCTCCAACAGTCCAAAGACGTGCAGAGTAGGCTAACTGGTGTCCCCTAAATCAGACAGAGGTCTTATTTATTTAGCATTTTTTTACGACAGTGCAACTCACAATTTTGCACAGGAATCCATGAAAGGTCACAGGGGTATGAACGTGAAGTAACGGACCACAAACATTTGCAATGATGTTGCTGTACAAGCAAATTTAGGAGGCACATATCACAACCACTCAGTGTTTTAAGAGATCTCCAAAGAACTGACTAAATGCAATAGTCCTTAAGAAAAACTAAAAGCTAAAAAGCAAAAAAAAAAAAAAACTAAGGATCCCAATCATGCTTGAATGCATCACATGACACATTGTGCCTCTGCACATGCTGGTCAGTTAAGGAATGTGACCTGTTCAGACTTTCAGAGATATGGGGCATTTAAAAACATAGTATGAACAGCACAAAAAAAATCCCTAAATTCCAACATTTATCTTACAGAGCCATCAAAGTTTTTTTCCCTTTTGCATATTTGTCACACATAAATGGTTCGGATCATCAAAAATTTTTAATATTATATAAAGATAACCTAAGTAAATATAAAAAGCAGCTTCCAAATAATGATTTTATTTATTAAGAGAAAAAAATCTGTCCAAACCTGTCCAAACAGTAATTGTTTCCTAATAACTGGTTGTGCCACCCTTGGCAGCAACAACTGCGATCACAAATTTGCAAGAACTGGCAATGAGTCTGTCTTTGGAGGAATTTTAGTATATACAATATAAAACTGGGCACATATTGGAGAGTTTAACCGATTTAAGGTCATGCCACAGCATCTCAATCTAATGTATTTTGACTATAGGCCACTCCAAACCCCTTTTTTTGTTTTTGGTGAACTTCCTGGTGTGTTTCAGATCATTGTCCTACTGCATATCCCAAGTGCGCTTGAGCTTGAGGTCACAAACAGATATGTGTAAGCCCTGTATAATTAGCCAAGTGGTAAAATTATGGTCACCTGACACAGGTGCACTCATTGGGTTTACTTCCTTTATTTAATTCTCTCTATTCTATGTGGGACATAAGGAATCAATGAGAGCTCTCTATTTGACCCTGTCTTGCTATCCGTTTTGCTTTTGTGTTCTCATATAGGTCATGGTTTTAGATTCTCTGTGGTCAAAAATATTTAGTTAAAAAATCTTTTGTGGATAACTTCTAGTTTTGTGACCTTCTGATTAACCCTCAACAGTCAGACTAAAACAGGAGGACAGTTTTTACATTTCTATTGTTTGTACTTTTGTAAATTAAAAACGTCTACCAATGGAAGCAAATAGAAAAAAAACACATACCACAACTCTATAGTCCAGCTTGGTTGAGTTCTTGAATCTGATTTGTCAGAAAATGTTGATTAATTATCTTCAACACAATAGTTAATTCACAAAGACTTGTACAGTGATCAATCTACACAACCTTTTGTAAAACAAATACTTAGTGGATAAAAAAAATAGTTATTTAACAAAGAAAATATGTTATAATTTCTTCAGGGAAGAAAATATCCAGTGATGAGATAACCTGGTCATTCAGTACATTCAGGTAGTCAGTTGACTTTATTTTATTATCACATGACCAAATGAAGCAACCCCAGGTTATAACACTGCCTCCTAATACTTGTATAGACTCTAGAATAGGGTCAAGCTGGACTCATGAGATCACATGACAGTTTGCCATTGCTCCAAAGTCTTCATTCTCCATAGGGAAATAAAGCATTTATCTGTGATTAGCCTGACCAGGGCCGGCCCAAGGCATAAGCAAACTAAGCGGCTGCTTAGGGCCCCGTGGCCACCAGTGGGCCCCCCAAGAGTACATGAAATTACATAGTTTTTTTCTTTTTTCATTTATATATGTTTAATTTTTGTGCCCTGCGATGGATTGGCACACTGTCCAGGGTGTACCCCGCCTAGTGCCCGAAGTCTCCTGGGATAGGCTCCAGGTCTCCCGCGACCCTGAACACAGGATTAAGCGGTATAGAAAATGAATGAATGAATGTTTAATTTTTCAGTTGATATCATATTGATAATGAAATCCATTATTCAATAAAAAAAAAAAACAATATTATTTTAACTGGCTGCTGCAGGATGCATGCACAGTTGGAGTATGACAGCCATACGAGCCATCCTACACAAACTTCATTGGCTACCCATTCGCTCCCGCATCCAATACAAGATTCTCCTTATCACCTTCAAAGCACTCCATGGTCTTGCCCCTCCATATATCTCAGATCTTATTCATACTTACTCCCCTGCTCGCACACTCCGATCTGCAGATGATGGTCTACTGGTAATTTCTCGTCATAGATTAGCATCATTTGGAGGACGAGCATTTAGCATTTCTGCCCCCACACTCTGGAATTCTATTCCCAAACACATCCGTGATCTTTCTTCATTACAGAATTTCAAAACCCACCTTAAAACATATCTTTTCTCGTCCTGTTTTTCCACTCTTTTGAATATGTGTTAGATAAACACTACCAGTTTTCATGTTTATCTATATTTTGTTTTGTCATTTTTCAAATGTCTCTTTCTATGTGTAAGCATTTTTGTTATTGTAAAGCGACCTTGAGTCTCTTGAAAGGCGCTATATAAAATAAACTTATTATTATTATTATTATTATTATACGATGCCTGAGGTAAGTTAACTTAAATTTATTGAGCCTGCACTCTCCCTGTGAATCTGCAGAGCGGAGCTTTTCCAAACTCAAACTGATCAAAAACTATTTGAGATCTTCCATGGCCCAAGAAAGGCTGAGTGGCCTTGCACTAATTAGCATTAATAACAAAATTGCCCATCAGATATCTTATAATGATATCATAAACGACTTTGTCTCCAGAAAAACAAGGAAACACAAATTGTAAGGAAAGTGGAATATTGAGGTGGAATGTAAAGTTGAGTTAGTTTGTCTTTTTCATATAAAAATATCCTGTTTGTATTTGCCTAATTTGTAGTTCTTTGGTATTCAGCTTTATACTTTATTATTTATTATACTCTATTATTTATTTTATTTGTAGTTGATTGTATTGTACTTTTTACATGTTGCAAAAACAATAAATTAAAGTGGTTAAAGTGTTTACAGTAAGAGCATTGTCTACTAGTTTATTTTGCCACTTCTCAGTACATCACATTAAGTATGCCAACTGGTACTGCAAGTCTTTGAATGTTAAAGTGCAAAATAACACCTACTACTCCTGTGGTTTTGCTACTGTTACAATTAAAGATCATTGCAAGGGTAAAAACATTGGGATGATGTAAGCAACACAGCTACAAAAAAATAACATTTATATGTTGAGCCCTCAAATAAAATTCTGCTTAGGGCCCCCTGAAGGCTTGGGACGGCCCTGAAACTGACTAACAAGTGGTTCCTATGGCCACACAGCTGTTTAGTCCAATCCTGTGAGTTCTCAAATTGAGCATGTAGAGATTTTTTCACTTTCACTATTAAACATAGCTGTGATTTTCACATTTAGTTTAGTACGGTATAGCTTCCATAGGCTTTTGGGTTATCTCTGATCACAGATTTTTCTTTTTTCTTAACTCAGTTCCAGTAATGTCACCAATTACATTAGTTGTTTTCTTTGCTTGATACAGGCCAATGATTTGACTCTTCTAAAAACATTCTGGGGCAAGCCGTGTATAATAATTGGCAATTATTTGTGGTACAATAAATAATAAAAAAAAGAGCAAACTGTAGAAAAATACCATCACCCTCTGAGTATTATTATCTCATAACAGCATGCCCCATTGTGTTTCATTAATAATTTATGTAACAATGGGAAATTATTATTATGCCAGTCATTACTACAGCACTGCTATTTGATATTCAAAAATTATGTCCTCATTCAGCATTACTGTTCAATTGTTAGTAGTTTAACAAAAAATATCAGAGCAAGCTTATTTTAAACCCAAATACTGTACAGAGGCTCATAGCAAATATGTGTAGCAGACAGAAGATGAAAACAAACTATTATCTGAAACCACAAGATCAGATAATATTTGCATATTTTCCAGCCTATTGTACTTTACGTACATGTGTACTTTATAGTCATGAAAGTGTGTGTGATGTTGACTGACGCAACATAAGTCTTTTATTTGGAGTTTGATTCCAGGAATGTCAGAGGAATTTTAAAGTGGTAAACATTAGCGCTATTGTTCTGTATTAAAAATTTATAATATAAATGATCATGTGTTAAAATTATAATTTTTGAAAAAGGACATTGAGATGGGATTGTGATTTGAAAAAGGAACATTAGGATGGGGCTATGGGAGACTGTAGAATGTAGCTAGAGTTTGAAGGTTCTTAGCAAGGGTCCCAGAAGTCTCACACTTTCCTGAGGCTAGTCTCTAGCATCTCAGTGCTACAGTTAAACTAAACTGTCATATGGCAATTTTGTGTTCCATATGTCTAATTAGATTAGTTTAGTTCTCTACCTAGTCATGAATTGTAGCCTGCCGATCACAAACGTTGAATTTGCTCCGTTCTGATAAACACAATATTACCTTAACTGACGAAGGAGTTGTGAGGGCCTGATATGAATGTCTGTTCTTGGATTGTGTGCCTGTCAAAATTCGTGTCTTGGTGTAAGGTGATATATGTGTGTTAACAGTTTAAGTGGCAGAGAGGTATGAAATATGGTTGGAACATAACAGATACATGCCTGAACCTTTCCCTTGCTCTAATTTGGCTTTATACACACACACACACACACACACACACACACACACACACACACACACACACACACACCTCCTTCTGTTTGCAAACCCGCATTAGACATTATGCAAGCACATGACCAAATCGCATTCCTCTGCAGGTGTGTGGAGTACATGGTGCTTAAACTTGATGAATATCTAATGTCACTTGTATTTTTGTTAATAGGCAGGGCCAGTGTTGGATCGTGCAGTTGGCGATGAACAATGGCCTGAAAGAAAACTTATATCAGTTGAACCACTCCTTTCTTTATTCTCAATATGGACAGCTTTCTAAAGAACGGTGCTCCATTCAGGAATATACTGTACCAAAAATTATAAGATTACTGTATGAGTACACAATGTATAAAACATTCCTTGTGACATACAGTAAGGCTCAAGCTTAAACACAAATAACCCTAGTGCTTCATTATACAGTATGTGATTTATATGCATTGTCTACTTGTATTGAGGACCTCAGCCACCCTTCCAACAACGTCTTCTTTACGAAAGCTGTTTCTATATCATCAGCTCTGAGAAACCGAGAATGCTTGAGAAGATTCAGAGAACTAGCTATAAATGTTTTACTGTTGCACAAATGACTAATTATTTGGGTCATTCTGCACTTGTACTGGAATTATTTGTACTGCAAGCAGACAAATGTAATGTTTTGTATAACCCTTAGCATGGCCACTTCTTGGACCAGAACAGATGCATGGTTGGGAGAGGTGTCAGATGTGTGTCAGGGCCCTTGTTGTTTTTAATCCCTCCATTCTACACTCTTCTTATCCTCCTCCCTCACATGCTGTTTTGGTAAAGAACAGAAACATGTGCAGGTGCAAGGCCCTGCACATCCTCACAGTTTCCTGTGTTGAACATCTTAAAGCAAACAATTTAAAGCTACAGTTCCTCAATAAAAGACAGGTTTTTTTTTTTCGTTTGACGTTAGAAAGGTCTACTCACAGTCTCAGATGTGAAAACCTGACCAATTTTAAATCAACAAAGACCTGCAAGAACTACATAGAGTTAATAAAATGTATGAAATTTAATACGTTTTATTATGGTCAAAAACATTTTAAGTGAGTAAGTAAGGTTTCAAAATTAATAAATTTTTTATTTCCTTCAGAGACTTATATCCAACACCTTGCCTACGCATAACATGAAACGGTTGTTCTGAACAGATGTTGGTCAAAACAGCATGAAGACATTTTTCAAAAGACTCGGGTCAGCAAGGGAGTGACTATGTTAACATTTTCTTTCCCTTTTCTTTAACTTGAACTGTAATTCTTTGCAGCAAAAAGTGATATTTTAAGAAATTTAAAATTTCTGTGACAGTATACCTATAAAATAATAAATATCCTAATTCTATTTATGGCTATGACTTTCTTTAGTTGTTCTTACAGTTGTTAAAAAAAAAATAAAAGTTTTGACTTTGTGTAGCTTTAGCCTATTGCATATAGTCACAATAAAAGCAGCACATTTTAATACATTCATTTTATCATAAAACTCTGTAAAACACACATCTGTGTATTTTTAAATTAAAACCAATTTAAAGATACAGTACATGTACTGTAGAATGCTTGTCTATTTTGCAGATTCTATTTTTAATGCAAAAATTGAGTTTGCACTACAATAAATTATGTCTGTAAATTAACATAATTCTATTAACTAGTTAATGCCTTTTTTACCATTATTTATTTTACCTGGAAATTCTGCCCTTAAGTTAAATATGTTGATACATGAATATTTTTTACAGTATGTATTCTGTTTGTGCAATATAAAAACACACTTATACATGTATGTAGCACTCTTAACTGGGGATGGGAATTACCAGGAATCACCTGATGATATTATCACAATATACAGTGGTGTGAAAAACTATTTGCCCCCTTCCTGATTTCTTATTCTTTTGCATGTTTGTCACACTTAAATGTTTCTGCTCATCAAAAACCGTTAACTATTAGTCAAAGATAACATAATTGAACACAAAATGCAGTTTTTAAATGAAGGTTTACGTTATTAAGGGAGAAAAAAAACTCCAACTCTACATGGCCCTGTGTGAAAAAGTGATTGCCCCCCTTGTTAACAAAATAACTTAACTGTGGTTTATCACACCTGAGTTCAATTTCTGTAGTCACCCCCAGGCCTGATTACTGCCACACCTGTTTCAATCAAGAAATCACTTAAATAGGAGCTACCTGACAGAGAAGTAGACCAAAAGCACCTCAAAAGCTAGACATCATGCCAAGATCCAAAGAAATTCAGGAACAAATGAGAACAAAAGTAATTGAGATCTATCAGTCTGGTAAATGTTATAAAACCATTTCTAAAGCTTTGGGACTCCAGCGAACCACAGTGAGAGCCATTATCCACAAATGGCAAAAACATGGAACAGTGGTGAACCTTCCCAGGAGTGGCCGGCCGACCAAAATTACCCCAAGAGCGCAGAGACAACTCATCTGAGAGGCCACAAAAGACCCCAGGACAACATCTAAAGAACTGCAGGCCTCACTTGCCTCAATTAAGGTCAGTGTTCACGACTCCACCATAAGAAAGAGACTGGGCAAAAACGGCCTGCATGGCAGATTTCCAAGGCGCAAACCACTTTTAAGCAAAAAGAACATTAAGGCTCATCTCAATTTTGCTAAAAAAACATCTCAATGATTGCCAAGACTTTTGGGAAAATACCTTGTGGACGGACGAGACAAAAGTTGAACTTTTTGGAAGGTGCGTGTCCCGTTACATCTGGCGTAAAAGTAACACAGCATTCCAGAAAAAGAACATCATACCAACAGTAAAATATGGTGGTGGTAGTGTGATGATCTGGGGTTGTTTTGCTGCTTCAGGACCTGGAAGGCTTGCTGTGATAGAAGGAACCATGAATTCCAAATTTTTCTACCAAAAAATCCTGAAGGAGAATGTCCGGCCATCTGTTCGTCAACTCAAGCTGAAGCGATCTTGGGTGCTGCAGCAGGACAATGAACCAAAACACACAAGCAAATCCACCTCTGAATGGCTGAAGAAAAACAAAATGAAGACTTTGGAGTGGCCTAGTCAAAGTCCTGACCTGAATCCTATTGAGATGTTGTGGCATGACCTTAAAACGGCGATTCATGCTAGAAAACCCTCAAATAAAGGTGAATTACAACAATTCTGAAAAGATGAGTCGGACAAAATTCCTCCAGAGCACTGTAAAAGACTCGTTGCAAGTTATCGCAAACGCTTGATTGCAGTTATTGCTGCTAACGGTGGCCCAACCAGTTATTAGGTTCAGGGGGCAATTACTTTTTCACACAGGGCCATGTAGCTTTGGATTTTTTTTCTCCCTAAATAATAAAACCCCTCATTTAAAAACTGCATTTTGTGTTTACTTGTGTTATCTTTGACTAATAGTTAAATGTGTTTGATGATCAGAAACATTTTGTGTGACAAACATGCAAAAGAATAAGAAATCAGGAGGGGGGGCAAATAGTTTTTCACACCACTGTATCTGTGCTGAAATGATTTTTTTGCAAATCTGTATGTATCACAACTTTATAACTATCCCGATTTAAAAAATAATAACTTTTTTTTCGGATTTTGTTGCAATTCTAATCAAACGTAGAAAATAAGTGTTGCCTGCCAATTGGTTAATAGTTTAGAGTGTGCCACATGTAGGATTACAAAGGAACAGTAACATTTAACTACACCCTAAAAAATGATGGGTAAATATAGGACTAACTTAATGCTGGGTTAATTTAACCCAGCAAGATGGGTTATTTGTTTAACCCAGCAAAATGGGGTAAATATTCAACCCAAATGCTAGGTCATATTTAACTATAATTATGGGTTCATTTTTGGGTTATTTGTTTAACCCCGTGGTTCTCAAAGTGTGGGGCCCCACTAGTGGGGAATGCAGACATGACAGGTGGGGCGCAATGGACGGGAGGGAATTAGTGGAAAATAATAGGAAAGTACCTATTCTAATTCATGCTTTTCTTTATTGACAATGAAGAGCGTACACTCAAAACTAAACAATCACACAACAAAGAAATGGATCATTAATGCAAGTAAATTAAAATAACATCAGTTGGGGGCCGGGAGAAAAAGTGGAACCATAGTGCAACAATAACGGTTTAATGTCGGCATGTTAATTGCAGAGGAACAATATAAGGAAACTTTCGGTATTTTAAATGTAATCATTATTTATTCCAATGTGTATGCTGATGTTTCTGTATTTTTGTAAAAAATTTATATTTTAACAGGCAGTACAGTACTAGTCTGGCATTTCTAGTTTCCAGTGTGGCAACAAAGTTGCTTTTTGATCCTTCAGGCGCTGAACAAAAGGGAAGATCAATATCGTTCTACGCTTTTTGTTGGTGTGCGGCATTTTGCGATGATCCCTAAATCATTGTTGCGCCGTAGAGAATAATGACGTTTATGCTCTCAAACGTATAATTTTACGGCGCAACAATGATTTAGGGATCATCGCAAAATGCCGCACACCAACAAAAGGTGCTTAATCGAGAAAAAAGGCGGGTGTAGCTTAAAGACAATGCAGAGAGGAAATGTATGTATCTTATTTGCGAGTTTATTTACGCAGCTATTGAAGCCGGAGATGCAAATATAAAACTAACTTTATCGCGGACACAAACCGGGTCAGTAGCGTACTTTATGTAGTGGGCATAATAACATAATAAGAAAATATGATGAAGCCTATCTTACGCTTGGATTCATGGTGGGGATGGTGGGGGCAGAGGAGAGACCCATGTGTGTTTTGTGTCTTAAACTGCTGGCAGCAGACCGCATGAGACCCAACAAATTAGGAAGATGCTTAGAGACAACACACTCCAGTCATGTTAATAAGCTACTAGACTTCTTTCAAAGAAAGCTGACAGAATACAGACAGCAGGATAATCGCATGGTAAAATCTGAATCAGTGGACAGCAAAGCACAAATGGCTTCATTCAAAGTTGCATACAGAATTGGCCAGTGCAAAAAAACTACAAACGATTGCTGAGCAGCTAATAAACATGGGCAAAGATATGCAAATATGTCAAATACTGTATGCAAAGATAAGTGACAACGTAAGCCTTTTAGATCAATTGCAAGTGTATTTTATCTGTTTTGAACTTGGTGTTATTTGATCTTATTGTTTTAGAAATTGATATTTCAATAAACAGTAAACTTGGCCAATTTCGTTATCATTTTGTTGACAAGTGGGGCTTGAAAATTCGCTCACCCCCTTAAGTGGGGAATGACAGAAAATGTTTGAGAACCACTGGTTTAACCCAAGAAGATGGGTTAAATATTCAATCCAAATGCTCCATCATATTTAACTATAATGCTGGGGTAATTCTACTACATAAATTGGTAAAATGTTCTACCCATATGTTTGGGGTTTGTTGGTTCATTTTAACTGGAATGTTGGGTTAATTCTACCTCACAAATAGGTTATTATTATTTTCATGTTTTACAGTGAATCTGTAAAAAAAAAAAAAAAAAAAAAAAAAAAAACACCCATGTCTATTAAACAGTTAAATTACTTTGATATACTGGTCTATTACAAAAAAAAATACATATATGCAATAAACAACATCCTATTAAATGTTCTTAGAAAAAACATTTATTTTTCAAAAGCACAAGAACAGATAATCAACAGTGACATCATTACTATACTATTACTGATAAGGGCAGAATGGAGTAATTGCACAAATAGACTGAGGCAGCTTCTACAGAGCAGGATCTCTCTGTGACTTAAGATATCTTTTCTGCAGAACAAAACTATCCAGCTCTGGTCTCATTTTAACATACAGTACAAACACTGTCTATCAGGTAGGCCTCGCTATTTCATAGCAACATTACAACATTACTGAGAGCAGCGCTGGTCATTATCTCCCAATGCCAGGATGTAGGGGTACGGCCTTGACACTTCAGCCTGCTGGAGGTATTCCACCATGTTGGTTCCAACCTTAGAAAGAAATGAAAAAGTTAAAATTTTGTTGAATAGCAAAGATTAAACTGAATAAGACTATTAATTTAGTGTGAAATAGGATTGATACAAAAAAATTACAAATCTGCCCATTAAGATAGGATATAGGTAACCAGAAACAAAAACATGGAAACAGCTACTACCAAAAATAAAACAGCAAAAATAAGCATGACTTTTACGATACAGCTCTTTATGTCAGACTAGTTGATATTGTAGTCTTCATTGATTCTAAGCTAATTACCGAAATAATTTCATAGCTGGTGTCATACTGGTACATTACAATCACCAAAATATTACCACTTCCATCTAGTAGTTATCTGTACCGCTGTGGTACTTTTTCCTGTAGTTGGCGCGCTGACTGATAGTTAATTTAACTTTGGTTAAAGAGAGCTACCTGGTTAGCTTACATGCTATTACTGGTGATACATTTGCATACTTGCCAAAGGGGGAAAGGTGTAAAATATTGTTATAACTCGGGAGAAACGCAGGAGAAATTTTACCGCAGAGTAAATTACTAGCTAGTGAGAAAGGGGAGGGTTACCAGGTCTGTATATTTGTGAGAGGGTCAGTGTTTTGTAACACACCAGCATTTTATTGTCTCAAGCAGTGAGATTAATAAAGTTCTAAAGTGGTTGCTAATGCTAGCAAACTAACTAAATGCCTGCGTCATGCTAGCCCTACAGTTAACAGTTTAGCGTTCATTCATCACTTCACCATCTTCGTAACCCTGCAAACATTCTACAGAGAAAGCTAAAAAGCTCAGACATCTTAACCGTTTCTTTCATACACAGGTGGGGTATTTTGGCTAACTAGCAGCTATTCTCAGCTAAATTATCATCCAGTACCTCAGACCAGCCGGAAAGTTTGTGTGTAACCTTAACACGGTAACAGTTGCGGTAAAATGTATGTACAAATATGTAACAACGGTAAAATGTTACATATAGTAAAAAATTTTCAGTCATAAGTGAATTAGGTGAGTGAACATGTGTATACAGACCTTGTATTTAACGTCATTTTCCCTTAAATGTCCGAGGAGGATGAACCGTCATCAGCGGTGTGGGAGCTCAAGAGACACGAAGCTGAGTGACAGCCGCTGAATCCACCTGTGAACTTTGGGGGAGGGGCCAATCAAACTTTAACCCAGCAGCTGGGTTACACAAAAACTACCCAACTCTCTGTAAATAACCCAGAAAAACGACCCAACAGCGGCAACCCAGCATTTTTTAGAGTGTACTAAAAATGCAAACATACATTAATTTTAAATGCATTTAAAAAGTGTGACAATAGACGAAATTCAGGTTTTGGATTTCCATCTCTGGAATACTACATTTATAACTTTTTTTTGGAGTCCATATGTTGGTAAAGCATATTCATAAAAACATCTGCAAATTTTTATTTTTACTACAGGAAAATGTGTCAAAATGACTTCACATAGTAATCGTGTAGAGGTATTGAAGTACTTTTATTTTGAAGGGTTTTTTTGAAAAAAGAAAACTGAGTCCGGAAGCGCCGTGAGGCGGGGCGGAAGAGAAACGCGGCAGAGGCGGAACGACAGTTTTTTTTGTGTATTCTAACGGCGCAAAAGCAAGGGAAGCAACGGTGTGTTATAGTGGCGAGAGAAGTAAGACAGTGATTTTTCATGACTCAATTTTTTGTATGTGCACTGCTGTCAGCGAGTATCGAGGTGAGCTGACGCGGAGCTGGACCGAGCTTGAGCTGCTGCGACTTTATTGAAGGAGTGAAAATTGCTGTGTGACCGAGCTGAATACCAACTCGATACGAGAGGGGCGTCGCTCAACGCGTTTGCTGAAAGTGCGCTGCGTGAGTGTTTGTCGCCTTCTGAAAAGAGAGGGGGCACTGAAAGTTCCGCTCTATGACAGTTGAAACTTGTGCGACAATTCTGACAGGATTTCCACGATACTAAAAAAAAGAGAAGTGGACTTCAGAACGTCTAATGGATTTTGGCAGCTGTTGCTTCGAGAAAGTTCTCTACATGCTGTTTTGACATGTTGCTGCCGCCGTGTGGACACAAACGGCCTTGTAGGATTCTTTGCTGACGGATCTGTTTTTTTGTATCTTACGCCCTTGCTGAGGGACTTATTTTTTCATTTTTGCTCCATCGCTTTTATGGTGGACCTTTTGGACGTGTAACAGAGTTTTTTGCCTCAAGACTCTTGTAAAAAAAAAAAAAAAAAAAAATATATATATATATATATATATATATATATATATATATATATATATATATGTGTATATATATATATATAAATTTTTTTTGTCATCTCCAGAGGGAGGATTCTGGGACAGACTTTCTGAACTGGGACTTGAGCTTGCTTTGGACTGCAACTGTCCTTGTTCTTGTGCGGGATTATTCGCTTGAACGGTGATTTCTCTTTTTGCTGGATTTTTCCGGGGCTGTTCTTTGTTTTTATGAGACGTTTTTTATTAGTTACCCTGCCATATATGGACATTTCAGCACCAGTCCAGTTCTGCGGTCGAGTAAAAGGCCACATTGAGTCATGACTCTTACTCAGGTATGTTGGTTGTTATAAAAATGTTGTATAAACAATCTGTAAAGTGAGATGTAAACATTGGCTACGAACTGTTTAGTTAACTGTATATCATTTGAGTTTTGTAGAATTGCTTCCTTGCTTTGAACTGTTGAGGGAACCACAGTTGTAAACGAAGAGACTCAACTGCCAGGTTATTTAAGTGAAATTTTTTTTTTATTCATTTACCGTGCAATGCTTGAAAGTGAACATTTAAATTTTTTTTGCTCAGTGATATTTTTGAGTTTTCTTTTGTATCTTTAACATATTGTCTCATTTCATATAATAAATTGTAAGTTCTGTTATCTTGGAGTAGGGGCATTCCTCCTGTCTTGTGGGCTGATAGAGGGAAGAAGGTTCGAAATGGCTTCTTACTCTGTGAGCTACCGTGTATGTTATTAAGTCCAGAGTTTCAGTCCTCATCAGTTGTGTTAACAAAAGGTAAAGCACACATAGCAAGGCAGATAAAAACATACTTAAGTAATTTAAGTGCAGGAATTACATGCACTAGGGGTTGGAGACCTAGATCTTGTCATTTCCCTAGTCGTCCAAGATACATCACAGTACAGAGTCTTACCCCTACACTGTAGTGAAATCTTACCGCTACATAAAATTGGCGTCACGAACAGGATCGTACTTAGCTGGATTTTTTTGGCGTTGCACTGAGTATTCTGTCCCAGGTCTGTGAGCCAAAAAAAAATTTAATAAATAAATAAAATCAAAAAATTATAAATAATAAATTAAAATGGCAGAACTGGAAGAGTTGAAGAAGGCATTTGCTGAGATGCAAAGGAGGTTAGCGGAGCAAGCCGGAGCTCTAGATCATGCCAGGATGGAGCAGAGAGAAGCTCCGTCATTGGCAAGGGCTGTAATAGAGCAGCAAGCTTCCGTTCGTACACCCCCAGCAACAATTTACATCCCAAGGGATCACAAACTCACTGACTTCACTGGTATTACCAAGCCTGGAGATGAAGGCGTGGAGGAATGGATTATTTCCATGAAATCAGCATTCCGTGTGATGAAAAAATCAAGTTCCAAATGAAGACCAGGTGGGGTTGATCAAACAGCACTTAAAGGGAGAAGCTAAAGATACTGTGAAATTCATGTTGACAGAGGGGGATAATAGTGTGGAGTCCATTTTTAAACTGCTACAGGAAACCTATGGAGACAAGGTTCCTATTGGCACTAGGTTAAAGGACTTTTATGATCGAAAACAAGCACCTGGTGAGACTATACGGGCATATGCTTACGACTTGCGAGAGAAACTTTATATGGTGAAGAACAGAGAGGCTGGCCGAGTCCCAGATGAAGAGAATGTTCTGAAGGAACAGTTGGTCCTGGGATTAAGGGATGATTCATTAAGGAGGGAGATGAAGCGAAGGATCAAGGAAGAAAGGAGTCCGACTTTTGCAAAATTGCTGCAGGATGCAATCACCTGGTCGGAGGAGGAGGAAGCACATCCAGAAGGGATTTTAAAACCCCCTGTGCGAGCGAGGGCCGCAGTTCACACTACTGTGGCAACTGATGATAATTCATCTCCACTGACATTGCAGAAATTGCACAAAGCCATCGAAAAGATAGCTGCACGTCAAGAAGAATTGTACAAAATAGTTCATAGTCAAGGGAGAATTGATTCCCACCCTGGCGTTATGAGACGTCAGCCACTGAAGAACAGTGGAGGGGAATATATTTGTTACACTTGCGGCGAGCCAGGTCATACCAGTAGATGTTGTGGGCGGAATAGAGAGCTAACGAACCGTGGCGCTGCATCTTCACGTTTTGCAGGTACGACTGAGGTGTCAAGAGGGGCTTCATCGAGTGACACTGTTAACCCCAGTGGGCCATCTGTGGTCCGGAGTCATACGGCTGATTGGAAGTCAGGGGAAGTTCCCCAAACACTAAGAAACAGTGCGTTTGGTGATTGTTTGACTATGGAGGTAAAGATAGCAGGAGTACCCACTAAGTGCTTACTAGACACGGGCTCGGAAGTCACTACCATCTCAGAGTCTCATTTTAAACGATATTTCGGAGAACAGTGTAGACTGTTGTCGTCTGCTAATTGGGTGCGTCTTACTGCTGCAAATGGGCTAGACATTCCAGTTCTTGGGTGTTTACAGGCGCATGTAGAGTGTATGGGGAGTTTGCTTACGGGGAAGTGTGTTTTTGTGCTCACAGAATCCAACCTAGATGCAAAGGAGATGACAGGATTGGATGGAATTGTAGGTATGAATGTGCTTAGTGAATTGAAAAACCTGGTACTTTCGGGAAAAGACTTAAATAGGGAGAGTAAAGTCAGCCCACATGTAGATGCCAATGTGCGGAGAGTGATAGCAAGAGTGGAGGAGGGTGAGAGACTCTTGGGCCCTGAAGGAAGGATAGGATTTGTTAAGGTGTCTGGGAAACAAGTTGTTACTATCCCGCCTTTTAAGTGAAAAGATTGTAGAAGGTCATTGCACGATATCACACCGAACAATGCGTCAAGTTCTTGTGGAGTGCATAGATTCTGTTACCCTTCCAAAGGGACTGTTGATAGCCAATGTGCTTGCGAGCCCGAAAAGGGGTAAAGCTCCGGTGCGAGTGTTAAATCTCTGTCATGAAACCGTTAAGTTGATGCCGAGGTCCAGAATTGCAGTAGTGTCTAAACCAGAGAAAATAGTTACCCAAACAGGTGGTGGAATTTGAGGAGAACGATGACGAGTTGCGTGTTATAAGGCATGTGCATTGCAGCATTAATGTCGAGGACAAACTCGAACAACTGTCAATCCCAGTCCAAGTGAACCAGGAGGGACTGACAAACATGCAACGCGAAGAGTTCAATACACTGCTGACCCAGTATAGCGACATTTTCTCCACGAGTGACTCAGACTATGGGTATACCACAACAGTTATGCATAGCATACCTACAGGAGATGCGCAGCCAATAAAACAGTGTCACAGACGAGTCCCACCTCAGGTTTTCCAAGAATTTAAGAGACACGTGCAGGATCTCATCAGTCAAGGCATACTTAAGGAAAGTCGCAGTCCGTGGGCCTCACCTGCAGTCATTGTGATTCGGAAGGACGGAGGGGTTTGGTTTTGTTGTGACTACAGGAAACTTAAGTCACTTTCAAGGATGCTTATCCTCTTCCACGGGTGGAAGAGTCATTGGATGCTTTAGGAAAGGCCAAGTTGTTTTCCACACTTGATCTCACGGCAGGTTATTTCCAAGTGGCAGTAAGTGAATTTGACCAGGAGAAGACTGCGGTCACCACACCATTTGGGTTGTTTGAATGGTCTCGGATGCCGTTTGATTTATGCAACGCTCTGGCCACCTTTCAACGTCTGATGGGCGTAGCTTTGGGGGACCTGGCCTTTGATGTTCTCTTAATCTACCTCGATGATATTATTGTGTTCTCAGAAGACTTTAGAAGTCATTGCGAGAGACTGGAGCTTGTTTTCTCCAGATTAAGGCAGCACGGGCTGAAACTGAAACCAAGTAAATGTTTCCTCTTCAAACCAGTAGTCCGGTTCCTGGGGCACATCATTTCTGCTAAAGGAATTCAGGTAGACATGGACAAAGTTCAATGTTTGGATGCATGGCCAACACCCACAAATGTTAAGCAAGTTAGGCAGCTTCTGGGATTTATGAGCTACTATCGCCGTTTTGTCCCAAGGTTCGCACAACTGGCAAAGCCCCTGCATGCTCTAGTGGGAAAAGGTAATAAAAACCATCGGTCAGAACCATTTAACTGGAATGAGGAATGTCAGGCTGCACTCAGCCAACTAAAGAGTAGTCTCATAGCACCTCCGATTTTGGCTTACCCTGATTTCCAGTCCGTTCATATTGACAACGGATGGGAGCCGTAATGGTCTTGGAGCCATACTAAGCCAAAAGCAGAGGGGTATAGAACGCGTCATTGCCTACGCGAGCCGAGGCCTGAAGGGATCTGAACGAACTGATAAGTACTATAGTGCCTTCAAATTGGAGTTACTTGCTCTTAAGTGGGCAGTAACTGAGAAATTCAAGGGGTACCTGATGTTTGCTAAGTTTCAAGTCATCACTGACCATAACCCCCTCCGATACCTGGAAACAGCCAACCTCGGGGCAGTGGAGCAGCGTTGGGTCGCTCAGTTATCAGAATTTAACTTTGAGGTTTGCTGCAAGCCGGGTAGACAAAACATCAATGCTGACGCTCTTTCTAGGATTCCTTGGGGTATAGAACCTGAGAAGGATGATGCAGGGAAGGATTTCATTAGATTGACCTCAGATGAAGTACGAGCATGCTTGTGGCCAGGTAAAGACAAGGAAGGTGATGAGCCATCGGTCCAAATTGCCACGCAAGCAGTCATAAAGACTGGTGTTGATGGGTATAGCTGGTCATCTGTTTGTGAGCAACAGAAAAAGGATCCCTCTATAGCACCTGTGTATACTGCTGTGCTTGAGAACAAGAGGATAGTGGCACATAGTTTCCGAAGCATGGGAGCCCACAAAAGTTAGCCAGACAACTTGAGCGTCTGAAACTAAAACATCAAGTGCTATTCAGAGTAATTACAGATCCAAGAGATGGAGAGGAAATTTGGCAATTAGTAGTACCAGACTCTTTGCAAATGAAAGTGTATGAAGGTGTGCACGAGCATGGGGGACATTTTGGAAGTAGGGGTATACTGGAGCAGATAAGACGGAGTTATTATTGGCCCTCCATGACCAGTGATATACAGGCGTGGGTAATCCAGTGTCGAAGATGTACTTTGGCTAAGGATGTGTTTCCCAAAATATGACCTGCACCAACGTAACGGCACCTTTAAAAGTTCTTGCTATGGATTATACCATGCTTGAGTGATCAGCAGGGGGCTACGAGAACGTCCTAGTGCTCACTGACATGTTTACCAGGTTTACAGTGGCTGTCCCTACTAAAAATCAAACTGCACTTACAACTGCCAAAGCCCTTCTACGACACTGGTTTGTCTGTTATGGATGTCCCGCGCGATTGCATTCAGATCAGGGGAGGTGTTTAGAGGCAAGCGTAATTAAAGAGCTCTGTAAGTTGTATGGGATCAGCAAGAGTCGCAAAAGTCCGTATCACCCACAAGGGAACGCACAATGCGAGAGATTTAATCGTACTATGCATGACATGCTGCGGACGTTACCTGCTAAAAAGAAAAAAGATTGGAAGACTTACTTACCTGAACTTGTAATGGCCTACAATAGGCACGTTCATTCGTCAACGGGATACTCTCCATTTTATTTAATGTTCGGACGGGACGCAAGGCTGCCCATGAATGTCCTGGGCGGAAAGGATCTAACCAATGATGAAGCGGATGATTTGGATGAATGAGTGAAGAATCATCATGAACGCTTGAAGATTGCAACGTAGACTGCAAAAGCAACTGCCCAAGAAGCTTCCAGGAGAAGGAAGAGAGTCTATGATCGCAAGTCGGCAGGGGCGCTCATTAGACCAGGTGACAGAGTATTGCTGCGTAACCACAAAGTTAAGGAATGGAACAAAATTCAAGATAAGTGGGAGTCTGTACCATATTTGGTAGTACGGCAGAATCACCCAGTGTTTACCATACGTCCTGAGGTAGGGGGTCCCGCAAACGTAGTTCACAGAGAACAACTTAGACACTGTCGAATGTTCTGCACGAGCACGGTTACCCCCTGCAGGAGGTCGTCCAACCTCTGCCGCAGCTCCATAATATCCTGCACCAATCTAGGCCTTTGTGGCCCTTCGTCTCCTTGGCCTTCCTCCCTGCCTGGCATCGTTAACCCTCTCAAGGCAGGCGTTGCTGATTTGCAACAGTTAAAAACTAACTACTTTATTACCCCAGATACATATTTTATGAGTTTTTTTACTCAGAAGTACCACTGCAGGACTTGGTTGTCTCCTGTTACTAAAACTTAATTTGAGCCTGAAAGGGTTAAGAATTAAAAAAAAAAAAATAAATAAATAAAACTGTCGTTCCGCCTCTGCCGCGTTTCTCTTCCGCCCCGCCTCACGTCGCTTCCGGACTCAGTTTTCTTTTTTGTGTGTTCTAACGGCGCAAAAACAAGGGAAGCAACGGTGTACACTGCTGTCAGCGAGTATCGAGGTGAGCTGACGCGGAGCTGGACCGAGCTTGAGCTGCTGCGACTTTATTGAAGGAGTGAAAATTGCTGTGTGACCGAGCTGAACACCAACTCGATACGAGAGGGGGCGTCGCTCAACGCGTTTGCTGAAAGTGTGCTGCGTGAGTGTTTCTCACCTTCTGAAAAGAGAGGGGGCACTGAAAGTTCCGCTCTATGACAGTTGAAACTTGTGCGACAATTCTGACAGTATTTCCACGATACTAAAAAAAAAGAGAGAAGTGGACTTCAGAACGGCTAATGGATTTTGGCAGCTGTTGCTTCGAGAAAGTTCTCTACATGCTGTTTTGACACGTTGCTGCCGCCATGTGGACACGAACGGCCTTGTAGGATTCTTTCCTGACGGATCTGTTTTTATGTATCTTACGCCCTTGCTGAGGGACTTATTTTTTCCTTTTTGCTCCATCGCTTTTATGGTGGACCTTTTGGACGTGTAACAGAGTTTTTTGCCTCATGACTCTTGTAAAAAAAAAATATATATACATATTTTTTTTGTCTTTGTCATCTCCAGAGGGAGGATTCTGGGACAGACTTTCTGAACTGGGACTTGAGCTTGCTTTGAACTGCAACTGTCCTTGTTCTTGTGCGGAATTATTCGCTTGGACGGTGATTTCTCTTTTTGCTGGATTTTTCCGGGGCTGTTCTTTGTTTTTTTGAGACGGTTTTTATTAGTTACCCTGCCATATATGGACATTTTAGCACCAGTCCAGTTCCGCGGTCGGGTAAAAGGCCACATTGAGTCATGACTCTTACTCAGGTATGTTGGTTGTTGTAAAAATGTTGTATAAAAAATCTGTAAAGTGAGATGTAAACATTGGCTACGAACTGTTTAGTTAACTGTATATCATTTGAGTTTTGTAGAATTGCTTCCTTGCTTTGAACTGTTGTGGGAACCACAGTTGTAAATGAAGAGACTCAATTTAAGTGAAATTTATTTTATTTATTCATTTACCGTGCAATGCTTGAAAGTGAACATTAAAAAATTTTTTGTGTTACGTGCGGGTGTGTGTGTAGTGCACGTATGTGCGCATGCGCGACGGCTGGTTCTCCCCCTTTTTCTCTCTCTCGCTCGCCTTCTCACAGGAAGCCCCGCCCCCATTGAACATGCCGTGACGTGCGCCAGGATTGGCTGGCCTTGGATCTGCGCGTCCTTTTAAGCTAGCGGCAACCCTTGTACGAGGACGCTGAGACGCTGCTTTTTTTTCCGAGCTCCGCCATACTGACCAACTTTTAAACTTTTTCGTCCCCTTACGAAGAGTGTACATAAAACGGATAAGTATTTTATAATATATTTACTCGAAACGCGTGTTATATCGTTAAGTTTTAATTGTTTTGCAGCACACCGCTTTTAGCCGGCATTAGCATCGCTAATTAGCATTAGCATCGCTAGCCCGTTAGCCCGGCTATCACGTTTGTTTGTAACAACAATAACAAAAATAACACAGATTATTTTCCGTGTTTAGACACCATGTCGGTTGTGATTCTGCCTCTGAGTGCAGGTGAGGAGCCATTGGAGCTGCACTCGGTGGATTTGGAGCTGGAGGCCGTGGAGAAGCTGATCCGTGAGCTACAGGTGAAGCTGGCCTGGCTACAGCAGCGGAAAGCCACGCTGGAATCGTCACGGACCGACGCTCACCTGTCCCAGGTAAATTCTCGGCGTGACACAATCTCTCCGACAACCTCAACCCCGCGTGTTTGTCTGCCCAGGTCCAACACACCAAGGACGCAGCCCGCCCAGTTTTCCTTCACCCCGGCGCCGGGATACCACGGACCCTGGATACAGCAGCAGCGGAAGAGGCACGCCAAGCCCCGGGCGAGGACCTCTCCCCCTCCACCACCACCCGTCTTCGACATCTCGACCCGAAACCGCTTTGCTCCTCTCCGCGAGACGGCACACGACGTCCTGGTCATCGGAGACTCCATCGTTCGTCACGTGCGTGCTACCATGGCTAAAGGTAAGGTGCACACACGCTGTTTACCTGGTGCACGTGTTCTTGATGTTGCTACACAGGTGCCTGCTGCCCTGAGGAGGAACATTGGAGCTGTGGTTCTTCATGCCGGCACGAACGACACCAGGCTGAGGCAGACGGAGATCCTAAAGAAGGACTTCAGGAGCCTGGTCGAGAAGGTCCGCAGCACATCACCCACGACAAGGATCATCGTATCAGGACCGCTTCCCACATTTCAGCGAGGAATCGAGAAGTTCAGTAGATTATTTGCCTTTAATGAATGGTTACAATCTTGGTGTCAACAACAGAAATTACGCTTTGTTGATAACTGGAATGTTTTCTGGGAGCGTCCTAGGCTCTATCACACCGATGGCCTACACCCTAGCAGAGCTGGAGCAGCGGTCCTCTCTGACAACATCTCCAGAACACTACGAACCATCTGACTGGCGGTAAGTCATACTGTAGATTCCAAACATATTAGCCATATCACAACTCACCGTAGTGATAGACGCATACACATAGCTTGTCCTATAGAAACTGTGTCTGTTCCCCGAATACTGAGAAAAAATAATAAATTTGTTAAATTTGCCCGAAACAATCTGATAACCAGAAAACCAGAAAAAGGCAAAATAAGTAGTCAAAATCCACCTCTAAAGTTTGGACTACTCAACATTAGATCCCTTGCACCTAAAGCACTTATTGTTAATGAAATTATCTCAGATTATTGCCTTGACGCACTCTGTCTCACCGAAACCTGGCTTAAACCAAATTAATATTTTGGTCTGAATGAGTCTACTCCGTCAGGATATTTCTATAAGCACGAGCCCCGTCTAATTGGTCGCGGTGGTGGTGTCGCCACTATCTACAATGATGTACTCACTGTTACCCAGAAAATAAGGCCCAGGTTTAATTCATTTGAAGTGCTTATCATTAATGTTGCACTAAATGAAATACGTAATAAACCCTTGCTATATTTTACCCTGGCCACCGTGTACAGACCCCCGGGGCCATATGGCGATTTTCTTAAAGAATTTGGACATCTGCTATCAGACCTATTGGTTAACTCTGACAAAGTGTTGATAGTAGGAGACTTTAACATTCATGTAGATGATGCTAACGATGCTTTAGCACTCACATTTATGGATTTACTAAATTCCTTTGGGGTTAAGCAAAATATAATTGGAGCAACTCACCGCTTTAATCATACGCTAGATTTAATTATATCCCATGGTATAGATGTCTCTAATATAGAGATCATACCTCAAAGTGATGATATCACAGATCATCACCTCCTGACATATACTCTACCCGTAGAACAGATTAGCTGTGTCTCCCCACGTTATCAATCTGTTAGAAATATGAATCCCACTACTAAAGACAGATTCACAAGTAATCTGCCGGATCTGTCCCAATTTCTTATTAGACCCCTAAATGCAGATGATCTAGATGAAGTGACTAGCAGCATGGGCACTATTCTTACCAGTACATTAGACACTGTTGCTCCCATCAGATTAAAAAAAGTCAGAGATAAAACATTTGCACCGTGGTACAACAGTCATACTCGCGCCCTAAAGAGAGCA
Organism: Channallabes apus; assembly: GCA_030522415.1. Taxonomy (NCBI): domain Eukaryota; kingdom Metazoa; phylum Chordata; class Actinopteri; order Siluriformes; family Clariidae; genus Channallabes; species Channallabes apus. The sequence goes on from CM060109.1 coordinate 24,038,074, forward strand.
ACCCGTAACCTCGAGCGAAAATGGAGGAAAACTAAATTAGAAGTTTTTCGAATTGCGTATAAAGACAGTATGTGCAGCTATAGACAGGCTCTAAAAACTGCTAGGACTGAGCATCTTAGCCAACTGATAGCAAGAAACCAAAACAATCCCAGGTTCTTATTTAGTACAGTGGCTCGCCTAACAAAACCTAAGATGCCCGCAGAGAGTATCCCATCACAGTTTAGAAATGAAGACTTTATGGACTTCTTTAATGAAAAAATCAATAATATCAGGAAGAAAATAATGGAGGTTCAGCCTCTAATAGTATCTCACGATCCAGTTCAGCCTATAGCTTCACATTTAGATTTTCAGTGCTTTACAGGTATAGGACAGGAAGAGCTGTATAAACTCATCACCTCGGCTAAATCAACAACGTGCCTGTTAGACCCAATCCCAACCAGATTTTTAAAAGAAGTGATGCTTACGGTTGGAGAACCACTTCTAAACATTATTAATTCTTCATTACATCTAGGTCACGTCCCTAAACCTTTCAAGTTAGCAGTTATTAAGCCGCTTCTTAAAAAATCTAATTTGGACGCGAATGAAATAACAAATTACAGACCGATTTCAAACCTTCCGTTCATATAAAAAATACTAGAAAAAGTAGTATCAGCTCAAATTTGCACATTCTTGCAGGATAACAACATCCTTGAAGAATTTCAGTCAGGTTTCAGGCCCCATCATAGCACAGAAACTGCACTAGTTAAGATTACAAACGACTTGTTTTTAGCTTCAGACCAAGGCTGCATCTCATTGCTAGTCCTGCTCGATCTTAGTGCTGCATTCGACACTATAGATCATAATATTCTCATAGATCGCTTACAAAATTATATAGGTATTCAGGGACAGGCATTAAAATGGTTTAGATCTTACCTGTCTGATCGCTACCATTTTGTAGATCTAAATGGAGAACCGTCTGGTGTAATGCCAGTGAAATATGGGGTCCCACAAGGGTCAGTTTTAGGACCTCTGTTGTTCTCAATATACATGCTTCCCTTGGGTAACATCATTAGAAGACATGGGATTAGTTTCCATTGTTATGCTGATGATACCCAATTATATAGCTCAACTAAACCAGACGAAATACCTAAGTTGTCTAGATTAACTGAGTGTGTCCAGGACATAAAAGATTGGATGACCAATAACTTTCTTTTATTAAATTCAGATAAGACAGAGATATTACTTATTGGCCCAAAAACCAGCACACAACAGCTTTCACAATTCAGCCTGCGCTTAGAAGGATGTACTGTTACTACCAGCTCAGCAGTAAAAGACCTGGGCGTAATATTAGACAGTAACTTGTCTTTTGAAAATCACATTTCAAATATCACAAAAACAGCCTTTTTCCATCTTCGAAATATTGCTAAACTTAGGAACATCTTATCCGTATCTGATGCAGAAAAGCTAGTTCATGCATTCATGACCTCCAGACTGGACTATTGTAATGCATTACTAGGTGGTTGTTCTGCATCCTCAATAAACAAGCTTCAGTTAATCCAAAATGCAGCTGCCAGGGTTCTCACTAGATCCAGAAAATATGATCATATAACCCCAATATTATCATCCCTGCACTGGCTACCTGTTCAGTTTAGAATAAATTACAAAATAGTATTACTTACATACAAGGCCTTAAATGGTTTAGCTCCCACATACCTAACCAGTCTTCTGATGAGCTACAATCCACCACGCGCCTTAAGATCACAAAGCTCCGGACTTCTGGTAGTTCCCAAAATCTACAAAAGGGGGTAGGGCTTTTTCATATTTAGCTCCAAAGCTTTGGAATAGCCTTCCAGACAGTGTTCGGGGAGCAGACACGGTTTCTCAGTTCAAAAGTAGACTCAAGACGCATCTTTTTAATCTGGCATACACATAACTCATCCCATAATCTCATACTCCAGTACACCTATACCGAATGGCAACTACGCTAATTCTCCCCATCTGTTCTGTATTTCTCTACCCATCCCGAGGCATCGGGAGATTTTGCCAGCTTCAGTAGACAAAGGCCGACCCTGCGAGGTTCCTGAGGCATCCAGAGAAGGACCAGCTCCAGCTGGATTCAGCTTTATGATGGTTGGAGCTACACATGCTGCTCCTGTGCTTCCAGTGATCCAGACCTCATCTGCCCTCTGCACCTACTGACTCGTCCCTACTGACTCATCCCTATGCTGAACTGGTCTTCATGTCAATTTAAATAATTTCTGTCATATTGAATTTTCACCTGCACAACACACAAGATGTTATATCATTTCTATCTGTTATCGCCCAAATGAGGATGGGTTCCCTGTTGAGTCTGGTTCCTCTCAAGGTTTCTTCCTAATGCCATCTCAGGGAGTTTTTCCTTGCCACCGTCGCCGCCACCCTTGGCTTGCTCATCAGAGAAATTTCATTCATTCGTCTCATTATTATTATCTGCACATTTTTCTCACACATCCACACTTCCAATTATTTTCTTTTCTATAATTATTATTATTATTTTTTCTTTTTCTTATTTATTTTTTTATTTTTTTTTGTTAAATTTCTTAAATTTTTGTGAAGCTGCTTTGAGACAATGACCATTGTTAAAAGCGCTATATAAATAAAATTGAATTGAATTGAATTGAATAGCCGATGAAAGCCGGAAGTGCGCGACTTATGCCTAGTGTATGACTTACGTGCTCAGAAAGATTGATTGTTGGATTGTTGTTTGGTTGATTGTTGGTGTGTGAGTGTTGTGTGTTTGGAGAGAGAGTCTGTTGTGTCGCGCCCTGTGCTCTCTCATTTTCTTTCGTTTTCTTTTCTTTTTTGTACGCGTGGATGGAAGTGTTCCTCCCGCGATTGTATATAGTTTTCTTTTGTTGTAAATATTGTAAATATCTTTTCTTTTCTTTTGTTGTATATAGTTTCAAGGAAGCAGTAGGGGTTGGGCGCCATTTTTGTTGTCCCTCGTTTTCACCTGTGTTTTTGGTTGGATAGTCAGGGAGTTAGTTTAGTCTTTGTATTTTTGATTTATATTCGTTTAGTAGTTTAGTTAGCTTTAAGGGAGGAGATAGGGGTGGGGTTTTGTTTGTTGTTTTGGCCTGGGCCCAACCCTGAAGCCAAGAGCTTCCTGTATGTATGTGTGTGTGTGTGCGTGTGTATATAAAAATAAAAGACCACGCACTGAACTTTGGTTGCAAAGTTTATTATTTACTTATTATTTTCTTTGTTGCGTCCCTGGACCCTAGACCAGGGGTCATAACATTTGCTCAGTGATATTTTTGAGTTTTCTTTTGCATCTTTAACATATTGTCTCATTTCATATAATAAATTGTAAGTTCTGTTATCTTGGAGTAGGGGCATTCCTCCTGTCTTGTGGGCTTGATAGAGGGAAGAAGGTTCGAAATGGCTTCTTACTCTGTGAGCTACCGTGTATGTTATTAAGTCCAGAGTTTCAGTCCTCATCAGTCGTGTTAACAAAAGGTAAAGCACACATAGCAAGGCAGATAAAAACATACTTAAGTAATTTAAGTGCGGGAATTACATGCACTAGGGGTTGGAGACCTAGATCTTGTCATTTCCCTAGTCGTCCAAGATACATCACAGTACAGAGTCTTACCCCTACACTGTAGTGAAATCTTACCGCTACAATCGCAAGCACCTTACACAGTCAGTTTAAGTAAAACACTGAGGTATGTTGTGCCCAATTCTTAATTCTCTTTGAAAATGCCCTTTGTTGCAGTTGATGGTCTCCCACTGCACTACAGAATGTTTAAGGAGACGACACCATTAAAAAGAGCACAGATGGATGAAGAAGTTTAAAGAAACAACCACACAGTGGGAGACCATCAACTGCGACAAAGGGCATTTTCAAAGAGAATTGCTTGCTTGTAATGGAGACTATGTCGAGTAGTAATGGACCTCAGCTTGCTCATCAGGGACAATCTGATCATTTTGATTCATACATATTTTCTCACACTTCATACACATTTCCATATTTTGATTCATGATTCTATTCAGCTGCTTTGCAACAATGCCCATTGTTAAAAGCAATATCCAAATAAAATTAAATTGAATTCAAGAGTAACATTGTATAGAGGAAGAATTACTCTACCAATGTGTAGTTTGAACAGTATCAGTTATTAAAAACTTATGCCCGGTACTTTCTGTACAGTCCTCGTACTTCTTCATTTGGGCTACATTTTAGGGTGTTGTTTGTGTCTAAAGTTCCAACTCGTGTACGACATTCACTGCAGTCAGCAACCACAGCAGCCATCAAATCACCACATAATACCACAAGCATACCATATTAGGTACAACAGCACGCACACATGTGCACTCACAGACACACAGACAGAGACACACACAGCAGGAGCTGATTTTGTTGGAAATGGAGACCAGTACATGATGTAACACTTTTTACACTCTCAGCTTTTGGGGAAAAAAATTTTCAGCTCTTCCAAGCTCACATGCATACACACACATACTCACGCAGCGTATTAACAGAAGAGAATGACTGTTAAGCACAAACTTGATCTCAGTAGAAATTTTTGAGTGCAGGTGTGACTGCCTCCGTGTCACGTTGACCTCACGGTAACAGATTAGAAGCTGAAAGGAGAATTTTAGCAACTTCTTGCTAAATCACATCAGCGCAGAAATAAATACAAACCAACCTTCTTCTTAGAACCTATTTACAGTATATATTACATTTACTTGGATCAATAGCACTCTAGGAACACTGTGCAGGAATACTTCCTGAATACACCCCAGTCCACTGAGGGGTCTCATGCACATGTATATTCAGTGTGCAATTTAAATATATAAGTTGGAAATCCATAAATTGGTGTGTTTTCAGGAAAATGATGAATCCAAAGGAAGTCCACATTAAGATACCACGCACAGAAACTCGATACAAGATAACAGATACAAGAGCTCAAGATTGAACTAATGCCTCTTCTCGGACATGCAAGAAGGAAGTAGACACCCACAGTTAAAATGTATGATAAAATGTATACACCAAAATTTTTACATTTATGATCAAGTAAGGTTTAGCTATTTATTTTTGATTGATATTATGTTGACTTTCCTTTAGCAGCTTTTAGAGCAATAACTCTCCATAGACAGAGAACATCTCAGAACAGCGATCTTTCAGATGTGTCAGGTTGACCAGTTCATGAATTGAGGTACAATTCTGATAATGGTAAAAGGAGGTATTTCAAGATTCCAAGCTATTTATCTCTCCAGCAGTCCACCGTCAGATCTGATAATGGTAAAAAGCAGGTATTTCAAGATTCAAAGATATTTATCTCTGGGACAGTCCACCATCAGATCTGCCCCGTTTGGGAATTTCATTTCTAGGCATAGGTGTATAGGAATGATGCAGCACAGGAATTACTTGGAACATTATATTATCTGCTTGATAATATAGCTAATTGCGCACTGATAGCACACTAAAACTTATTTGGGAAGCTTCACGGTCTTGTCATGATTAGTTAAAACCAGATGGGATTTTATTGTGTTGGGCCCTAGGCAAAAATTAGGGGGCCTCTCCAACCAGAATTCATCACCATTATCTTATAAATAATAAATACATTTGTCAGCCCTTAGGGGCCTCCTACTGGCCTAGGGCCCTCAAGCAGTTGCCTGCCTTGCCTGTTGAGAAGCAGCGACTCTAACACAACTAAGTCAGGTTGCATCTGAAAGGGCATCCAGTGTAAATCCTGTGAAAAGATGTGTGGATCAGATGATCCTCTGTGTTGACCCTTGACAGGAACAGCTGAAAGACCAACAATAACAACTGTAGTAATATATCAGAGCTTTGCAGAGAAAAGAACGAATACTTAAATTTTAGTGTATTAATTTGTGTCTTACTATATATAAATGAATACAAATCTTAATCTTTATTACCATGGCTGTATTTTGAGGTTTTGTTCCATTATACTACCACAAATGGTTGGTTCTCCTTTGAGAACCTAGAGTGCTGGAACAAGCAACATGGCCTACAAAAACCAGTGTGACTTCAAGATCTGTACTAAACATTAATAATCATATTGAATATTTCTTCATTCTTCAGTTCTTCATTTTAGGAAGTGTTGTAACTTTCATCCTTTGAAAGCATGGATGGTTTGTTAGTATAACCACTATAACCACAAGATGGTGCTCCTTCTCTAGAATTACAGGTATCTAATCCTGTTCTTGGTGAACAAGCTCATATGGAAATTGTAAAAGGATTACTAACAGGATTAGCCAAATGGTATGATGAAAGGCATATTTGAACAGTAGGTAAGAACCTGAGTGTTTTATTTCTTATACTAAATTGCCAGTTAAATTGACTTTGCCCTGTTCTGTGTTCCTGAGATCAAAATATTTTCTGGAGGATAATTGGCTTTGTGATAAGATTGTGATTATACTCAGACTGCTGGTTTGAAAAGGAAGTGGGTGTCCCTGCACATGTTTCAGGAATTACATTGCCGGAATTAGATTTCCACTGAATGGCAAAGATTTTTTTTTTCAATAATTTTTTTTCTTCTTTTTATTATTAATATTATTTTTCTTTGTGTTAGTTTTGAGTTCTAGTCTTACAAAAACTACAATGAGTGTACAGGTGAAATACAGTAATGCAACTTAAAAGGTGAAACTAATATGAGATAGACTCCTTACATGCAAAGCAAGATAGTTAAAGCCGTGATTTGTCATAATTGAGATCATTATGGCATACAGCTCATGAAAACTCCAAATCCACAATCTCAGAAAATTAGAATATTACATGTAATGAAATGAAAATCTTCAGCTCTTCTGCATTGTTCGTTCTCATATTCTCTATGGGGTGCAGGTCAGACGAGTTTGCTGGCCAATCAAGCACAGTAATCCCACGGTCATTGAACCAGGTTTTGGTGCTTTTGGCAGTGTGGGCACGTGCCAATATATGCTGGAAAATGACGTTAGCATCCCCATAAAGCTCATCTGCTCATCTCCTCTAAAATCTCCTGGTAGACGGCTGCATTGACCCTGGACTTAATGAAGCACAGGGAACCAACACCAGCAGATGACATGGCTCCCCAAATCAACACAGACTGTGGAAACTTCACACTGGACTTCAAGCATCTTGCAGTGTGTGCCTCTCCATTCTTTCTCTAGACTCTGGTTCCAAATGTGATGTACAAGTTGCTCTCATCAGAAAAGAAGACTTTGGACCACTGAGCAACAGACCAGGTCTTTTTTTCTTTAGCTCAGGCAAGACACTTCTGACATCATTTGTTATACAGGGGCGTCTTGACAAGAGGAATACGATATTTGAAGCCCATGTCCAGGCTCCGTGTGTGTGGTGACTCTTGATGCGTTGACTCCAGCCCCAGTCCACTCCTTGTGAAAGTCCCCAACACTTTTAAATGGCCTTTTCCTGACAATCCTCTCCAGATTCGGTCATCCCTACTGCTTGTGCACCTTTTTTACTTCCACACTTTTCCCTTCCAAATAACTTTCTATTGCAGTTTTTTTTTAATTGTTTTTGGTACTATTTTCATAAGTAAAGTGTGTATTTTCAAATCTCTTAGTACAAAACTCACATTTGATCATATTTGTAACACCACTAGTCATTCTTTCCAATCTGATGTCATGATTTCATTGTATTTGCACATATTTTCATTCCACTTAATCATTGTTTCAGAACACATGATCATTGTAGTATATACAGGTCCTTCTCAAAAAATTAGCATATTGTGATAAAGTTCATTATTTTCTATAATGTACTGATAAACATTAGACTTTCATATATTTTAGATTCATTACACACAACTGAAGTATTCAAGCCTTTTATTGTTTTAATATTGATGATTGTGGCATACAGCTCATGAAAACCCAAAATCCCTATCTCAAAAAATTTGCATATCATGAAAAGGTTCTCTAAACGAGCTATTAACCTAATTATCTGAATCAACTAATTAACTCTAAACACCTGCAAAAGATTCCTGAGGCTGCTAAAAACTCCCAGCCTGGTTCATTACTCAAAACCGCAATCATGGGTAAGACTGCCGACCTGACTGCTGTCCAGAAGGCCATCATTGACACCCTCAAGCAAGAGGGTAAGACACAGAAAGAAATTTCTGAACGAATAGGCTGTTCCCAGAGTGCTGTATCAAGGCACCTCAGTGGGAAGTCTGTGGGAAGGAAAAAGTGTTGCAGAAAACGCTGCACAGCGAGAAGAGGTGACCGGGCCCTGAGGAAGATTGTGGAGAAGGACCGATTCCAGACCTTGGGGGACCTGCGGAAGCAGTGGACTGAGTCTGGAGTAGAAACATCCAGAGCCACCGTGTACAGGCGTGTGCAGGAAATGGGCTACAGGTTGCAAATTTTGCATGTCATTCGGAAATCAAGGTGCCAGAGTCTGGAGGAAGACTGGGGAGAGGGAAATGCCAAAATGCCTGAAGTCCAGTGTCAAGTACCCACAGTCAGTGATGGTCTGGGGTGCCATGTCAGTTGCTGGTGTTGGTCCACTGTGTTTTATCAAGGGCAGGGTCAATGCAGCTAGCTATCAGGAGATTTTCATCAACATCACAGTGGAGGCTGCGGGGATGGCGATCATCCACCTCCATGTAGAGAATAATTCCTCAATTGGGTTGAGAAAAGGGGAATATGGTGGAAGATAAAGGGTCATGAAGCGAGGATGTGTTTGTAACCATTCCTGAACCAGCTGTGCATGGTGGAAGCTGACATTGTCCAACACAACATTGATTGAAAGCTCTTGCAGCAGTTTGTAACTTACAAATGACCAGACAACAATCAGTCAAGTTGAAAATCCATGGACATAATGAATGATTCATTGATTAAACATTAAAATCAGTTGAATTAAACGACAGAGAAATGTATTAAACTGAATAATAAGAGATGCAAATCAAAAATTTGATAGTGATAACATTATGAAAGGCAGTTACTGTGAACGAAACATTTATTTAGATGAAACAGATGAAACTACTATTTTGTGTAGTGAAAAGGATATTTTGTGATTATGTGTATTGTACTAACACAATTGAAAATATGCTGAAATGTTTGAAAAAAGTGCACTTTTGATGATCTGTTGTGATATAAGTACTAAGACCTTTGAAAATGTACCAATTGCTTGTAAAAACTGCACCAAACCAATTTTTAAAACTGTAATGTGTTTTGATGCAGCACTTTGGGAACATCCAACTTCTTTTGCCATTTCCTTTTGAGGCTTTCCCTCCTTGTGAAGGATGTCGGTGATGGTTTTCTGCACAACTCTCAGGTCAGCAGTCTTTCCTATGATTGTGCTTCCTACTGAACCAGACTGAGAGACAATTTAAAGGCACAGGAACCCTTTGCAGGTGTTATGGCACAGTTGATTAGAGTGCAACACTTTGAGCCTAGAATATTGAACCTTTTCACAATATTCTAATTTTCTGAGATTTTGGATTTGGGGTTTTCATGAACTGTAAGCCATAATCATCTCAATTATGACAAATCAAGGTTTGAAGTATCTTGCTTTGCATGTAATACAGTAAGTCTATCTCATATATTAGTTTCATCTTGTGAGTTGCATTACTGAAATAAATTAACTTGCACGATATTCTAATTTTTTGAGTTTCCCCTGTATATCAACTCAGCTAATGTGCATGGCAGTGGTAAATTAGTGCAGTATATTAAAAAACCCTAGCCTGAAAAATAAAAACAAGCTAAGCTCAGCAAACGACTCATATCCACAATAGCAAAAGCAACAGGAAATTTGACACAAAGCTGTTTTGGAAAGATGAATTCAGAAACAAAGTAGAGGTTGGAACAACATTCTTATCAGCTCTCTCCAATCTGACATGTGTGTGCTGCAGGTCTTCAATAAAATGAGCCATAAAACCCTTTTTACATGGAATGCTTCACTGTGTCAGGTTATGGTGATTTTTCTTTGTTCTGTGCCATGCAGAACCCAGCAGGTGGGCATTGTTTAAGACTGTCTGGTTGACAGGTGGAACAGAAACAAGCTTTTCAATCAGGTCAGTCTTTTCCTGCTTTTCCTTCCACGCTGGCCTGCTCTGGGCCTGACTCACCCACAAAAAAGATATTAATAGATTTATACCCTCTTTCTGGGAGGTGGGTAGAGGATAAACTATGTCTTTTTACGCATAGTCTCTCTTTCCCTCTTTACCAAGGCCTCTTTCCTTCCTTTTCTCCTGTTTGGATTGTTTTTGTTAAAGCCCTCAAGAAGGCAGAGCTACAACTCCCAGCCCGCTTTCAGTCTTTCACCAACATAATCTTTGATTTAAAAAAAAAAAAAAGAGATAGAGTTCAGAATTATTAAGATGTACAAAATCTGCTTACCACCCTCTCTATTTGCTTATGCAATATTACTACAGGAATGCCTGTTTAAGCTTTAACAAAAATGTACTGTTTGTACAATCAAATCTATTAGGCATGGAAGTTATTCATAGATTTTTTTTTAGAGACTGAATGACATTGTGTGAGAGCATTCCTGTCCCTTACGTATTACCATATACATCTGTATTACATTTAGTATTATTCCTAAGTGCCAGAGATGGGGGGCGGGGGTCATCCTTGATGACCCATATGTTGTTTTAAGGGTCAGCTTGTAAATGGCCTCACTGAACTTTTTACAAGAAGCGCAGAATGGGCAGCAACTCACCCAAGAGGCCAAACTCAGATTTACTTAATACCTCCTCCTTTCCCAGTCTTATTTTGTCCAGAAATGATGTAATTGGTATATCACCAAACATTAAAAAAAAAAGTTTGTGCTGCAATAATTTCTTCTCTGCATCAAGCTAAGAAAACAACAGAGATTTGAAAGTACAGGAACTGGGTTAACAACCCTTTAACATGTTATGAAAACCTGAAAGGGTAGAGCTGATCCATCAATTGTGTGGAAAAAATGAGGTCAGGAAAAATCATGCATACAGATCACTCAAACTCATGGTAAAGCTGCATGGTTACAAAAAAAAATCAACAGTAAAAGCCATAGCTATGTTTAATAGTGAAAATTTCCATATGCACAAAATGTGTAGAGAACTCATAGGATTTTTGCTAAATTGAGACTAATCAGAACAATGGCTTCAATTTGCTAGAAAGCATAAAGATTGGATTTTTTAGCAATAGAGAAACACTGTGTGCTCTGATGAGTCCTGACTGACTTGATTCCAGAGTGATTGTATGCTGGCCACCACATTGTGGGCTGTATCTGTTTCACCTTAAGGATCATGCATCTCTTTAAATCTGATGAAAAATATGCATGATTGTGTATGTGAGAGGAGAGAGAGAGAGAAAGAGAGAGAGAGAGAAATGAAAACCAAATTTTGGTCTTAAAGTATGGGAATACCTGACCATCACACACATACAGTATGTGCATGTGTTCCAAAGCAATAAGCATTAATATAGTGTCTGCATCTTCTTTGCCCTTATAATAACCTCCAATCTTTCTTGGGAGAGCTTTGTCTTACATTTTTGAGTATTGCTGTCAGTATTTGTGCTCATTCATCCACAAGCGTATTAATGAGGTCAGACACTGATGTTGGGTGAGAAGGCCTGGCGCAGTAGGAGTTCCAGTTCATCCCGAAGGTATTCAGAGGAATTGAGGTCAAAGCTTCATGCAGGACACTCAAGCTGTTTTTCACTTACTTACTCTAAAGAGAAATAGTAACATTACAGCATATACAGTACTATGATGTGTTGCATATTTTGTGCCAACAGATTGGGGAACAACTACACATCGGTGAAATTATAAAATGTGCACATGACCTATAGTGTATGATATTACATTATGCGAAGATAATAATTGTAAGTGGCATAGACTGGGTATTTGAATTAGTTAGGCTATATTTGATTCAATACAGGTGTGTATAGGACTATAAAAAGGACATATTCACAACCAAAAAATGCTATAAAACAAGTATGCCTTAAAAAAATTTTTTTAATTAAATAAAAAGTTTAAAAATGAAAGCTCAGAAAATAATACAGAATGAAACCAGGTCAGTATTTGGCACAATGGCACTTTGAGGACCCCTTGGACCCTTTAGTGCGACTTACGGTTTGTTCATTTTTTTATAAGGAAATTAGCTACTACGTTTACTGAGCGACCTGCAGAGACTTTTATTCACCTCTTTCTTTACACATACATACACACACAAACACACAGAGACTGCGAGCCAGGGCTTCTCACCAGACAATGATGTTGGTTTCTTGCCAACATCAGTGTCTGACCTCACTAATGCACTTCTGCAAGAATGGTCAAAAATTCCCATAAACACACTCCTAAACATTGTGGAAAGACTTTCCAGAAGATTAGAAGCTGTTATAGCTGCAAAGGGTGTGCCAACATCATATTAAACCCTATGGATTAAAATGATATCAAAGTCCATATGCATTTGAAGGCAGGCAAGCAAATAGTTTTACCAATATAGTGCACATACTGTATGTACAGTACATATACTTCTTCATATATTATAGATTATACTTTGTATATTGTGTATTATCCTTTTTTTTCTTTTAGTCATTTCAGTTGAATGGTTTGCCTATCTGACATGTCTATTCTTGCTTCTGGACGTTTGTAATTTCTTCGAGATCAATAAAGTATCTATCTATCTATTTTGCACAATACTGTATATTAGTATATTAAACATTGATTTTAAACTATACAGGACTATGCAAAACCCCTCAGTATGTAATTTATGTATTATGAAGATTACATTAAAGGAATGAGGTTGGCTGCAAAGTGCCTAAAAATACAAGATTTTAAAACTAGTTCTTCATTTACATCAATCATCATGGTTCCAGCGTTAAAGCTCATGCCTTTTGAACAGTGCTGTACTTAATGTAGGAAATATATCAAATTAATGCATGTCTCTTATGATAAAACAACCTACCGTTATTTGTTGGACAGTCATTACGCATGCGCACTCCGCGACAGATCTGGCCGCTCCTTCTTTCTCCGCCCACTTCTTCAGTTCCATCCCCGCCTCTTCTCTCGAGCCACGCGTTTGGGTTTTTGTTTTAGCTGCTCAGAGGCGCTTTGGGTATGGAAGCCATTTCTTCACCGCGCTTTGGAGTTTGAGTTGACAGAATTATTGAGCGCAGAATTGTCTCACAGCGGCTGGATATAACTCATATACTTTTAACTTTTTATCCCCAGTATATTTTTAACCTTCGGTCTTGCGACTGAACTTTTTCCCCTCGGGCGCGCGCAGCTTTGTGTGTGTGCGGTCCGGTGTTTACGGAACCGAGAATGAGGAATTAGGCTCGTGCGCCGAAAGCGCGCTCCTGTGCGCGTGCTCGGGAGTCGGTTCGGCTAACCCTAACCGGCGCGCAGGCCGGGGGATCCCGCCACGATGGGATGTGGACTACGGAAGCTGGAGGAGCCTGAGGACAGCAGCCCGGGCAAAATATACTCCACCCTGAGGAGACCGCAAGTGGAGACCAAAACCGACACTGTGTACGAGTACGTGCTGCTGGACTTCAGCTTAGAAGGTACGTCTGGGATTCATCTGGAGAAGTTCTGGTTCGTGAATATTATGACTCGAGTCTGTTTATTTCTAACGCCTTCTGTTTGTGTCTGTTAACCTGAAATTCCTATAAACCTGGGTCACGTTGCAGACTGGCACAGGCTCAGCTGAAACTGATGGATTTTCTTATTTCTCATAGCAACAACAGAAATTCATTCTCCATGGAAATCAAGAGACACATCTGTCTGTGGGAAGTTCATTCACCGAAACAACTTGCACATTACAGGAATTTAACTGTCATTGCCAATAATCCCCTGTACAGTCCTGACTTTGTGCCAAAGAATTTCATAAAAGGATTTCCTGGGAGGCCAGTATTTCACACATAAAGCAGGCAGTCTGATCACGGCTCCGGTGATCGAGAAAACTTTGCACGTTTATGGCATCCAAGCACCAGATTATTTGGCATAAGTGCGTTAGTGTAGCAGGGAATTATATAAAGTAATAAAGGTAGTTAACACACTTACTCTCCAAACAGTGTTCGACACAATCAAAAGTCACGATTTAACCTGAAAACTTCTTGAATCACAGCTTACTTTATAGAGAGAATGGAAAAAGTATACATGACTTCGGCTCTACTAGAAAGAACCGACATTCCTGCTGTTACGTACTGTTCAGCTGTAAATATGTGGTCCCGTCTACTTGTGAAGATGTAAATGGTCAAGGATGACTGAGCAAGAAGGTGATTTATTCCAAATTTGTGCTTATTCTTTAACTGTGAATGGGGAAGAAGAAATGGAATGCAGGAGGGTTTAAAATATTTTGTGAAATCAGCCTGTTCTGTAAATGATTTGGTTTGGATCAACAAAAGCAGGAGCTCTCTCTGGCATCAAGCGTGTATTTCTGTATGGTTTTAATGCTGGCTGATGTCTGATTACCACAATGGCAAGAATGTTCATTTTTAAGGTTGGCTTCATGGGTACCTTGATCTTCTGTTCAGAAGCATAGCTCTCTCAAAATGAGCGACTGGATTAGCACTGCTCTTTGGATAAACTCTTTGGGAAAGTTTATACCAGATATGTTTACATGGACAATATTTCTGCATTCAGATTTCAGCATGTTTTGCTATGTGCAAAGAGGTTCTGCTCTAGAGATTAGAAAAAGAAGTATTTTCCCTCCAACTATTAGATTAGGTTAGGCTTCACAGCTTGTCTGATAGAGTTTACTGATCAGGAATGGAAGTTAAGTTTCCTTCCCAGAAACTCACCATGTCACTTAATGTTACCCCCACATGGGGCAAATATGCTCAGAAAGGATGTATTTATTCAGGCAAGAGAAACAATCAGAACCGATTTTCTGATGATTATCAAACCCTCTCATTCTGATTGAAAATTCTTTTCGTTCTGGCCGGACCAGGTCAGGCTGTTCCGATTAATGTTGTTGTATAATGTGGTTTTATTCTGATTACGCTTTTACTCCCTTTATTAGTGGAAAATTGGTATCCTTGTAAACAAACCTAATAGCATTGCAGCAGGTTCTAGACTATCAGCCTGTCTCCTGAGCCTAGACATGCTTCATTTCCAAGTTTAATCAATCACACAAAAGTGAAACTTTATAAAGGTCATGATTCAGTGCCAGGGTTACAATTTCCTCAGTGCTTGTAGATGTCTGTAGATTATATGTTGTATATGGTATTTTTAGCCCATGGCGGTTAAGGATGTGGTGCTGAACCGTATGGGCATGGGCCTTAACAAGTCAAAACTGATCTGCTGTCAATCATATTTTTGCTTCAGTGCAAAAATTTGAATTTGAATTTGAAATAGGCACTTTTAGCAACACTTTCATTAACAGCATTAATTGAAACTTTAACATTATTAACGTTAACATTGTTAAAATACTGTGTCTAGTAAGTTCAGTCCTCAGCAGAGGTTTAAAGAAGCCTTTGCTTGTGGAAGTCCAGATGTTGTGGTGTAATAGAGCTGGCATACAGATTAAAACCGACTGGCCTTAATCGCCTGCTCAGTTTCACTGAACAGCTGCAGCATTAGTTAACTCGGTCACAACTGAAGGCATGGTTGGTGCCCAACTTAAAGTGGCATAATGCTTCTGTATTCACAAGTAGTTTATAGGGAGTTTGTTTCATCACAGCTACTCAAAATGTGGCACTTTGCCGATTCATACCCACTAGCAAACTCTGGTCTATCACATAGCTAGGGCTGCAACTAACGATTATTTTGATAATCGATTAGTTGGCCGATTATTTTTTTTGATTAATCGGATAACTCCTAAACGCTTTAATTTGATGTTTTGCTTAACTATATAAAACCATAAATCAGGATATTATTTATGTATAAAAGTAAACTTTTAAAAAATGCAATAGCCACATAGAGTTTAATGATCTTTAATTTTGACATTTAAACCTTATTTTATGTAAATCAACATTTTTGTTTTTAACAATAATTGCAGATGGCAAGTTGACTGTGTGTGTATATATATATATATATATATATATAGATATAGATATAGATATATATATATAGATATATATAGATATATATATATATATAGATATATATATATATATATATATATATATATAGATATATATATATATATATATATAGATATATATAGATATATATAGATATATAGATATAGATATATATATATATATATATATATATATATATATATATAGATATATAATTAGGACTGCACGATATATCGAAAAAATATCGTTATCGCGATAATGGCATGCGCGATAACCATATCGCAAGGAGTTGCGATAAATACTTTATTTGCCAAGCATTTGTGTGTCCAAATTTGACCAATCAGATGGGCCCTTACTATGTTTATACCCGCTTATATATACATATATATATATATATATATATATATTTATATCTTTATACTTCATTCTGTCGCGAACTAACCCCGGATGATCAGAAGATTTAGCGATTAGCCGTTAGCCGCGATTAGCCGTTAGCCCTTTATAGACGGTAAACCCAAACGCGGAAGCAAGCGAGTAGGCAGGATAACCACGCGAATTAGTTTAAGGACTCTCACAGAAGGGGAGCAAGCGAAAAACACACATTTAACCCGCGTCCTATAAACACACACTCGAATCTGAACCGACATGGCACACAGTGACTAAGCTGTATGTACTAGTTTGTTTACTCCTCTTATACTTCCGGGTTCGCGCCCGCATTACTTCTGGGTCCTAGTGCCGGTCGCGGAGCGTGCATGCGTGTGTGTGTGCGTGCGTGCGTGCTTGCGTGTGTGCGCGCGTGTGTGTGACAAATAGTATTTTTTATTTTTTTTTTTGTTTAATAATATTTATTTTTATTTAAAAAAAAAAACAGGCAAGCCAAAGAGAATATTTTGTTTAAAAGATGCTCTTGTTTTAAGACACTATTGATGAGTGTATGGTTACATGTAAATAAAAAGTAATGTTTGAAAGTAATTCATATTGTGTTGGCAGGTTTATAGTAACAGCAAACCAGAAATCAGAATATCTGCTGAGGGTTTTAAGTCATTCATAGTGTTTTGAAGTCTAAATATTTGCAACTTCCTTGACATATAGTTTCTTTTTAGCCTGAATTAGATTTAATTACATCAGACAAATATCTATTACCTGTTTATTTTAGTATGATCATTACATATAAATAAATAATAAAAAAAAAATAGGCAATAATAATAATAAAAAAATGCATTTCTCTAGGGAAATGTTATATTGCAAGAAATATCGTTATCGCAGTCTTCAACAATATCGCATATCGCATATTTTCCTAATATCGTGCAGCCCTAATATATATATAAATATTATACACTAACATATTCAGTTGTTAAGAATGACCTCAATTTTAAATTCTCTTAAATTAGAAGAATAATAGATTTCTAGATTGATATTATTTTTAATTGAAGTGTCTCTTGCTACATCCTTTTCATGGTTTATACATTATTTCGATACTCTCGTGTATTTTATCCTTTTTTTTTTTTTTTTTTTTTTGTCAATAAAAAATAATACTAAAATAAATATATAAACCATTTTGCTATACTAGACCTTCTCGTAATACGGCGACGTAGGGAGAGAGAAAAAAATCTCCGCTACTGGGTTCAATCTGTTTATTTTGCCCTTTTTCCGCATTTCCCTATGTATAGCATCAGAGGTCACTCCGAACGGCCGAAAAACACTTGATTTTAACGCCCGATAAGAGGTGTTTAATGTAAATTGCTCCCATACCTGGGAGGACTTCGGGCGCACGCTTTTTCCTGCAAACGCTTCTGTAAACTCCATTGCGCGAGCGACTGTGTGTGTATTTGTGCATCTTGTGGTCGCGCTCCTCAATAACGTGAGCAGCCCAACTAATCGATAACGGCATTCGTTGACAACGAATTTCATTATCGATAATTATCGATTTTATCAATTAGTTGTTGCAGCCCTGCACATAGCACATGCTTTCTTTAAGGCAGGCCTGCAGCACAGTGAGCTTACTGCAATCACAGGAAAGTGCTACTCGCTTTTACATACAAGACTCGCAGATACCCCCTGATTGGTTAGTGCCGCTCTGATTGAGAGGGAGAGTATTATAATATGGTCAACCCATTAACAGTTGGTAGAAAGATAGATGGATGGAGTACTTTGTTAATCTCAAAGAAAAATTTTATTTTTTCAGCAGCCAGTCCACAGATTACACAACAACATACAAGCAACAAGAAGTGGAAGAACATTAAGGTTAAAATTAAAAATCACAATGAGAAAGAGGGTAATGTTTAAAAACCTGTCTACAATAATGCAGTCAGGTTGGATTTAGGGTTGGGTATCGTTTGGGTTTTTTTCGATACCGGTGCCAAATCGATACTTTGAAAACGGTACCGGTGCCAAAACGGTGCCTGAACCGATACTTTTAAGCCAAAAAATTATATTGGATGACTCAAGAATGAATTTTTATTGAACAAAAAATTTTATGCTTAAAATTTAACAATATATTAAAAATTTAAAGTATATATGAATATGTAAGCTTCAAATTTTAGCAATTCTTTTGCAGAAATGTCACCATATTTGCCTTTTCTGTCAAAATACGACTCCTTTCCTGACTTATTGCTCTGCACAGGACATGTATAGCCCTCTTTACAATGGTAAATAGGGTCACTGGTGTAGTACTACTAGTACTAGCTGGAAAGCCATAATTATAAACAGAATCCATATTACATTAGTTTTTTACAAATCGTTTGACTATTTGTTAGCATGAATGCAAGATTTGCATTTTGCTATTAACATTACATTATCCTACTACTAACATGCGGAAAGGCTGCTGACGTCATCATAATCGGTGACTCCTTTTTGCTACAGTTGGTGTGACTGGGACTGAGGGTCGTCCACAAGCTGTTAAACACGGTGCCTCCGTCTGCTTTTAACTTTATTCCGTCTGCCCTCGAATGTTTCATTAGATTTAACGTGTTTCCGCCTTTACACGCAACTGCTGTAAGACATTTGCTGCACGTTGCGGTGCCGGAATCCTTTATTGTGAAATACAGCCACACTTTCGACCGTTTAGTTTTAGGCATTTTAACGAGAGTTGTTTACTTTAGCATGCTAAGCTATCGGTAGACCGCCTGCTGCCGTCAGAGCGAGTGTAACGTTAGTTGCTGCATTCACGCGCATGTCGGATGGTCTCTCATTTCCGGATGATTTGTGCTTTTAATTTTTTTATTTAATCTAATAAACGATTAATCTACAAAAATATATGAATCTAGAGAACAAATATTTCAATCGACAGTTCAGGCATTTAAGTGGCACCGAAATGAGGCACCGAAATTCGCGTTCTGTTTCGGTCCGGTACATACCGGTTCTATAGGTACCGGTGCCGTATTGGCACCGGGTTTCGGTACCCAACCCTAGTTGGATTCTGAAAACTGCACATTAATGTTCGAGGGAAAACATTGTAAAATAATTACTATATTGTTTCTATGTACATGATGTTTGTACATATATAAGGTGCTCCAGCAAGTCGTAATATTAATAAGAAGAGGGAATGGAAGTAGACAAGCATATCAGGTCACCGTTATCAGATGGACAACAGAATTTATATAAAAATATTTACAGTGATGTCAGAGAAGCAGCTTCTCTCCTGACACAAGAGCAGTGTTACTGTAAAGTCTAGTTGCAGTTGGCAGAAAAGACTTCCTGTAGTTTTCTTTGTCACATCGGAGCAGAAGTATTCTGTTACTGAAAGTTTGTTCTCTGCTGTTTAGGCAGTAGATTGTGAAGGTGATGTGAGCTCTTCTTCAATGATGGTTCATGTAGCATCCTTCTCTCCACCACCAACTCCAGTGGAATCCCAAATATTGAGCCAGCCTTTTTTTTTTTTTTTTTTTTTTATTTGTTGATTTGCTACTCTGATAGTTGAGAATGGACTTAAGCTAGGCTTTTAAATGTGAAAGAGAGATAATAAATCCTTGGTGACTGCAAGCAAGATTGCTATACTCAGGGCAAAGAGTGTATAAATGGTCCAAAGACAAACTGCCATTCAGTATGGGAACATGTATGTCCTGGTAAGACGTAAAATTTCAGGACAGGTTGATAGCTAACAAAGAGAAATAATGGTTTGGAAAAACAAAGGGTCTGCAGGCTCACTTACTCACTCATCGTCTATACTGCTTTATCCTGTATTCAGGGCCGCAGGGGGGAACAAGGCGAGGTACTCCCCCCCCGGAAGTGTAAGGCCACCAGTCCGCAGGCTGAAAAACCTTATTAATAAGAGATCAATCTGGTCGTTCTTCTCTGATCTCTGAGTTGACAACTCAAATAAGCACTTCTTACAACTGTGTTGGACTGAAAAACATCTCGGAACAGACACCACGTCAAAACTTGAGCAGGTGTACATGTATTCCTGTCAAAGTGGATGCTGTGTATATTTCTATGATCATTAATGTGAACTATATGGACATGGCCCAGGATTTAATCCCTGAGGTAGGAGTTACTAGACCATGTTTCATCATGACGGCATGTCTCTCACCCTCCCAAATGCGCCTTTAATACACATCAAGTCTTTTCCCTTAAACTCATTATGCACCATAAAACCTCCCATAAATTCTTTCTCCTTTCTCTCTACCCCCCCTCCTTCCATTCTCTGCTCACAAATAGTGCTGCTATTTCATCTGTCTTCACTCTTTCTTCATTCTTTCTTTTTCTTTAGCCTCTTTACTTCATTTCCTTTCATTATTTGACTTTTTGCAGTTCTCCCATTTTTCCGTCATATCTTATCCTCGCCCTCTCTCTCTCTCTCTCTCTCTCTCTCTCTCTCTCTCTCTCCATGTTGCTTGATGAGCACAGAACAGAGGGTTCAGTGTGTGAGTTTAGGTAGGGAGGGAGCATGAGGGGTAGATCCCCAGGGGAAATAAAAGCACAGCCCTCTCTGAGGTCGTCGTTGTTCTTGTTGCTCAGTGAATACAAACACACTCTCTGCTTCCACTATCAGGTATCATCTTCATGTCTCTGCTGGCTCAGGTGTGATCCTAAGCATATGGCATATAGTAACAGGAACAGATTTCTGACCAGCGCACACACCCCTGCTTGCCTAATCTTGGTGTTACTGGTGCTGAGTAAAATCCTAGTCTTGAACCTGTCAGATTATCCTTAAATGAGCGTACTCAGGAGGACACACTTGTTCGTGGAATCTTCATGCCTGTGCCTGTCTGTTTTTAAACATGAGTAGAAAAACTGCAAGCCACTTTAGTGTGAGCATGTCTGTGTGTCGTGTATGATGGAATGTTGTGGGAATGTGTACAAGTGCGCATGCTGTGAACAGCAGCTCTTTTGTGGACACAGGAAGTGTGTTTGTGGTAAGTGTAGCACGAAGGGCTGCTCTGCCAGAGGATTGAGACAGATGTAGAAAGACCATCATATTCATGTGTTCATCATACTGATGTGTGTGTGTTTTGCCCTTGACTGGACCAGTCTCCCATTCAGGCTATATTCTCATTATAGCCTCCAGGTCCACCTGACCTGAATAATTTGGTTACTGAAGATGGATGAAAAAAAAGTAGATAAATATTCCTCAAACTGATGTAACTTTAAAATCATGACAAATGTATGGCTGTGATGAGGACCAGTACCCTACAGCTAGATTAAATTTTTCATACTTGACTCATTTTGCAATCTTTGGTGTTTGCCAGGTAGTCGACCCACTGTGCAGTACCTGTCCTCTTTATGCGAGCTGCCTCAGGCCCTCCAGCCGTACTACACTCAGGGCTACGTGCTGGCTGCCTTGCATCCCATCATCCTCTCCGTTGGCCGCACACGCACTCTGCCCTGCAGCCTGCTCTACCGTGCCATCCTGACCAGGCAACGGCCCAGGTAATTTAGTTTCTTTTGTATTCAGCTTTTTACAATTTTACTTAATTCCAGATGCAGCTTTGGATCCCTAAGCCAGATGTGATGGCCATGAAGGAAAAACTCCCTGATTACAAAGTCAAATGGAGCAGGATCAAAAACAAAAAAACATTTAAACAAAATAAAAGTCTAACCGCTTTAAGGACGTTTGGGGAAGTCCTGGGATAAACACGTTTTTGATCATGGATCATGATTACAGAACAGAGCAATATCTTCAGTATCTAAGTGAGATTATCAAAGGCAGGTCTCAAAACTGGTTTAGGGAAATGCAGACCGTCTAGGATATTCATGTTTGAGGACTCTCGAGTCCACAAAGCTCCAGACAGAAATAAAGGATTAGGGTGGATCAGGTGAGGGGGGCCAGAGTAGTGTCAGGATCAGGCTCTGAAATCGCACCAAGCAGCAGATTACAGTGTAATCACTTTAACCTTCTACTGTGTATCCTTGTCACGGCTTTTGCTCCAACTTTACTCTTCCTTCATCTCTAATCCTATATCCAGGGCAGAATGCGAAGGCTAATATCAGCCCGTCTAGAATAATTAAGCAATATCAGCTGAGAGGGAGTGTTGTATTGCTGGATATAGCATGACTGTGACATGTTCGTAGGCATGCAGCTGAACTATATTCAGCGATACAGCACTCACTCTTGTGTGATATTGCTTTTATGTAACCGTTCCACAAACAATTTATTTTTCAACAGATTATGATTTGTTTCTTTATTTAACAAATTATTTTCCCACCAAGACATATCCTTCCATGACTGGTGGATCTGGAGACCGACGCTAGTTTGAATGTGGTTTTCGGGACACAGCTGCTCTCTTCTCATTATGGCGGTCTATACAGACCTACATTCACCTAAGCTGTGACCGACACAACAGTTATCAGAACACTTTGGACACAGAGAGTGATACACGTTATTAAATATTCCAGTGGCGTTATCATCCATTATCACCAGGCGTGGAATGCATCTCGTCCAATCAGATTGCTCAGTCAGAACTAACTGTTGTGTAGTATATAGTATGTTAATTAGGGGCTTTTAAGGAGACTGTAGACCCTTAGATACAAAGGTGTCAACATGGTATACACAGGAACCAGCATGAGAGAGCAAGAGAGCGTCCAGGTCGCCAGGCCTACTGAGGCGTGACATACTGTACTTAGTCTTGTAGTAAAGGAGAAAGTAAAAAGCAGCAGTGTGTGCTTAGAGACCTGTTTGGACATGTAGGAAAGCACTTACGCATGACGTGCAAAACCATTGAGGAATTTATGAGCCTCGTGTGCCGACTTGATGAATTGAGCATGATCTTCAGGATGATGATCACAGTAGAGGTCAGACATTTCACATGCTCTTCGACAGGACGTCGTGTAAAATGGACACTCCGCCTGTGAGAAACCTGCATACAATCACCACATGGTCGTCTTTTTCCTGTCCTCACTTAGAACACCAACAATGTTTTATTAGACCCAGTACAAAGTGTAATTTTTTCCTGAAGTGAAAATGTTTGCATGTGGACCTGTGTTTGTTGCAGTAAGCATACTTTGACCAGGGTACACAGTGCGCCATTGCTGAGGGTTGAGGAGTGGCCACTGCCTGGAGAGTCCCTGACCAGCGACACTGTGAGAGCACTTATAGACCGGGTCAGTGTGCATACTGCATAAATGCATTTTGTGACATTTTTAGTGCATGCCTTTCAGTTTTGTTTTGTTTTTTAAATAAGTGTTTCATGGAGTTTTACACACATCCCATGCACAAATAGCTGTGTGTCATTAATGATTAATCTGACGCTGTTCGTTTGTGGATTGTTCAGGTTAACTGCAATGCTCGGGGAGGCGTGCGCTTCGTTGGCTCTGTGCTCCAACAGGCAGGAGGAGCGAGGTGTAATGGAAGAGTGGCGAGTCCCAGACGGAGCTGTCGCTCCCCACCACACACTCCACCAGGAGACAGAGACGTGGAAGACAGCGGATATAGTCCAGGTTTCAAATCTCCAATCTCCATACAGTCATGATTGTTGAATACGATGGCAGAATGAAAGATCAAATGTTTTACCCCAGTTTTATGCAGTGAATGTGTGAGAGTGACCGATGTAGGTTTGTGCATCCAACACAAATTGGCTTTGCTTAACGTATCAACAGAGATTTGTGTTAAGGAGATTCTCATCAAATCAGTGTCACAGTGACATGTTCTTTTTGATAATGCACTCTGTTTAAGTTGTGATATGACTTTAAGCTGAAAATGATTATAAAGTATGGTTGCTTTGGGGACAAGATTCCAGATTTAAGGGGGGGAAAAAACTTCTCTAAAAAAAAATCTGGGTGTAAATTTAGATTCCAAATGAGCAAGACAGACATGACAGTGGCAATGGAAAAGTGTCTGAGATGACAAGAGGAAGAAGCGTTAAGAGGAACCAGATTGTTTTCACAATTATATGAAATAGTGCAAAGTGTAATAGTCACAGAAAGCATCATAATCTTTATGATTGCAAATGTCTGCAGAGCTTGCCCGCTGAAGAATGGTTGAGCCTCTATAGTCACAAGGAGCCTTGCGATTGATTGGAAGAGCTAGATCTGAACAGACAGACACTGCGGAGACGGACATCACGCTGATATGACATGACAACGGTCCACTACACGAATATTTTACAGAGGATAAATGCACAACAGTGATAAACATCACTATGGAAGAGAATTCATCATTGTGCTGTATTTATTTTATTTTATTTTATAAGTTAAAGGCCACAGCCTCAGGGAATAGCGAAGCTAAATAGCAAGCTGGGGAGGTTTCTTTTTATATGAGGTCACATTAGGGGGAATTAAATTGTCTTTATCCAACACAGACAAATGGAAAAAGGACAACAACAACAAAAAAAAAAGCAGGAAATGTTTTTTTTTTTTTTTTTTTTTTACCTCACATTTTTGGTTTGTATTCACTCACACACACACACACACACTGGAGACCATTTGAATGTCTAAAATTTACAAAAAAGTTAATTTTGCATAATAGGTCCCCTTTTAAACTAGCTTGGATCGTGCACACAAAGCCCCCAAACCTTACCCCCGTGACATTTCTAACATCTCTTCACTTTGACCTGCAGTTCATCCAGCTGTAACATGTTTTGATCCCGACTGCTCCACTGATACGTCACATCAGCTTAGTGTTCGAGATCAGTGTTTGTTTCGACGCCCTCTGTGTTGTTGAGAAATGTTGCTGTTTCCCAATAAAGACTAAGGGACAAGTCACTTTGTCCACTAGCAGGGGTAGCCTGTTATTGAACCATTCATCATTCTGAAATAGAAAATAGAAGCATCTGGATTTTCAGTATGTCTGTGTGGTTAACTTGCAGATTTAAGGTTGCTGGTTCTGTTTCACACCTGGGCTCCAGGCTGTGCTCCGCTGCTGGACCCGCTAGCCTCCTGCTACCACCAAGGAGCGCTCTCGATGCGCGTGTCCAGAAAAGGCCAAGTCGTCAGCGGTCTGGAAGCGGATTGGCTCGAGCTGACGGCAGCTTACTACCGCAAAGGCTGGTCATTAGTGGACTCTTTTGTGTACTGGGATACACCGAAAGGTAACGTATCCTGGCACAAGATATCCAAAAATGTGTCTGATTATTATTATTATTATAATACTAGGATAAATGTTGTAAAAGAAGTGCATGTGACAAACAAATTAATTGTTTTCATATTCTCAGTGTTTTGTTTCTGGTTTGTTTCCTTTCCTCTTTTCGTCTCTCCTCTCCCACTGTGACTATATTTAGTGGTCACATCTCAACCTCATGACCTCACTTCCTCCTTTTCAACAGATTAATAACAGCTAAATCGTGTGTGTGTGTGTGTGTGTGTGTGTGTGTGTGTGTGTGTGTGTGTGTGTGTGTGTGTGTGTGTGTGTGTGTGTGTGTGTGTGTGTGGACATCTGGGGTCTGAGAATGTAGAACATGAACGAGTTCTCTCTCTCTCTGCCGAGACAACAGCAAGGCTGTGTTCCCTCATTTGTCTTTTTAAGTAGTTCAGTGCTGTCTTATTAGGCCAGTGACACATTTCTAGCGCCGACATAATGAGACCAGTTTAACATTGAATCATTTCATGCTTCATAACCACAATGAATAAAACACACATACAGTACAGTGAAATAATTTATGCTGTTTCTGCACATTAGGGTGTGTGTACATTATGGTCATGTGGAAATATATTTTTACTTCTTTTCCATGGCTGAATGATTCATCAGCTGAGGTAAATGATGTGGGGATTTCTTCTTTTCATATATATATATATATATATATATAGGTGATCCAGTGCCCAGGTCTTTAGAGGGGTTGTTTGTGTACGAGGAGAGAAGCTCGGCACCTCCTGCCAATGACACCATCGTTGTTGAACAGTGGACTGTTATTGAGGTCAGCAAAAGCACTGCATAAAGGTTATACTTGTTTAATGTACACTGTGTATTATTCCAGCATCAACAAAGGTAGACTCGAACTAGAAGAAAGCTTGACCTTCCATGCTGTTCTCCGTCTAACATGTGCTTTAAACTTGGCAGATATTTAAAGATGTGTAATAGTTATTGAGCTGGTGAAGCATGTGAGCATGTGCCTGTTACAGGGCTCTGATGTGAAGACAGATTACGGGCCACTCCTTCACACTCTGGCTGAATTTGGTTGGTTACTCACATGTGTGCTGCCCACGCCCATTATTCGTCACGACAGGTGAAATATATGTGATTCTGTTCAGACTCCTCTCTCTTTTTGTTCTTTTTTTTGTAATAATATTTATAATTATTTTTTGCAGTGAGGGAAATCTTGCCACTAAACAAGTGGTGTTCCTGCAGAGACCTGTTAAGTCATCCTTGATCCGACACAACAGCCAGGTACAGCAAATCGACTTTTCTATTTAAAAGGTTCAGTTTATAAGCTGACACAAAATTGATCTCCTTGTTTCTTGATGTTTCTCAGGGTGGCTGTATTCCGAGAGAAAAGGTCAGTGTGAATCGAACGACGGGATCGAATCACTCAGAGGAGCTTTCCCCCAGTTCACTGGGCTCTGGGGCATTCCCTTTGTTTGGAGCGAGTTATCCTAGTGCCCTGTCCCAGCTGGAGGACGGTGGCTTCGAGCAGGACGACGGGGCAGCTGAGGTCACCTGTATGTGACCGGGCCACACAACAAACAGTTTCAATAAGTAACTGGATTTAAGATGCTCAGCTCTGTGATATAGGAGAACTGACAATGATATTATTTTAATCATTAACATCTTGCATCGTAAGTTCCAGTATCTCTCGTATTCTTACACAGATAAACATTTAGCACTTTTGATATTTTTATAAAGCCATAATTTCCTCACGGGGTGGATTCTCTAAATTTTGTGTCTATTCGAGCAAGGCATGGCAGATCTCCAAGTTGATCAGCTGCACAGCACACATCCATAACACTACTTTGTTTTTCTGTAAAGGCTTGTAGCCCACATCTGCACCGTCACACTCCTTCCCTGTTTGTTTGTTTTTTAAGCATTTGTACAATTCTATGGTGATTTTTTTTTTTTCCCTGTTCTTCTTTTTTGTTTTTCAATAATTATACACCACCAGCAAAAACACAAAGCTACATGCTGACTGGGTCACTGAGGCTCATCTTTGCTGCAGGATAAAAATGTTGATTTTGTGTAATTCAGACTTGCTTTTAATGGTACTGAGGATGTCAACAGCAAGCTGTCAGTCAGCAAAGGCACCATCCTCTTCTTGATTTTAAGGCTTCTTTTTTTGAATAGGGCCAAAAAGAAAGTTATTTTTTTTCATATGCGTTTTCATTCACATCATTTGGACGCTGGGGGGGTGGGGGAGAAGAAATTGGACTGGAAATTCTGTCTGCATGTTCTGAACTCAAATGGTGCTATAGAAGGTTGTTTATTTCGTTGTTTGGTTAAAGTTCAAAAAGGTAAAGGTCACGTAAGTTGTAGTTCTCACACAAAGGTTTTAGTTAAAGGCCGGTGTGAGAACTAACTATACACTTGTTCACTTTAGCATTACACGTTTTAAGTATTATGGTTTTGAGTCTGCAGGAGTTATAACTTGACTTTGTACAGCATTGCTACTTAATGTTGACACCAGTGGAGTGTAATCACATTTAAAAAGACTTAATATTTTGCATTTCTTTTCCCCTAATGACTGTTTATCTTGCTGTACACTATAAAGAAAAACAGGTTGTAGAATATTATGCTGTATATAGGATTAATAAGCCATGTTTTTATTGAATAACCTGTATAATCTACCAATGACAGTATTTTAAATAATGTAACTCAACACATATTGATGAAGTTAATATTTTATTAAAACAGATATTCCCTCATCATTTTATTCACATTAGTTTTTCCATTTCTATACACAAACATGACAAGCTACTAAACCTATTTGCTAGTACACTGAACAGTACGGCTCAGAGCCAGCTCTGGGTATGAGGTGTGTTTATTACTCTTAAAAGAAAATATCTAACAAGTTCATTAAAAAAAGTTAGATAAAACACCTCCACCCACACAATAACTTAACAAGTAAAGAAAGGGTGAATATCACCACACTTGTTCTTATAGGACTAAAGGAAGCAAAGGAGAGACTCTTGCATTTTGTCAGATTATGATGCTGGAATGCAAGAGTAGGACATATGTATGTACAAAGGAGCTGCTCTGGGAGAGGTTATAGCAAGGGGGGGGGAATAGGCCTTTAAGTGTGTGTATCTGAATTCCAGTTGTTCAGACTGTGAAGGTCAAGCTTCACTCTCGCCGCCAGAGCCACTCTGGTTCTCCTCCTCCTCCATGATGGGCACGATCAGGTTGTCCTTTGACATCAGGCTGTACTTCATTACAAAGCGGGTGAAGCGGTGACACAAAAACGTCTCGTTCTGTAAGTGATATGAAAAGGGTGATGTGCATTTTCATATAATAACTGCCTCTGATAAGTACTACTGTTCCTCAGAAAGAGAAACTTTCCTGGAATTCTCATCCCGTAAACATCATTAAAGGATTACTTTTGCCAAAAAAAAAAAGTTAATGCGGGACAGGTTTTCTAAAGCATTGCCCAAAAGGTCTGCCTACCTTGTTCTCAAATGCACAAACTAAGCAATAGTTATATTTATACGTGTTCACATTGACATGGTTATATGTCCAGGGCAGTATTGCATCCTTAGTTAAATACTGTCTCAGGATGCCCCCTATTGATCAAGCTAAAAAATGCTATTCAAACATGACTTCCTCTAAACCTTCCAAAAACAGCAACACAAAGTTGAACATGCCAGAAATTATCTGCTGACCTCGTATGTGTCGAATATTTGCCGGTGGTGAAAATAAGCATGGGAGAAGATCCTGTAGATGCGACGACAAACTGAGCCCAGCTTCGCCACTGAGGACTCCTTAATGCTGACGCTGTACAGTGAGAACACCACGCTCATGAGCGCAGCAATAGTGAGTGATACACAACACAGACATATGCAGCAATGAGTAGGGCTTAAAAGTCGTAATCATTTGCATCTCCAGCCCGTTTATCCACATTCCATGATACAAAGAATGGCAGCTTAGCAGGGGAAGCACTCACCGACTAGGGAAATACTTATTGCTGTTGAGAAGGCATGCTGCACCATCCAGAGTGTGCCTGGTGTAGTCAATGGCAGGACACTGAACAGGAGAAAGAGATGTTAAGATGTGATACAGTAATCCTGTAGTATCTTATCATTGTAGCTAGAAGCACGACAATGATAGCACAATCATAACAGCCATGGATTATTCATGCTTGTTCTCAAGGAGCCAAATTAACACACAGGCAACACTGCATCAAGCTACATTTACATGGACAATATTTCTTTAATTCAATTGAAATCATTTCGATTGGAGATTACAACTGAACTGTTTACATGGAATCTGATCTGATAAGGATGTCTGTTGTTCTGAGGTATTTACACAACATGTTTGGTATCACGATGTGATTGGTAACTTATTCTCATTATTAGTGGAATATTAGAGTTTATTAAACGCATCTTCAGAGGGGTCATGTTTGTCCGGGGAAAAAATTAAATGATGATAAGGCAGCACACTTTGATGGTACTGTTGTAAATTAGATTCACTAAAAGCAAAGCCTACTTACTGAATATTCCATGACTATACCAGTGTCCCCATATTTGTGTGGGTTTCCTCAATCTTCTCTGGTTTCCTCCCAAAACTGGCAATAGGTGGACATGCTATGCTAAATTGCCCCATTTGTGAATTAGTGTGTAAATAGTTTGTGCATAGTACCCTTTGACAATCTAGCATCCCATCCAGGGTGTATTCACTGTGGGATCCTCAACATACCTGACTTGAATAAATCAGCTAAAGGAGATCAGCTATCATTGTTTCCAGTCTCCTCCAATAAATTACAGTCCAGCTGATTATGGGATATGTAGCACTGCAAAACCTATATGTATGATGCCTTTAAAAATATATATATACACTGTGCAATAGTCCGTTCACTACTTCTAAACATAAAACTTAATAAATAAATAACATTACAGAAAAATATTTGCAAGAGTGACAAACTTATCAGTGACATTCTCCAGCATGCTCAGTAAAACCTCTGATTACTGAATTTGGATGCTACTGATTATTTTGAAGCAAAGCATTCTTACAACAAATAGTGTTTATTTTATTACTCTTTAGAAGAAGTTTCTTTAATGGAAAAAATGTTTTTAAAGGCATCTTTGCTTATGGCATTGTTTTGCATGTGCCCAAGAGTTTCCACAGTACTGTAAGTAAAACAGCTGTTGCGTTTTACTGAGTGTACAAGCCAGGAGCCTAGTTTTTTGTTTCTAAAAACTGGTCTGTTATGTAATATATTACTTTTTTACAGGCATGCAACTAGGGCTGCAACAACTAATCGATAAAATCGATAATTATCGAGAATGAAATTCGTTGTCAACGAATGCCGTTATCGATTAGTTGGGCTGCTCACGTTATTGAGAAGCGCGACCACAAGATACATAAAGACACACAAACACACACATGGAGGTTACAGAAGTGTTTGCAGGAACAAGCGCGCGTGCCAAGTCCTCCCAGGTACAGTATGGCAGCAATTTACATTAAACGCCTCTTATCAGGCGTTAAAATCGGGAGTTCGTAGTGTCCGGTGAGCACGGATGAAGCACCGAGGGTTGCATGCAGCTTTTTTCTTGGCGCTCAAATCCCAACAAACGCAAGGAAAACACTCCTAGTGCGTTTTCTTCACGTTCATTTTACACTTCGGAGGACCGGATATATCCCATCATCCTACGGGCTATACAGAGGGAAATGCGGTAAAAGGGCAAAATAAACAGAGTGAACCCAGTAGCGGCGAGTTTTTTCTCTCTCCCTTACGAGAATGTCATATATATATATATATATATATATATATATATATATATATATATATATATTTTATTATTATTTTTTTTAATTGAGACAACAACAACAAAAAAGGATAAAATACACGAGAGGATCGAAATAATGTATAAACCGTGAAAAGCATGTAGCAAGAGACACTTCAATTAAAAATAATATAATAATCTAGAAGTCTGTTATTCTTCTTCTTAAGTTGAATTAATTTAAGAGAATTAAAAACTGAGGTTATTCTTAACAACTGAATGTCAGTGTATTTTTTAACTATGATGTGTGTGTGTGTGTGTGTGTGTGTGTGTGTGTGTGTGTGTGTAATATATATATATATATATATATATATATCAAACTTTAAACATTTTTGTTTTTAACAGTAATTGCAGATGGCAACTTGACAGTGTGTCTATGTAAAACTGTCAACTTGCCGTCTGCAATTATTGTTAAAAACAAAAATGTTGATTTACATAAAATAAGGTTTAAATCTCAAAATTAAAGATCATTAAACTCTATGTGGCTATTGCATTTTTTAAAGTTTACTTTCATACATAAATAATACCCCGATTTATGGTTTTATATAGTTAAGCAAAACATTAAATTAAAGCGTTGAGTTTTTAGCCGATTAATCAAAGAAAAAAAATGTATAATAATAATAATCGGCCAACTAATCGATTATCAAAATAATCGTTAGTTGCAGCCCTACATGCAACTATTCCTCTGTAATTTTATTTGGACCCAAGCACTATACATTAGCCCTAAGTTGTCATAGTGTGTGAGGGGCCTCTTGTTCTACTAATAATTTTTTTTTTAGGGCCCAAGTACTATGACATAAGCCCTATGTTGTGAGTGTAAGGGCCCACTTGTTCTAATAATTTTTTACAGCATTCGGGGTTTTTTAAGGGTCTTAGCATGCTCAAAAAGTCATGCTATTTGGCAGACAGGTTAGAATCTGCTGCCATTAGAATGCTTGAGAGTTTAGGCCCTAGTTGTGGCACAGGATTTTGCTATAAAGCTCATATGCACTTGCACGCGTGCACATGAAAGCCAGTACACATATAGAGCTTGTACAGCTGAACAACTTTAGCACTGCAGGTCATGGGCTCCACTTAACAGGAAGTCAAGTTATTTTGGGTCGTTTGCAAAATGCACCTAATGGATTTTGATGTACCCCTCCTAGAGGATTTATACTAGTCACAACAAACCAGGCTTTTTTAAACCAGGCAATTGCATCTGAGGGATTTTTGACAACTCAGCCGTTACGATGTCTTAAACGTATGCCAAAACATTATTAATAACTTTGTGTGACTTTATATTAAGTGACATTGCATTGAGTGACATCATAGCGTGAAACCTTTTTCCAGCATGTGGGGCTTTTTGGAGATCTAAACATAAAATGTCCGCTTTTCTAAAATTATGTTTGTTTGTATTAGGATTTATTTCCATATCAGCTTCCCAAGCTATTTCATGGCAGATTCATATCAAATATTAAGCTGGTTTATTCGAACCAATATTATATTATGTTATTATGTAAGTGATTTAAAGAGTTGTGGGAAAGTAAAAAATATATTATAATAATAGATAAAAATAAATAAATATCACATTATAGCATGACCTTGGCCAGAAGAACAAGATTTTACATTAGATTCTTTAGGTGCACTTTAGATAGAAATTGTAAACGTTTTTCGGGTTTTGTCTTGCAGAATGTTTTTTAAAACTTGTTCTGGTAGAATTTGTTTTCTTATGGTATTAAAACTTGGGCAGTCCAAAAGTATGTGCTTTATGGTTAGAGTAGTTCTACAGCGCTAACATTTTGGAGCTTCTTCATCCTTTAATAAATACGCATGGGTTAAATTTGTATGGCCTATACGGCACTTTGTATACAAGACCTGGTCGTGTCTTGATTCGAATGGGTGATAGTTTCTTTTTCCTACCACTGGGTAAATTTCAAATAATTTGTTGTTTTGGTATTGTTCCCTTTTTGCTTGCCATTTATTTAATATATATTGATTTATCAATAGTTTGAGGTCAGAGGGTGGGATTTGGCATACGCTGTTGTTCCTTTCCTGTAATTCCACCATGTCCTGGAATCCAGTAGAAGATAGTATTATGATGGTTCTTCTATAGTTGGTTTGCCTTGATTAATACATCAATGATTATTGTGTGATTTGTTTTCATAGACTCCAAAGCTTGTAAGCAGGATTTTGAGTTGGTAAATACTCTAAAATGGTAAAATGGTCATAATGGTATTGGTATGTGCCCACTGTCACCATTGACTTTCTGGTGTGTCTGTGTGGCAATGGAGCAGGGTGCTTGGGACATGAAAAAAATATTTTTACTAAAAAAATTTATGGTGCAAAGACTTTTGAATAGTACTGGATGCAGCATTTTAAGCATCCATTAGATTTGAAAAGCTTTTGTCTTTACAAAAACACCCACTGTATGTAGCATCTTTGATGTTTCAGACACAATGATAGCAAGGTGCACATTATACTCACTTCTTTTGGAGTCTTGTGGGCGGCACACAAAAAGATCCACTGCTCAGTGGCAGTCATCTGGGTGCACGTGTCTGGGTGGCACTCGGTCTGCATGCACAAAGAGAGACAAAGAGACAATTACTCAGTAGACAAAGGCACACAACTGGGTCAACATGGGTGGTGCCACTATTTTACCTATTCAAGCAGTACCTGATGACTATGCATCAATTTATACAAAATACAATTTAAACTAAATACAAATATAAAATGGAGATTACCTGGAGTTTTACAGCCAAGCCGTTGAGTTCCAAACAAAATTGCCTGGAAAAATGTCAACAATGTCACTTTGAGAAATAAAAAAAATAAAAATAAAAAAAAAAAAAGACTACCATCTCAGTGTTGTTCCAGGATATTTAAATAAACATTACCTGAGATGCTCATACTTCCACACTCCTTCATCCTGACCTTCAGGAGGCTCCAAGATCTTCTCTATGTTGGAGCAGTCTGAGCGAATGTTCTGCTGAATATACTACGAGAGACAAAAACATCATAACATGTAGCAAGACATAAAGAGCAGCTTATTAAAGCATTTATGTTGGTATAGTAATACGATGATGTGTGATGCAGTACTGTTACCACCCTGTGAATTATATATATATATATTATAATTAGATATTATATTTCTATTAAAGAATGCCATACTGGTTTTTTTTTCTTCTTGGATTATTATGTTTACTTTGTGTTTCATTTCCATTACAGTCGTTGCAAACTAATGTTTATTTATTTTCTCTTGAAGTTATGAGAAAAAAAAAAAAAAAGAGAGAGAAACCACTCCCATGTTGGAAAACGTAAAAAAGCTGCAGGCTGACCGCTGATTATTACCAAACACTGGCACTGGAGACTCCTTTCAAACATATTAAATTGTCTTCTCACAGAAAGCTTCATCATAAGCAAAGACATGTGCTTTCCTTGTTAAACAAGAACACCTTTTTAAAAAATCGTTCATCAATGACTTCACACCCACAAACACAAGTAATTTCCAAGTGAGGTTCAAGAACACCCATGAATCCATGAAGCATAACCAGGTCCAAGGAGCCTTTCTTCACTTAATTATTTATTAGTGCTAATCACAGCACACATTATCAATGTTGTTATTATAACAAATAAATAATATTTAGGGATCCATGTAGAGTCAATTAAGGCTTACAGATCAGGAATGGAAAAATATAGCTCTAAAATATATATTTCTGAAAAAAAAAATGCAAATAATATACCTCTCTGTCCATATATATATATATATATATATATATATATATATATATTAGATAGATTATTGTGCAGTATGCATATATTAGATTATTATTGTGCAGTTTTTTTTTGTTTTTTTTTTCAAATAAATTACTACCATACACAAAATAGGATTTACTGATTAAATTAAATGAAAAATTATTATAATATTGTTGTCCTAGATAATGATAACAGATATACAAATTCCTTTTTTCGTGCTTCATTTTTTTTTTTCCATGGGAAATTTTGCATGTCCACTTCCGGCAAAGTGATGACCCATTGTTCACTTGTTTCCTTTTGTTTCCTTGAACATTGTTCAGTTCCCTTTGAACAGTTTCGCTCCCTTTCAGTTTGGAATCAGACTTAACTTGGCAGTGTAGCACTCGTCATAGGGGACTTCAAATCGATCTAAACTTAGCCGTGGTCTGTTAAAGTTGGTGTTGAACTTAAATGTCCTGCACAGAGCCCTGAACTCAACCACTCTGAACAACTCAGTGCCTGATTTCTCTTATGCTCTTTTGACTGAACAAACACAAATGCCCAGAGTCCAACAATACAACATTCAAGTGGAAGGCCTTGCCAGAGAAGTGTAGGTTATAATAACAGGAAAGTGGGACTCAATCTGGAATGGAATGTTCAACAAGTACAGGTAGAGTACCAGTCAAAATCTGGACACAACTTTTAATTCCATGGTTTGATTTAATGATTCATTTTCTATATTTTAGAACAATACTGGAGATTTCACACCTATGAAATAACACCTAAGGAATTAGATAATTAAGTAACAATAACAGTCAGCTATTTTGAAACATGAAGGTCACTATTTCTGGAATAGTTCTTGCAAGAACAGTATTGTCAAGTGCATTTGCAAAACCCATCAAGCACCATGATGAATCCGGCTCTCATGTAGACCATCCCAGAAAAGCAAGAGCAAAACTTACCTCTGCTGCAGAGAACCAGCCACAGAAATCACCAATTAACAGCACCTCAGATTATAATGGCTTTACAGAGATAATAGGCTTTTAATAGATAGCAGACGCATCTCAAAAGCAACTGTTCAAAGGATATTATTGCATATTTGGGATGCCTTAGGCACGTAGAAAGAAAGAAATATCAGGAAAGACCATGGAATTAGAGGGTGTGTCCAAACTCCTGAGTGGTAGTGTAGGTGCGATAGTGACATGTCCACCATCTGTCTTTTGTATAGTCCTCAATACAAAAGACAAGAACTCGCTGTCTATACCACTTATCCTTATCGCAAAAACTTTAGAGTACAGAGCAAGGAACACCCTGGACGGGGTGCCAATCCATTGCAGGGCACACAAACACTATGGGAAATTTTAGGAGCCAAAATTAGCCTAGTCTGCATGGGAGAAAACTGGTGGAAACCCACCGAGCGCATGGAGAACATGCAAACTCCATGTTCACAGACCCAAGGTGGTAATCAAACCCGGACCCTGGGGGTGCAAAGTGACAATACTAAACCATAAGAAAGCCTGCATAAATGCACAAAGTATCCTGAGTGTGATAGACCTTAAAGGTTTGGTTTTGAGCAGCACACACCTGTTGCACTGCCAGAGTGCTGTCCATCTCCTCAAAAGACTCATCGGGCCAGTTGTAGAAGTCCTGGTACAATGAAGAAAACACACAGATTTAGGATTTAAGGCAGCACATAAAAATGCCTGAGAAATCGAGACACATTAAAACCCTATTAAAGGCAAATAAATTAGATAAATTATAATAAATAATGCAGTACGGTATAATGATTTTCTTGCTTCTGCTTATCCGGATACGCTTCCTAAGACGAGCATTAACTGGTGAGCTGGTGAATTAGTCATCAAGCTAATTCACAATTTATAGGCACTAATTACAAATTTTATTTTATATCTCCTTGATTCAATTCTGCTATAGTCCTAAACAAAACAGATCACCTGAGATACTGTATTGTTATTATTATTTAGCAGGTAAGTGCTATTTTGAATATGGCTAAGCTGTTTACCAGTAAGCTAAGTGGCTAATAAACAATGCAAGATAAAACAACGTCGAGTCTGAAGCGAGTAGATGAAGTGAAAACATCTAAACAAACGTGTAATTAAAGACACTATAACGGTCACAGACAGAGTGACTGAGCTTTCAGCGTCCATGTCCAGTGATTTGAGCAGACTAGCCTGCTAGCGTTAGCGAGTCGAGCTTCAACTTTAAACCACCTCAAACGAGTTAGCTAGTCACCCGTATCATTAGCCTTCACCGATCTTAAATCATATAATTATTTTCTCAGCAGGTTTCTTGGTTGAATCCCCGTGTCCGTATGTTGTGTACCTTCGCCTTGGTGCCCGGTCTGTTCCTCCTCAGAACGGTTGTCCCCTCCGCCATGACCATCTCGACCGACTAATGGCGTGCGCGCGCCTCTAGCGGTCGTCTTTGGTATTGCTACTACTACACTGGAGTGACGGTGGAAATATCGAGCGGTGACTGAAATGTCCCGTAAAATGGCGTCGAAATTCATTTTCTTTTGCTGTTTGTGTGTTGTTTTTTTTAGCTCTGTGGTATGGACTACTGTACTGTACAGTGCTCATAAGCCAACAAAAGTAACGCCCTTATCTTAGAGTTCTATATAAAGACATATATATATATATATATATATATACACAAGTTTTATACAGCTGCTGGTCTTCTCCGTATAATACCGCTCTTTACTTATACGGAGGACGGGGCACTGGTGGCTCAATGTTGTTCAGTGGTTCACCTGCTATGCGGACGGCATGGGTTCGAATCCCAGCCAGTGGCTACTCGATGCAGTGCTCGGATAAATTGTGAGGGTATCCGGCGTAAAACCTGCATCAGGCGACCCCTTGTTAGGAGAAGCCGAAAGACCAACAACATACTGTATACGAAGATGGAGTGATTAGCACTTGAATGTTTCAATTAATGACTATACAGTAGTACTCAATACAAAAGAGTAACTTGTGTTATGCTACGATTGTTGTTTAAGTGTAGTTTCCATGCATTCACAAAACAAAAAAGAATATTGTTTAAACAGTTCATGAAATAGTATGTGTTAATCTTATTTCAATAATTTTGTTGTATCTGTTCACATTTTATTTAACTATTATTTTATCAGAAGTAGTGATGCACCTCTTTCTTCGTGATCTACAGGAATTAAAAGTGATTCTACAGTTGATCTCTGTGTCCCCTGTAGTTTGCTAATGGTTTTTCTCAAGTTTAAAGCAAAAGTTGATGTGCAAATTTCCGGATAACTCATCAGATACTGCATAGCTGACTGTAGTCTCTCGACTTATTATACACTGAACCCATTCTGTTACCTTATAGTTTACAGTTTTATACACTGAACCCATTCTGTTACCTTATAGTTACCTAGGATTAGAGACTGAGGTGGTGATTCTCTGCCCCACAAATGGTGCTTGTACAGTACGTTGAGTCTGGACTTTTTGCCCCACTGGTAACTGTGAGGTGAGGTATACTGTGCTGTCATACTCTGATCATGTCACAGTTGTTCCTTGTTAAATGACTTCAGCTCCACCCTTTTACTTATTTTAGCTTCACAACTGCAACATGCAATTCTCTGTATCTGAGTGTTTTATGGAAGATACCCTTATAAAGAGCAACCTACATTTCACCTCTTAATATATTTAAGCAGTTCAAGGGCCCAACATTGGCATCAACCTTGTGATTAGTATTCCAATGCCTGGACCACTGACCTACCCTTGATCCTCAAGTAAACTAAAAAGAAAAAACAAAAAATCCCAACAGTGTTGACTCATGTGATGGTACGTCTCGTTAGTAACCTAGAGTAAGGATATA
Source organism: Channallabes apus (assembly GCA_030522415.1). Classification (NCBI taxonomy): domain Eukaryota; kingdom Metazoa; phylum Chordata; class Actinopteri; order Siluriformes; family Clariidae; genus Channallabes; species Channallabes apus. Next base: position 24,076,858 of record CM060109.1, read on the forward strand.
TTCAAAGATGGAAACTTCTGCAAGTCGTCTGGATAAGAGTGTCTGCCAAATGCTTAAATGTAAATATTCAGGTCCAGTGCCTGAAGATCTCAAGAAAACTGAAATTAGTCATGAAACCATTGTGAAATAACTTAGTTTGTAACAATATCCATTATCAATGTGAAAGGTTTAATTAGATGTGTACATTGTGGTTATAAAGGGATGCGCATGGTCAGCAAAGAAATCATTCCCCATATTATTACAACATATCCACCAGCCTGGACTGTTGACACAAAGCAAGTTGGAGTCCATGGATGAATTTCTGACCCTAGCACCTGTGTGTCTTTGTATAATCAGATGTCCAATCATGCCATGTCCAAAATGACAACCCCCATGTTTTTGGTTGATGTGAACATCAACCAAAGCTGCTGGGCTGTATTGACATGATTTTATGCTTGTCACTGCTGCCACATACATTAATTTGCTAATTAAATTAGATATGCTGTATTTTTTTACATTATATTTCAAAATGTTTGTCAATTATTTGAACTTGTAAGTAGAAAATTATGCTACATGATAGGGTGTGCTGCAATTGGAAATTATGTCAGCACACCTTCCTGTTATTAGTTACCTGAAATACATCAATTCCAGGGCATAGTGAACATAGCTTTCAATTAAAAGCTTTATATCAAATAGAACATACTGCATTTGAAAGAATATTCAAGAACAAGGAATCAAGATTCCCTCAAATTCACTTTATTAATATAACAAAGTATGATCGTAATTATTTACAACATAGAAAAAAACAAAAAAAAAAAATGGAAAAAGAAGCAACCACTTCTTGGGGATCACAAGTGTGGTTATTATAAACACTACAACAGATTATTCAACATATTTTCCTAGAATATCTGCATCACGGAACAGGAAATAGTCCTAGGATTGAAAATATCACAATTAGAACAGGTTTTGTTAATGCTTTCACAATTGAAGGATTATAAATGTAATCACAACATAGATATACAGATACCTTATCATCAAGAACCACCTTCGTTCCTCCGTATTCTGGTAGTAGAACCTTCGTGCCAACTGTCACACTGACCGGCGTTACAGCTCCATTCTGACAGAAAAGGCAATAGTATGATTTGAAAAATCTCTCATCACAATAAAGGAAGTACAAGAAAACATATTTTTGATAAACACCTTGTTAGTGGTTCCAGGTCCCACAGCCACCACTGTGGCTTGCAGCACTTTGCCCTGGGATTTTTCTGGAATCATGATGCCTCCTTTCGTGACGGTCTCTGCAGAGAACCGCTCCACCAACACTCGGTCGAACATGGGGAGAAATTTCCTGAAAGCCTTAGCCTATAGAGGAGTAAATGATGATAAACTGATGAGAAATATATTTTGCCAGACAATATAAAACAACAACGTTCACATCCACATAAGCTCCAGTAGAGGTTTCTAAAGACTAAACTTCATTCATTCATTCAATCATCTTTAATAATGGCTTCATCCTGGTCAGGGTCGCCATAAATCCAGAGCCTGTCTCAGCAACATTGAATACCCACTGGATGAGATGTCAGTCCATCACTGGGTGCTAAAAACAATTAACTGAGCTCAACATCAAACCAAGGATGCTGAAGCTTCTAAGGAACTGTCACAATCTCTTGTGTAAATTACTATTAACAGCTCATTGTCTTTGTGGTACTGAGGAACTACATTGTGTTTGAAATCAATACGGTTTATTAGCATTAGGAGCTCAGTCAATTTACTAAATATCATGGGTCACAAACTGCTTACTCTACTGGGCCTTAAAAAAAACTTAAGATATTAAACTGCCACAGGAGAAAAAAAAAAAAAAGAGAGATCTGCAACACCAGCTGCACACTAATGTGGTCATGTCCTTGAGTGAAGGTCATGTGTGAGGAAGGGGAGGATCAAGGACAGTACCTTGGAGCGGGTGTTCAAGGGTTAAGGGAGGAGGGACAGATTTTGGAGGCTCTGTAAATGTTTACCAATTTGCTGAAGGACAAAGGACACTGACACCATGATAATCCTTTAAGGCTGAAGCAGACGAGAAATATCTGGAAAGAACCAGATGGGGAGAGGACAAGCAAATTCCCTTATTTTTATAACTTTATCCTCTCTCTCATTGTATGTGGCCTTAATATTCTTCTACAACTTGTTGCTTGTATAATCTGTGAACTGGCTGCTGTAATGCTACAATTTCCCATTGGAATTAATAATCTATCAATGTATCTATCCAGAATTTTTTAGGAATAGATCAGGAGGTCTACTGTAATAGAAACTCAACAAAAGTCTAAACTCCTTCTTGACTAGTAAAATGTGAACAAATAAGAAAACGGCAAAACCATGAAAGACGAGAGCTTGGGTAAAATGTTAGAGTATAAAACATCAAACAAGGGGTTTATGGTGTATTATAAAAAGTTCCATGATTCATGTCGAGTACACGAGTCGTGCATGGATGGACGATGCACAAAGAATCCATGATGAATCCTTACGTTTTTTTTTTTTTACTTGCGAAAGCTCAAACTAAAGTTAAAGCAAAGTCAAATGCTGCGTTAAAAAATATGAAACTTTTCAATGAATTATTTAATACCGAGTACGAAATATAGATATTATATAGCTTACTGGTTTCTTTCACTTTATTGGAATATGCCATTTATTTGTGTGTTTCCAAAGCTGTCTTGGAAATAAAAATCAGCTCACGTGCGACGCGACAAGGAATAACCCGGAAGTGAATACAGAGAGCACGCACGCACACGTCTGATCTGTCAATGTATCCATCGATCTAGCTATCGTATATCCATCGATTTAGCCATCAGACAGACTGTTGAATATCGCGCCTGTCCTTAAACATTATAGAAATTAACTCTTGCTGACCACGTGACAGCTGATCAGAGGATGTGCACGGACAGGCAACTAACAAAAAAAAAATAAACTTTTCGGCTCGTTCACAGGAGTGCCAGCTCGCGCGCTGCAAGTTATCTGTAGAGCATTTTATAAAATCAAGGGAGGTTATACCACTGCTAATCAATCACATTCATGTTAGAGAGCACGAATGTCGTCTAATCCTCTACGGAAAAGCCTAGTACCTCCAAATATATGACTATATTATGACGCATAACACGATTCAATTTAAAGAATCTCCCTAATTATCATCAGATCCTGGTGACTGCATGATGACCTTGCCGGGTAAACCATCATTACAGGGTTAATTTGCCAAATTGATAGAAGAGGAGTAAAAAATTATCATCAGAGATTATCATTAGGTATTCGATTTTGTATTATTGCTGAAATAATCAGATCATATCTTTAGTAATCTTACCATGTCTGCAGATGATCTGAAGCAGCTCTAGGTCCTGTCTGTGTGTGAACGAGCAGAGAAAAGCGAGTGGGAAAGGAGAGGATTCAGAGCCCCACGTGAAGAAAGCTCTAGAAGCGCCGCGCGCATGCGTGAACGTGCACGTTGCCTGAACAAAATGTTGTACGATTTCTCAAATACTACAAAAACAAACTAATAAACTTATGCAGGGTATATTTGTGTTATATATTCTATATGAACAATTATTTTCTGCAATGTTAAAGGCATTTTTAATTTCATTATGAGCACCATGCACAGGAATTATTCAATGTCAACCCTTGACCTCGTTTTTTTTTCTCCAATAGCATCGCGAAATTTCTGGAAAATTCAAGCCCCGGAACGAGCATAAGTATAAATTTTAAACATTTTTCTGCAATGTAAAGGCTCGTATCTGTATACCACTTGTTTTTAGTACGAAGGGAAATACATAACAGGATATGAACAGCAGTATTTTGGTTAATAAACGCTTTAAAAAGCGTTACTTATTCGCAATTTACGTTATTCAGGTTTCGGGGCGGGCCGGTTTGTTACCCGGATGTAGAAGCCCATGTGCGTTACTTGAGTTGCAGCAGGAGCACAGTCCTTGCGTTAGACCACTCTCTCGATCGCTCTCCTCTTCGGTTCCAGCCTTTGCTTAAGTAAGTTTGATAAAATTAATTTTACATATATTTTTTATATGCAAGTGAGTACAGGTAATACATATTCCATAGAAGGATTATATTATTTGCTAAATAATTCGTTCTATAAGCATTTCATGATTTGATTAGCAAACGTAAAATTAAGATCGTGATGTTAAACAGACATTTAATAACACAACTCTGAATAAACAGTTGTTAGTAATGGTTCTATATTAATTTGCGCTGGATGATCAGGAAATGTCCACCTGCTTAAATAACAAGGATTAGCAAGGTGAATAACTGACCAAGCGTACAAATTAACACTAGTTTACAACCAGGCTTCAGTCTAGCAAATATCAGATGCTGAATTGTGTGTTTTATTTTTTATATATTTATTTTTTATAAAAAAAAAAAACCCTTTGATTATGGAAAATGTAACTTGTAGATACATGCATGATTAGATCATCTGCCTTCCCTGTCTAATCTTCATGCTAATTATTTTACATTTGCATAAACATTTATTTTTTCTTGCAAACCCTTTTTTTATATATATATAAAATCCTCAGAGTTGAACACGGAGTCCGGAGACTCGAACCCACAACCTTCCGGTCACTACTGCACAATCTTGCCTTTCAGTGTTTAAGGGTAAACCATTAATGTCGGCTAGCTAGAAAAGGATACGGGTGGTGTGCTGTCATAGTCTCGTGATTTCATGCTACACCATCTTTAATATGTAATTAAACAGTTTTGTGAGCTGGTCATGTTGCCGGTGTGTGTAAGACGGCATTTCCGGACGTGTTGCCATGAGGACGTTGAGCATGACCTTGTGACGCATGACCCTAGCACACGTGGGCTAGACTGAGCCTGATGAAAGATCCATATTGTAGTTTTAAGCAAGGCACGGTGTATTTACAGTAGTGAGACTAATGTATATGAGAGGTAAAGGCGCGTTTCACTGGTTAATTAAAATCATGTGTGATATGTGGTCGGCTAGAACGTTAATGCCTGTAAGAGGAAAAAGCGAAAAGTACTGCAGTTTATTAAAGTACCAGTAGGGGCGCTAGTTGACATCTGCTGCCTTGTGTCATGTGCCTTTAATTTCAGTTCACCGTGGATGATTTTAGAATTTTCCAGATTGTCCAAAGACCTGCAGATTAGGCTAATTGGCATTCTCAAATTACCCGTAGTGTGTGAATGAGCATATGTGGGGGGGGGGGGGGGTGCCCTGCGATGGATTGGGACTCAAGGGGCAGCTTGGTGGTTAAGGTGTTGGACTAATGATTAAAGAGACCCAGGTTCGAAACCAAGCTGCTCCTGTGTAAGGCACTTCTTCTCCGATCGATAATGATGCTGGAAGTGTAATGTTACTACCTTATAGTTTACCTAGGAGAGACTGTGAGGTGGTGATTCTCTGCCACAGAGGGTACATTGAGTCTGGACTTTTTTGCCCCACTGGTGTAATGTGATGCCATACTCTGATCGTGTCACACGTGTCCCTTGTTGAATGACTTAAACTCCACCATTTCACTTATTTTAGCTTCATAATTGCAACATGCAATTTTCTGCATCTGAGTGTTCAAATGTACTTCTCACACCAAAGGCTGTTCATTTTATGGCAGATGCCCTTAAACAGAGCAACCTACATTTCACCTCTTGGTATATTTGAGCAGTTCAGGGGCTCAGCATTGGCATCGACCTTGTGATTAGTATTCCAATGCCTGGGCCACTGACCTACCCTTAACCCTCAAGTAAACTAAAAAGAAAAAACAAAAACTTCCCAACAATGTACACCACCCCCCCCCCCCCCTGGCTCGACCCTGTGTACAGGATAATCAATGAATGAATAATGAAAACAAATCTCATCAGATCTTTGTGTTGTTTTTCAGAGATGCTGCGCTTGCCCACTTTGATGAGGCAGATGAGGCCAGTGTGCAGGGCTCTAGCTCCACACCTCACCCGTGCCTATGCCAAGGATGTAAAGTTTGGATCCGATGCCCGGGCGCTCATGCTCCAGGGAGTGGACCTGTTGGCAGATGCTGTGGCCGTCACTATGGGACCAAAGGTTTGTTTGTGGTTAGCCTCTATGGCGTATAAATATAAAAGTATAAATTGTTTTATATGCCGAATGAATGCAAGAACCCTACAAGTTTTTTTTTTTTTTATTATTTATTTATTTTTTTTAAATAAATCCATCAGATCTGATATTATATGCTGAAATTGTTTTCTTCTTTGTTATAATGATTATTCTGGGCTGATTCTAATCGACTTCTGACTTCATATAACCACAATGAAAAGAAAAGTCCGCTTGAATTACCAAAAGTTACCAATTCATTGGTTCTATTTAATCATCGATGGTTCGTTTCAAGAATCTAAAATATAAAGAAAATATCAAAGTTCATAGAAGAAAGAATGTCTGTCTATGCAGGCAGGCCACCCTGTGTATTAAATACACACTACTGTTTGTTGTTGGTCTATCGGTTGCTCCCAGAAAGGGGTCGCCACAGCGTACACTTGGTCCGCACAACAACTTGGCACAGGTTTTACGCCGGATAAATACACACTACTGATAGACTTCATATAATGTTGATGCTCTGTGTTATTCTAATATAACTGATCATGTGATCAACATTTATGAATAAATTTAATGATTGGTGTTGGTAATAGTGGTGTGGTTTACTTGTGGAGTGATCGTTATTCTTTCCATGATATCTTTATGTTGATCTGTTGCCAGAAGATCCTCAGTTTATATATCTAATGTCTTCATCATTCATCAGGGTCGCACAGTTATCATCGAGCAGAGCTGGGGCAGCCCAAAGGTAACCAAAGACGGAGTAACAGTTGCAAAGAGCATTGAACTGAAGGACAAGTACAAGAACATCGGGGCCAAGCTGGTACAGGATGTGGCTAATAACACAAACGAGGAGGCCGGTGACGGGACCACCACCGCCACTGTACTGGCACGTGCCATTGCCAAGGAGGGCTTCGACACCATCAGTAAAGGAGCCAACCCCGTAGAGATCCGCAGAGGCGTCATGCTCGCTGCGGAAACTGTCATCAACGAGCTGAAGAAGCTGTCCAAACCAGTCACTACACCTGAGGAAATTGCTCAGGTAAGAATTTGAATCTGTTAAACTATCAAGGAAAGGGATTGTGTTCTGTATTGAGCCCGATTAATATTTCGTCCGTTGACTGTAAAATATTCTCCTTCATGCTCACAGGTGGCCACTATTTCTGCCAACGGAGACGCTGAAGTCGGTGCGATCATCTCCAACGCCATGAAGAAAGTGGGACGTAAAGGAGTTATCACCGTAAAGGTACGCATTTCCCTTGCTTGCAGAAGATAATTACTTTTAAATGTGGTGAACATTTCCCTGATCTGTGACTCTTCTATGCGATCTAGGATGGCAAAACCCTGCATGATGAGCTGGAGATCATTGAAGGCATGAAATTTGACCGTGGCTACATCTCCCCATACTTTATCAACACCGCTAAAGGTCAGCAAAAACATAATGCAGTCTGTAACAAACCAGACCTGGTGTAATTATTCCCAAACTCTCCTTCACTCAGTATCTACTGTGTGCTCTCTGTAGGTCAGAAGTGCGAGTTCCAGGACGCCTACGTGCTTCTGAGCGAGAAGAAGATCTCAAGTGTCCAGAGCATCGTTCCAGCCCTGGAGATTGCCAACCAGCATCGGAAACCGCTGGTCATTGTGGCGGAGGATGTGGACGGAGAGGCCCTAAGCACTCTCGTTCTCAACAGGTTTGTCATTTTAACGTACAAGTGATGTCCGTTTATAATAGAAGCTTATTTTTAAATACAGATTGTAAATAGTTTTTCAGTTCCATTCATGTTTCTAAAACTGCTCTGTTTAATTAGAACAGTCAGGCTATAACGTGTATTTAACTCCTCCAGGTTGAAGGTTGGACTGCAGGTTGTGGCAGTAAAGGCCCCAGGCTTCGGAGACAACAGGAAGAACCAGCTGAAAGACATGGCAATTTCTACTGGAGGAACGGTATGTGTTTCTAATCTAAGGCATTTTCATGTTTCTGGAATAAAGTTAGTTTCTAAACAGATGTATAATATAAGTTTTTGTTCATTTAGGTGTTCGGCGATGAAGCTGTTGGCTTGGCTGTCGAAGACATACAGGCGCACGATTTCGGCCGCGTCGGCGAGGTGGTCGTGACCAAGGACGACACCATGCTGCTGAAGGGCCGTGGTGACCCATCTGCCGTCGAGAAGCGTGCCGCCGAGATCGCCGAGCAGCTGGAGTCCACCACCAGCGATTACGAGAAGGAGAAACTCAACGAGCGCCTGGCCAAGCTCTCCGACGGAGTGGCTGTACTCAAGGTGAGAACTTCTTTTTTTTTTTTTTTTTTTTTTTTTTTTTCTTCCTCCTATTTAGTTGCAACAGCTTTGAGGTTAGAGAGAGAGTGATTGATTTTATGTGCTCCGTTGTAGGTTGGTGGAACGAGTGACGTGGAGGTGAACGAGAAGAAGGACAGAGTGACTGATGCTCTGAACGCCACTAGGGCGGCTGTCGAAGAGGGCATTGTTCTCGGAGGTGGCTGTGCTCTCCTGCGTTGCATCCCTGTCCTGGACACCATCAAACCTGTCAACGATGACCAGAAGATCGGTAAGTCTCCTTAAAAATTTTATTTATTTATTTTTTTTCCCCCCATATCATTGTAGTGTTTTGGGTGTGGCTTAAACAAATACAAATGAATATTTTTCTTCAGGTATCGACATCATCCGTAGAGCACTGCGCATTCCTGCCATGACCATTGCTAAGAATGCAGGAGTAGAGGGTTCTCTGGTGGTGGAAAAAATCCTTCAGAGTGGACTGGAGATCGGCTATGATGCCCTTAACAACGAGTACGTCGACATGGTGGGCAAAGGAATCATTGACCCAACAAAGGTCTGTTTGAGTCTTAACTGTTTTTAAACACAAATTAAAAAATTTACATCTCTGGTGCCCTCTCCTGTGAGGTGAAGATACTGCAGATGCGTTAACAGTCTCTCTGGCTCCCCCTGCAGGTGGTAAGGACAGCACTGTTGGACGCTGCTGGTGTCGCATCTCTGCTCTCAACAGTGGAGGCTGTGATCGTAGAGCTTCCCAAGGAGGAGAAGGAAATGCCAGGAGGCATGGGTGGCATGGGTGGTATGGGAGGCATGGGTGGTATGGGATTCTAAGTTTCACTACCAGACATGCCATACAGACTTTAAGGTAGGGAGAGTGAGGGCAGGGTGCACAGATTGACCCTCTCCTTCCGCTCTCACCTGCCTAGGGGTGTGACAATGCAGAGGAAATTACCCATAGTCTGATCTCACCTCTCCACTCGGGGCTGAAGCTGACCCGATCCGACCCAACCCTGTTGCTCAGAAAACAAGCATCAACTCTGCCGGTCTGATCAGTCCATACTCAACATTCTTAGTTTAATGAATTGTTCATATGGAAAAGCAGCAAGTATACTTGTTTAACCGTTTTTTTTTTATTTTTTTTATACATATTGGAGAACGTGTTGCTAACTGGGAATATGTTTTGTGTAAAAGCTTCAGAAGCAGTACACAAGGGTTGAAATCTGCCTTTAAATGGAGAACAAAGGTGTTAAGAAACTTGAGCCGTATGTCAGCAAATTCCTTCTTTTTTTTTTCTTTGTCAATTGTCTGTCATGTTTACACCTGTTCTAAACATTCACTTGTTCAAGATAATTAAAAGTTAATTAAAACGCTCGAGATGTGCATGTTTGGGACTGTTCCTGATCCTAAAATACTACAATGTTAAAATGACCCCCTTGTGTAGAATACCAGGAAACCGAGCTGATCGTGTCGAGTGTTAGGCCTACATTATGTATCACTTGTCTTTGTCTGATGGGTTTGTTAGGGATTGTGTCTCTTCAGCCAGGAATGGAGTGTTTGGAAATAGATTTATTATAAACATGTTGGACAGCAGTGTTAAAGAAGCCTGTACTGGAGCATGTCCTCCTCAGTATGTCCAGTGATGGTACCAAGACTGCTATTCAGCATAGAATAACATTCATAGTGAGTAATTAATTCTCCCAACATTTTATTTTTTTCTCAGTTACTGTTATTTTACAGATGTGACTGTAATCAGATGTTTTTGTACAACAGCTAGTAATTGTGCTTTTTATTTAATAAAACGTGATGTTCAAAAAAATAAAATGAAAACTGGAGTGTTCAGAATACGATTTGCCCTCTTAGTGAACACTTGTCTGTCAATAACCTCCGGAGGGCGCTGTCTGCATAAATAAACAAGGGCAGTAATTGCTTCTTACAGATAGTTCGGCTCTTTTCAGGTTTCTTAAAGTGAGTTAGAGTAGTCAACTTCTGTGTAAGTCATGAATTATACCTTTTTATCTATTGACCATTCAAATAACATCAAGTTTTGTGAAATCACACCAATTGTTTTGTTTCTTTTTCATCAGAAAATGAAAAACTCTAGGACATTTATAAAACAAGTAACTGGAGTTTTAACTGGTTTTATGTACAAATAGTATTCTATATGCATTCCCTCACGTTCTCCAGGCTTGTTTTTTTTCACACTTATATGCAGCCCTGTAATGTAAAAGTTAAAAAGTTGACCATCCATCCACCAGCTGTTTGTAAAGCACGGAGCTTGAGGTGTCTAATATTATCTCTCACATGACCCGTCTATTTGAAGGTGAGACTTGTCTGAACTAGATGCTGGCAAACAGAATACTGCAAAGAGACCACACACAAGAAGCCTGATTTTTAAATATAAAAATAGTTTATAAACCATGCAGGCAGGATACATATTCGCCATGACACTTAAACACCCCAGTCAAAACTACTAAAATAAAGCCTTACTACAAGAAACAAAAAGAAGAGAAAAAAAAATCTATTATACACTGAAGTCTAATCTGTGGTCATACATTAGTTATATACATGTGGTTTTCCCATAACCAAAATAAATATATGATGTCTATGAATATATGTTTGAAGACAATGATAAATAATATGTGATGTAAGGTTTGAAAGCGGTAAGGGCATGCAGGTTGATCGGAATCTTCAAGGTCTAACCACCTTGCAGATACCTCACTTTACAGCAATCTCATGAGAGCCATCAAGTGCCCCCCTGAGTTTGGGCCCCTTTAGTAAAGGTGCAAGGATCTATCTATCTGTTAAAAATCAAACTTTACAAATATATTGCACACTTTCACAATAAAACATTTGTCCCTTGGTTTAGACACTTGTAGAAACACACCATACGATGTTACATATTGTGCTCCCATCAATAAACATTCAGCAGTTAAAACTAACTATGCACGTGCCAACTTCACCTCCCTACTCCAGACTTGGCAAACGTCACGACAGTGCGAAAAGTCAATGCCGTGCAACTGAAGTGTTTGTAATACATTTGGTTTATCATAGCACTTGAGTCATGGAAAGGCCTACTGGAGCTGGTGTGGAAGGATTGCTACCTGTCAGTCTTGCATGCCATTCAAAGCATGCGTACAGTGTACCCTTTATATACAGGGCACTCATATCAAGTCTCCTTTGTAAGTTTATGGAAAAATACTGGTGCTGAATATGAGCGATGCACAAGGTACACCATCCGTACTGGACAGGTCCAGTTCTGAAATAGTTTTTTGTGTGTTTATTTAAAAACAAACAAAAAGGCAAACGCACAAACCAATAGCTTACACGATGAATCAAAGTAACTTAGACTTGGGTGAAGAACAAGTCTGGTTCAATTCTACTGAAATCCCAATCCCTCAAATAACCGTCTTCATTTCCTTTGCACCATTCACAAACCCAACATCTGTTTCAGTGAGCTCTTGACAGACCTTCCACATAATCCAGCTGCCATTAAACAGTATGGCTCAAAGTGCAGTTCAAAAATATTATTAGAGATGGAGTGATGCAGTTAAATCACCTAACTCGACCCAACAATGCTAAACCCCCAAATTAGATCCAGCTTCAAAAATAACTTAGGATAAAAATGTAAAAATCAAATGGTTTTGTTTGGACCAGGCACTGCAGATACTGAGGCACATGAAATTGTGTCTGTTACCTTCCCCTCTCCAAAAGCACCCTTCGCCAGGATCCCCATAATGCCCTCCCTCCCGCCCTCCCTCCCTCCCCCTGGAAGCCCCTCTGTGTGCTGAGGCGCTACGTGTGGTGGACCTCATGGAACATCAGCTCGCGGGGGATCTGTGTCTCCGGGCCGTACAGTTTGCAGGCCCGGCGTTCGAATGCTGACACCATCTGCTTAACTACTTCATCGAAGAACATCGTGGCCAGCTGAGAATGCAGGAGGGAGCGGAACTCAAAGGAAATCTGTCCGAGAAAGAGACAAGGGAAAGTCAACATGTGGACTGTTTGTACACAATACAAAATGTTCTGTTTGTGCATAATCCAGTAGTACGTATACTATTATTATTATTATGTATTATAGTACGCATACGATTAATGATGTAAAAGTGTTTTAATGATTTAGTAGAATAGCTCACTAAAATGCTTTTAAGATGCAGAAAATAAAGAAATGACGATTACGTCTATAAACCTGCACGACGCTGACTGAAAAGGAACTAGAACTAAATAAAGGGCGTAAATTTCTCACAAACCGTAAAACACAGCTTTTAAGGATGAGCTTTTCAAATAGATTGACACAAGATACTAGTCTGTTACTTACAGCAAAGTCCAAGGTGCATGTACGAGGGTAACCAGGTAGGCCGGGACTGAAGCGCCACACCGTCTCCAGGTGATTAAACAGTTTGCCATCTGAACATGAAGCCTTGTGGACAAAACAGGACACTTCATGCAATACGCATCACCAGTAACATGCATCTTGCTTGTTCAAAGTTTTCTGCACCAAGTTCTTTACACAGTAAATGCCTACCTTTACCAAATGGGGGCGCACTGTTGTAATGAGCGATGTGTAATTCTCCACCACGGGAGAAAAGCCGACTGTGAGCTTGGCCTTACAGAAACCCGAACGCCGGAACACTACATCTGAGCGCTTGCACCACGGCACAAAGTGAAGATAGTCTTCCACCTTAGACACCACTTCATACATCTCCTGCATGGAATACCTGAAAGCAGATGGAGGAAGAGAGAGATATGAACGCAACCATAAACATTACTGGCATTAATGAACGGAAAATGTTTATACATGACCTCAACCTCAAACGCACCTCCCTTTCTTTCTCATGCCGATAAGGAGTTGCATAGAGGTCAGATATTCGCTTATCGTCTCACAAACTAGCCAGTGTTGAATCAGTTAACCGTTTAATCGTTATTATTGTACTGTATGTTATCTATTATCTGCATTTCTCACAAACGAAAATGCTCAATCAGCACTGAGAAGTTTATAAAAATCATTTTAAAACAACTTTTTCTTTTGGATTCTCTCCTTAATTAAGTTATGGCCAATTTCCAGTGTAAAACGAGATGATCTACTGGAGTTACTGCTCATGTTTAAAAAATAAATAAATAAAAAGTGTCAAATTTAAATCTGGACAGCGGTGGAAATTAGACATGTCGAGCAAAAGTGTACATCTCTGATCTGGTCATAGCTGTTGCTCGTCGAATGACTTCAGCCCTAACATTCCACCTATTTTTAGCTTCACAACTTTTGCTCAGCAAGTCTAATTTCCACTGCTGTCCAGATGTGACCGAGAATAACCACCTCACAGTCTCTACCTCTAGGTAACTGTAAGGTAACTACGGTGGCCAAGAAGTGCAAAACAAAATAACAAAACCGAAAACAATATAACAAATCAGAAAACACAACGACATATCCAGATACAAAATGTTGTTGTTGTTGGTCTTTCGGTTGCTCCCGGCAAGGGGTCGCCACAGCGGAATATCCAGTCCGCACTACAACTTGGCACAGGTTTTACGCCGGATGCCCTTCCTGACGCAACCCTCCCATTTTATCCGGGCTTGGGACCGGCACTGTATCCAGTGGCTGGGGTTTGGGCACTGGCTGCCAAATGAGAAAACACGACAATTCAGGCAATCCGGAAATGGTAGGTATAGTTTGCAAATTAAATTCTTATCACTGATTGGATGAGACATCTGTCACTCAAGACATACAAGCAGTACTATCAAATCAGAATAATTTTTAAAGCACATTTAACACAACTTAGTTGACCACAGTAATATATAATCCTAAAATACTGAAAAGAATCCTTAAATGAAAATACATCTAAATGTCCATGTGGCTGCAGTACTTCCTGTGTATTTTGAGTGACAGATGTCTCGTCCAATCAGCAGTGAGAATCGACAAGCCTGTGTGTGGTTTGCGAATTAAATTCTTATTGCTGATCTTTAGCGGCTGATGTCTTGTCCAATGTCATTCGCAAAGCACACCTACCTTTTTTGGCTTGTTGATTCTTACCACGGTTTGAGACATCGGTCACTCAAAATATAGTACATGTGTGTGTAATATACAAGTACTGCAGCCACACGGACATTTAGACGTATTTTCATTTAAGGATTAATTTCAGTATTTTAGGATTATACAGCACTTTGGACAACTAAGTTGTGTTAAATGTGCTTTAAAAATTATTCTGACTTCACTTGATGTCCTGAGTGACAGGTGTATCGTCCAATCAGCAATAAGAATTTAATTTGCAAACTATACCTACCTTATCCAGTTTGACCATCATTGTGTTTTCTCATTTGGTATTTTGTTTCTTCATATGTCGTTGTGTTTTCTTGAATTGTTATTTTGTTTAGGGTTTTGCTATTTTGTTTTTGAATTTTTGAATCATTTTGTTGCTTTGTTTTCATTTTATTTTTAAATTTGTTATTTTGGTTTGCACTTCTCGGTTCCCGGGCACTGTAGGTAACAGTATGGGTTCAGTGCACTACTGTACGTCAAGAGACTGTAGTCAGTAACACGCGAGACGTGAAAGAGCATCATCGGCTGCTGGTCATATCAGGAACACTGGATGATAATACCACTCTGTACTTAGATGAAGAACTATTAAATAACACAGATCCAAGTTATAATCAGTTCATTACTAAAGTGCACAAGACAAGGGAGAAACAATAACTTATGCTATAATTGTTGTTGTTTATGTGTAGTTTCTATGTATTTACAAAAACAATATAACATGGTTTGCTTAAACATCTCATGAAATAGTATGCTTTAAGCTTATTTAAATGGTGTTTTTGTTTTTGATTTTTCATTTAACCCTGGAGAACCCATGGGGTCATATTTGACCCAGACTTTTATTTCATCGTCATATTCAACCCAAACACCAAAGTAAAGATTTCTTTTTGCATTACAACCCAGTGTGCCCTATGTGAACCCATAACACTGACATTTAGTGGTAACTGACTGAACTAACCTGATTTTTTTTATTCACATCAAACATGGCCGCTACTGTGCTTTTTATTTGGTGATATAAAAGCTGATGCCAGTGTTTTTAGTTCCTGCCTTAGAACAAAATTTTATGTGCATAGTCATTGATGAAAAGTTAAAATCAATAAATATATTCTGAAATGAGAATCTGGTCTTTCCTTAGTAAGAAAGAACTCCTGCCTTTATGTCATGAGTGAAAGTAACCAGTTGGTAAAACATACTGGATATCCCAAGGGGTCATATATGATATGTATACATGTAGTAGGAAAGGGTTAATTAAAAAAAAAAAAACCTGTTTTAGGGTTCACTGGGTCTGTATCATCATTTCAGCCAAAGGAGATAGATTTCCTATTAGGATAAGGTGGTCTGGGTTTTCTAGGGTTAAGGTTATCGACTACTCTCCTTGAATC
The DNA here is from genome assembly GCA_030522415.1 of Channallabes apus. Lineage (NCBI taxonomy): Eukaryota > Metazoa > Chordata > Actinopteri > Siluriformes > Clariidae > Channallabes > Channallabes apus. The sequence goes on from CM060109.1 coordinate 24,092,605, forward strand.
CACTTTGAACAATTGATGTGTAACCTGCTAAGCGGAGTGATTCTGGAGTTGATCCCCCATGGCCCTTGTAAGTTGGCTAATGGCTTTGTTCCAGTTTGAAGCAAAAGTTGATTCGCAAATTCCCAGATAACTCGACAAAAGTTATTTAAAAAATTTACATGTTCGCAAGTATTGTTTTTGGTTTTTTTTTGGCTGCTTGTTTAAAATCTTAAGACAGAAGTTCTCATGCTTCAGAGAAACAGCCCTAGTTGCCTGGGGTTTTTATGTAAACTATGAGGAATGGAATGTGAAATGTAACTGGGCTTACAAAACTGGGCAGACAATATAATATTCAGTCCCGTGTCCACAGGCCTTGCTTGTACTTCCACTGCCTAAAGTAGTTATCTAATGCCAGCGTGAATGTGAGCTCTGTTAAAATGAAAGTAGTTCTAGTACTGTAGGTCTGCAGAAGCTTATTTGGCAAAGATAAATGCAGGAACCAGAAGGCCGTCAGCGTGCAACCATTTCCTGCTGTGCTGAGCTGTATTGATAGACTATAAGTCTAGACTATCTTAATAATAATAATAATAATAATAATAATAATAAAACAGCGTTGCTCAATTCTTGAATCTCATTGGTCAGAACATCTTGATTACCAACAGACAGCGGTGCATTTTTGTCTTATTAACTTCAAAGAAAGAGAAAATGGAGCGAACTGGTCTCAAATACTCCAGAACATTAACCTTTACAGCTCAAAACATGACATGATGTTAATTTTGTTGTATAAAAGTTGTATAATTGACAAATCACAAGGGGAAAAAAAATAAATACTCGAGAACATCAGAGCAAATCACAGCACCCCAAATCAATTTCCCCCATTACCACATGTTCCATCATGTTCTACTCCTTACATCCCATCGCCCAACCTTTTTTGAACAAAGATCTACTTTTTAATTTGTCAGTGTGCCGAGATCTACCAGTCCAAACAGAAAGCCAGCTCATAGCGTATTTACATATTTAATGTGCACAAAACAAACAGAAAGTAGCCCTAATCCATATATAATAAAACATAGTCTAATTGTAGTGACAAAGTTATTAACTCTTCTTTTACCCCCATGTCTCCAAAAACCATTCTAATGAAAACACACAGCTGTGCCACATCCACAACATCAGTCGACTCATCAAATTGAAGAGGAAAAACATTCACACTGTTCAATATGCTTCCTTAACTGCGCCTCGACATCCTGCACATTACCTCACATCGCCGTGTAACAGTGCCATGGGATAATTGCACGGCATTGCATTGCCTTAACGGCAGCTATAATATCACTTTTATTCTTGAAGTCACCAAATAGTGCGTCTGCAGCCACGACAAATGCTTCTTTGACAGCTTCGCCATCCTTGAAAGCCTTCTAGTGTTTTGCAAGAACGTGACCGACGCGATAAGATGCTATAGTTGCAGCCTTACCCTTGGTGTTTGGCCTGGTGAAAATGGACTGCTGTGCTGCTAACTGCCTCTTCAATTCCTGGACTTTTCGGGTGCGTAGAGCTGATTTAGCCACGAAATCTACATCATAGCTTTTGTGCACGGTTTTGAAATGGCGACCCAAATTGCCCCTTTTTTTTTTTTGCTTCTGCCATAGTTGCCTTTTACTTTGCTGAAGTTGCAGCTTTCTCAACTTCTCTACTTAAACACTGAGTCCCTACTAGTAACGTGCCTATAGCTAAAACCCTGACTAAATTCAGATTAGCGTACTAGCATACTACTCTCGCTATTTCTGCTATATATTTATATGAAATAGTATGAGTAGTATGTTAGTATGCGATTTCAAATTCAGCCACTAATTCCGTCTGTTTTTCAGCGCAGAGCCGAGCATAATAAAGTGATCTTGTAAGGGAAAATAAAGAAGTTTTTTAAAATAAGTACAAGGTTTCTTTACTCAAGAAATACTATGTCTATAAAGGTTATTGTTTTATTTGAGGTTTGAGGCATGGAAACAGTGAGAAAGGAAAGAGAAAGGACAAACCAGAAGGCAGTTTACTCTCGCGATTGACTGGAAAGCAGTCTGCGATCGACCTGGGCACACCTGCCTTACATGATCTGCAGAAGCTTATTTGATTCATATATAGTGACACTACACAACGTATAGACCTGGATAAAGCTGGAAACATTTCTGCAGATGAAATCTTACCCGATGATGCGTCTCTCAGAGTACTCTTTCCTCTTGTTAAAGGAATCGGTGAGGTTGAAAAAGCTTCTGGTTGGATTGAACGCAGAACGGCAAGACACGGTCCGCAAGAGTGGAGGCACCCTGGTCATCAGAATACCACACGATGACAGATATCTATACAAAACATGAAGAAAACACAGTGAAATCAGTGATAAGAAACTCACATGTAAGGCCTTTCACACAGGATCGAAAGCAGAGAATCGTTACCAGGTTGTATTGATTTTTTCCCCTTAATCTCGTTTTAGAAATGCAACATTTATCAGTCGATCCGAAGTTGTTCTTTGGATTGGATTGTTGACATAATCCTGGACTTTTCTGTTGATCAAAGCTGTTGTCAGACTCAAGATACCTTGTTCATAACATCAAGCTTAATCAGTGAAAAGATGATTACATGACACTCTCACAAGCTGATAAGGAATGTGCGAGCACTTTCTCCTCCTCCCAATTTACCACCCTGAGCTACCACAGACCCGTGCAATTATTTACACACAAAAAGTCACTATTTATTACAGCGAATATATTTATAGTCGGGACTTTATGTAGAGTTTATAGAGTTTTCATATTTAGCGTGGTGAGATCATTTGTCCTGTTATTTTGCTGTTAGCCTAAATAAAACTGGTACATTTAACTGGTACATATTTTATTCATAAACACATGGCCTTGTTTTCTTTTGATGAGAGAGCACAAATCAACCACAATCTATGTATAAACCTATTAATTTGAGAAGATTTAAAACGCAAATAAAATAAATTCATCTCTAGGCAGTTTTATCAAATTAATGCATTATAAACTCCTAAAATGTAAAGGCCATTTTAGGGCTCTGTATTGTTCTCATTAACCACTTACTCCCAATGCTGATTATCAGTGTGTTATACAATTTATCCTAAATTCCGGCAATCATTATATTTCCTCATAATTTCTCACAAAAATTCAATACAAGAACCAGATCATAGACCGCTGTCCCATAAAGCAACATTTGATTTAATAAGTCACTCCGTCACCAACCCAGCTTGCTCACAGATCGTCTAGCTAAACGTTCGATGTTTTCTGAAAGAGCAATTCCTCCAACACGGTCCACCTTTATAACCCTTTCCCGGGTCTTAAAGCCACCTAACACTTAGCTGCTAATTCCAAGACGAAATAAAGATAACTACTTGCCTACTTATATTTGGCCTGTTGTTAGTCTGTACAGTGCTCTGTGAGGTTTGGTTGCTTTATTTCTACCATCATTGTTAATCAATGCATCTTCGGTTTAATGGAAAAAAACCTGCTACTCTATATTTCCCTAGAGGCTAACAGATTTTATGGCACTGTGCCCAGCAGGTTGGGATTTTTCCACAAACTGTGGCTGCCACAAGTCAGTGTAGGGTTACATACATGGTCCTTTTCTTTGAAAAAGCACATCATGGCTCCCAAACACAACAAAAAACAGTGCTAATGATAATAGCAGCAGCAGGAGGGAAAGCACAAGAGTTGATTTAAAATTAAAGCAAAGGTTGCATTATCCAATAAAGCTTTGCAAACTACCCAATTTCATGTTTGCACAAAATACTACTTACTTGTCATATTTTACAGAATGTACCATAAAAATGGTGTTATTAGCGAACCGTCATTTCTAAAGACACCCAGCAGCCTATGAATTGTGCAACAAATCTATGAATTGTGACGACTGTAACCGAATAGTTTTATAACAAAACGTTGGACAAACTCCAATGCATTCAGGAGACAAACGGAGAAAAATAAGTCTGACTTGTGATCACCTGACATCTGTTTCAGAGCTCCATATCAAAGACAGACAGACAGACAGACGCTGAAACAGGTCATAAACACGACCAGTAAATCAGTACCTTGTCAAATCTACAGCTCTAAATTTTACGGCCAGATTTCAGTAAAGCTGCTTTGTAACAACGTGTAGTGATAAAGGGCACATGCACAATGTACTCAAGAGGATATGAAGTAACAGGTACAAAAAAAAAGCACTAAACAGAATGTTTACATTTAAGTTTAATAAAAAAAAAAATCAGCAGAATCCAGTCAATGTGTTCACTAACAAGAGCAAAGTTCCTGATTACGCAGAGTGATCATAAGACTACAGTCACCATTCTCCTACAAGTAATAATTATGGAGGTTCAACCATCAAACCACATCACACCATTTAAAAAATCATCAAGCAGCAGTTCTGAAAATTTTCCGTCTAATGCTTCTTTTGTGTGTGACATTTCAATGCTCTATTGTCTGACCCGGATCCTTTTTTGCTACCTTTTTGCCCCACAGCCATGCCCGACCTTCACACACACACACACACACACACACACACACACACACACAACCTACGAACAAACATGCAAGATCTTCTCATTTACTCACGACCCTAAACAAATCTCTCTACACCTTTTTAACCAGTTTAAATCACAGGAATCATCCCTAAAATTGCAGGGTTTCTGGAATCGATAGGGAAATTTATTTTTAAGCACAGAGATAAAATTCATAGCACTAGGATACGAACACAGGCGTTTTGTGAACTGTGTTCAAATATTTGTGTGCCAACATACAGAAGTGTGTCCACAGATGTAGTGACGGCCAGATTGCATCTTCGTACGAGTCTGAAGATTTTAAAAAAAATATATATACGTCTCTCTCAACAATGGACAACTAATACTAGAAGTGGATGAGATACAGGACCAGGGTGTCGATGAGTTCAACATTCTACTTGTTGAAGGCTTTCAACCGCTTGCCAGCTAATCCCACAAATAATGTGCACAGTCATCATGACAATAGTAGAATTTCAAGCTCAACATTAAAATACACTACAGTGTCTCGCTTCCTGAATCTAGAGGTGATGCTCACGGCCAAGTATGACGAAGGTGTCAATACTACAGGACTCTGTGACTTTGGACATCAGCCGAGCGGTTAGTGCCGCTGTCTCCTGCTGTGGGTACATTGTGTCCCTGCAGCTGGACGGGAAGGACACCTAGACCCTGAGAGACGAGGAAGTCTCAGGTGTCAATCGACATGACGTCATTGTCACCATGTTACATCACTGCCGTGGTTTAAAACGAAAGTGTCCAAAATACCGGTACATACACCATCGTTTGAATCACACAGCTGACCAAATGCTGTTGTAAACCGGATATACATCAAGTGCTTACAAGAGGACGTTTCTAAATAAACCTTAGAGCTTAGAATATACCAATATGGACAATAAGTCGTAACACCCGACGTAATCCGAATGCGTATTCAAGCAACTCAAGGACATAAGAGACAAACCATGGCGTTTATTTGCAGTGACACCAGCCATAAGTAATATCCGCTTTAAGGTTAACCTGAGTGCAGCTCCAGCAGTCAGGGGTCGCCCTGGACAACAGCTGGTCACTATTACTAACCCTCGCTCTGGCTAACTGCCATCATTAACAGTGCGCTGCATAACCAGCTAACGCTAAGTTAGCTAACTTAGCCTAAAGGCTACAACTTTAGCAAGCAAAAGATGCTTCAATTTAACACTGCAAGTGCGGAAATATCTATATATTGTTTGCTTGTGTTACCTGACTCCGTTCCTGCCCGGTGTTTCTCGTGTAGCTGTGAACGGTAACTGTTTAATACACTCCGCTACCGCTCTCCGCAAACACCGGGACCCTCTCGCCATCTTCACTTCAGCGTTTTTTTTCCTCCTTCCCCCCTCGCGCACTACACTTTTTTTCCAATACCAGAGCCCGCCCCCTTTTCGGGGACTCGCCCAACGGTGTTCGTAATACTATTGGTCAAAACGCTAGTGGTGCTTGCTGCTCATTGGATGGCTGATCCATCTGTAACGCTGCCCCTTTCAAGTATGTAAATGTACTCCGATGACGTGCGAGAAATGTCACGGGATGTCGGATAGAGTTGCCCAGGCTGAGCGACCCAGAGCGCATATCTACAAAAGGTTAGAGTTAAATCTGTTGAGGACGCAGTGTCAAAAACACTGTAATGTTCATGTAAAGTACATGAAATTAAGACAAATTATTAAACTCACATAACTACATTAAACCATCAGGAACAGTTTAACATGCTTCCTGTGTGAACTTACATCTTTCTTCTGTTCTGGTCTCACTATTTACTGTTGGCACAGTAAAGTTTGAGTTTATGATGAGGTCATTTTCTATAGCAGTACAGATCTGAATATTATTTTATTTTTATTTCTACACTATATCTTCATACACAGAGATTTGTACTGCAACTGCCATTGCAGTTCTTCCAGGAATCCTGAAGGTCAGGGGTGCTGCAGAACCCAGTAATGTTGACCAAGAAATTGGTTCCCATAATAATTTTGCCTTTCTCAGGCCTGAACCTGCTGAATACCCCAAGGGCTCAACCTGACAGGTGCAGGTAAACTGGCTGAAAGTGACAAATTTTTCCATCCATATGAGAGAGCAGATCTATTTAGAGATTTGTCAAGGTGTTCCAGCCATTAGTAAGAGTGGTGCTGAAAATCAAAGTCTGGTAGCTCCTCAAATTTGGTGATTCGGAGCTCTATTATGTATGTGTGCTATAACTTGACTTGAATTTAAAATGTGTTCTCAGGTGAAAAAAATGCATTATGCGGATCCACTTTTAAATTAAATTAACCAGTCTGCGGCTCTACAACATGTGGCCATGTGGCATTTTGGAACCTGACTAGCCTTCTTAATTCTGAAATCTAATTAAAATCACCTTTTTTCTACTGTATTTTCTAATTTCATATTTTAGTGATTTGTTGGTTTCATTTTGCCTATCACGTCAATATGCTTGAGAGAGAGAAACACACGCACACATGATGTGTTTGAAGACCAATGTTTATTATCAGCAGAGAGGGCATATGTAAGCTTTTGGCCAGGTGCCCTATGTCATGTATGTCCTGTACATCAAGAGAACCAGTCTTTAACATATAAGTCACAGAAAGACCTGGAGACAGACAGATGAAAGGAGACACTTTAGCATTTTCCGGTTAACCAAAGGAATTCCCCCACACACAAGCTGTTTATTTGTATAGTCGTCTGAACATAGCCTATAGGAAGTGTTCCTAAATAAGGAGTCAGAGAGCACAATGAAAGAGTTGTTTTATGGGCATAGAAGCATGGGAAAGTTCACGTCATAATAGAAAATCTTACAATTAAGAACAAAGATAAGGTCAAATTGCTGTCATGCTCAGTAGAGAGTTACTTTATAACAGATAACCTAATTCCCATCTTCTTAATGGTCACAGTGCATGAAGTTTTCCATGTGATTACTGTATGTCCAGCTGACATGTCTTGGTATTAAAAGTAGAAAAAACATTCTGACTGTGAATTTTCTCCTCACACTAGCATGCCCTGTTTAGATAATGCTAGCAGAGGGACGGCCATCAGATTGCTGCAACTTGGCACATCGCAAGCAAACCCCACTATGAAGGCTATGGAGCAGAGTTTGAACAATTTGTTCTACTTCTGATTGCCCTTGGTCTGAAGTGCCAAGAGTGGCAATTCCAAGACAAGACAGACTAATTTGATGCTGTCATTTGAGAAATCATACAGAAAATACTGACACTACTGCTGCTGCTGGTATTCTAGGGTTGTCGTTGGACTATTCAACATTTGGCTGCAATTTAGAATTTCTGGTGCTGATGGATGCACACATTTTTGTACAAAATCTAACTTCTTTATTTATTTGAAAGAAATAAAATTTGAAAGAATTTTTATATATGCAACATTGTTTCGTACATGAATATACAGTAGATCCTGATGCCCTTTTCTTCAGGGATTTTTGCACTCAGGTCAAATGAGCAGCGCTTTCATATAGAATAAGTCTCAGTGTTGTGTAGAAGCAGCTAACAGATTGCCTGTAAGCACAATATTTGAGGCATTGGTGCATCCGCATTTGGTCCTAGGCTGGTTTCTGTCTGGATATAGGTCTTTGTTGGGTAAAACCATGATGACCTGTACATGACCTGTACATGTACCAGTGTCAATGGCAGACATAAAAGCTAGACCAATCTGCTTGTAATTCTTTATGTGTGTTAACCTTGGCTTACACCATTTAAAAGGTGATTGTCTTGGCCTATTTGGAAGTTCAGGTGAGGGGTGAAAGGTTAGCAGTGATAACTGAATATAAGTCTGGTTTGTTGTGCTAATAAAAATGAGCAGCAGATTTTGACAAGATGCCACATGATAGAAGTACACCGCTTAAAGCCATGCAGAAATTAAAGAGAATGTTTTGAGGTCACAGGAGTCTATGACCAGCTTTAGCGGCACTGGTTGCTTAAATGGTTAAGGTTATGGGTTACTGATCAGAAGGTTGGAGTTCAAGCACCAGCACTGCCACCTGCCATTATTGAGCCTTTAAGCAAGGCCTTTAACCCTACCCTCTTGTGGGGCTCTGTACCTGCTGATCCTGTGCTCTGACCCCAGCTTCCTAACTGGGATATGTGAGCAATATAAAAAAAAAAATCATCCTACTCTAAGGTACATGTGATAAATAACTGAGCCTTATAATTAGAGGGCAAGTTGCCAGTAGTTCCAACACAAGTTACAACCTGTTATGAACATAGTAATGTAATGAATTATTAAATGAGGTCCTATAGTACATGGAAAGTAGTCAAGGAGTAAAAGTAAGTGAATACATTACAGTAGTATTTATATTAATTGAAATGCCATAAGGTCCTTGTGACTTTGTTCAAGAAGCATGCATATTCACAGTCCTTGGTGATTATATAACATAATCTTGTTTCCTCAGGGCCACAGCAAATTTAGATCTTGTCTTGTTGGTGTTAACACCTGTTCTATCCAGTGGCGGCTGCTAGCTTTTGAAACAGGGGAATCTAGCTGGCTAGTTTCCCCTTCCACGAGCAACTTTAAATTTGTAGTTACATCAATCTGTGCTACTTTCTCAATATATCATGCCTATAATTTTAAATGATTGTAGCACTGAAAAAATATAGTACAGTTTTATCAGAGGTAATCTCTCCTGACATATTGGTAGACAATCATATTTCCATATAAAACATATTTCCATATTGTTTTAACTCTGTAGAGCTGCCTTGCGACAATGATAATTTAAAAAAGTGCTATAAATTAAAAACCTGAATTGAACTTTGAGTGCCATGTTTTTAATGTTATCAGAATATAATCCCTAGTGCTTTATCACTGGTAGCAATATTTGACAAGCTGATTTTATGTCATCTGTCAAGCCACTAGATGACTGTTCAAAATACCATGCAAATAAAATTATATATACATTCTGTTTGTTGTTTAGCCTGTGGACAGTGTTTGCACAGGTAGTTCTGTCACAGGAGATGTATGCAGATGCAGTAAACCTATACGGTGCAATAAAACACACAAACGAAAAAAAAAAAAAACTTTCATTACTTAAACATGCAGCCAAATATGATGCATTGTTGATCATGCAAGTTAACCATGGTTAGAAGAGCCTGATGGGTATAGGATGAATTTATAGAACAATTATCACTATGTCGCCACCTTCTGGCCATGATCTCCCTCATCTTCCTTTCAGTTTAAATCCCCTTTTATAGACCAAGCTCAAATTGGAATTATTGATAGTCGTAATTTAATTGAAGATATCCACAGTTTGCATTCTGAATATTTACAACTGAATTAATGATCTCTAATGAGAATCTCCATACCATACACACGAACGGGGGAAATGACGTCATTCGTCTTAGGTAGAATGACGTTGTGGGCAGGAGGCATGACATTGTGGGCAGCTGAAATTTCATTTTGACTAGGAAGAACTGAATTGCGGGTATCTGTAATACATGCGCAGACTAGCCATTTAGTGATAAAACGTCATACAATACCCGTCACTGTTAAGAAACTCATTAAAGACTTTCTTCCTTGTCCTTCTTAACGACGGATTTATGACGTTAACTACATAATACGTGAGTTGTGACGTAGCTCTCGTTGACCGCCTTATGTTTGTTTTGCGCATGCGTGATTCTACAACGTAGGAGAAACGGAAGGCCTTCCCGAGACTGATCCGCGTACACACTTACAGAGAAACATGGCGAAGATCGCCAAAACACACGAAGGTGGGTGTAATTTCTAGTGAATAACGTGAGATGGAGGCGTAAACGCGTGTTTGTGCATTTGCTGGGCTTATTAGACTATTGGCTTTGTTTAATAAGTGTATAGCGTGTGGAATGTTGCGGCTAAGTGCAGCATGAACACGGCGCTGAAAACAAGATGGCGCCGGTGCGCGTTTATAAAGCTTTGGCCTGGCGAGGATGGCGCACTTCAGAAACAACCTCAGAATTGTCACGCGTCTTGTGTATAAATTACGATTTATAATTGTCTTAATTATTTTAGCCTGAGCTTTTTTTGCTTTAAGGATATACAGAAAGAGCAGCGCGAGTAACCGTTTGCTGCTCATTTGGCGACTGTTGCTAGCGTGTTGCTAACTGTGATGATTTCTCAAAATGGCGCTAGCACACTAAACATAAACATGATAAATAAGCGTTTACACTTTAAGTAAAAAGAAAAACGCATGCTTTAAATCCCGTCAACATGAGTGTTTGTGGAAAAAAAAGTATTTCGTTTGGTGTTCTACCCATGAAAATGAATTTCATTTTACTGTCAAATCACATCGCTACAAATGGCTAACATGCTAACGCCACAAGCACAGTCTCTCATTGTTATCATCATCACTGTGATGTAGCACTCATCTGTCTCATAGCTCCTGTGTCTACAATCAGTTTATTTACTTATGCAGCTTCCCGTATCCCCGTGTATTGTGTATATTTAGAGCATGTTTGTGTTGTTCAGATATCGAGGCGCAGATCCTGGAGATCCAGGGCATGAAGGCGGCGCTGCAGGAGGAAGGAGACCAGGGTGTCGGCCTCGATTCTACCGGTTACTACGACCAGGAGATCTACGGAGGAAGCGACAGTCGTTTTGCTGGATACGTCACATCTATTGCTGCCAATGAGCAGGAGGAAGTAAGTGGTGCAGTTATATCTTCCATCGGCATGTTGTGATTTGTTTTATTCTTCTCAAGTGATGTCGGAGTCTGTATTCGAGTGGTCCAAACTAGTTTGAGCTGACACAAGTGGTTAGAAGTTTTCCCAATCAACTGGTAGATCAGTTTGGTCCAAACTGTATGCAGTGTGGATATCTGTAAACAAATGGACCGATACTCTTAAGAAAGCTGAACGTTTCTTAAAGAGAATCATTGCTGATGGCGAGAAATGGATTTAGCACTATGAGTTTGAGAGATGAAATGGAACAGAAACATCCTCAATTGTCAACGAAGAAAAAGTTCACCAGCTGGAAAGTCGACCTTTACTGTTTTCTGGGATTCTCAAGAACGTTATCAGGAAAACGCTCAACAATTAACAGTGCTAGTTACAGTGAGATACTTATCGAAGAGCTGAAGCCTAAACTTTGGATTAAATGCAGAGGACTGCTGTCCAAGAGGTTTGTGAGCTTGAACATTTCGACACTCTGCAAAAACTTTTAATTTGTTCTCTCTAAAGTCCTGATCTTTCTCCATCTAGCCTTTCACCTGTTTTGGTCCCTGAAAGCAAGAGAAGATTTACTTTTGGTCAAGAAGCCTTGCATTTCTGTTTAGCAACTCGGCTAAATATTCGTTTTTGTTTGTTTGTTTGTTTACTAAAGAATACAAAAGTTTGTTGACATTGACGATTGTATTGAAAAGCAAGGAGATTGTTTAAAGTTTTTTTTTTTTTATCTTACAGTTAATTAAAATTAATTCTACAGCCAGAGAGCAGAAAATCAGCCAGTTTACATGGAACATAGAAGCAACATGGTGTAGAAGAATATTTAAGTTTAGGTTAAAATGTAAAAAATAAATGTAAAAATCACAATGAGGGGGAAAAAAAAAACCAGGTGATACACTATTTATATTAGTAGAATCAGCAGGGAAATTCACATTTGCACATTTAAAGAGGTAAAACGTGGCAAATTAATATAATGTTTATGTAAATAAGGTGCACCAGGTAGTTTATAAGAAAAAAAAGAACAGGGAATGGAAGCATGTATGGTATATGAGCTTTTACAGTGATCTCCCATTGAAACAGAGCAGTGTTATTGTAAAGTCTAATTGCAGTTGGCAGAAAAGTCTTCCTGTTTCATGTTTTTCATGTATTTTTCTTGCTGAAAGTGTTTTCTCCACTGTTTAGCCAGTAGATTGTCTTATCATTTGGATGTGTTGAGTATGTTTGATTTGGGATAGTGCAATACTGACATGATGTGTGTCTCTCTTTGTCTTTCCCTCTTTGTTAGGACGATGAGGAAGACTCTTCGACAACTCTGCTTAGCCAGAAGAAACCGGGGTATCATGCTCCGGTGGCAGTCCTCAATTCCATTCCTCAGTCAGATGAACAGGTAAATGACCTGGTCTTTTTCTTTTACATCTGTGTGCACATAACCAGTCAGCTTTTTTTAAGTGTAATGGTCCACTCCACATGTCATGGATAATACGGTCATGCAATTTTCCGCTTTCTGGACCTTAACAAACAAAAGAAAAAACAAATCATACATGACTCGATAGAAATGTGAATTATACATCAATCATTTACTTTTATTTACTTACCCTTCTTATCAGAAAGGGCATGCAAATCAGTCCCGTTGGCAGGCATTTTGTGCCCTTCGAATCATATTTATCTGTTTGAAAAATAAAAATGTCATGAAGCTGAGTCGGATAACGCACACTTTTTTTTTTCTTTTCTATTCAATGTAACGCACTGTTCAAGCATGTTTAAAAATGTCAGATAACTTTCTCTTCCTCTACAGTATGATCCTTTTGCTGATCACCGACCGCAGAAGATCTCGGATCGAGAAGATGAGTACAAGAGACGCAGACAAAAGATGATCATCTCTCCTGAGCGTCATGACCCTTTTGCAGATGGTAAATATGATGCCATTATTTTACTTAATAGCCCCATTTTTGTGTATACTGATCAGTACAGTGTTGGTCCACAAGTGCACCACTGCTGGTCCAGATCAGCTATTTTGGTGCTTAACCCTTCGAACACTACCCAACATTGTGCTCTCCCAGACTTCATAAACTGTATTTTACACAACTCTTTTTCCAGTTTTGAACATCACAAATTTAGAAACAAATTGGACAGCTCTGACTCCGGGATATTACAGAGGATTAGTGATGCTGTCTGTCTGTGGGAACTGCTAGTTGGGTTGTGTGTTTATTTTTTGTTTTTTTTAAGTCTGTAGACCCAACCAGTCAGGTTACAGGTAGGTGGGTGTGTTTTTCGAAGGGTTAATGGATTATTATGTGCAGAAATGTCCTAAATAGGTAGGCAGGCAGTCACAAACATGAGGTCTTTAGTAATGTGAGTGATTACTCGTCAGAAAAGCAGAATTTATTTGCACACGTTAAGGTAGCACCTTATTTAGTAAAAATAACAGCAAGATGTGTATGGAAGATCTAGGAAGCCAGTGTAGTTGATCATTCTTTTAAAACTTGGTCACCAGAGGTGAACAAATCAGTGCTTTTCAGTCAGACATCCAGACTGGTGGCAATTTACTATCGTAGCATGTTTATGCTATGTTCTTCTTTTTTTTTCCTTTTAAAGCCACAGCTTTTTTTTCTACAAGCTGCTTTGCATTTAACACCATATGACTATATAGCATGTGGTGTTGCTTGCTAGCGTTGTGGATGCATATTTAATTTGTTCCTAGTAAACTGCTGGTTAAAAGAGCAAAACGTTTGTATGAAGGAAACCTGTATGCACTAGTTGAAGCAAGGAAAGCGGTCAGCTCAGGGATTCAGTTATACACTGGACAAATCATGATGCATGTAGCAAATTTCAAACAGGATCATCCTCTATTTAAGTGTTGTGTAAATATATTTCTATTTTATCCTTAAAATAGAAATATATCTTAAAGAATCTGTGTACAAACACTCCACAGCCCCATACTAACTGTGCTTAATTTCTCTCCTACAGCAGTACTGCTATGCCAGTCCTGTCTGCACTCTCTTAAGGGTGCAGCACCTCATCCTGTGTAGGTTATGGTGAACAAAGAGAAGAGAGTTTATCAGATTTAGGAATATTTTGTGGGGTGTGGGGGGTCATGGTTTTAACAACTCTCTGTACCCAAAGTTCTGAACTTCCTCTCAACCTCATCCCTCCCCATTTTGTCATCTCTAATTTATTTTGCCCAGTTCATCCTGTTTTTAATTTTTTTTTCCAACGACAAAAATATCAAGATTCTGATATCCAAATCTACCTCCTTAAAATGCTTATAGGTGCTTTAACACAATTTTTTCCATACCCGTAATGATTCAATTCTAGCTTTACACATCATTAATATTACTTTGTAATTCTAATTAGAGTTGTAGTCTTATATGAGGTTTGAGTACAGTGAGTGACCAGGGCATCACAGGTGCTATACTGTTGTGTGTGAGTTCAAACCATTTTCCAAAGTGTTACTAATGGTAAAGAGCAATTTTCTAGGCTTCTTTTCTGCCGGTTGAAGTCTGACTGCAGATGGACCCTTGGCACTGAAAGTGTACGTATTCTGGAGAGCACAGCCCAGGACCCTGCAACATTGATGGCTATATCCTCTCCTTAACATAAACCACTATGTACCTGCCTGTTTTTAGACTATGAATGTTAGGAGTCTTTTTTTAAAAATGTTTGGCTGTTTTCTGATTCAACCTCTTATGTGAGAGGACTTTAAATAAAAAGATTTCTGTGGAGTAGATTGAGGGTCAGTAGTCTGTTTGCAATGTCAGGAAGTGCTGGTGTTAGCACGTGCTTTGCTGACTGTCTTGCATTTTGTTGGTGCTCTTTTGCGCAGGGGGCAAAACGCCAGATCCCAAGATGCCTCACAGGTCGTACATGGATGTGATGAAGGAGCAGCATCTTTCTAAAGAAGAGGTGTGCAAAACCTTTTGACCAACTTTCAACTGCCCTTCCCCCCCTACTCATTCTTTCATAAACAAATGTCTAAATCGTTTTATCAGTGTCTTTTTTTTTTTTTTTTTTTTTTTTTTTTTTAATTTATTTAATTTATTTATTTATTTAATTAATTTTTTTAACCCCCTTTTGTACAGAGAGAAATCAGACTGCAGATGGCAGAAAAGGCAAAATCAGGGGACCTGAAAGCAGTCAATGGCTCTGCTGCGTCTCAAGCTGCCGCTCCCAAACGTAAGCGTCGATGGGACCAGACTGCTGACCAGACGCCAAGCTCTACTCCCAAAAAAGTGTCCAGCTGGGATCAGGCAGACAATGCAGCGGAGGTATATCCAGTAGGGCTGCACGATATTAGGAAGATATGCGATATTGTTGAATACTGCGATAGCGATATTTCTTGCGATATAACATTTCCCTAGAGAAATGCATTTTTTATTATTGCCTATTTTTTTATTTATTTATATGTAATGATCATACTAAAATAAACAGGTAATAGATATTCGTCTGATGTAATTAAATCTAATTCAGGCTAAAAAGAAACTATATGTCAAGGAAGATGAAAATATTTAGACTTCAAAACACTATGAATGACTTAAAACCTTCAGCAGATATTCTGACTTCTGGTTTGCTGTTACTATAAACCTGCCAACACAATATGAATTCAAACATGACTTTTTATTTACGTGTAACCATACACTCATCAATAGTGTCTTAAAACAAGAGCATCTTTTAAACAAAATATTCTCTTTGGCTTGCCTGTTTTTTTTTTTTTATTTTTATTTTTTTAATAAAAATAAATATTATTAAACAAAAAAAAAAAAAAAAAAAAAAACTATTTGTCACTCACACACACACACACTCGCGCCGCAACCGGCACTAGGACCCGGAAGTAATGCGGGCGTGAACCCAGAAGTATAAGAGGAGTTAACAAACCACTGTGTTCACGCATGTCGGTTCAGATTATTTACTTTCTGATTCGAGTGTGTGTTTATAGAACGCGGGTTAAATCCCTTGTTTTCCCTTGCTCCCCTTCTGTGAGAGTCCTTAAACTAATTCACGTGGTTATCCTGCCTACTCGCTTGCTTCCGCGTTTGGGTTTACCGTCCACGCTACAAAGGGCTAACGGCTAATCGCTAAGTCTTCTGATCATCCGGGGTTAGTTCGCGACAGAATGAAGTATAAAGATATAAAAAAAAAAAAATTAATATATATATATATATACACAAAAGATATAAGCGGGTATAAACATAGTAAGGGCCCATCTGATTGGTCAAATTTGGACACACAAATGCTTGGCAAATAAAGTATTTATCGCAACTCTTTGCGATATGGTTATCGCGCATGCCATTATCGCGATAACGATATTTTTTCGATATATCGTGCAGCCCTAATATCCAGCATGATGTTTATTTTGAATGACTTGGATTGTCGGTCACTTTTATTTTTTTCCAAACCAATCTTCCTTAAGTGAACAAAATAAAGTAAGTGTTGCTTAATAAAAAAAAAAATCTCCTCCAGACGCCAGGACACACACCTGGACACACACCATCAAACAGTCGCTGGGATGAGACGCCTGGTCGTCCCAAGGGTAGCGAGACCCCTGGTGCCACACCCAGTTCACGCATGTGGGACCCCACACCCAGCCATACGCCTGCTGGTGCTGCAACACCAGGTCGTGACACCCCAGGGCACGCCACACCCGGCCACGGTGGTGCCACGTCCAGCGTGCGTAAAAACCGCTGGGATGAGACGCCAAAGACGGAAAGAGGTTTGAAATTAGTCTAAACTAAAAGTGAAGATCAGTGAAACAAATACATTATTGTATGTTTGTTTTAATCTCTTTTTAAAACGCATCCTCTTTCTGTTTATAGAGACACCTGGCCATGGCAGTGGCTGGGCTGAGACACCGCGTACAGACAGAGGAGATGAATCTGTGGGAGAGACTCCAACTCCTGGAGCAAGCAAAAGGAAGTCCCGTTGGGATGAGACCCCTGCCAGTCAGATGGGCTCCTCCACGCCTCTGCTCACTCCTGGAAAGACCCCTATTGGAACACCAGCTATGAATATGGCCACACCTACTCCAGGTATTACTTCTTCAGAAAAGTATGCATGTAGATTATCTATAGAGAGGCGCATATACTGATAATGCATATAATGTCTTCCTCCCCCCCGCAGGTCATTTGATGAGTATGACTCCTGAGCAGCTTCAGGCATGGCGCTGGGAGAGAGAGATCGACGAGCGGAATCGTCCACTTACTGATGAAGAGCTGGATGCCATGTTTCCTGAAGGCTACAAGGTATGCCGTGGATCTTTTAAATTTGTGTTAGAAGTTATAAATGTCATTAAAATAATAGCCATCATTACCATGTTTTTATCTTGCTTCACCACCAGGTGCTGCCCCCGCCAGCAGGTTATGTGCCCATTCGCACTCCTGCCCGTAAATTAACTGCAACTCCAACACCAATCGGAGGCATGACTGGCTTCCACATGCAGGCTGAAGATCGAACCACCAAACAGATGAATGACCAGCCATCTGGCAACCTGCCCTTCCTAAAACCAGATGACATCCAGTACTTTGACAAACTTTTGGTAAGTTTTTACCAAACTTTTGGTCTTCACTCTGTAATAATACGTAATCCATTATAGACTGTGATTATTTCGAGGGATAATTTTTCTTTCAGGTGGAGGTGGACGAGTCCACTCTGAGTCCCGAGGAGCAAAAGGAGCGCAAGATCATGAAGCTTCTTCTGAAAATAAAAAATGGCACCCCTCCCATGAGAAAGGTATGTAAATTGACATTGTTTGTTGATTTATATCGTCTGACCCGGGAGGGAACTTTTCTAACTCTGCTGTGCTTTTAGGCTGCTCTCAGGCAAATCACAGACAAGGCCAGAGAATTTGGTGCTGGCCCTCTCTTCAATCAGATTCTACCCTTGCTTATGTCTCCTACACTTGAAGATCAGGAGCGCCATCTGTTGGTGAAGGTTATTGATCGCATCTTGTACAAACTGGATGATTTGGTTCGTCCGTACGTCCACAAGGTGAGCATGTTGTATTTTATGTTCAAATTCTAAAATGCATAGGAAATGTGCACTTTGTGTAAACTGGGTCATTTTATTTTCCCAGATCCTTGTGGTGATTGAGCCCTTGCTGATTGATGAAGATTACTATGCCAGAGTAGAGGGCAGAGAGATTATCTCCAACTTGGCAAAGGTGGGCAGAAATTTTGATGATGCATATGTTATTGATAATTAGTTGCTTTATTTGGATGTTGACAAAATATTTTTAAATGCAGGCTGCTGGTCTGGCCACTATGATTTCCACAATGAGGCCTGACATTGACAACATGGACGAGTATGTGAGAAACACAACAGCCCGTGCCTTTGCTGTTGTGGCTTCTGCTTTGGGGATCCCCTCCCTATTGCCTTTCCTTAAAGCTGTGTGCAAGAGCAAGAAGTCGTGGCAGGCTCGTCACACGGGCATTAAAATTGTGCAGCAGATTGCTATCCTCATGGGCTGTGCCATCCTCCCTCATCTCCGCAGCTTGGTAGAGATTATCGAACATGGTTAGTAATTTGTAGTAACAGACATGGAATTAATATTTCATTTGAATTAAAATTTAGTCAGCAGTGGTATTTTCGTGTTCGTTAAATTTCAATGTATATATTTGCAGGTCTTGTGGATGAGCAGCAGAAGGTGCGAACCATCAGTGCTTTGGCTATTGCTGCGCTGGCGGAGGCAGCCACACCCTACGGTATCGAGTCCTTTGACTCTGTGCTTAAGCCTCTTTGGAAGGGTATCAGACAACACAGAGGCAAGGTGAGCATGATGTGCACAGAGCCGTGAGTGATGGTGATTATCGCCATTTGGTTTAGCACCTGTGAAGGTAAAAAAAAAATGTACACGACTGATCATTATTTGCATCTGTGCAGGGTCTGGCTGCTTTCTTAAAAGCCATCGGATACTTGATTCCTCTTATGGATGCCGAGTATGCCAACTACTACACAAGGGAAGTGATGCTTATCCTGATTCGAGAGTTCCAATCTCCAGATGAGGAAATGAAGAAGATTGTCTTGAAGGTTAGTTGAAGTTTTAACATGAAAATGTTTATTTTTAACTGGTTGGGTGCTCTGTATAATCTTTTAGAACCGAATCTCACATTTTTGTTTTTCACTCTTTCAGGTAGTGAAGCAGTGCTGTGGGACAGACGGTGTGGAGGCCAACTACATCAAAACAGAGATTCTGCCCGCTTTCTTTAAACACTTCTGGCAGCACCGTATGGCCTTGGACAGACGTAACTACAGACAAGTATGCTGAAGTTACTTTTCTGATGACGGCTTTTAAAAAAACTTTTTTGCTTTTTTTCAGCAAGGCTCGTATTTTATGATTTACAACTTATTTTTCTTCCTCTTAGTTGGTAGATACTACAGTAGAGCTAGCCAACAAAGTCGGTGCAGCAGAAATAATTTCAAGAATCGTGGATGACTTGAAGGATGAAGCTGAGCAGTACAGAAAGATGGTTATGGAGACAATCGAGAAGATCATGGGTAACCTGGGTGCAGCAGACATTGACCACAAACTGGAGGAGCAGCTTATCGATGGTATCTTGTACGCTTTCCAAGAACAGACCACTGAGGTATGTTAAAAAGGATAGGAATCCTCTAGTATTTTTATTTTTTGTATGATTTTTTTTTTTTTGGAAATAGTTGGTTTATGTTTTGAATTGGTGACCTTGATTTATTTTACTAGGACTCTGTGATGCTAAACGGTTTTGGAACGGTGGTGAATGCTCTGGGCAAGCGAGTTAAACCATACCTGCCTCAGATCTGCGGTACAGTCCTGTGGCGTTTAAACAATAAGTCCGCCAAAGTCCGTCAGCAGGCTGCTGACCTCATTTCTCGCACAGCTGTGGTTATGAAGACCTGTCAAGAGGTGAGGCAGAAATAATTAGTTGTCTCAAATCATTATATCCTGAACAAGGTCATGATGCTGTAAGGAATTTTCTCTTGTTTAACCTGTTGTACTTTGCTCTTAACAGGAGAAACTGATGGGTCATTTGGGTGTAGTGCTGTATGAGTACCTGGGAGAAGAATACCCTGAAGTGCTTGGAAGCATCCTTGGAGCCCTTAAAGCTATTGTTAACGTCATTGGTATGTTCTTATCTGTTGTCCTGTGGTTTTGAATTCATGTACATGCGTCCTGTTTGCTAATTAGCAGCAATTTGCTGATGAAAATGCATAAATGTCAATTTTATGAATCCTGCTTCACCTGATAATATATCGTTATAACTCCTGCTTTAATTGATTGCTGGCATCCCAACGCCATGATATTAAAGCAAAAAGCAACAATTTCTAACACTGCTTCGTCCTCAAATATACAACTACAGTCTATGTTGCTGTTATAGTATGAGGTTCATTCGTGTTGTGGTTATATACTCCGTCTTATTTTTATTTAACCCTTTCCCCCTTAGGTATGCACAAGATGACTCCTCCAATTAAGGATTTACTTCCTCGATTGACACCCATTCTGAAAAACAGACATGAAAAGGTGCAAGAAAACTGCATTGATCTTGTGGGCAGAATTGCTGACAGGTCAGTATTGAGTCTTGTAATACAGGGCGTCTCTCCCTAAAAAAATACTTTTCAATTACATTTTTAGATGTTGGGTTAGAATCAGTAAACATTCTGTCTCAGGATTACAGTATAATCTAGTGTTTCACTCTGTCTTTTTATAGCCTGTTACATAAAATTGTGCATTTAGACCAAGAAGCATTTATGTCTTGCACTAGGTAGATGAATGTAACATGGAAGTGGCCATATTGATCAGATTATTACAATCGTTATATTTGGCATGAGTGATGTGATATTCAATGTTTTAAATTTCTTTGCTTCTCCTTTGTAGAGGTGCAGAGTATGTGTCTGCCAGGGAGTGGATGCGAATCTGTTTTGAGCTGCTGGAGCTGCTGAAAGCGCACAAGAAGGCAATCCGACGAGCCACAGTCAACACTTTCGGCTACATTGCTAAGGCAATCGGGTAACAACCGTTCTGTATTGCTTCAATTCAATTTCAGTTCATGTGGTGATGTAACAACAAGCATCAACTATTTTCCTCTTGATTTGTCTAGACCTCATGATGTCCTTGCCACGCTGCTTAACAACTTGAAAGTGCAGGAGCGTCAAAACAGAGTTTGTACAACAGTTGCGATAGCCATCGTGGCAGAGACATGCTCACCCTTCACCGTTCTCCCAGCACTGATGAACGAGTATCGTGTACCTGAACTGAATGTTCAGAATGGTGTGCTTAAATCCCTCTCCTTCTTATTCGAATATATCGGTGAAATGGGCAAAGACTACATTTATGCTGTCACTCCATTATTGGAGGATGCGCTGATGGACAGGTGAGCTCAGAAATTAGGAATTGTTTATATTTATACTATTGTAGTTGTTTAGTGTGGTTTTTTTTTTTTTTTTTTTTTTTTTTTTTTTTTTAATTATAATTAAAAAAATAATAATTGGTATAACTCATGAATATTTTCTTTCACAGAGATCTTGTGCATCGGCAGACAGCCAGTGCTGTGGTGCAGCACATGTCTCTGGGTGTTTATGGGTTCGGTTGTGAGGACTCTCTCAACCACTTGCTGAACTATGTTTGGCCTAATGTTTTTGAAACATCGCCGCACGTTATCCAAGCTGTAATGGGAGCGCTTGAGGGACTCAGAGTGGCTATCGGACCATGCCGGATGTTACAATATTGCCTGCAGGTAAGTGACCATTAAGGATTAACACCTGCAAGATTTCCTTTAATCAGCTTCAAGTCTGTCTGTCAGGTCGGATTTATTTATTTTTTTATCTTCTTTCAGGGTTTGTTCCATCCCGCACGGAAAGTTCGTGACGTGTACTGGAAGATTTATAATTCCATCTACATTGGCTCCCAGGATGCTCTGATTGCACATTATCCCCTTGTCTACAACGATGAGAAGAACCCATTTGTCCGCTATGAGCTGGAGTACTATCTGTGAATACGTTTAAACTTGTGCACTCTTCCTTTTTTCCTTTTATTCTTACAGACATGGTTTGTAGTCCGTGGTCCGTTTACTTTTAGTTATGTTGGTTTGCAACTTCATCTACCACATGCTTGGGGTTAGCAAATCAGTTTTAAATTAAAGTACAGACCATTTAAAAAGAAGGGTAAAATTAAACTGCGTATTTGGATTTTTTTTTTTTTAAACTAAAATTATAACTAATTGCAGTGAAATGTAGCGGCAGATTTGCCAGGAAAAATTAAGCCCTTAGTAGGAAAGTCTTGACGACCATCTTATGTGTAATAATTTCTGTGCAGTCATCTGTTCTTACTGGATATTGCTTGTTATGGCTAAATAAACATTTGTGTATGAAAAGGCTACCTTTGTTGTGCGTTTACATTGTAATTGTATAAGGGTTTACACTGTAGGTCTACATATGTAAAAATTAATTGGCTACGGAAATGTTCAGTTTTACTTTATAGTTTTCAGTGGTTTGAGATTGGACCTTAAGCATTCTACCTCCTGTGTCAACTAGGTTTAGGCAGCTTCTCGTACTGTTCACAGAAGCCATCGCTTCACCAACTATGGACACCTGGGTGTCCAAGATGTAGACACCTGTTGGTATATGGTGAAACATGTGCACCAAAATGTGGTACATTCTTAAAGTTAAGTTAAACTATTAATAAGTGATCAATACTTTTTTCTTTAGTGTTTGCAAAGTTGTAAAACTTGCAAACAGCTCTACATTTGATATTAGCTTACTTTGCCTATGAAAACATTTCTGTACACAAAGCAGTTGTAGTTTCACATGTTAGTTAGTGCTTGCAAACATCGCTGAGTAAAGCCACAGGCTTTAATGCTTTAAAAAAAAATCTAGCTAGAGCTAATTATGTTCTTTAACAGAATGATCTCATGTTACTTTAATTTAAGATCGCATTTAGTTGGTGTTTTGGAAAGGTGGTTAAGCCAGGTTAATAAAAAAAATTCCCCTTTTATCTGATGTTTTATCATGACAGTTTACCAATTGAGCTTTAACATCTCACCCTGATTTGTAAAATTACTTAAGACCTTCATTGTCAGTGCTTACATATGCAAGATACAGTTGTATAAAATTATGTTCAATGTCAAACATTCTATCACAATGACTAATTTTAATAACCTTTGATGCTTTTTGCAACCTGTGATGCTCCATCCTATCAAGCATGTAGAAAAATGTTCTAATCATGTAGGTAATTTGTAAGTTTTTTTTTTTTAAATAGTTAAAATACATATAAAATACATGCTCCCTAGTCACTTCCTAATTTCTTAACTATCCATACCATAAGTACGGAGAATGCTGTTCCCAGAGTCATCAACAGTGAAGAGTTTCTGTTGAACATACACCTTTCTGCCAAAGCCAGAATGTTTATTTTGGTCTCATCAGACAAGACAAAATATGTGTAATGTCCATGTAAGTCTGTGAATAACAACTCTTAACAACTTAGGCTAACTGGCAACTGGAATTGCCAGTTAGCCTACCTTGCATGTTTTTGGACCAAGCATGGGGAGAACATACAAACTTGAGGCAGTAATTTAACGCATACCCGGATATGGAAGGCGACAGTGCTATTCACTAAATCATCATGCTGCTGAATTAAATACTAACTTTCAATATTTATGCGCTTTTCACAACGTACTGTGTAGTATAATGCGAATTAAGTAAATTTCACATCCAGGTTTCCAAAATACAAAATTTGGTGAATATATTAAAGCAAGGCACTGTAAACTTTGCTTTAAGTTTAATCTCACTCTTTAAATGTGGTGCAGTGCGTAACTTACAGCTCCTGGGTCTTCGATTAGATCTTGCGCTCAGCGTGCTGACTGTAGAGATTGGCTTGCTCTCCCTGACCAGGATAAAGTGTTTACAATTGGATAGTGGTAGCTGCTCAACTGCTGGCACCCCAGGCAAGGCCCTCAACCTCCAACTGCTCAGCTGTATAAAAGAAATAAATGTATAGTAATTCAATGTGGATCAGTGTGTCTTTTTATGTATGTGCTGAAAATTAACAATTCGATTGAGATTATATAGGTGATATGAGAGAGGGAAATTGAAAAAAAAAGTTCACTTGAGTCTTGGGTTTATACAATCACATGCTGTAAGTGGTCAAATTTCACAGGTCACTTTGTCTCTGATAGAAGAGATCGTGTTTAATCAGTGTGGGTACAGTTCCAAAGTAGCTAATTGGTTAGCACTGTCGCCTTACACCTCCAGGGTCTGAGTTCCCAGTCTGTGTGCATGGAGTTTGCATGTTCTCCTCGTGCTTGGTGGGTTTCCTCTAAGTGTTCTGGTTTCCTCCCACAATCCAAAGACATTCATGTTCCGGTAATTGGCGTTCCCAAATTGCCCGTAGTTTGTGTGCGAGTGTGTGTGCCCTGTGATGGATTGGCACCCCATCCGGGTGTACCCCACCTCGTGCTCCAAGTCTCCTGGGATAGGCTCCAGGCCCACGCGACTCTGTATACGGGATAAAGCAGTATAGACGGTGAGTGTGTGGGTGATTGAATAATTTTTGCCCTCCTGTTTTTTTTTTTTTTTCGGCTGCCAAAATACAAAATATAAGTGAACAGCTGAGAAAGAAAAGTTGATGTGACTCTCACACCAGGTTGGACCTCAGTGTCAAGTGGAATCTGAAGGTCAAGCACTGAGAAGAGCCGTTGTGAATCTAAACATCTCGACTAAGTGTAACATTGACACAATCAGCATTTTTAATTATTAATAAAAAAAAAATCTGTTTTTATAGTTATTCATTGTTTCCCCTTTAAGTAACATCTACAGTCAGCGTTTCCTCACATCTTTACAGATGCGTTTAATGGTTTAAAGACCCACCCCCTCATGCCTGAGCTCCTTATCGTTGATTGGCTGGACAGCTGCAAGAGAGGATCGATTATTGGCCACTTAGATGAAAGGGGGCGGGGCTTGTTGTAGTTTGGGTGGAGGAAAAAATCCGTACGTTTAGCTGAGCGGCGGAGAAGAGCAGAGGGGGAGGAGAGAGAGAGAGAGAGAGAGAGAAATCGTTGACTTCCTGTTTTCTGAAAGCATCCGAATATGTATCATAGACAGGAAGATGCGTAGCGGATACACACACGAATCTGAGCTCCGCTGCAAATACGGATAGTTTTCAGCGTTTCCAGCAGCCCGTGTGTCCCCGCACCCCCTCTGCCTGGACCCCGGGTGCTGCTCCGCTCTCTGGCCGGACGGAGCGACCCATCAGCCGGCCAGAGCCGCCAGCGAGTCCCCGGGCCCCGACCCGCGATCTCAATCTGTCTGCCTACAGGAAGCAGAGCGGCTTTGATCATCATCATCATCATCACCATCATCATCATCACCACCACCGTCACTGTTCATCTGCAGCAGATCGGATGAGTCGCTTTAGGTGACCGCGATATGGCAGTGCTGAAACTCGCTGATCAGGTCCGTCTCCACAATCCCTGAACACTTACACAAAGATGGGAGGGAGAATGAAACAGGATTTGGGTCTGAGCAAAACAATGCTTCTTCTTGTTTAACATGCAGATGTACTTGTCCAGGTTATTACGCGTCATGAGCAGGGCAGACGGTTATAACACGTTATTGCTATTTATAGTGTATATAGTCATACTGTATATATAATATAATCTCAGATACAACGTTACCAAACCTTTAAGATGTATGTGGACTAGGTAACTCAATGTAACATGGATACTACATAATTTGTACCTTTTAATCTGTATTTCTACTTTTAAGAATAATTTAAGATGTACATAAGAGTAACTTAAAATATGTAACCCGGTATAAAATAAATATCCTAGTTAATGCATAGAGGATGTGCCCTTGAGAATACCTTTATTTCTGTGAATATATATATATATATATATATAGCCAGCACAGAAATGCAAGAAATAACTAGACATCTAGTTTCATGATAAAATGTATGCACCAAAATGATTCCTTTGCGATCAAGCATTTTTCATTCATTCATTCATTTTCTATACCGCTTAATCCTGTGTTCAGGGTCGCGGGGGTGTTCAAGCATTAATTTAGCTATTAATACATTATATACTTTATATAAAAAGTATTACTTTTTGATCAGCTTTAAGAGCACAGGCATAGAATGAGAGAGTTATCATCATCTGATTGTTCGAACACCCAGCTTTCACATCCAAGGCTCAGGTCGACCAGGTTGTGACATCGTTAATGTTTTACCCTTTTCTTTAAACCGAGAAATATTCTAACTCTGTAAAGTTTGGAAAAGGTGTATTTTAAGATTCCTAGCTGTTTGTCTCTGGGACGGTCCACCCGAGTGAAATTCTTTGCGATTTTCACTTTTAGGTATGCTTTAAGATGGGGGCTATTGCAATCTGAAAAGAAGGAACCAAATATTAGTCATGATTAAAGCTTCAAATTGTGATGCATACATTTTAGCATAGAAATACTAGTGTCTGTTTAATTCTACCATGCCTGTATGTCGCATTATATGTGGTTTAGTGGGTTTTTTATGTTCAGTGTAAATATTTTCCACTAATAATCTGTGAATGTGCTAAACTTTTTCCCTGTTAATGCAAAATTTTTGGCTGAGCAAGCATGAGTTACCCAAAAGGCAAAAGTGTGCTGTCTTAAGCTGTCTGATGATAGTGTTAAGAGCGTATGGTTATACAGCATGACTCACTTTCCTTGTCTACAATCAAACCATTATTGCACGTCAACTGCAAGAACTTGAGTTTAAAGAAAATTTACATCTTGCAAATTAGGCTTCGTCTATTTAAATGTGTGTAAATTTGCATGCTCGATAAAACCAACAATCTAAGCTTTAGATGATGCTTGAATTAATGTCTTTTTATAAGAAAAGACCCTCTTAACAATTGTTGGTCATTTTTAGTATTAAATTGAACATTAATCCAATTATAATGAACATACTGGAAACTTGCTCTAATATCCTTCTAGGAATAGGATTGAGCATTGCAAAAGAGTATTGGTTCAGAATATAGATCTTTTTGTTGTTTTTAAAGAAAATAGTTTTTAAAATACTGTATAATTTCATGTATTTCTAAATGTGAATAGGCCTTTACACAGCCTTTATACTCACACTCGCGTTCTAAACGTGAATAGGCTTTTATAATGAAAATAGGCTGCATATCATAATGACACCTAATCTGTCATACTGTATGTATCAGGAAACAAGCTCTTCTGTGTTAAAAAGGCGGGACCTGCACAATGGGTGAAGCTAAACCCTAAATTAAAGTTTCTACATGTCTGAAAATGCAGTGATGATTAATAATTGAAATAATTTTCTTGTCAGTAACATGGTAAAATGACAGTTGCCTAGTGGGTGTGGTCACTTAGAGGAGCTGTGAGTTAGAGAACAGCCTCACCCTAGTAAATAAAGCGATCTCGAGTAGTCACTGAACCAGACGTCACAGTGAGCTGTCTGTCTACTGCATTGCTACAGGATGTATTGTACTAAGGAACACTATACTAATACTGGGTTGGCCCTCACCATGCCTCAGACCTCATGCCATGGATTGCACAAGATTTTTTTTTTTTTCATTTTTTTCTGAGATTTTGGTTCTCAAACCAGATGTTAACATGATTGCATCAGACAATCTCTGCAGATGTTTCAGGTGTACAGGAGACTATAAATTTCCTGTTCTACCCCATTCCAAAGGTGTTCAACTGAATTTAGATCTGGTGATTGGGAAATCACTGAAGAACACATTTTCATGTTCATGGAATGTTAGGTGCTGTTGGTGCCAAATTCTGACCCTACCATCTGTGCACTTCAGTAGAAAGCAAGATTCTTCAGACCAGGCTACATGTTTTTGGTCTTCAGCTGTTCAGTTTTGGTGAGCCTGGGCCCAACGCAGCCTTGGCTTTCTTTTCGTGTGTGACAGAAGTGGAACCTGACTTGGCCTTCTTCTGTTGTAGCTCATTCACCTCAACATTAAACATGGTATGCCTTCTGAGATGCTTTTCTGCTCACCATAATAACCACATAATGGTTATCTGACTCACCATCGCCATTTCTGTCAGCTTAAACCACTCTGATTATTCTCTGTTGACCTCTCTCATCGATGGGACGTTTCAGTCCTCAGAAACGCTGATGCTTTTTCTTTATTGTACCATTCTGAGTAAACTCTGGAGATGCTTGTGGAAAAAAAGCAAAAAAATCCAGGGGCTCTACAGTCATGCCATGACTGTCATGCATGCCAGGGCCAAAATCACTAAGATCACATTTATCACATCCCTTTATCTTAATGGAGAGAGAGAGAGCGAAAGAGAGTGAAAGTGATGTAACTACCTGAAGCTGTTGGCTCATATCTGCATGATTTTATGCATTGCACTGCTGACACATGATCGATTGATTGATTAGATATTTGTATAAATGTTTAGGTGTACAGGTTTCCTTAGCTAAGTGTAGATATACAATTAACATTCACAGTTTGATAACAAGAAAAACTAGAAGCTATAAGCTTCAAAATCATGACCACTGCAATGTGATTCCACCACATAAAAAAAGAAAACATTGAGCACAGTGACATTGTATTTTTTTTGTCACTGGATTAAAAAAAGAAATTTACATGCAACATATCTTTAAAAGGGAGTTTTGTTTAAAGCAGTAATTGATGAGCAAATGTGAAAAGTAGAGGTCTGGCTTACAAGACTATGGTACTATGGTACAGTTTGGCTGATTATCAGTAATACTGTAGTAATTTGAGGTGGCGCATTGGCTTAGTGGTTAGCACTGTGGCCTTGCACCTGCAGGGAATGGGTTTGATTCCCACCTCGGTGTCTGCATGTATGGAGTTTGCATGTTCTCCCCATTCTTGATACAGTAGTTTTCCTCCGGGTACGTCAGTTTCCTCCCACAGGGCAAAAGACATGTGGTTAGGATAATTGGCGTTCCCAACTTGACCCCATAAGTAAGTGTCACAGAAATGACTGATATATCTCCAGGGTGTGTGCCGTATACATTGGCTGATCTGACGCACGGCACGTCGATGAACCAAGATACCATAAAATATCCATTTGAAGCTTTGAATTAGAAACATTTTAGAAAATATGTTAAATGTGATGATCTAGCAGATAATGTACAGTATATACTGTTTAAAACACCCTAAGTACTGAGCATATATATATATATATATATATAATGTACAGTGGTGTGAAAAACTATTTGCCCCCTTCCTGATTTCTTATTCTTTTGCATGTTTGTCACACTTAAATGTTTCTGCTCATCAAAAACCGTTAACTATTAGTCAAAGATAACATAATTGAACACAAAATGCAGTTTTTAAATGAAGGTTTATGTTATTAAGGGAGAAAAAAAACTCCAAATCTACATGGCCCTGTGTGAAAAAGTGATTGCCCCCCTTGTTAAAAAATAACTTAACTGTGGTTTATCACACCTGAGTTCAATTTCTGTAGTCACCCCCAGGCCTGATTACTGCCACACCTGTTTCAATCAAGAAATCACTTAAATAGGAGCTACCTGACACAGAGAAGTAGACCAAAAGCACCTCAAAAGCTAGACATCATGCCAAGGTCCAAAGAAATTCAGGAACAAATGAGAACAAAAGTAATTGAGATCTATCAGTCTGGTAAAGGTTATAAAGCCATTTCTAAAGCTTTGGGACTCCAGCGAACCACAGTGAGAGCCATTATCCACAAATGGCAAAAACATGGAACAGTGGTGAACCTTCCCAGGAGTGGCCGGCCGACCAAAATTACCCCAAGAGCGCAGAGACAACTCATCCGAGAGGCCACAAAAGACCCCAGGACAACATCTAAAGAACTGCAGGCCTCACTTGCCTCAATTAAGGTCAGTGTTCACGACTCCACCATAAGAAAGAGACTGGGCAAAAATGGCCTGCATGGCAGATTTCCAAGGCACAAACCACTTTTAAGCAGAAAGAACATTAAGGCTCGTCTCAATTTTGCTAAAAAACATCTCAGTGATTGCCAAGACTTTTGGGAAAATACCTTGTGGACCGACAAGACAAAAGTTGAACTTTTTGGAAGGTGCGTGTCCCGTTACATCTGGCGTAAAAGTAACACAGCATTTCAGAAAAAGAACATCATACCAACAGTAAAATATGGTGGTGGTAGTGTGATGGTCTGGGGTTGTTTTGCTGCTTCAGGACCTGGAAGGCTTGCTGTGATAGATGGAACCATGAATTCTACTGTCTACCAAAAAATCCTGAAGGAGAATGTCCGGCCATCTGTTCGTCAACTCGGGCTGAAGCGATCTTGGGTGCTGCAGCAGGACAATGACCCAAAACACACCAGCAAATCCACCTCTGAATGGCTGAAGGAAAAACAAAATGAAGACTTTGGAGTGGCCTAGTCAAAGTCCTGACCTGAATCCTATTGAGATGTTGTGGCATGACCTTAAAAAGGCGATTCATGCTAAAAAACCCTCAAATAAAGCTGAATTACAACAATTCTGCAAAGATGAGTGGGCCAAAATTCCTCCAGAGCGCTGTAAAAGACTCGTTGCAAGTTATCGCAAACGCTTGATTGCAGTTATTGCTGCTAAGGGTGGCCCAAGCAGTTATTAGGTTCAGGGGGCAATTACTTTTTCACACAGGGCCATGTAGGTTTAGATTTTTTTTCTCCCTAAATAATAAAACCCCTCATTTAAAAACTGCATTTTGTGTTTACTTGTGTTATCTTTGACTAATAGTTAAATGTGTTTGATGATCAGAAACATTTTGTGTGACAAACATGCAAAAGAATAAGAAATCAGGAGGGGGGCAAATAGTTTTTCACACCACTGTGTGTGTGTATATATATATATATATATATATATATATATATATATATATATATATATATATATATATATCTGTAGTTATGCAGATCATTCTTTCAAGATGCTAAATACTGTTTAACTTTATGCATTTGTAAAAGAGTAATGATTTACATATAAACTCATTTATCTAGTATTTAGTATCACACTTTTAGGTCTGGTTCTTCTTAAGCTTTCCTTCCTGTGTCATTTTTTACCTCATAAGGGATCTAAAGCTACATCTGCAACCCCCCCCCCTCTACCCACCCCCCCATCCTTTAAGTTGTGTTAAGAATGGTTAATAAAGATGGTGAGATAAAGACTCGTTCGGTTCGGAGTACTGCTCATAGTTTCTCTGATTATTAAGCAGCACTCGAAGGACATGGAAAGTTCAAGTGGCTTTGTAGCTGCTGAAACATTCAACAAACCTCTCGATTTTTAGACCCGCCTTCGATCCAGTCGGACTAGTCAAATTCGAACTAATTCATTTCATATGATGTTTGGATTGACGGCTTAATCCAGAGCTGTTTTTGGCAAAAGGAGTATAAACTTTTTCTTGCGTAACATGAGCGGTTGATTGTGACTTCTAAAGGCGGTAGTCAGACTCAAATTTAAACAAATTTTCCAACTGACTGTGTGTACAGAAAAGAGGCAGGAAGTTGATGCATCTTTTTACTCGTCCCCTTCTGGTGCTCTCTGTGGGTTTGATTCCTTGCTGAGAGAGAGAGAGCGCAAGTGTGTAGAGGCGAGCGTTCGAGCTTCTGTTATGTGTCAGAACAAAAAGATTTAGCATGTCATTTTGGTGTCCTAAAGGCACCGAGGCTATGCAGTGTCCTCTCTTGCTGTACAGATTTCACTTATATAAAAGACATTTCTTCAGTGTAGGCATGCACAATAACTCTCAGCCAGCCGCTGTCCTCTGCTTTTGCTCCATGAGTGACAGATACAAACAGGAAAGGAAATAACATGGTCATATAAGGCGTCTCTTTTTCAGTTTGTTGGGGTATTAGCAGTTGTGGTTCATATTCCTTTCTCTCTCTCTCTCTCTCTCTCTCTCTCTCGCGTGTGTGCGCACTCTCGCTCTCTTTCGCTCTCTCTCCCCAGCTGTGCTCAGATTATTGGGTAAAAGACATATGTACAGTACAGAGGAAGAGTCTGCAGTGCGCTAGTTGCCAAAAGCAAAGAAACTCCCCCTTGATCCCCCTCCCCCATGTGGTAAAGAGAACTCATTGGCTCTTGTGTCGAAGGCTTGAGAGGGTGTAGTGTATGTCAACAAAGGCTGCAGTGTTTGGAGCGCTGGCTTTGCCTGGAAGGAGCACTGGGAGGGACATGGGGTATGTCCTCGATTGTTATGGTGCATGTCCAGAACCTTGCTCCTGTTCTCCAGAGCCTCATTACAAAACAACGGCGTCACGCTTCAGCACAAACGGCTGCATGCTTCCATGGCAAGCGGAGAACAATGTGAACATCAGAATCAGCACCGTGTATGACTAGTCTTTTAGACAAAGTATTTCTTTTTCCTTGCTCTTTGCATGCCAGTGAGCTACAAATACCTTGCTTTAACGCGAAAACTGTTTTAGATTTTAGATGGTCCATGGTCCATATAAATCGCTCCCAATAATATGACACTTACTTAAACCATGAAGTATTTTGACCATTATAGTGGGTGAAATTCAATTTTATCACCACTTCTCTCAAACTCAAACTCTTTCTTACTTTCAGTAATCATTTATAGTTTATGCTCCAGCACTTTCTCAGCTGCACATTTTATGTAGGCCAGGGTTGCCAGATCACACAGCCAAAATCTCCCTGTGCAGTGCCCAAAACCATCCTGCTTTGATACAACCCAGGTCAAATAATAACTTCTGTTCTTACTTACATATGCACATACTTTGTTTTACTAAAATTAGCCTATTTGTTTTAGCAAGATACATTTTTTTTGTCATTATTTACAAGAAAGAATGTACATGTACTGCTCTTCCTTTCGACAGCAGTGGATGACCGTGCATGAAAATGAATCATCCTGCTTTTAATTCCACTTGAATGTAACCATGTACTATTGAGTGGCGGCATGGTGGTTAGCACCTTCGCCTTGCACCTCCAGGGTACGTGTTCGATTCCCGCCTCTTTGTGCATGGAGTTTGCATGTTCTCACCATGCTTGGTGGATTTTCTTCGGGTGCTCCGGTTTCCTCCCACAGTCCAAAGACCTGCATTTACAAAGACAACTGGTGTTTCCAAGTTGCCTGTAGTGTGTGAATGAGTGTGTGAGTATATGTGCCCTGCGAAGGATTGGCACCCTGTCCAGGGTGTACCCAGCCTCATGCCTTATGTCTCCTGGGTCAGGCTCCAGGCCCCCTGCGACCCTCTATAGACGATGAGTGAGTGAGTGAGCGAATTAAGTATTTTATTGATTTATTTATTTCCTCCAGTGATGAAAACTGATATAATTGAAAACTGTAATGATGAATGTTTCGGAATGTTTATGTGGAGGATATTAAATAGTGCTGCGTAAAAAATCACCATGTGGACCTGTCCAACTATTTATGTAATGACTACAATTTATTACTGATAATATAATATAATATAATAAATATTTTTAATACTTTTGAGTGATTAATAAATATTGGCAAACATCCACATAATGAGATCATTTATCCAGCTATTAGCTGTTAACCTGGATAAATACGTTTGATTACAAAACGTTGCATTTTTAATAGTTAAATATCACAAAATAATGTTAAGAATTGAATCGCACATCCTTAATATTCAGTATGCTGCTGAGGTGTTTTGTCCAGCGTTACTCAAGAGTAGCGTCATCAGTTTTCTCAGTCTAACTTTTTCCATCAGACAGATCTGAAACAGACCACACACGTACACTAAATGAGTCTGTCTACTTTTTTAAACGCAGAGATCAAGAAATGGTTTCATTACAGATGCTGCAGCAAATGTTAGCAGATGCACCAAGGCTGATAGTTGGGTTTTATTGATTATACAGTTAAGGGTGGTGTGTAGAATTATTTACCAGCAAAATCTAGCACATTTCAGAGAGGCATCGTCACTGACATGGTGTTGCATTTGTGAACAGACTGAACGCTGTCCTGTCATGCTGTTCTCCATAAAGTCAATCTGTAAGAAGGCAACTGAAGCGAGAGAGAGCTGTTGAGAATATCCGCCCCATTGAGAGGCCGCGTCACTTGACGGAGCTGCGCGCGAGAGAGAGTGGAAGCAAAAAGAAAGAAAGATCTGAATAATTTTGAGAGAAACGCAGAGTGAGACATCCCGATTCGCCACTTTCTTCTCTCTCCAGTACGAGGCCACATTACCACATTTCCCAAAGCAGTAATTGGCAGCGTGCCTGTTGGTATTTGTGTGCTGTGTTTGTACAACAACGAGTGCTCTAACCTCCTAGCGGAACTGAAAATGTGTTCCGAGCTTCCCCTCGATCTTTTCTGAGAAGGTGACAGCACGCAACAGGAAGTGTTGCTTTCTTTCTGGGGTGGCGGCAACTAAAAGACACAGACAGGAAGTGAACGTACAAGCAGGTTTATTTCACTGCAACTGGCCGGTTCTGTTTAAATTTCTCCCTCTTTTTTTTTGTTGTTTTTTTTATTAAGGAATCTCTCCTGTCCGGTACGATTGTGCACGATAAACAGAGCTTGTGCTTTCAATGGTGAGATTTTGGAGAAGTCTAAGAGACGTCATGCTTTTAGCTTTTCAGGTTTTTCTTCCAGCTCGCAGGTGATGGAAAGATGGTGTACCGTCATGTGGTGCGGAGTATTTTCGCCTTTCAGTAAAGATATCAGTTCCCATAATGCACTTGGGATACAGCTTCACAGGATGATGATTATCACCCTCATGCGGGCGTGTGCTGCCAGACTCGCACAACAAATGTCTGTTTTTTACGTCAGCTGTTCTTTGCGCTTTTTTTTTAAGTGCATCTAAAGATACACGGATTCTTTGTTATTCCTATAATAATAATAATAATAATAATAATAATAATAATAAATTGTGAAAATTGTGGTTTAGTGCTAATTCACTGTTAGTGAAACACTAATTTATTTTATTAAATTTTTTTTTGTTTTGTCCGCAGCCGGCTCTTGTCCAAGCCATCTTCAATGGAGACCCGGAGGAGATCCGCATGCTCATCTACAAATCGGAGGACATCAACGCACTGGTATGCAGCTCTTCCCTGCAGTTTCCTGACCCACATTCACTTTCTTTGTCTTTCGACTGTACAATCATGGAGCTAAACTGAAATCTGTATACCACACAGCACATGAGCCAGGACACTCTACACATTATTTAGTCTGCCTTCAATGTAGCTGCCTTCATCATGACTCCAGTTCGACTGACTTCATTGTTCTGCCCTGTTCTGCTTGAGAGGCTTTGCTCTGTTACAGCCCTTATCACTGGAGATTGAAACTGATTTCCTTTTCTTTAGCGTTTCTGAGAAATGTGGCATGATGTATTAACAGAAACGAAAATACAGATTGGCATTTAAATATCAAGGTAACACTAAGAGATGTCTCTGCCACTTATCCCAGGTGTTTTATTCAGACATTAGTGTTATCATCTTAAAGGGGCCTTGGGCAAGACCTTTAACCCTATGCACATACCCCAGGCACTGAGATGGAGGCCATTCTCAGGGCCACGCCTAAGCCAAGAGAAGTGGGTGTGTTGCGCCAGGAAGGGCATCTGGTGTAAAACCTGTGGCAATAACTTGCAGATCATTGACACTGGACAGTATTGCTTACTCGGCTCTCGGTACAGACAGCTGTCGCATCATTCGAATTTTAAACTCATGACCATAATTTAATTTAAGTTACTAGTTAAACAGATTACAGATAACTATAAAGTTCTAATAATGATATTAATGTAACTAGTGGGTGGATAACTCATCGCCAGCTTGCGGAAGAGACACAGCTCTCTTTTGGAACTGTACTCTCTTACAGGAACTCAGCTGAGAGGTATTGGCACTTCCCCTTACAGTCCTGACCTCACTTCAAGTGATTTCCACATGTTTGGGCAGTTAAAGGAATTCCTGGGAGGCCAGTGTTTTTATTTATTTATTTATTTATTTCCCCCCTGATTTTCTCCCTAATTTAGTCGTATTCAATTCCTCCCTGACACTAGGGCACTCCCACTCCCTGGACAGCGCTATCCGCTTCTTCCGTTTACGTGAGCTCACAGACGCCCCTGATTGGCTGTGGATTAATGTGAGAGCATGAAGTACCTCTCATCCCTCCCCTCTGAGAGATCCCGGCCAATCAGCTCTCTCTAGGCCTCCGGCTGAATAATTCTACATTATTCCATAAAATTAGAATTCGTTTTGAAATGTACTGTTTTAGTATTTGTATTAGTATTTGTATATTAAGTATTTTAATACAAAAAGTCTTTGTAATAGGAAATGCACCCGAGTTCACTGTTCACTGGACTAAGATTCAGAGAACAGCTGATCCATTCAATTGAGCCTGTTTCAATTGTGTCCACTCAATTAAATTAGTCTCGTCTTCTTTTCAGGACACAGAGAAGCGTACTCCCCTCCACGCAGCATCATTCCTTGGCGATGCAGAGATCATCGAGTTCCTCATCCTCTCTGGTAGAGTCCAGTTCTCACTTCGTCTCTACTTAAATACTCTCATTCTAAACGCATATAGGGGGCCAGGGGTAGCTCAGTGGTTAAGGCATTGGACTACAGTTCGGAAGATCCCAGGTTCAAACCCCACAACCACCAAGTTGCCACTGTTGGGCCCTTGAGCAAGGAGACCCTTAACCCTCAACTGCTCAGATGTGTAATGAGATAAAAATGTAAGTCGCTCTGGATAAGAGCGTCTGCCAAATGCCTAAATGTAAATATAGGAAGACTTTCTTAAAAATGAAAAAAAAAAAAGATCATCACAATTCTCTAGTATTTTTACACTGTGTTCAAGTCAAACTGGGACTTGTGATGAAATTTCTTGGGAATGTAAGCGGAAAACGCATTGATATTTACAGACGAATTCATGCAAAGTGCAAAGATTATATAAAGAAATAAAGGTAGTTAAATTTGGTAACTGCGTTCTGTTATTCTTCACAATCAAAAGTCCTGGTTTGACTTGAACACCCTTTGTAGATAACATTGCCCAAAATAAAGGTGTTGAACTGAAACCTTAGCACACTTTCCTCTATGTCTAATTGTTCTCGCCTCTCATTCTCTTCTCCAGGAGCCCGGGTCAATGCCAAAGACAACATGTGGCTCACTCCTCTTCACAGGGCCGTGGCATCACGGAGTGAGGTGGGTTTTGCCCCAGGCCATGCAAATGTGCTGTTGAAGCACAAAATAGAATCAGAATGTCAAGGTGCAGGTGTCAGTCAGGCGCTTAAACAGGACAGACATTACAAGCTCTGTAGGGTAGAGTAATGCGGCCGTGCAGTAAGAGCTTATCTTGTTTACGGTTCACTGTGACTGCACTGGAGGTATCAGCCTGAAACTGGGACAACAGGAACTGTCACAAGATCACGCTCTCAGATAGCAAGGTTCACTGTGAACCCTAGCAACATAAGCAACATATATGATTGAGTGAAAAACAGAAATAAGGACTGTGAAATCCAGTTAACCTTAAAATGTAGACAGTACAGTACAGGCTCTGTACATATGCCAGGATATCAATCACTTTTTAATCTGTACTTGTTCCATAATAACATCTCATTTTATCTGTTTAATGGTTTTAAAGCACCTTTAAAAATGGTTTTGCTTTTTTATATGGTCCTGAATCCAGCCTCATGTTCATCATCTTTTTCATGTATTGTGATAATATTGTGTAAAAACAAAAATCGCCATGTCAACTGACACTGGATGTGAAAAAAATTCAATAGGAAGCTTACAGCAGCTTGTAAAAGGATATTTTTTTAACACTGGTTAGAGCAACAACACTTCCTTCCTGTTTCTATTTCATAACCTCACATGACTTGTAATATGCATCCCACAAGGCAAGAACGAAAACTTTATATCGTGCCACGAGATGACAAAATTACCTTACACACCTTCTTTGATTATTGAGTTTCCCTTCAACATCCAAAATTCAACATGATTGTATGATTGACTTTATGTGCGAGAGGTCAATGTGAGCGTCTAACGCTACGTTCTGCACAGTTCCTTCTTCACAACCACTTCCTTTGTGTTTAGGAGGCGGTGCGGGTGCTCATCCGTCACTCGGCTGACGTGAACGCACGTGACAAGAACTGGCAGACTCCTCTTCACGTGGCAGCCGCCAATAAGGCCCTGCGTTGTGCTGAGCTCATCATCCCGCTGTTGAGCAGCGTGAACGTGTCGGACCGTGGCGGGCGAACTGCCTTGCACCACGCCGCCCTCAACGGACACACCCAGGTATAAGAGACACCCCTTATCTGATGATTTTTTTTATTTACATTTTTTAAATTAGTGCACATTCATCAATCCAGCGAATGGGCATCACCAGTACATTTTAGTCAAATTTGTCCATACCAAGCCCCTCATTAAGACAAGCGTGGGCTGAGACGCACAGAACTGCCTTCAAATGGTTTCACATGTTCCGGTCGTGTCCGCCCACAGATTCACTTTCATATTCACTTCCCAAACTGGCTTTAGGCATTGGTTTTGGTGGAGCTGTCATTCTGAATGGTATTTAAAAGGATGTTATATAAAGGGAGACACCAACTGACGCACGACTGACTCACAGCCTGTAACCCACTGAAACTGGCACAGTCACTCTTCTTCATTTTTTTCCCCTTTGCCATCTTTCCATTTCTGAATCTTTTTGTTTCTTCTGTCCCGTTGCTGCTTAGATGATCAATCTGCTGCTGGCGAAAGGGGCCAATATTAATGCCTTCGACAAGAAGGACAGCCGTGCTCTTCACTGGGCGGCGTATATGGGTGAGACGGGAAGGCCGAATGAGCCCTCGCACATTTCATATACAGAAAACACTGCAGTTTTGTATTCAAGAAAATCATTTTACAGTTCATCCTGAAGATCCAATCTGGTGGCATGAAATATAAAAAAAAAAAAACCAATAGAAAGGAACGCTTTTTTTGGTTTGTTTAAAGCATCTTTTGATGGGGGTTTTGCTCCATTCTGCCCTCTGCAGGTCACTTGGATGTAGTGTGTCTGCTGGTTGAGCAGGGGGCGGAAGTCAGCTGTAAGGACAAGAGAGGATACACACCTCTTCATGCTGCTGCCTCCAATGGACAGATTGCAGTGGTTAAACACCTGCTCAGCCTGTCTGTGGAGGTAATTACACACAAATTACATCCACTTTGTCTTGTTTTTTATAGAATGTAAAACATTTTAATTGCGGTGACCTCTCCTCAACACAGCATAGAAATTATTCTTGATTTGATTTGAGCAATAATGTGTGTGTGTGTGTGTGTGTATGTATATATATATATATATATATATATATATATATATATATATATATATATATATATATATATATATATATATATATATATATATATACACACACACACACATTTTTTTTTCCCCACTCACTGAGAAATGCAGTCCAACAGTGAACAGATGTTTACTTTGGTGGTTCAATGGGAAAAAAGTGCCTGTCTTATGGTTTAAAATAGAATTCATGAATGGTAGAAATGTGGGTGTATCCTGCAATAAGACAACAATACTTAAGGATGAGTCAAAAACCTTACAAGTGCAATATAATTTAGAGCACCAGTACAGTCAGTTGCAAAATGAAAATGTTACTGCCCTGTATTGTTCACAGTCGCACTTTCTTTTGCAGTCTTATACCCAGTACACTTTGGTACCACCTCTCGGAATAAACAGGTTAATTAATATTAAATATATAAAAAAATATCTTCTTCAGATCTTAAGAATGCAGTGCATTTGTAACTGTCAGGCTGTCAGACTGTCCATGGGGTGCCGAAGGTTACACCTGAGACGATGCAAATGCCTCCTCTGTCTTCTCCAATGGGAAAAAATATCATAAAAATATTATATCTCAACATAGAACAGAAAATGTCCCTAAAGAACAACATATGAACAATTAAACTCTTACAGTCTACTTTAAAGGCGGCACGGTGGTGTAGAGGTTAGCACTGTCGCCTTGCACCTCCAGGGTCCGGGTTCGATTTTGAACATTTTGCAGCAAGTTTACATGTTCTCCCCATGCTTGGTGGGTTTCCTTCAGGTACTCTGGTTTCCTCCTACAGTCCAAAGACATGCAGGTTAGGTCAACTGGCATTCCCAAATTGGCCATAGTGTGTGTATATGTGTGTGTGCCCTGCGATGGATTGGCACCCTGTCCAGCATGTACCCCACCTTGTGCCCTAAGTCTCCTGGGATAGGCTCCAGGGCCCCTGTGACCCTGAATTCAGGATTAAGCGGTATAGATGATGAGTGAGTGAGTGAGAGTCCACTTTAATTGGAATACCTGTGTACCTACTCTTTAACAGTTCCAGCTATTTCAAAAGGGTCAAACTATTGGACTGCAGCACATTATCAAAACCTGGAAGGATAGTGCTGAACTCCAAACTTTACGGAACAAATGTGGTCAGAAAAAACAAATCATGAATGGAGATCACTTAAATACTTGGTGAAGTTGGTTGGGACTAACCAGATGTGTGGCCATAAGAAGAACAACTTGATCGTGAGACTAATCAGAAAACAAAAGACTTCACTTTTCTAGGGAGCATAAAGATTGCACTACGGTGCAGTTAAAAATGTGTTCTGATTGAGCCTATTCCAGATCGATGGGCGCATCAGCGCAAGAAGGAAAGAACATGAAATGATTCACTGTACAAGCCTCTGAAGGCAGGGTTATGATCTGCGGTTGCTTCAGTTGGTCCGGTCTAGGCTCGGTAACGTCATGTGGTAATAAAATGAAGTCAACTGATGACCTGAATGTACTGAATGATCAGGTTATTACATCAATTGGGTTTTCTTCCATGATGACACAGGTGTATTGCAGGATTGTGAAAGACTGCTTCTGGGAGCATGAGAAAGCATTTTCACACATGAACTGACCACCACTGTGTGTCCTGTAATGGGATCTGGATAAAACTGGATGCTCAAGTGTCCGGGTGCTTCTGTTTAAAGTAGACAATGAGTGTATATTTCCTTATGAAATAACAATTTGTGTGTGTGTGTTTTTTTTAAATTATATGTAATGTTCATCATGCAAGTCCCTGTGAACGAGCTGATACTACAGAACCCATAATGTATTCGAACAAGCGTATAAGAATCCAATGCGTTTGTACTGATACATTACTGTTTCTGTAGTAACTGTTACAGAGGACCTTGTTATGAAGGAATTCATCAGCACTGTGGGATAAGAAACTATTTATATCTGCTCAGATAATTGTAATAACCAAATCCTCCTCAACACTAACAGATAGATGAAGCCAACGCGTTTGGAAACACGGCTCTGCATGTGGCCTGCTTTAACGGGCAGGATGCCGTGGTGAGCGAGCTGATTGATCATGGTGCTAATGTAAGTCAGCCCAACAACAAAGGCTTCACCCCTCTCCACTTTGCTGCCGCGTCCACGCACGGTGCTCTCTGCCTCGAGTTTCTGGTCAACAACGGAGCTGACGTCAATGTGCAGGTGACCTTCGAGCTCATTTCTATCTCTCGTACATCTGACTTAACCTTCCTATACTATATTCTGAGACGTTGGAATGATTTTCGTTCAGAGCCGGGATGGGAAGAGTCCTCTGCATATGACCGCAGTGCACGGCCGCTTCACGCGCTCCCAGACTCTCATTCAGAATGGTGAGAGCTTTAAGAGTTGTTTATCAGTCGGCTGAAAGATCATAATCGAAGCATGCACAGAAGTCCAGAACATGTGTTGTTGTGTAATAACAGGTGGAGAGATAGACTGCGTGGATAAGGATGGCAACACTCCGTTACACATTGCCGCTCGTTATGGGCACGAACTCCTCATCAACACCTTAATCACTAGCGGGGCCGACTGCACCAGGTGTGTTTGTGTGCCTTTAGAATCGAACATTAGTGCACTGTTTACATGGAATAACGCATATGACGTCTCTCTCTTTGTCTTTCTCTCTAGGAGAGGAATTTATGGGATGTTTCCCTTGCACCTGGCAGCTCTAAACGCTCATTCTGACTGCTGCCGGAAACTTCTCTCCTCAGGTACCTCTTGCTTTGGACATCTGACATGGAATATGCCGATTTACAATAGTACAATGTCATAGATTTGGCTTGTGATTTTTTTTGGGGGAGATTTTTCATCGTTATTATTATATAGATATTTAGTCGTATCCAGTTCCTCCCCGTCACTAGGGGGCTCCCACATTAAGGCTACTACTAGCACTCAGTCGGGAGGGCCGAAGACTATCACAGACGTCCCTGATTGGCTGTAGAGCCGTGATTAATGTGGGAGCACGAAGTACCTCTCATCCCTCCCCTCTGAGAGAGCTTGACCAATCAGCTCTCTCTAGACCTCCAGCTGCGAGAGGTTACAGCATCAATTGAACTCGCGATCTCCGGATGATAGGGCGAGCACTTTACCACTGCGCCACCCGGAGGCCCATTGTTCTGTGATTTGACATTTTCTGGCCCAGAAATAAATTCTGCTTCTAGATTATCAGAAGCATTATGCTGTCCCTAAAAGGCAACCCATAAGGAACATGTTCCCAACCCTGATCATGCATCAGATTTAGAAAAAGCTATTAATAGGATAATTAGTTAAATCAGTTAAATCAGTAATCCAGAGTTGAGTGTTTCAATCCCGTCTTGGGACATGCAGATTAGGATAATTGGTGAACCCTTCTTTGTTTCCTAATCCCCTTGGAAAAGCTCAAGGCTTGCCACTACCCTGTACAGGATACAGCGATGTAGAGAATGAATGAGTGAGTATGGTGTGTTGGAAGCTGGGAAAACAAAAACATACAAATGAGCAGGACCGTGGTTGGGAACCATGTGTAGTTTCAACAGATAATGTAGTATCAGTAGGCGTGTAGGCAAATCTGTGTCTGTGCTGCGTTTGCAGTTCTGCCCTGAAGCAGATGAAGAGGGTGATCAGAATTACAAACTTCGCCATATTGAAAGCCCTGAAATTCTTTTGTTTTAATATTTTCTGAGCCATTGACAGCACAGTGTCACTATGCAGATGGTGTAAACCGGCAGTTCTCACTGATCTTTACTCCTCCACGAAGCCATGTTGATCCATAGCAGACGATCGGTAGAACCCAGAGGCCTCTCCAGGCTTGTGATTCCCACAATAGGCAAACACATGATTCACATGATGTTTCTTATGTGCTTGTCCAGTAAACAGAGCAGGGGTCTTACTGTATGATCATTTCCTGTCTTGTTCTTGAGCTCTGTGTGTCTTTGTGTTCGATGCTGGTCTTTATAGACTTTAAAATCTGAGAAGAATGTCTTAAATGCTTCATTTGTTGATGTATTAATGATGTGGGTGTCTTTATCTGCTGTGTTCGTGTTTCTGGTATTCGTCTCTGCATTTGTCATCTTGAAACTGTCTTCCCCTTCACTGGGTCTGAGTTCATCCTGC
The DNA here is from genome assembly GCA_030522415.1 of Channallabes apus. NCBI lineage: Eukaryota > Metazoa > Chordata > Actinopteri > Siluriformes > Clariidae > Channallabes > Channallabes apus. The sequence continues at coordinate 24,136,057 of CM060109.1, forward strand.
TCTAATACTTTTCTTCTCTTTCTTGTTATCTCCCTCTATCCCTGTGTTTCTCCTCCTCCTCCTCCTCCTCCTCCTCTCCTGGGTCTGCCACTCTGGCTGTCTACGTGTTTTGTTGGGGGCTTCCTTTCTTCTGTGCCTTTCCACGTCATGCCTCCATCCTTCGCTCAGGACGGAGGTATAGCATAATCTGCACCCTCAGTAATGACTCGGTCCTGTGTGCAGGCTTCCAGATCGACACCCCGGACAGCCTGGGCAGGACATGTCTCCACGCAGCAGCTGCTGGAGGGTGAGTGTGAAAGAAAGTGGCAGTGACCTTCTGCCTGTCTGAGTGTCTCATCTAAGCACGGCAGTTTAATTCGCTGCATATGCTCTTTATTATGTAAATCGGTCTGAGCTTTTATGATGCACGTAGAGATTACTCCTGCCATATACATGGAATTTATAGTTTTACAATTACTGAGTGCATCACTGGAAATGGATTTCACTATAGGCCTAAGATGTCCAAGTCTGTGCCCGTGTAGTGTGTGAGCTCAATGCTCCAGTGAAACAGATCTAAGGCTTAAATATCCATAAACCACTCTTTCTCTTTTCGTTGTATTTAAAATATATTGAATGGATTGTGGATCATTGGAAAAAAAAAAAAAAAGGTCATGTAGTCTGATGAGCTCAGATTGATGAGTGATGGGTAAGAAGCGCCCGTCATGCTTAGTGCCCACCAGACAAGCTTGTGGAGGCAGCGCTATGATCTGGGGTTGCTTATGTCGGCCGGGTCGAGGTCAATGTTATGTGCTCAATAAATGAATAAACTGAATAACTAAGTGTTTGCCAGCAATAGATTTTTTTTTTGTTCCCTGAGGGCACGGGCAAGACCCAAAATGTGACCGAGTGGTTCAGGGTGTATGTGACATTTTCACATGGATTGGCCACCACAGAGTCCAGACTCTAACCCCATTGATGGTATTTGGGATGTGCTTTACGCAGCAACTTTACTGACTCCCTCATCATCAATACAAGATCATGGAGAGAAATTAATGCAATTCTAGACTGAAATAAATGTTTACGTGACTTTGCATAAGCCTATCCCACTGCAAATGTTTGCCATAAAAGGCAAAATACGGTCTTATTTTTTGGTCCGGGCAGTGTATTTATTTTTTCCCCCACCTCATTTAACTCTCTAATTCTTTTCCTCTTTCAGCAATGTTGAGTGTGTGAAGCTGTTGCTCACCAGCGGAGCAGATCACAACCGCAAAGACGAACATGGCAGGTCAGTGTTTAAGTCTCTGTTCGATTTATCAGATTTAAATATAAGATTACATGATGATAGCTGAATCTGTCCCCAGATTTATGCCTCATTAACTAAAAGCATTCTCACACTGATATAAAAATCCACTGATCAACCATAACATTACAACTCAAGGCATTAATCCCTGTGTGGGTTCTACTTGTGGGTGCCACCGGGGTAGGACTGGCCAGTTGGGACATGACGCAACAAGACCTCTTTGGGTGTGCTGTCACCAGGATGTTAGTGGCAGATCCTTTGGAATGTGGGGTGGGGCATCAATGGATCGGACTTATTTGACTGGTGCATCCCATGGATGCGCTGGCAGATTGAAGTCTGGAGACTTTGGAGGCCGGATAAACAATCTTGAGCTCTTTGCCTGTTTTGGGGTTACATGCAGCATGCTGTGATGCACTGGGTGTTCTGCTGCCTTTTCTAGGTTGGCCAGCGTTGACTTTTTTCTCATCAATTTGTAGTACATTTCCTATGGGATCGGGCAGGATGGCCTAGGCTTTGGTCCCCAAATCTTGAACCTGTCACCATATATAGTGTATAATAAGATAAAAAGATATATTAATCTGTGTTATTCGATTCACGTTATTATACTATGTTATTCGGGAAGTCGTGTTAATGTTATGGCTGATCAAGGTGTATTAAACATATTTGTTTTGTCTGAAAAACAGCATTTATTATTGTTATTTTTTTTTGTGCTTTATTATAGGACTCCCCTCCACTACGCAGCTGCAAGTCGGCATTTTCAGTGCTTGGAGACTCTGGTGTCCTGTGGTACCTGTATTAATGCCACTGACCAGTGGGGGCGCTCTGCCCTGCACTACGCTGCTGCCTCTGACCTGGACAGGAGGTACAGTTCTATACTCTGCCATGTTTTCTTTCCATGCTGGAGTCTCAAAACAAAAAGACCTCAGAGAGTGTGTGTGTATGTGTATGTGTATGTGAGTGTGTGTGCGTGTGTGTGTGTGTGTGTGTGTGTGTCACTTGTATAGTCAACATCCATGTGCGAAATCCTCAAAAGGAGGCAATAAGTGTTATTAGATTGGTTCCATGTTAAACTTGCACAAAAAGATATAGTACGTGTGCATGTGTGTGTATTTGTGTTCGCGTGTGTGCGTATTTGCGTGTGCACATATTTGTGCTTCTGTATGTGTGTTTGCGTGTGTATGTGTGCATGTGTATACTGTGTGTGTGTGTGTGTGTGTGTGTGTGTGTGTGTGTGTGTGTGTGTGTGTGTGTGTGTGTGTGTGTATATATACGCATGCATACACGTGTGTGTATGCGTCCTCCTTCTCTCCCCTCTCTTATCTCCCTCCTTATTTGTTTTAGTTTTACTTAATATTTTGTATTTATCATATCTATATAAACATTTTTGCGTTATGAATCATCCCAGTTTCTGTTTTTTCTTATGGGGAAATTAGCTTTGATATGAGTGTTTTGGATTACATGCACGCTTCCAAAACGAAGTCCAAGGTTGAACTGTTTTTACTTAGTATGAGTAGGAGTTGATCAGAAAGAAATGTAGATGTAGTAATAAACGCAGGCAGTGCTTATTCGCCACAATCATGTTTTATTGTGGAGCTTTAATGAGGATGGTTCTAGAATCACCACCCCGTTGAAGTCACTATGGCAACGCTGGGATATTATTAAGTCCCTGATAGACAGTTCCGAGACGCTGCTGTGACGTCCGAGTCAGTAAGTCAGTACCAGTGAGGGTCTGACGGTGAGGTATGATGCCGTATAGCGCCGTGTGTTTACTGATTCACTCACTGAATCGATCCAGGTTTTTGACGGTTGCACTCAAGAGCACTTACTTGAAGAGTGAAGGGTTGAATGTGTTTTGTGTGTGTGTGTTTCTCTAAAGGCGACGTGTGTCCCTGGAGCCGGAGAGTCCTGGAGTCCAAGCAGAGAAAGAGAAGGAGGCGGCTCTGTAAGTGCACTTCGACTGGTTTGTAATAAACTGAGTACAATATGGACCCCTGAGACTGACATCATAATAGCATCATTATTCCAGGGGCCGTTGTGGCGCTGTTTTTTCTTTCTCATATCTCTTGTTCAACTTTGACACATGCTGTGTGTGTAGACATCTGAGTATACTGTGTATATATATATATGTGTGTGTGTGTGTGTAGATGCCTCGAATTCTTATTGAAGAGTGGCGCAACTGCCTCACTGAAGGACACGCAGGGTTACAATGCTGTCCACTACGCTGCTGCCTACGGCCATCGACGCTGTCTGGAGCTGGTGAGACACACACACACACACACACACACACACACACACACACACACACACACACACACGAATGGATGAGTCATACATTGCGATGTACAGTATATACAATAAAGCCTTTATGTTTGGATGGATTGTCTGTTCAAAGTCATGTTAAATCTACCGAGTGTTTGTACAACTCAAAACTGAACACTGTTAAACACCGAACATGTTTTGTTGTTGTTGAAGCTTTTGGAACGAGAGGAGAGAAATCGAGACGAGGACAAGAACTGCAGCACGTGGAGTCCACTCCATCTAGCCGTGAGTCTTGCTACCATGCTGTCATCGAAGCAGTGCTGGTGGATCCTTGTGATTGTGATCACTGCGTCCCCATGACAGCATGTATTATGCCGTGTGCTCGAATTCTGTTCAAACTATTCTATTGCAACGATCGTGTGTAGATGTAGTCAGCGTGTGCGTGTTCATACGTTGCAGGCGTACCATGGCCACGCTCAGGCTCTAGAGGTGCTGCTACAGGGCCACTGCGATGTGGATCAGGGTGATGAAGTGGGCCGCACCGCTCTCTCCTTCGCTGCCCTCAGGGGTCACACGGACTGTGCTCTGACGCTGCTGAACCACGGAGCTTCGTCACGCTGCAAAGACACGGCCCGTGGACGCACGCCCATCCATCTTGCAGGTACTGCACCACGCTCTGTGTGTGAAGGGGTAGAAAGGGACTGCTCATTAATGATGTGTCTGATATGACTACGTTCACTCAATTCAATTCTGATTTTTTTTTTTCAATCATAATAACTTTTACATAAGTGACTATTATTTGTCTCAAATATGTCTAAAAACAATATCTTTGCTCATGTTATCTGGGTTAAAGCACATATTTGTGCGACAGCTCATTGGTCTAAAATAGTAGATGCGGTTTTAGTGAAAATTTTTTTGTATTTTGTACAAAAAGTTATTTTGTAAAAATACATTTTTGTATAATTTAATTATATATTTTTTTATTATAATTATTTAATTAAATAATTATAATTTAATTAAACGTTTTATAGTTTTATTATTATTATTATTATTATTATTAAAAATATTATTTATTTATTACTATTTTTTATTAATATTTATTTATTTTTAAATAATAATTTACATTTAATTAAATAATTATGTATGTTATTTTGTATATAATTATATAAATTATATTTTGTATAATTATGTATATATTTTTTGCATAATTTAATTATAGTTTTTGTATAATTTTTTAAATACATTTTTGTTTTTGTACAAAACGCTGTATTTGTACAGGTCCAGTGTCCTATGCATGTGCAAAGACAAAAATTCACATAAATCTCGATCTGCCTGTTTTCACCTATCGGATATGCGTACGATCTAGAACAACAGAGTAAAGTGGCTCAGGTCTGAAGTGAAAAACATCAGATTTGCGTCACTTCAGGCTGGTAATGTGAACGTAGCCTTAAGCACAGAATGTAATCTGATTGTGTATCTCTCAGTGATGAACGGCCATACATCGTGTGTGCGCCTCCTGCTGGAAGATTCAGACAGCGCAGATCTGGTGGATGCAGCTGATACTCAGGGACAGTAAGTGACACATTATCATGTGCGCTTGTTGCATGTGAGCTACAGCATGGAATTGAGGGATGATGACAAACACTTGCTTTTATATTGTACTTGCCTGTGATGTGCAAAATAAAATGAGTAATTCAAATGAGGATTAAAAAAATATTCAAAAAAAGATTAATCTATTCTGATGGAATAATATTCAGTACAGTATAGAGGATAATAGCTTACAGTATTACTGATCCGGACACGGGGATGCTAATACAGTGCATTAAAAATTGTAATGTATAAGAAGTGTATCTATTTATTTATTTATTTAAGCCCTATATGTGTGTGTGTGTGCGCGCGTGTTAGGACCCCGCTGATGCTGGCAGTGCTCGGGGGTCATGTGGACGCTGTGTCTCTGCTGTTAGAGCGGGAGGCCAGTGTAGACGCAGCGGATCATCAGGGACTGACTGCACTTCACCTAGGAGTGAGTTCACCCACTCTGTATTACCGCACTCTGTATTACCTACAGTATAAATACGCAACCCTTCCGTGACCACATGCTTTCACTCCTTCTCAGGTCTGTGAATAGTAATCATGCTCGTCACTCTCTCTCCCTTTGTCTCTCTCGGGCCTCTGTCTCACCTCTCACAGTTGCTGTGTGGTCAGGAAGAGTCTGTGCAGTGTCTGTTAGAGCAGGAGGCGTCAGTGTTGGTGGGCGACAGCAGGGGACACTCAGCACTCCACATAGCTGCAGCACACGGACACGCATCCTGCCTCAGCGAGCTGCTGACTGTGTCCTGTTCAGAGTCCTCCATCCCTCCTCAGAGAGATCGCCATGGATACACTCCTCTACACTGGGCCTGCTACAACGGTCAGTCCTCGGCGTCATGTACACGGATGTCACGTGATCAGCACTTCTGGTCTGTCTAGGTTCATATAATAGAAACTTAAAATTATCAGAACAACAAAAAAAAAGCCATTTCCACATGTTTGTGTCATTTAAAGAAGTTCCTGGGAGGCCAGCGTTTCAGTTTCTGAGCAAATGTTAAACCTTAATGGTGAAATTGCGGCTCTCATAATGCAAATCACGATCACTTGTTCTGATCCTAACCAAAGGGGAAAATCCACACAGAATTTAGTCACAATATTTGGGAAAAGTTTCCATGGACAACATTTTTAAATTTGAAATCAAAACGTCTCTTTGGAATGCTGAGTGTATCTGCTAGAAAGGCTAGAACAAGGAAATGGTGTAAACCAGATAACTATTGAACATTGGTATGATATTATTTATGACATTATTGTATTGGAAAAAAAAAACTTTCTCCATGAGGCTACAGGATTTATGGTATGGTATGTATGGTAAATTTGAAGGAATCTGGGAGAAATTGAAGCAGCGTCTCCCTGAAACACCCATACTTTGTGTTATAGGTTTTTAAAAAATACTTTTATTACTATTTTCTTAATACAATGAATTTTTATAACGATAAATGCACCCTAGTATGTTCTTTTGTGTAACATAGTTGCTGGTCTATTTAGAAGAAAAAAAAGTATTCTTTGTATTAAAAATTGTGTATAACTGTGGTAGTGTTTTTCCCAGTATTAAAAAAAATCATTATGGTGTCCAAGCACTAGTGAAACGCTGGGATAAGTGCATTAGTGTATCAGGGGATTATATAGTGAGGTAAAGGTAAAAGGTTTTTACTCTCATAACTGTTCTGTTATTCACCAAAATCAAAAGTGCTGGTTTGACTTGAACGTCATAAATAAAAAATAAATAAAAATCTCCCAAGTTGCACCGTAGAATCATTTGCTTTATAGTCACATACAGCATGAAGAAATAATTGAATAATAAAGTGACCAAATCTCAGGCAGGAAACACTGCTGTACTCTACACAGTTTATACTGCAGTGCGCTTCTGTCTGTTTCAGTCAAAATATCCTTAGAGACACATTACATTGTTTCACAGATTATGAACTGACTATGCATTCAGGCAATTTAAATCTAGCGTGTGTGTGTGTATATGTGTGTGTTCTCCAGGTCAAGAGGGCTGTGTGGAGGTGCTGTTGGAGCAGAAGGGTTGTCGATGCTTTGATGGGAACCCCTTCACCCCTCTGCACTGTGCCGTGTACGTCTTCACTTCTCTTCATGTGTTTGCAATAAAATAAAAAGAAATAAAATTCTGTCTTTGCATGTAGAAATATTTCAAGTACAGCTAACATCTAAAGTGTCTTATTATAGAATTAAAAGAAAATACATTATTAGAACATTACTGGAAACATAAACATCATTAAACCTTTTTCCTTTGATCTTAGAAGTTAGCTTATTCTATATGGTAGGTAATTTTGCTAGTTTTCTAGAAAAAGAAATGCTTAGATATAACTATTATATTAATAATTTTATGTGTGTGTTTGTGTGTGTGTGTGTAGGATCAATGACCAGGAGCCCTGCGCAACACTTCTCCTGGATGCATTGGGCTCAGAGATGGTAAACTGCAAGGACTCCAAAGACAGGTGTGTGTGTGTGTGTGTGTGTGTGTGTGCGCACAACATTTATGTCTGTGTTTTTATTTTTATGGTTATTTTAAGTCCAGTCTCATGTTCTTACATGTCATGAATCTGATCCGCTACCGTTCAGGACTCCTCTCCATGCAGCCGCGTTCGCTGGCCACGTAGACTGTGTTCAGCTGCTCCTTGCCCATGATGCTCCTGTGGATGCCGTGGACCAATCAGGGCGCAGTGCGCTCATGATGGCGGCAGAGAGGGGGGCGATCGGAGCTGTAGGTACGGTGCAGGTTCCTCTTCTAACATCTCTTAGACTTATCCCACGCGGCCGTTCTGACATTTCAAACGCTGTGTGTTTTGAACAGAGGCTCTTCTCACCAGTGCGAACACGGACCTCGCTTTGACCGACCAGAAAGGCAACACGGCGCTGCACCTCGCTTGCAGCAGTGTGAGTGTTCACTTTGAACTTTGTTCCTAATTCATTTCACTTCCTCTCCGCGCTGAAGCTCATCGTCCTGCTTCCTGTCGTCTCTTTTACAGGGAAAAGAAGAATGTGCTTTGTTCATTTTGGAGAAGCTTCCTGACGCTGCCCTGGTCAACGCCACCAACGCTGCGCTCCAGACGTGAGTGTGTTTAGCTAACGACAGGGACGTCTACACACTGCCGTACGTCCTGATTTGTTGTGTAATTGCTTCCTGTCTGTCTTGCAGCCCCCTCCACCTGGCAGCTCGCAGTGGGCTGAAGCAGACGGTGCAGGAGCTGCTGTCTCGCGGTGCCAACGTGCAGCATATGGATGAGAACGGTGCGTCTCTGAACCTGACTCCATAGTGCATGCTGCCTGCTTAGTTAGAATGAATGTCATTCTGCAGTGTGTGTGTGTGTGTGTGTGTGTGTTCAGTGTGAGTGCTTTCTATCTGTGGTTTAAAGCTTTTTCAGAAAGCCCATTGTGTGCACTTTTGCGATTCTTTGACCACCTGTCTGTCCCCTCTTCTCCACTCTGTCCACCTGGCTTTGATTTAACGGAATGCCGCTCTCTCCCACCCACCTCCCCGCCATCGTAAACGTCCCATGACCTCCCTGTCCCCCCCTCTCTCTGTCCTCCTTTTTCCGGCTGTCCGTCCGTCTCTTTTCCTTCTTCAGGTCTCACTCCTGCTCTGGCTTGCGCTCCTAGCAAGGAGGTTGCTGACTGCCTGGCTCTCATTCTGGCTACCATGATGCCTTTTTGCTCCCCTTGCAGCTCCGACGCTCCCTCTCCAGGCGCCCTGTTGAGGTCTCTCCCCTGCCATGCCAAGCGCCCTCAGGCTCCACGCAGCCCCAGGGATCCTTCCGGCCCGTCCAGCGAGGGCACAAACACCGAGAACGACTCGGACTCGGAGACCTTTTGACCTCTGCCCTTTCTGGAGCGCTTCTTCCTTTTTACTTCTAGAGTTCTCACAGCACTTAAACTAGCGGACCTCCCAGAAGATGTACGAATATCCTCCATCATCATGGATGGAGGGAATTGTGATTTACGAAGGCTGGTCTATGCTTCATACAGTCGCCGCATGAGCATGAAGGATGAGGATCATGAGCCCGTATGGGATGAACTTTATCCTTAGATACTCGCTGATGTCGGTTACGAGTAGAACGCCATCGCTACATGAATATCGTAAAGCTCATCCGCTTGAGGAGCATAAACCAGCCTTCATGAGAACATCGGTACACTTCCTGTGTCAATCTGATTACACAGTCTTTTTTAAAGCCATTCGATAATTCATGTACCTACCTGATCCATAAAATAGATGATGTAGATGTTTTTTTTTTTTTTTTTTTACATTTCAGTGGTGGATAAATTTGCCAAATATTGACTCAGCAGAACCACGTTTAAGGTACGCTGTATACAGTGTGGGGGACAGCTTTTTGCTCGCTGTTTGCAAGCACAAACGCCAGAGAAGCACAATGTCCAGTTTCATATGTTGTTACTAAAAGGTGGTTACTAACATGTCCTCACTTCCTGTCATTTTCATCCGTTTAAGGACCAAGGACATTTTTTCAAGGCAAACAAGGAATTTCTACTAGACTACTGCCATAAACCGATTGGGATTACACACAGTACTGTGCAAAAGTCTTGACTCTCTCTCCACTTTTCTTTATATTTTGACATTATTATTATTATAACATTGAATCTTAAAAACCATTAAGGCTTGTGAGAATCAGGTACAGATGATGACAGATGATCAGGCCGGTGATTAGTATACTGGTGATTATAAAAATGCTGATGCTAAATGTTTTAACAGACGAGAGGGGAAATGAGGTTGTTGCCCAGGTTGTTACTTAAGCAACCCATTTTTAAATTGTACTCTCAGGTCTTTCGCAGCAAAACAGGGGCGGAGGGGGGGGAAGGGGGGGTCAAAACTTTTGTGCAGTACCGAATGTATTTTTTTGGACAAGAAGTTGAACATGCAGGTACATTGGTGCGAGTACACCTAGTGTGAAATGATCGCGTGTGAATGAATTGATATTAGACCGAACGGTCCTGAACAGTCTATAACGATGATATCGGATGCTTATGAAGGTCTATATGTAAACTAAACGCTCGGGGAGTGTTGCTAATCATTTACACTGACAGTATTAAACAGAAAATAACTCCACAGGGCCAAGTGAGCTCCACAGCTGCCACACACACACACACACACACACTCGAGTCTAATAATGTCTATTAATTACACGGTACTAATTTGCCTGCACTTGCATACTGTATCTGGAGGAAGAGGGTTGGTTAGGAGTTGAGCAAAGGACGATGAATGACCATCCCACTCTGTTTTTTTCTTTTTTTTTTTATTAAGTTTTCTGCTTCATATTTCGTTCTGTGTAAATGTTCGTTTCTCGTTTACCAGCTACGAACAAACGCGTGCAACTGTTACATTTACTCCGTCTCAGAGTTTATTGAATCTGAACCGGTTGCTTGAATTGGATCAGATGGTGCTATGTTTTTGGCTTTTTACTGATTAATACAATTTGGCAAGAAAATCCATTCGATAATTAGAAAATTTGAAATATTAAATATGATCGAGGTTCTGTTTCATCATTTTCCCCAACATCCTAATCATTTTTGTCCACAATGTGCCAGTTCCTTAAACTTGTCCAGTGCCTTGTTTTGTTTTTGAAAATGTGAAAAGGGGATTTGATGCATTTTTGGTGGTTGATTCTTACTGTACTCCTGTGTTTTCACTATATTGAGGTGTGTGTGTGTGTGCGTGCGTGCATCTGACAATGTTGGCTACATTCATAGCACATTCTGTATTTCGACTAAACGAATCAGTACACAAGAATTACACACACACATGTCTAACAGAAGCACAGGCCTAACCGTTTCTCTTCATATGGCTTGGATAAGTAGCGAGCTGAATGATGCACAGAAGTCAAATCTATCAGTATTATGCCTGACTAAGACTAAGCTTTGCCAATCAAGACAATCCTAATGTGTGCCACATGTTCGACATGCAGTATGAAATGCTGTTGGTCAGCTGATCATCTTTTCTATAAATTGGTACCTTATAAGATGTTTCATGTGTCTTGTGTCGTTATTTATTTTTCTTCTTTCACTGTCTCCCAACATGCACCAGAGTAGTTTATGGATGCTTTAACACAGGGAGTGTTGTGTGCACTTACAGTACAGACATACACAGTTAACATTTTATCAGGTTTACCTAACATACAGGTGCACTTGCATAAGTCTTCACCCCCTGATACCACCTTAAATCTAACCTAAATGTGAAATGGACTTAACTGGTATTATGATTTATATAAGTGTGGGAGTTAAATAATTACAAATATCTATATGAAAATATAAAAAAGAAGCTGTGAATGCATAAGTATTCACTCCAGTGAGTGTGAAACCCCTCAATACATTCTGGTGCACCCAGTTGCCATCACACATGAATGACGTCCACCTGTGTGCAGTTCCACTTCTCTGACTTCTGCCCTACTTATTTTTCATGTCCTCCTCCTGCCATATTCATTAATGCACTTATCCAATCACCCAATTGTTAACAAAATGCATAATATCATGAAGATGTACAGTACAGTACGTAGGTCATGAGCATCAGTTCACATTTACATTAAACATCAGAATGGGCGGGGAAAATGTGATCTCTATACCAGATGGGCTGGTTTAAGTGCTTCAGAATGGGAACAAAAAAAATCGGAACATCAAAAAGGCTCCAGAGATTTACACAGAATGGTGCAAAAAGCGTTCTATAAGGCTGCAGGCTGTAACAGCCAGTCGATGAGAGAGAGAACGACCATCAGGTTCCAATCTGGTCAGGAATAACAACAATCTGGACAGCTGAACACTGGAAAACATGCTTTCTTCCTCCCTTAACCTTCAAATGTCCAATTTTGGAGCGTCTGTGCCCATGATCACTTCAGATTCCTGTTCTTGGCTGACAAACAGGAACCTGATGTGGTTTTCTGCTGCTGTAGTTCATCCGCTTCAAAGACTGATGTTGAGTGAGATGCTTTTCCACTTACCAGCTCAAACCAGTCTGTCCTCTTTAAAAGCTGAGGGAGTTGACCTGTAGTTATATGATTGTATGCAATGTGTCATGACTGCATACAATAAAATGTAAAAAAACAAAAAAAAGTTTTAAGTTGGGGGGTGAATATTTATGCAAAGCACTGGATACAGTTACTGACTGTACTCTATCTAGTGTTATAGATCATTTTCCCAGTCCTCCTCATTTTTTCAGAACGTTATGATGACCGTATCAGGTACAGCAGCGATGATGCTGTACTATAAAAACGCTTAAATAATAACTGCACAGCATCATTTCTCATGAGATTAATTATCTCATTAAGATGTAAAACCAATTAAAATTTAGACTTCAAGCACATTACAGTGATGAGTTGGTTAACTTGTCACATCTGTCTGTGAGATCTGGATACACAATCATTCACAAACACCACTTGTACAAACCATTTGCACAAGTTTGGGCCATTAAAGGAGTTCCTGGGAGGCGTGAATCATCACGGCTCAAACTATCTTGACGGTATCCGTGTACTAGTGAAATGCTGGGATAAGTGCATTAGTGTAGCAGGGGATTATATAGAGAAATAAAGGTAGTGTTCTTTCATTCTTCAAGTCCCGGTTTGACTCGAACACTCCTTAGATATTATATACCTTCATGTTGTCTTTACTAGTCATTTAATCTCCCTTGAAATAGAACAATTCCTTAAAATACTTACTGAATAGTAACTGGTAGATCATCTCAGTGCTTTGATTTGAAGTTAAAATATAGACGCAAACAGTGTTAATAATCTTTAATTACATAACCTCTGTACATTTACGAAAGCTTTATATTATCCATAGTTTAGATAATCAATATACATATATAAATACAGAAACAGGATTACGGGTATCTAGCTTGTTATTTATTTCAGTGCGACAGTCCTGAAGGGCGTTTTTTGAATCCCAGTGATCTTAACATTTCTAGTAAACTCAAACATGCACTGTGCGGCATGATGTCATGTGCATTCAGCTTAAAAAGTGAACTACTCTGTCTAGTTCTCAGTGAGTGTGCTCTCCGTCCCAAGCTGGGCTTCATTTCCTACAAAAGGTTTCCATGTAGTGTGGATTGTCTACTGTAGCCTCCAGTACAGTTTCAGCACTCAGCAGTTCACACCCAGTCCGGTCCAGTGGTCCGGGACCATGAGGAAGTACTTGTCCATGGCTTCACAGAAGCGGGTACGGTACAGCTCCGGAGAAACAACTGTAGGCATTTTACCTGCGGAGCGGCAAGAGGAAACCACACGACACGTCAAACAAACATGCAGCAACAACCAGTATATAGAAAAGGGTTTTTAGATGATCATGTACATGCGCTGTAGTTCTGCAAGTGAAACTATTATATGTATGGACTGATGAAGTAATATTATTGAAAATAGACAACAATTATATTTTTATGAATAATATACTTGTAATGATCATTATACACAATATTTTTTTGCAATCTTGAAGAACCAGGATGTCGACATCATCCACGGTGATAAACTCACCAGTGACTCAATCACTAATAGATGATGATTTTATTTATAGAAAACCAAAAAGCTGTCTGATAATGAGACACAAGTCCATAAAAACTAGGACTGTATCCTGCAGGGTCGTTCATTGCATTATTGGCAGAAGTGCATCAAAATTCTTTGAATATGTTCAAAGATGATTAAAACACGACACTTCGAGACGTCCATCAAAGGTAAAAAGCAAGTCCGGCTTGAAAACACCCTTAAATAATAGTACATAAATAATACATATAATCTATATAATATCTATTTAATAAAACTGTAAAGTTGGCATGTCTGTACATTGAAGATATTTGCAAAAAAAATATTTGATGGTTTTTGGAATGTTTGTCCGTCTGTCCATCTGTCTGCATCACCCAAAAAACTACTAAACAATTTTTAATAGGTTTTTCAGGTCTTGTTATTTGGCCGAGCTTGAGGTAACATAGGCTTTGCTTCATTGCAATCGGCCCTCGATGCTACTTTGAAATTTAAATGGAAAACGGCCTTATATTATAAAGAAAAAAATCCAATAAATCAACCTTAAAACAATCAATAGATCATCCCAAAAATCCTGTTGTTTAATACGTGCCTATGAGCTACTCAGCTCTGACACCTTCGGTCCGCACACTTCATGGTGACACGTAAAAATTTTATTCCGTTCCAAAATTCAACAGATGCCGCTGTACATTTTTTAAAACGCGCTTTTAAGTGTCCAATAAAATTCCACATGAACTAAGTCACGGGCAGATCTATTATACTGTAGAACAAACAGAATATGTAAGAAGCAGTCCACCAGTTTCTAACCTTGCCCGCCGAGAATTCCTGTAGACTTGACCACCATCTCGAGCTTTTTATCCCACGTGAACGTCCGGATGTAATCTAGAAACAGAAAAGGACATGCTATGTAGGTCATGGGGTTCTCATTTTGGTTCTCCAGTACCGTACCGACATGGTGAGGTACCTATAATGCCCACGACGAGCTGGTCGGTGGCGTCGTCACGGCCCACTAGCAGCGAGTAATCGATGATGAGGTGGCTGGACAGGAAGTAGGCGTCGCTGTGGATGGCGGCACGCAGGCTGGCCTTGCAGTGTGAGCGGATGTAGAGTGGATTGTCGTGCACCAGCTTGAGCAGGTTCTCGTCCAGCAGCACCACCTCGCAGCTCTCCTTCCCCTGCTCAGTCTTCACGTTCCGGTTCCTCAGAGAACCCTTCAGGTCAAACACCTGGGAGAGGCAGCAGATTTAGACAGAGGATAAGACCATGATAAGACTAGTTATATGACTAGAGGGACACGGAGATTAAAAGTATGCTTCAACAATAACAACATATGTATTTAATACAATGCATAAACATGACCTGATAAATACAAAATAACAAATCCATTCCTGTGCAGATGCAGAACTCGCCAGGGGAATATAGAAGCCCCTACATGATCCCAGACTAGATTTCACTGAGAAACTAATTGGTTTAAACTGTGCAGCCTCACACACCTGCGCCATCTTGCGTCCATAGAAGAGGTTCTCCATCACCAGCAGATCGAGCTTCTTCTCTGTGTTGTTCTGCGAGTTCTTGTAGCCAATACGATAAACTCCTAGGATCTTCGCAAGTGCAGTAGGCCGCTGAGAACGGGAGGAGAAAACAGGGGAGACGTTACTGATTGTAGTCCATATACATCTTATTTTAAGCGGTAAGAAATCTGCAGAAAGACAATTCCTTACAGCTTATAGTATGAACTTAAACCGAATGTCAGACTGTAGTTTGCCCTTTATAGATTAGTCTCACACAATGTTGAGGAAGTTACTCAAAAAAATTTAATCTACTACAAATTACTAATTTCTACTTTAAAATTGTAAACTGATTACATTACTGATTAATACATGTAAAAAGTAATCAGATAATACTAATTATGTTACTTTGAAAACATTGGTCACTGTTGTCGCTCCTCACTCACTTCATAGGCTCACTCCATAGGCTCACTCTGTAGGCTCCCTACGTAGACATCCCCCCTTCACAGATGCGCGAAGGGGCGGGGCCGCCGGCTTGGGCCAGCTGGCGATAATTAAAGTTAACGGGCTTTCTCCGTGTTAAAAATCCTCCCATTTTTCCCTTCCTCCATCCTTTAACCCTCTCCTTCCTCGTTTTTCTAAATAAAATAACCCCTTGTCCCGTAAGATCTCACCAAAAAGAGTGAACCTGTTACAACAGTAAATGTAAAACAATGCTACAAAGCTCTCCGACGACTCATTAAAGTGCCTGCTCGTTAACTGATGCTACATAAAATGTGATTTTTAAATGCATTTTGATACATTTTTTAAACACTACATTTGTAACGCTAGTAACGTAATGTTATTGACATTGGTAACTGTAATCAAATGTATTTTAAAAGTAACCCGTTACATCATTGCGTCATCAGGAAAAGAAATTAGATCTCAGTAACGCGTTATACACAACTCTGGCCTCCTCACAGGCTAGAGGTGGAGGGAGCCAATCAGATCGCAGCTTTTAAGATACAGAAGTTTTACAGGCCATGTGTGTTTTACAGGGGAGTGAGACTAATTCTAAACTAAGCTGAATCTTTGCTACCTTCTGCTGGACTGCACCAGTGATGTAAGTGAAGTAATGTGGGGCAAAATCCAGGAAGGACTGCACTTCCAGTCTGGGCATCTGCTTCAAAATAAACCTGTCATCTGTGGAGACAAGAAAGACCATTTTATTACATTTTTATTTTTTTTTTACAATCCACATCTTTTGACTTAATGAACAGATTCACAAAAAAAAAAAAAAAATACAAATACGAGGAGCGTTCAGGTCAAACCAGGAATTTCTTGTGAATAAAGGTGTAAAATGCGATTTACATTATTCCAGTTTTTGTTTTCCTGCAGCTAAGAGTCTCATCAGTATATTTGAAGTCTTCAAATGTCAAAGTTTTACAAAAGGCCGTACGTCCATTAATGACTATCTTTGCCGAACGAATCGTCCACATGATCGTCCACAAACACCACGCACACATTACAGGAACTCGGAGGGGAGATATTTACACATTCTACGTACAGTTCTCACCATGCTCTAAGCCAGTTCCACATGTTTGGGACATTAAAGGAACTCCTGGGAGACTAGCATTTTGAAAATGAAGCAGGCAGTCCTACAATGGAAAGTCCTACAATCTAAGCACTAACTGGGATGAGTGCATTAGTGTAGCGGGGGACTACAGTATATAAAGAAATAAGGAATAAAGAATTTAGTCTCACAACTGTTATTCTGCACAATCAAATTCTACTCGAACTTGTATTATATTGTAGGCATATCGGATTTCTATTAAGCAGCTTCTAATGTGCTTCTGCATGTTAACCAATTAGCAGCTGCATTTTGTCCACCCAGTGATGAAGAACGGCTGAGTGAGTTTGCAGACACGCTAATGTTGCTCTGATCGACTGGGTGGACGGAATGCCATCCTATGACCAGGGCTAATTATACTCTCTTAAACAGACTGGTGTGGCATTACCATTTTAATCATCAGCCCATAGCTAAGCTGAAACCCTATACAAGCCTCAGACAGCTCACAAGTGGCGCTCATTTTAAACGTCTGATTTTTCACCTTCAGTGGCGTAGAACACCGCTCCTGATTTGCCACCTTGAGCCTGCCAGTTGACGCAGTGAGAGAGCGAGCGAACAAAATCTTCTTCTGTGCTCTCCATCACCTCCGCCCTCATCTTATGGAACTCCTCTGCATAGTAAATGCGGCAGTAGAACTTTGTACTGGTGTCTGAGAACTCTGCAGGGAAAACACACACGCGTACACACACACACACACACACACACACACACACACACACACACACGGAAACACGCAGACACATATGTAGACGTTCCGTGTTGTGATTTGCCTTCAGTTCAAAATTCCAGTGAGGAGAATCTCTTGGAAATACATCCACAATGCTGATATGATAGGGACCAGTTGATACGATATTATCATGATATCAGGGTGAAGATTCGATTCGGCTGCTATTACAAATTTATAAATATCCTCATTCTATATATATATATATATATACTCAGCAAAAAAGAAACCTGCTCATCTGCGTGAACGTGCATTAGGCATGCTGCAGGGAGGCATGAGGACTGCTGATGTGGCTAGGGCAATAAATTGCCATGTCCGCACTGTGAGACGCCTAAGACAGCGCTACAGGGAGACAGGAAGGACAGCTGATCATCCTCGCAGTGGAAGACCATGTGTAACAACACCTGCACAGGATGGGTACGTCCGAATATCACACCTGCATGACAGGTACAGGATGGCCACAACAACTGCCCGAGTCACACCAGGAACACACAATCCCTCCATCTCACAGCAAGAACTGACAAATCTGGTCCAGTCCATGAGGAGGAGATGCACTGCAGTACTTCAAGCAGCTGGTGGCCACCAGATACTGACTGGTACTGACTGATTTTGAGCCTCCCTTCATTCAGGGACACATTGTGAAACATTTTTAGTTTGTGTCTTATGGTGTTGAGTCTTTTAGT
This sequence comes from Channallabes apus, assembly GCA_030522415.1. Classification (NCBI taxonomy): domain Eukaryota; kingdom Metazoa; phylum Chordata; class Actinopteri; order Siluriformes; family Clariidae; genus Channallabes; species Channallabes apus. The sequence goes on from CM060109.1 coordinate 24,154,198, forward strand.
GTTCATACAAATATTTACACATTAAGTTTACTGAAAGTAAAAACAGTTGAAAGTCTGAAGACGTTTCTTTTTTTGCTGAGTATCCTAATTAAATCCAATATAAAATACAATAAAATCCAGTTTCATATGTGCGATAAACAATTAGCCTTGGTTGCTAAGCAACACAACTGACAACAATGATTATGCGTAATGGTTTTATTGTTTATTGGTTTAAAACAGGATACATTAGGCATTTTAAGGAAGGCTGGTCTGGAAAATCGGCTTTAAGAGGACAGGAAGATGAGGGAGAATGAGACCTACAGGCAGTGTAGATGTAACCAATTTACTGAGTGTGCGTATATTGTGAATTACACAGCAGCTTTGAAAGTGGCTCAGCCGATCGTGTTTTAGAGCTGAAATAGCAAAGCTGTTTTGCAAGATCCTTTTATTGAGTTAAAATTCAACATGACACTTACGCAGTTCAATGTGTGGATTTCCCGTCTGTTTCTTTTGTTTCTCGCCGCCCTCAGTCTCCTCTGCGAGAACACAGGAGGAAAGAATGATGTTCTATATCGAGGAGCTTCAAACAGACATTTACAAGCTCCTTAGAGAAATCCACTGGATGACTCAGGGTTTCATTTACTCACTGGGTGGCTCTGCATCTATGCTGCTGCGGCCATGCTGAGAGGTGCTGACCTCGGTGGCTTTCGCCGGGCTGTTCTTCACCTTGTTCTCTCCAGAGCTATAAACAGAGGAGAGAAATGGATCAGTTCAGGATTAGTCCTATAGCACACACACACACTGCAATAATTCTACAACTCCACTTATTTAAAAAAGCTATTTAATATAGACTGCCTGACCAAAAGAAGTTCACCTTTCAATCACCTTTAGCTTTGATTATAGAACACAATGTGGCGGCCAGTTCATGTTCAATTTTTACAGTTTGAGTCCTAGAATATGGCCTGTGCCATCAGGGATGGAAAAACCACATAGATGTGATATCCTGGTCATTCAGTACATTAAGGTAGTCATGAGTTAATTTTATTGCAACATAATGGTACTGAACCTAAACCTGACCACCTGAAGCAACCTGTGATCATACCATTGCCTCCAGAGACTAGTCTCACTATTGCGGTTTTCTCATGGACACACAGCTGTTTAGTCCCAGTCCTGCGAGTGCTCATCATATTGTGTGTGTATGGGAATGCTCTTACTTTCACTATTAAACATGGCTATGGTTTTTGCTGTTGATTTTTTTTTTTTACCAGCACTATCCTTCCAGGTTCCTTCCAAGGGTCCTCAGCCCAGTTCCAGCAATTTCAAATCTCCCTAGTTGTTTTCTTTGCTTGATGCAGTCAAATAATGTGTCCCTTCAGAAATGGCGACTTTCTTTGGCCAGGCAATGTAAATGTTTCTTATAAATATATATATAGACCTGTTGGTCTGAGAGATCTCCTCTCCAGAGGTCTTCAGTGTACTCTTTGAAAGGTCTTCAAGAGCAGTTTTATATTCTCTACAGCTAAAAGGGGAATAATTTCATTAACACTTAAAAAAAACTATTGCAGATTGAAGATTGTATTGGATAGAAGTTGAATTACCTCAGAGCGAAGGCGATGATGGAGCTCGGTTCTCTCTCACACACGGCAATGGGGACACGCTCGTGATCATACATGAGGTAGTGTTTATCTGGGTCACTGTGGATGACAAGATCCGGAAATATGCAATTGCAATTAAACATGGACGGACTAAAACACTTCATCAGCACCTCAGGAAGTGTTTTATTCATCTTATACCACAGCAATGTGCCAGTGATATTTTCTGTTAAGTAAAGAATGACATCATACTTTTTTTTTATCTGTTTATGGTTATGTCCAATGCTGGGGAGCATCACAGAAATGAGTAGCCGTAATCACATAAATTATCTTTCCAATAAATTATCTTTCACAAAGAACTACATATTTTTCTAATCTGTAGTATTTTACTATAAAACAGTAAAGATAACTACATAGATATAAACCTTAAAGACAGGAACTACTGTTCAAGCTGTGCTGTTTTAAACAATTAAAGTGGTGAGTATAAGTGATATGGTATAGTTGGGTAGGAAAATGATAAATGTAATAAGCTACTTACAAAGGTAAAGGAATAGGATTATAACTGTTTCCTGGTAACAGGTTGGCCAGAATGGTTTTCATGGTGGTCTTCTCCTTCACCTGGCTGTCATTGGAGCCTTGCAGGTGGCTATCAAACACCTCTGAGAGTGAAATGAGGCAAACCGATGTTATGGACTTTTCCATTACATGATTCATGTATTACGGTGTGCATTCAGCAGATGGTATGCATGTGTGTCACAAAGAATAACTGTTAAAATTATGCACTGTGCAAAGATTTTCACATCAGTGTTTAATTAAGCAGGTCCAGGGACCATGTCTATATCCGTCACCTCCTTCAGAGTCCTGTTCATGGAAGGATGGACCAGATGTAGGGACCTCTAAGCTCTGCTCTGCTGGTGACGATAGGGGAACAGATAAGGATCCTGTGCTTGAAGGCAGAGTGTTAAGGTGGCGATCCTCTAATGCTAAAAAATAGAGCTCAGTTACGAGACAAAGAAACAAAACATAGTGGCCAATTTTATATGATATATGATAATTAGTTAATAACCTTACCTTTCTCACCATTCTGTACCACAGGGGAGGGGTTGCGGGGCGATGACTCCAAGACACTTGTCTGTAAACCAAAAAAAAAAGAAAAAACCCATTACAATATGTTTCTTATCCCTTTTCTAAAATATCATTGCACTGAAATTGTTGATATAAATCTGATAATGGATAAACTGACCTTGCTGTCATCATTGGTGGGCTGTCTGTGTCTGCCAGGACTGGGGGGAACAGACAAACGTTTCCTGCCCTTCTCCAGTTGGAACAGGTCCTGCAGTCTGACACACACACAAGCTTATGGCTAAACAGTTATAACTAATCATAAACCTTTCCTACTCACCACAGTTGTAAAGAGTGACTATTTGTTTATTATATTCTTCCTGTCAGCTTGAACCAATCTGTCAATTTTCCTCTGATTTCTCTTATAAACAAGACGTTTCCACAACCAGAGAACTCATCGCTCATTCAAATGTTATTTTATTATAGGTAGTCCCCAACTTACGAACGGTATTCCGTTCTGGGAGCACGTTTGTAAGTTGGATTTGTTCATAGGTCCGATAACAGAGTCTTATACACCTTTAATTGATTTGATTTTCAATCCAATTGACTAAACCTGTCCCCTCTTCCCACACTTGGCCAAATCATGTGGCCAGATCCTGTAATCGTGCCTAAGAAAAAAAAATCTCACACAATATAACAGTGAGACAAAACACAATTTTGTCTCAGAGTCACCATCAGGACAGCTTTACATAACAGCCAGGTTTCTATCATTGTGCTTCCAGACTGATTCATTGAAACCGGAGAGGCCGATTCATTTCTCCCGCACCCCCACATGCACACACACACACACACACACACACACACACACACACACACACACACACACACACACACACACACATAGAATATACCAGACTTTAGACATTTTACACATTTACTTACACACTGAAAATATTGTACATAAGTGTAAATATTGGTATCTGGTGTCTATTTTTTCTACAATACACCTGGGCTATTTCTGTGACTGAACCGGAAGTAGAACCGCAGTCCATCTGTATCTGGGAAATTCATAACTGAAATGTTCGTAAATTGGGGACTTACTGTATTTTTACTTACTGTATATATTTTTTTAACCAAACTAGTTTAAGTTACCAAACTTAAATATTTAATCCAGCTCATCTGATATCCACAACCAATCCAGGAGTAAAATGTCTCAGAAATCATGTTTTTTCTTCATTCTAATGTATGATGTAAACATTATTCAAAGCTCTTGACCTGTATCTGCATCATGTTTTGCATGATGCTGCTGTCACATGGTTATGTCAGTAATAATGTCACTTATTAGGTAACTGCAGCTACAAATACAGCTGTGTAGGTCGTTTTCCTAAGAAACTACAGTATATGGATGTGTATTTTCTCTCCAGGTATGTTTTGCTTATTGTACATATTTGAAGGTGATTATATGATTAGGGTTTATTACTTGCTGTTCCAAGATTGCAGGGTTTCACACAAGCTCTGCTTCTTTATCACCACAGACTCTAGGACAGCTTGCAGCTGCTGCGGCGTGTCCACGGTCGAGGCCTGCAGACGCCCCTGTAGCTTCTCCATCCAATTTCGCAGCTCACCCTCCTCCATCTAATCACACAGAAAGCAACACAGAGATATTAACATCCAACACATCAGGCTTATAAAACAAGACCAGGCACCTGAAATAGCATCGCCGAAGTCTTAAACCTACATCTTTCTGAGCAAACAAGTCTTCCATTTTCTCCTCTCGGGTTTTGCTAAACGTGTCTGTTTTAAGAGAGGTGAGACGATCGTCTATGGCGGCGTAGACCTGACTCACTCTGTTTGAAACAAAGCAATCAGCTTAATAGAGATTACATTGGAGTGGGAAAACTGGTAAAAATCAGTTAGAGCCAAGTAATGATTCTTACTTCAGTGCAAAGTCTTTGAGGTCCTGTTGCAGAAGGGTCTTACTAGGGCCCTGGTTCCTGATGATGATCTTGGGAGCAGGCAGGCAGATCTCCAACAGTCTCACTGGGATATAGCTGTAGATAAAAAGCAGCAAAAAAAAAACATTTATGGAGTGATCATTGCTTCCTGATCAGAACCTGGAAATTGCACAAATGGATGATTTGTGAGAAGTTGAAAAACTGTTAACTGAATAACTGTTGTAGCTACTATCGATGTATCAGAGATGTTCACCTGAAAGAGGCCACCATCTGGTTGTAGGAGAAGTACTGGTGGTAGTCCTTGTGGATGGAGTGTCCGCATGGCTCGGCATTGGCACGGCGAGTGTACTGGTGACCATAGAAACGCAACTCCAGGTATTTAGCAAAGGACATGGACCATGAATCATTGGACAAGGGGACAACTGGAGTAACCTTTCAACACAGAACAAACGAACATCGTAAGGACACCAAATGTCGAATCGTGTTGCCATGAGCTAACGTTCACAGCCGGGATCAACTAGAAAACTAATCTTGAACCCAATACCTGTTTGCAGATTCTGCACCAGGAGTAATTCAGGATAGTGTGCTGGTATCCGGGCACAGGTGAATCGAGCTCTTTGAGAACAATCTGGACGCAGCCGTTACCGTGCACAAAGCGCCGGATGTGGTGTACCATCGGGGTGTCGCAGTACATGCTGGGGCATTGATAAGATGGCCTGTATTGCACACGCAAACAGAAAAGTCATTATGTTAGTAGGTATTCTGTAATCACGCGTATTATACAATTCCTAAAACTGGCCTTTTTGAATACCTGAAGCAGTATCTTTCCAGAAATATTCCAAGAGTCAAGTCGTTCTTCCCGTAAAATTCCATGGTCACAATCCTAAATATAAACAACATATTCAATTTTATTTGAATCAAGTTCAGAATTTCACCTAGACATCTGTCTCTCTCTATCTAAGTGGGTTTTACCAAGGGCTGACGCAGTGATTGGGGGCGTTGTTGGAGTGTGTTGAGGAGCTGCTGAACAACACGCACAGTCGTTGGTGGTTTAATGGATTCAGGCAGTCGAGCTTCATGGGACGAAAAACACAAAAACCACTTCTTAGTGCAAATGTCGTACACATATTTCACATTCTGCCTGCCATGTAAAGCCGTATATACCTTGGTAGCCCAGACCATGTCGCTCTGCCCTGGTGCTTTCTCCTCCTCACCGTCCGCCTTGACTGGTGCCTTTGTATTTGGAGCTTGTGTGGGATGAGCGAAAGGGTCAGTGTCTCGCTGTATTCGTCCCCCCTGAGCGCGGTAGTCCGCCAGCATGCGGGCCAGATGCTGACTGCTGCTCAGTTGCTGCGTCATGCACGTAGTAGTGAGCTTATGGGAAGGTAAAACACGGATTTGACGCTGCTGTGTTCCGAGCCCGTTGCTCAGAGAAGTGCTAGATGCGTTTGTGTCCTTGAGCAGGATTCTCTTGCGGCGGCTGTCGACCTCCCTGAGGTCCTTGTTCAGGAGCAGTGAGAAGTAGACCAGCTCGGGGAAGTAGTCACGGCTTGGGCAGCGTAGGCCAGGAGGTGTCAGCAGGAAGGGTTCACGGAAAGTCATGAAGGGAGAGATGCACAGGATAACGTCTTTCAACTCCTGTCTAAAGCTGGCTGAGATGGACTTGAGCCGATCATCTGCCGAAGTCACCTGCTCGGCCACGAACATGCCGCTGTCATCCTGCAGTGGGTCTCTGAAGAGCTGGATTGGAGCAAGTGGTGTCTCTGAACTGGTGCTGTTCCCTCGCACCAAGGTGTTATCGTCCTCTCTACTTCTCACCGCCTCAGCCTGGTCATTCACCTCCTCCTCTACGATTTCCTCCATAGATGAGAGATAAGGAGGGGACATACACAGTGGCTGGTATGACTGGCTAGACAGGGGAGTGGAGGTCTTGATCTCATCCCCTTCCGTCACAATTGTAGACAAGGGCGAGTCATTTCTGATCACTTTAGGACTTTCTCCATCTTTCAGAGTTGACTCAGAGGCAGAATGCTGCCTATTGTGGCCTTGAATTATTTCCTGCAGCCCGGGCTCAAAGTCAAAGTCACCTTCCAAATGGAGCTCTGCAAGCTCCTCCTTTGTTTCAGGTTGGTTCTCCTGGCTCTCCATGTCCACCTCCTTTTCCGCTTCTTCAGCCGCGCTCTCCAGCAGGCAGTGGAAGGACGAGCTCTTGGAAAGGCTAGGAGGCATCGCAAACTCATCCATTAGGAAGGAAATCTCTAGCCGTGAGTGATAAGCTACAAACACCATCATCATAATGATATCCTTAACTCGGGCTAGCTCGTACTCAGAGGCACCGCGAAGCTTGATGGTACAACCCAGATTTGAGGGACATCCATCGAAGAACATTAGTGTTTTCAGTTCATCTGGGAGAAACAGTAAAACAAAGGGGTTATAAATGATCCTGTTAAGCAAAGTCACTGATTTTATTAGAAACTGGAATAAAAACACTTACTGTTAGTGTTTAACTGGAATGAGTGAAGGTAGAATTTGTGGCATGTTCCCAAGCGAGGTTTGGTCAAAAGCTGGTCCATAGACATGACTAAATCTCCCTGAGTCATTCGGCTCACACGATCAAGCACTTGCTACATAGACAAAGAGGAGACATAAGCAAATTTAGACTACAGGCCAATAACATCAATGTTAAGTACAGATCCCAGCATTGATCTGGCTCTGTAGGAAAGCTTCCATTGCTGGAGAGTTAGAGAAGAAGCACTTACAGGTTTGACATTGATGACTAAAGTGATGCCGTGCTCGAGCAGCATATCCTGAGCGATGCGCGACACCGTCTTCTCTACCAGCACCAGGTTAGGACGCACATCGGCTATTCGTTGCACGTAGTTCTTCAGAAACTCTCGCTCCTATCGATAATACGAGTTATGCTTTGTCAGTACTCCAATCTGACTTTTTAGTATATATTACATCAAACCAGAGAGATACCTGAAGCACAATTGGGTCAATGCAGGTGAACTTTGTCTCTTCTCTGTAAAGATACTCAATGGAACACTTGAGAAGAAGGATCTTGGGATTTTTGATATAAGAGTTCATCTGGAAAATGAGACGACTTACGATCAGTCGATTAGAACAGACACGTGAGCTCGTAATACGTAGTTGAATTAAAACAATAAACGAAAAGAAGCACACAAACCTTTTTGTGAGCAATATTTTTAGTGCATACAAAGCCATTCACCAAGACCGAGTCAAACTTCTTTCCTCCCGGGATCTGCAAGAAGGACGAACGGATTTGCTCTTTTGTCATGAACAAACTGCTTAGAAAAGCCTGAGATGAGAAGGCGTGATTCTACCTTCTTAATGTGGACCAGCTGGCGAATGTCCATGTCATCGTTGCAGCTGCGAACATCTGGACGCACCGTTTGCACTATCTGCCGGACCACGGGTACGATGATGTCTCGCCAGGAGAGAGAGAGCGACTCGCTGTAAAGCAGCTGCTGCAGCAAAGCCATCATGTGACTGTGGTTGGCCGATCTGAACGACGTGATTAATGCAAGAAAAAGAGAATGTTTGGAAGCATTTGATGTTTAACAAGAGGCTGTACCTTATTAAGTTCTCAAAGTGGAAGCGGCTTTCAGAAAGTGAAACTTGAAAATATTATTTTGCTCCATGTGTGCTCTTTCATGACTTACAGAAGTCTCTCCATAGCCTTCTTCTCGCCATTCTCCTCCCTCAGTTGGTCTAGGGAGCTGTGGTGCCAACCCAGTGGAGTGAAGAGCATTTCTTTAGCCTTCTCTTCTACACGCCGGTTAAACAAAGACTCTGTCGACGCAAAATAAATAAATTAAATAAATAAAACTCATCTGGGGAACAGATTTAGTAAAACACACTGATTTAAGATGTGGATTCTAAAAAATACATAAAAATACCTTTGATAAAGGCATCACTAATGGACAAAAGCTGACCGCCGTCTTCTGTGACGAGGACCTCGGCTGCATGACAAGCAAAGAAAGAGTGAGATGGAGACAATTCAATACCTCGGACAACATCAGAAGACAAGCGATTCATTCTTTGTAGTTGCCGTGAGTCAGTCAGTATCATATTTTGAGGAACTGGAAGTCCATGGAGTTAAAGGAACAACTGTAGGAGTCAATGCAAGTCATGCTTCTGAATGTAATATGATGAAGCTTCAAAGTAGTTATATTTTTAGAGAGGCTGTTATGCAATTAGTATTAGGAAAGACTGTTAATTTCATGTTCGGGATTTTTTTTTTTTTTGGAACATGTGGTAAGTCATGCCACGGCCAAAGTGAGTTAATAACTTTAAGACGTTAATGCGGTACAAGGCCAACAAAGATGGTCAGTGAGTCTCTAAGCCTCTCCTCACTTGGGGCGTGGAAGTCAGAGTCAGGGGCGAATGGGTCAGAGTGCGCCATACTTTTCTGTTCGGCCGGGTGAGGAGGCACGTGAGGGTACTTGGCCTGCTTCTTGATGTGGAAGTTGACGTTGTCCTGCTCCATGTTCAGGTTAATGGAGGCCGAATCACTGTCCACTGCTGAATGAAAACTGCTGACTGATGTCCTTTTGCTGGGACTGGCTGAGCCTGAAAACCAGAAATAAATGAGATGGATATGCCCTGAAGAAATGTGACGGAATATGTAACATGTCTTATGTCTGTAGAATCTTCTCACTTGTTGTTATTAAGTCATTTTCATCAGCTAGCTGCTCCGTGTCGCTGTCGTCAAACTTGATGTCTTTGAACCAGGATGGTTCCGAGTGTCCCTCCAGAGAGGTCACGCTGTCCGTGTCTGGGGACGGAGTCTCGGAGAACTCTGTGCTCTGAAAGAAAAGGGAAAATCTTTAGTATAACACACTGATAACATCTGAACAGTGTTCGATTCAAGAAAATAAACGAGCACCTGAAGAGGGCGATACAGAGCGTACTCGTCACGGAAGATCTGATCGTGGTGCGTAACACATTCAAGCCAGCGTCCGTCGACCAGAGCCTGTCCGATAGCTATGGCCTGAGCCCTGTGGGAGAGGACATGTTCAAGAACGTTTTAAATAATGTGGTTTGAGAATGCTTCTGTTTTCACACCAATGTTGTAGCCAAAGGTTAAACACCTTAATTTTCCATCAACAACATTCACTAGCATCAGCATAACATACGAACTCTTTCTTAATGTCCATCCTAGTCATAGTAAGTCAGGTAGACTTTCATCTTTCATTCAAGATGGTTTAATAACAACAACAACAAAAAATGCATTAATTGTTTACAAATTGCAGCCAGTCTGTCAATTTTCACAGGTTCAAAAGTAATTGGACAAATGAATGATCATAAATATTTGCAGTCAGAGATGGCTAAAAACCATGGATCTCCACACCCGCTGAATTTCCTCCCGTTAGGGGAACATTACTGCAGCTTCCTGCACCTGCTGCTTGATTATTAGTTTTTCTGCATTCAGTTTTTATCTACAGTAAATAAAAAGCTGATGTTCAACTGGGTTAAGATGAGGTGGTTCAAGCCCTTTAAGAACATTCCATTTCCTTGCCTTGAGTTGCTTTTGTGGTAGGTTTTGGTCATTATCAATCAGGTAACTGTGAAGCTATCAGTTTTGCAGGATTTCCCTGAATCTGAGCAGAAAGTACATCGCTTTAGAATTCACCCGCTACACATACAGTATCAGCAGTCACATCCTCACCGTCTCCACCACGGCTAACTGGTGATGTGATGTGCTTTGTAACGTGAACCCATTATTTCCTTCTACATATTCGTTCTCTTACCTTTTTCACCTGACCTGTGTAGATGTTGTGATGGGCTTTTAAAATATGTACTTTAATAGTCTTCAAGGTCTTCTGGAGTTCACCAGTGTATTTCTTTTTTTATTCAAATTGCACCAAACAGTTAACTCGGCCATTCTTAAATTTCCCTCCAATTAGTCATTTCTGTTGTTTTCAGCTTAATGATGGACTACTTCACTTGCTTTAGCACCTGGTTCGTACAACTCGTCCTCGTCATAAAACGAGTTCATCATTTGATTGGTCGATTACTTCTGAGGCAGTGAAAATGGAGGGACTTTACAAACAAATGGCTGTAAGGTCTACATGCTTCATACTGTATGTGGTCAATATTTTTCTTAAACCCCTTGAATTTAAGATTGAATTTGTTTGGAAGCCATTGAGGACATTACTGTAAGGGGACTGCTACATGTCTTTTACTGAAACAACTTGTTCCATAATATTTGGTCATACAGTGGTCCAAGAACACACTGTGTAGTCTTGACTCACATTAATGGCGGTTATATACTTACCTATTAGAAACGGTGCCATTTCGCAAGAGCCAGTTTACTAGATCTTTACCCACAATGCAATTGGGATAGGTACGTAGCCAATATCGGTGGTCCTGGAACTCCATCCCGGTATTGCTGTGACAGATTTTTTTCCATAAGTCTTTTAAGTGAGATGAATCCTACCAAAAACAAACAAAAAATTATATAGGTAACAGAATTACAGTCAAAATCTGTGACATACAATTTAAGAAAGTAAATTTTGCAGAATTGAAGTACAAAATGTCAACCTTAGCAAGGCTTGGAAAGAAACCTATGATTTATACAGTTTTACTGTTACATGAAAAATACGCAGCAACTGCATCTACTTATATTGGCTAAACCTCTACTTGCAAATCAAACATTAAAATCCAAAGCTGAGTGTCAAAAAGCACAAAGAGGCACAAAATGTGATTAAAACTAAATCAAATGAAAAAGAAAGAGAAGAAATGGCCAGAGAACCCAATAATTTCATAGTTATTCTTTTATAAACACTATTTCAATTCTTTATGTTAAAATACACTATTCTGGCATGGTTATATATTCAATTCGATTCAAATTTATTTATATAATGCTTTTAACAATGGTCCTTGTCACCAAGCAGCTTTACAGAATAAAAAATAAAAAATAAATAAAAAAAGGAAATGACTTTGAAAAGTGAGCGTAAATATGTATAAATCAGAATGATCAGATTGTCCCTGATGAGCTAACCGAGGACGTGCACAGAGTTTGTAAAAAACCTGTACTCTATCTAAAATTCTGATAATTTCATTTAGTATCATTTCCACAACCCTGATAAACGCTGCACATTTTCAGCTTGTACATTCATTTTCTATACCGCTTTATCCTGTATTTAGGGATGGGGGACCTGGAGCCTATCCCAGGAGACTCAGGGCACGAGGCAGGGTACACCCTGGACAGCGTGCCAATCCATCACAGAGCACACACACACACACACACACACACACACACACACACACACACACACACACACACACACAACACTCATTCACACACTATGGTCAATTTTGGGAACGCCAATTAGCCTAACCTGCATATCTTTGGACTGTGGGAGGAAACCGGAGTACCCGGAGGAAACCCACCAAGCACGGGGAGAACATGCAAACTCCATGCACACAGAGACAGGAATCGAACCTGGCCGGGAATTGAACCCGGACCCTGGAGGTGCAAGGCGACAGTGCTAACCACTACACCACCTCGCCTCCCAGCTTGAACCCAAGATGTTTACCAAGAGGATCTTGCGCTGCTCCTCTTCGCTGTAGTCGGGTTTGGGCACCACTCGGCTGGACTGGGGGCTCACCGAACTGTCGTAGGATGGAACCATGGACCCTGAACGGTCCAGGGATAAGTTGGTCACACTAGCTGATCTACAGAGAGCAGAGGCAAACATGTAACCATTCAGCGTGTCCATATTCTAACCAATTAGAAGCAAAACAGTAAAAAAATAAAATAAAATTCAATCATGATGGGCAGAAATAATTGAAGTTTGACTGGAGTGTTGGAAAACATTTTTTAAATAAACTTATAAACTTACAAATAGAAACTTGATAAGCAAAATAAGGAGAAATTCAACAAGACGTCCAATGAGTACGGAGTTAATTGATAACAATATTCTCTTATCATATTGCACGGCTCACACACTAACCTTTTTCGTGCTGGTGATTTGCCCAGATCTTCCTGCACTGCAGACAATCTAGAGTTGAGTCCACTATTTTGAGACTCTGGATGAATCAAACTGCATTACACACACACACACACACACACACACACACACACACACACACACACACACACAGAGAACATGTAGACTAAAACAAATCAAGATTGTAACTATGGAGTCTCCTACCTACAGAGATTTGGTTAGTAAAACACATGCACGTCATGCACGGCCAATGATGCATTCGCTACATCTAACACGATGGAAAGCTCAACATGTCAACTAAAGTCACAAACACCAGAGACTCACTTCTTCCTCATCCCAATAGGAGTTTTTCTATGCATGAAAAGGAAGGAGAAAAGATGTGCTTTGAAAAAGATGTATGCTGAACATGAGCAAAAAAATTAATACAAAAAAATGATAAAAAAAAAAATGACACAAAGGCACAATCTTAACCAGGCTTTACAGAGACACACACACACACACACACACACACACACACACACACACACACACACACACACACTGCCACATGAATGGTAGGAAGTTTACCAAGTTTAACTGCATTCAACCACTTCTGCTTTTCACATGGTTAAAAGAATAGAAGCAGAGATGAAATTCAAGTGTATAATGCAGACCACGACAAACATTTTCTGAACATGAAAGGCTGAGGCCAAAAAAATAAATACCGTACAACACAAAACAGTTACAAGATAAACGGTGTATATTAAACTTCTTTAAAAAAAAATGTATTCGTCCTCCTCTGGTCACTGTCTCAGGTTTACCTTTGCCAGTCCTCCTCCAGGAAGATGTTGCGGCTGGCTTTGCGTGCGCAGACGGGTGTACGAGGCTCCGTGGGCTCCAGCACACACACCGAGCACGGCGAGTCCGACAGCGCGGTCAGATCCTCTCCGATACACGCCGAGTCAGCAGAGTGCGCATAGCTCAGCGCAATCTTCCGACAGTATGTGCATGCCCGCAAATCACCTGCATTAGGAACAGACACAAAATGAGAGAGAGAGAGAGAGAGAGAGAGAGAGAGAGAGAATGCAAGGGAAAGGTTCTTCACTGGCATTAATTATGGGGGGGAAAAACAAAGAAGTATTTGATCAGAAAATAAATCTGCAGTCAGTCAGTCTAACATTTAGTTCCTTAAGTGTGTCCTGGTTATTTATTGATGCCTTGAACCTTGTAACTCTGGAACCTTCCTTAATATGAAAACAAAAGCTTTCTGAAAACTATTTGGAAAATTCTGAAAAATTACTTAAAACAATGCCTACTTCCTTTTTCCATATTATTTTAGCTGAAAAACTATGCTACGTAGTCCAGTGGTTTAAGGCATTGGTCTACTGATCAGAAGGTCCCAGGTTCAAATCCCAGCACCCAGCACGTTGCCACTGTTGGGCCCCTGAGGAAGGCCTCCAACCCTCAACCCGCTCAGATATAAAAAATGAGAAATTCCAAGTCGCTCTGGATAAGGGTGTCTGCCAAATGTAAATAATTTCCAAAACACATAGTGTTAAACAGGTACGCTTATTTTCTGAATAAACCCAGATCATTAACTGGTATCTATCTCATAGCAATCATGCAAAGCTAGAGACGCCTCCATCATTCCCATCATTCTCCTGAGCTCTGTGTTGTTACAACTAAACTATTTAAATTCAATTCAATTCTATTTGTATAGCACTTTTAACAATTGACATTGTCTCAAAACAGCTTTACACAATCAAAAGAATTATTTAAGTTTGTATAGAATGTGAATGTGTATGAATCAAAATGGTCACATGGTTAAAAAAAACTATAAAAAAAAAACATATAGACTTTTATTGTTGCGCCGTATCCTATTACTTCCTTAAAACCAGTCTTGGCGGCAAAACTTGGGAGCATAAAGATTGAACTTTGGAGAAATGGGAAAGGTCATGTGGTCTGATTAGATCAAAGTGATCGGCATGTCAGGTTAAGAAGTGATGCATCCATCATGCGTAGTGACCAATGTACAATCCTCTGGAGGCAGGTGGTCAGGTCTAGGCTCAGTGACGTTATGTCATAATAAAATAAAGTCAGCTGAGGACCTGAATGTACTGAATAACCAGGCTATCACATCTACCTTGTCTTATGGCAGACCATATCCCCAGACTTATAGTGTGTGTGGTTCTGGAAGCATTAGGAATAATTTTCATATATGACTTGGCCACTCTTTGTCTGCACCTCCTTATCTTTATGATAAAGGGGGGGCCTGGAGCCTATCCTAGGAGACTTGGGGCACAAGGCGGGGTACACCCTGGACAGTGTGCCAATCAATTGCCGGGCACACACACATACACACACTACAGGCAAGTCGGGAACAACAATTAGCCTAATGTGGACTGTGGGAAAAAAACCCTTAAGCACGGGGAGAACATGCAAACTCCATGCACACAGACCTGAGATGGGAATGGAACCCAAAACCTGAAGTCGCAAGATGACAGCGCTAACCACTAAGCCATCGTGCCACCTAAGCCGAAGACAGTTCAATGAAATATTAGTGTGTGTGTGTGTGTGACACACAAAGGTGCTAATACATGATAACCTTTTAAAAAATTTTTTTTCCAGTCTGAGTTTTCTATTGCAAAATAAAAAGAACATTTCGTTTCCACAACCGCCATGCCCCTAAATGCAGGATAAAGCGGATAAAGACGGGATAGTCTGTCTGAGTCATACCTGAATACAGAGAACATCGCGTACCAAAACTGATCTACTGTAGAAGCTGGCGTTGTGAACATGGATTTGAAATGGTTTAATGGCATGCGATAGAATGGTGTCAGTGGATGACTGTGATAGAACAAACTCATCTTACAAGTGACTAAATGATTACACAATAAGGTCAAAGTTCACACAGACCTGCATGTACATCAGATTGGACTTTTTGCTTTTTAGAAAGTATAACAACATGTGAGATTTGATCTACTGGTGCACACAAATGCTCATATAAAGATCTGCTCCTCAGATTAGAGTATCTGTCTTATTGTGATATCTTAAACAACTTGAGGGAGGGAAACATGAACATTGGAGACCGTCAGTACGTGGCGAGTTTCTAACAACGTACCTGTGTATCCCATGAATTTGCCGGGGATCTCCTGATTGCAGCAGCGGCTGCAGAATATCTGCCCGCACAGACGGCAGTGGTGGCGCCGTCGGAATGTTGTAAACTTCTCGTTGCAATCGTAGCACTCTTTACACTGGCTGTCCGGCATCCAGTACTGCTTCAGATCGCTGTCCTGTCATGAGCAATTCACACGGAATCAAAGGAGCATTTAGATAAACACTCAATTCATTAGGAACACCTCTACACCTTCACGCAATTATCTAATCAAGTGGCTGCATCAAATCAGACATTCGGGGCTTCAGGTATTGTTAACTCCAATACGGGGAAAAACTGTGATCTCAGATCTCTGACCATGACATGACAATCGGTGCTAGGTCGGATGGTGTGTACAGTTTTTAAACTGCTGAACTTCTGGGACTTTCTCTTAGAACGAATGGTGTAATAAAGACAACACTTCCAGTGAAATCCAGTTTTGTGGACAGAAATGCCTTTTTCGATGAGACACATGAAGAGAGAATGGTCAGATAAACATTCTGTACAACTGTGGAAAGCAGAAAAGCATCTCAGAATGCACACGTTGAACCTAAAGTTGGAAGGACTACATCAACGGAAGGCCGAAGCTGCAGTAGCACTACAATGGAAAGGGAAAAAACAAAAAGACTAAGAAAATCAGAGTTTGGCACCAACACCAGGAATCCGTGGACCCTACAGGCCAGGTAGGTGGAGGTGGTGTGATGGTGTGGGGAATGTTTTCTTCATACATATTGGCCTGTAATATCAGTCAGACATCAGTAGAATGCCACAGACTATTTTATTTAGAGTTTTAAACTGGTTTCATGAACACAGCAGCTGGTTCGAAAATCTTCAGTGGCCTTCCCAGTCACTGGATCTG
This sequence comes from Channallabes apus, assembly GCA_030522415.1. Taxonomy (NCBI): domain Eukaryota; kingdom Metazoa; phylum Chordata; class Actinopteri; order Siluriformes; family Clariidae; genus Channallabes; species Channallabes apus. Next base: position 24,170,757 of record CM060109.1, read on the forward strand.
AATCCAACAGAACACCTTTGGGGTTTGGTAGTACAAGAGCCTCACAGCATGAAAGTGAACCCGGAAAATCAGCAGGAATTGTGTGATGCAATGTTAAAGGAATGTTTTAACCATCTTGTGGAATCCATGCCGTGAACAATTGAGGCTGTTATTATAGTGTTTCTAATAAAGTGCTTGTACATTATTACATTACATTCTAAGCATTTGTTGTTCCTAATCATATTTAACATTAGACATTAGCATTGCCATGCATGGAAATCTACCTGTTTAACTGATTTTCCCTTGAGAAGAGGACAGAAAACCACATATCCGTACCTGGCTCTTTCCCTCCATGATCTCCTTCAGTCTCTTCAGAGCAGTACGGAGTTGGACTGCGGTGCGTGGGTCATGGCTCCCAAGCGGAGTCTCGGACTTTCGTCGTCCCTCTGGAAAAAAAACGAGTACAGGAAATATGTGGGACGTGTAAAAAGTAAAGGATGATCAGTGAACATTCAATCCAGAGTATTCACACCACTCATGCTTAATGTCAACTCAACTCATTCACCTCTTTCAAAAAAATGGTCGCATACCAACTCATGATCTGATGGAAAGCCTAAAGCAGAACACAATGACAGCTGTTGTGAATTGCTATAAGACTTTAAATAGTTTTGCTAACACAAAAAAATTGAATGGTGAAAGAATAGAAACAAAACTGCAAAAAAAAAAAAAAAAAAAGGCGGACGCGAGTCCAGATGTTGCATGTTTTAGGAAGTGTTCAGCCAACAATAGCTAAAACGGTCATTAAAAGAGTAATAAAGGAAATATACAGTAATGCGACATGCTGTAAAACAGGGGTCTTCAACTGGTGGATAATGATCAGGATGCAAATCCAGCAAACCTGTGTGAATTGTAGTACAGTGGACAAAAAGTTTTTTTTTTGCATATTTGTCACACTTGAATGATACAGATCTTAAAACAAGTTTTAATATCATATACTATAACACAGGAAATACAAACTGCAGTTTGATGATTGATGATTTACTTTATCAAGATAAAGAAGCTGTTCAAACCTACCTGGCCCTATGTGAAAAAGTAACAGGACCTGTGTGACTTGCCTTAATTGATTAATTCTGCTCTCTACAAGAAAATTCTCAAGAAGAATGTCCGGCCATAAGTTTGTGACCTCAACCTCAAGCGCACTTGGATTATGCAGCAGGACAATGATCAAAACACACCTCTGAATGGCTCAAAAAAAAAAAAAAAAAAAAGGTTTTGGAGTGGCCTTGTGAAAGTCCGATGGCATGATTTTAAACAGATTTTAAACCATTAAATTTGGCTGAGTTAAAACAATTCTGCATAGAAGATTGGGCCAAAATTCCTCTACAGTGATGTGAAAGACGTACATGTATTGCCAGTTATCAAAAACGCTTGATTGCAGTTGTTGCTGCCAAGAGCGACACAAATGATTATAAGGAAATTTCTAAGGAGAAAAAGAAGCTGTTTCACACCCACCACTGCCAATCTGCTTCAACCTGAATTGTGTGTGTGTTTTTTTAAAGCAATTCCTACATGTGCTTATAGTTTTTATACAATACTTTTTCACATAGGGCAAGGCAGATAGACAGATTTTTTCCCCTTAAATACATAAATAAAATCATAACTTAAAAACTGCATTTTGTATTTACTCAGTTATTTTTGTGTAATATTAAAAATAATTTGTCTCAATCATTTAAGGGTGACGAATATGAAAAAAAGGGCAAATACTTTTTCACAACACTACTTTTCACAAGTACCTGAAAAATAATTCATTACAAAGCCAATAAGTGTAAATGAGTAGATTGTGCAGATCCTCTGTTGCAATTGATCCAATCATGTGCATTTATCTAAATTATTCGGCTGTCTGTTGTTCCTTTAGACTAACTAGATACATTAGGTCTAAAAGAACCTAATTGGACGGAATAGAACAGAATACCATTCTTAGTTAATCCCTGGACTGATCAGTACAATATTTAATCACAAAGAAAAGAATCTCCAAATATATTATATATATATATATATATATATATATATATATATATATATATATATATATATATAAAGAATGGACAGGAGAGCATGTGGCTGTTCCCCCTAGATTCCCCCAAATTCAAAACAAAGGTGTCTTTGGAACATTGTAAAGCGAGTATTTATATAACAAGACCCTCACAAAGTCTAGTTGAACACCCCTGATATAAAAGGTTAAGGTCCAAACCACACCTACACATATACCCCCCCCACACACACACTCAAATCACGCCTACCAAAAATAGTATTAATAAACAAGCATTGGTTGAATGATTTCAAGCATCAAACCATTTCCCCAGCACACAAATCACAAAAAGGACACACACACACGCACACACACACACACACCAAAATACCCTCACCTTCCCACTCCTCTGTGAACAGAAGACATGAAGAACAAAAAAAGCTTAATATTTAGATGTTGATATATATTTGTATATACAGTATTATATATATATATATATAATATACTGTACCCGTCAGAGCACCTCAGTGTTGCCTGTGTACTCACTAGAAAGTTTATATCACTGGCCACGTAAAAAAAAAAAAATTACTATTATATATTTTCTGTAGAACAAAAGAGTGATTTTAAATGTAAAAATTTTCCTATTTAAAAATTGGACCAAATAGGAGAGTTTGGAATTCTCAAAAATAGAAAAAAGAACGTAATCTTCACTATGTTAACTATATAATATTCAAGATTCCGCACTATTTAGGTCTCGATTTAAAAGGAAGCAAATGCGTGTCATTTGACCATACTGACTTGTTTGTGCATAAGGTCACATTTTCCTCATGTCTAATCATGTCCATTAAATCATGTGTTCAACCATCATGTGGATTTGATCTAAAAACTGGTCCATGCTCAAGCATACGCCGTCATTACAGCAAAAAGAGGATGTAATTCCATTTCACTCAAATTGTTGTCAATAATATAATTTATAATGCAAATTGACGTATTAAATAATTTTTAAAAAAGCAATACAGTGCAAAACAAAAGCATTTCCACTTGTGCCCTCAGAATATATTATATAAAGACACTATATTTACATTTTGCTTCACTGTTGCTGCACCATAACACACATAGTGTCTAAAACAGCACTCGACAGCCCCCTACTGTTAGAAAAAAGGTAGTGCAGCTCCCTCGTCATGTTTACACTGTCATGTTCGAGGTTCATTCATTCATTCATTTTCTGTACCGCTTTATCCTTATATACAGGGTCGCAGGGGCCTGGAGCCCATCCCAAGAAACTTAGGGCACAAGGCGGGGTACACCCTGGACAGGGTGCCAATCCATCGCAGGGCACACACACATACACACACTCATTCACACACTACGGGCAATTTGGAATGTCAATTAACCTAACCTGCATGTCTTTGGACTGTGGGAGGAAACCGGAGAACCCGGAGGAAACCCACCAAGCACGGGGAGAACATGCAAACTCCATGCACACAGAGACGGGAATCGAGCCTGCCCCGGGAATCGAACCCGGACCCTGGTGGTGCAAGGCGACAGTGCTAACCACTACACCACCGTGCCGCCATGTTCGAGGTTATACTACTTAATTAAACTTAATGTTTATTTCTAGTTTGTGAATGAAAGAATTATCATCATGACCAGGTCTAGAAAGAATAGAAAACAGCATTTGAGAAAGTTTCAACTTGAGAGGCCTGTAGCAAGTGGGTGCAAATTGTGGAAGGTTCGACATTTCCACATGAACAGAGACATGTTAGCTGAGTTACAACATCTGGATGAGAAATTCCATCTGCATGTTAAAGTTTTACAGTGTATCTTCAGCTGGTCAGACGATGATCAGCTTGATCAGTTAATACTGATCTCTAAACCATGCTGAGAATTAAAGGTTAAATTTAGCTGCAATGTTCAACTGTAAAAAACTAAACAAAACTGTGGAAACAAAAAGTCTTCTATAACCAATAGAAGACTAGATAGAAGACCTACGACAAATAAGCAAGCACTAAATATTTTAATTTAAAAGATGTGGTATTTAACTTAGTACTAATGAGAGAGAGAAGCCAGATTACATTATTGAGTCCTGAGCTAAGATCCGAGAAATAGGTTCACAGAGGATTTATGTCTTATGACTTCTTAATGCAATTTACCAAAGACAAAATGAATTAAAGTTAATAATTCATATATGTCAAGTAGCTGATTATATATAATGAACAAATCCAGCATTTCACTGCAAGGCTTTAGTAACCTTGGATATTTCGATAAACTTATTATGAAGAGCAATGTTATTTTTTTTTGTTTTCATTTGTCAAAGTTCTTGGAATGATTGACAGGACCAACATAACCTTAAAATAAAAACCAAGACAGCACTGTAGCTATATAATTTTTTAGGGACTATGCGTCATCTCTAATCTGAAGATACATCATATACTTATGAATATTGATGAAATAAAATGCTATATGAAAGTCATGATTGTTATTATTATATGTAACACATTACATGCAACAGTTCCTTTAACAATATTTGCAATAATATTTGCAATATAACTGAATAGCAGACAAGTTTACAAAATTCCTCTCCGCTTATCATAATAGAAAATCTATATTCTAAACCTGGCCTTTGAGAGGTTTCCTCAGATCTAACTTGATAATGTCTGCTCTGTAGGAAACACCCACGTTGGGGAACTGCTTCAGAACATTGGAAATGTCACCACACACTAAGAAAATTAGTTTTTAAAATGTAATAAAGGTCAATAGGGCAGAAAAAAGAAATCCATAGTGATACGACTTTTTAAACCACTGCTGAAAATGTCATCGACCAATTTTCAGTACAATAACATTATAAGCTACTGACCAAAATACTAGAAGGTGCACGATGATTCATCTTAGCAATTACTTTCTCATTATTGCGTTATACAAGCATATAAGCTGATTTATTAATGCATCGTTTATTTTTTTGTACGGAGCATGGTGCATGTTTGTGTGCTTTTATTCCTTTTCACCATTCCTCCCTTCTGTGAGTCTGCACTAAATCGTGCAATATTGGGTTATACATTTGTTTTGTCACATTAATCCAAGTTCCCACTACACCTGGTAAGGATGTAATTGAAGCAAGACGTGTGAAGAACTTAATACGCATGTACTAACGATGCCATTGACCATTTAACGATGTTACCAATACTTCTTATTGACCTCACTGACGTACTATATTACCAGATGGGACAGATTGGATGGCTTTCTGACCAAATTCTCAGTGGGACGTCACTGCCTAATTGCTCTGTCAATGGACTTTTCACGATGGTCTCTTCAGACTTGTGCTATGACCATGGCACGGTACATCCATGCCACATCACAGAACCACATTGTGTTCATATTAGGTTCTTCTGATGCTAAGCACGTCCATGTTCAAGACATTTTGTATAAATACTGGATCCAGTTCCTCACACCATCACTTTGTAATGAAAAGCACTGGACATGTCTCAGTAATTATACGGATCAACTCACCAGATGCATAGGTGTGTGCTCTGTAATCTGCAATCTGATTGGACATAGCAGTAATGTGGTTCGGTCTCATGTGGATCGGGTAAACACATGATCACGTGCTTGACAGGAAGTTAGTGCAGTGAGAACTTCACAGCGTCATGGCTAGGGAGTAGTATGAACTGGATAAATGCACATTTTCCATTTTGATCCTGTTCCCACAGCATTCTTCTATATTTTTAGGACACAATAGGAACTTAATGGTCATAATCAGAGTGTGACATGGGACTTAAAAATGTGTTTTCTGATATTAGGGTTTATAACTAAGATGCCATTTTCCTTCAATAAAGCATTTACAGATGTTGAAATGCAATTAAAATGTACTCAACTTCCAGTTCAGTTTGGTCACTGAATGATGAAAACACACCATTATAACTAATTCAAAGCAAAAGTGTGTGTGATATACCTGAGGCTGTAGAGGTTCTCCTGACCAGGTCGGAGTGTTTCCTGTGTGTCCCGGTGCCATGCGTGTTCAGTGAGGAACTGGCCCATGTCCGGCGCTCGCCCTGCGGCAACGGTGCAGCAGACTCGGGTTTCTCCGCCGCTGAAGGAGGCCGACCTTCCTCTGTGTGCACACCAGCAAGAAAGCAAGAAGACTGAAAATCAGCCCCCGGTCACAGAAACATGTCACTTATGATGGGATGGTTAGCTGTTTCAGTGGAATCACACCCAGCACCGGCCAATCTGCTTCCCCCTGAATTGTGTATGTGTGTACATGTTTCTTTTTTTTTTTTACAAACAATTCCTACCTGTGCTTATATTCTTTGTATGACAAGGGCCAGACTTACCAAGCTTTTTTGCTGGTGCAATGTTTGCACCTGACTTTTCTAAAAAGAATAAAAGGCAGAAATTAGATATTTAATCACTGTGTAAATTACATTTCCTCCTGGTTTAAAGATTGTTTTTTTCTAGATTTATTTGCAAATAATCAACAAATGTTTACATACTGTAATTTATTCTGCTCAGTCAACTATACCTAACTAGTTTATTATTTAAAAACAGTTTTTTATCAGATCATTTTTACTCCATCATAAATTCATAGTCATTTTTATTTTTATTTTTTTACCAGGCAGGCCCTTTTCCAGCTCTGTTCTGATGTAACCCGTTAAGTGGAAGAAAGCAAGCTGGTTAAAGTGAGGTTGGAGATCCGCGTGTATTAATTTCTCACTGTGCTCATGGCACTGCTCCATCAACAGTGGTGTGAAAAACTATTTGCCCCCCTCCTGATTTCTTATTCTTTTGCATGTTTGTCACACAAAATGTTTCTGATCAAACACATTTAACTATTAGTCAAAGATAACACAAGTAAACACAAAATGCAGTTTTTAAATGAGGGGTTTATTATTTAGGGAGAAAAAAAGTCCAAACCTACATGGCCCTGTGTGAAAAAGTAATTGCCCCCTGAACCTAATAACTGGTTGGGCCACCCTTAGCAGCAATAACTGCAATCAAGCGTTTGCGATAACTTGCAACGTGTCTTTTACAGCGCTCTGGAGGAAGTTTGGCCCACTCATCTTTGCAGAATTGTTGTAATTCAGCTTTATTTGAGGGTTTTCTAGCATGAACCGCCTTTTTAAGGTCATGCCACAACATCTCAATAGGATTCAGGTCAGGACTTTGACTAGGCCACTCCAAAGTCTTCATTTTGTTTTTCTTCAGCCATTCAGAGGTGGATTTGCTGGTGTGTTTTGGGTCATTGTCCTGCTGCAGCACCCAAGATCGCTTCAGCTTGAGTTGACGAACAGATGGCTGGACATTCTCCTTCAGGATTTTTTGGTAGACAGTAGAATTCATGGTTCCATCTATCACAGCAAGCCTTCCAGGTCCTGAAGCAGCAAAACAACCCCAGACCATCACACTACCACCACCATATTTTACTGTTGGTATGATGATCTTTTTCTGAAATGCTGTGTTACTTTTACGCCAGATGTAACGGGACACGCACCTTCCAAAAAGTTAAACTTTTGTCTCATCAGTCCACAAGGTATTTTCCCAAAAGTCTTGGCAATCATTGAGATGTTTTTTAGCAAAATTGAGACGAGCCTTAATGTTGTTTTTGCTTAAAAGTGGTTTGCGCCTTGGAAATCTGCCATGCAGGCCGTTTTTGCCCAGTCTCTTTCTTATGGTGGAGTCGTGAACACTGACCTTAATTGAGGCAAGTGAGGCCTGCAGTTCTTTAGATGTTGTCCTGGGGTCTTTTGTGGCCTCTCGGATGAGTCGTCTCTGCGCTCTTGGGGTAATTTTGGTCGGCCGGCCACTCCTGGGAAGGTTCACCACTGTTCCATGTTTTTGCCATTTGTGGATAATGGCTCTCACTGTGGTTCGCTGGAGTCCCAAAGCTTTAGAAATGGCTTTATAACCTTTACCAGACTGATAGATCTCAATTACTTTTGTTCTCATTTGTTCCTGAATTTCTTTGGATCTTGGCATGATGTCTAGCTTTTGAGGTGCTTTTGGTCTACTTCTCTGTGTCAGGTAGCTCCTATTTAAGTGATTTCTTGATTGAAACAGGTGTGGCAGTAATCAGGCCTGGGGGCGACTACAGAAATTGAACTCAGGTGTGATAAACCACAGTTAAGATATTTTTTAACAAGGGGGGCAATCACTTTTTCACACAGGACCATGTAGATTTGGAGTTTTTTTCTCCCTTAATAACGTAAACCTTCATTTAAAAACTGCATTTTGAGTTCAATTATGTTATCTTTGACTAATAGTTAACGGTTTTTGATGAGCAGAAACATTTAAGTGTGACAAACATGCAAAAGAATAAGAAATCAGGAAGGGGGCAAATAGTTTTTCACACCACTGTACATCACATAACTTCAAACTCTTGGCGCTGTTAATATCCAAGCATGAAAAGTGAAAAGGCTCTAAAGTTGATTGCATAAAGACTAATCTACATCTCATTTTTAATCACACATAAACAGAAATTGTTAACTCTGGATATGATACAGTCTCTTAAGGTGCAACGTTAAGATCTAAAATTGTCTGAGCTACAATAAAAGACAAGGTTGCCCGGGAAGCTTTGTGAAACCCTATCAGTCACCTCTGTTAAAGCGGAAAAGACTGACTAAGGAGCTGTAGGCCGACCGCAGTGGGGGCTCATCCTGATCCGGGGTGAGGGGTTTGAAGTGAGTCAGGTGAGAGGGGCTGGTGGGAGACAATGGCGGTTCGACGTTCCAGTCCAGCGTGGACGAGGATGATGTGGATTTGTCGTCAGCAGCCATATCACTGCCCCTGGAAGACAACAACATAAGCGAATGTAACTTCTGTGGGCAACACGTCATCTCACATGACACTGGTGTCAGGGTTTTGTGTTTTACACTAGACCACAGGTTCTCTTTAAAAAGGAACAAAACGCCTGGAGTTCATTTTCTTGTCTCTAAGACCTGCTATGACTCTTTTTCTGGTCTCCAGAACATTTCAGTTCCAGGTTTGAATGTTTAACGTGACATTTAGCACAAACTCTTTGACAAACCAAAGATTCCCAAACAAATTTCGCAGTTTAAACCCCTTAGCTGTCAAACAATCGTCATTACATGGTCACATTCACAGTAATATGCTTTTGCCATGTAAGCTAATATCATTTAACTGAAAAGGACAAACCACTAAACCTTGCAAACCACAAGGACATTGTTTAATACAATCAAGTACAGAAAATAAAAAAGCTGAGAATATCAGCACATCTTACTGTACAACAATGTCAACTCTCTATATACTAGTTTAATAACCCTGTACTGCATCCAACTTATAAACACTTAATTTTTCTAGAAAATCAACTTTTTATTTAGTTTTTCCTCCCGTTACTTATAGATACAGTCAGTTTTCTAAATACGTATGTCATTATGATTTTTTTTTTTTTTATCAAAAGGAATGTGCATGCTATATAGTGATCTTAAAACGTATTGAGACAACTGATATTCGATGGTTTAATGACTCTCTCAAAACAATTAAATAATGACAATTATTTTAATAAATTGTTAATTTAAGCAGTGAAATTGCTATACAGCAAACATTTTATTTATTCTTCAAAACCTGGATCCGGCTGGGCATGGAGTCAAAAAGATATCTACTACAGTACAGTACTCTGAAAGTCTCATTCGCTCAATCCATGCATGTTTGATTACTTCCTGAAGATCATGTCCTGAAATTTACCACAGAAGTTCGCAATTCACTTAAGAATCCCCAAGGTTTGGGCATTATTATAGATAGACCAGAACTAATTCATGAAAATCACCTGTTTTCTGCACAGGAAGAACTATAATATATGACACAATATATGATGCCTTAATACTTTTGACCATTCCTGTGCAATACCGCTAACAAAAACTATGTTTAAATGTGTATGCAGACCAGCCCAGTGACATAAGCCACTCTGGTCATGTGCTCTGATATGCAAAAAAAGAAAAAAAAAAAAAAAAGGGAAAAATATTATGTACAGTGTTATGTCCGTGGATCTGACTTTTGGCAACCATGGACCCTGATGTAAGTAAAAAAAAAAAATCAAAGCAGTTCAGGTAAAATATTTATTTTTTTGGATCCATTGCAGCTTCTCATAGTTTAGAAGTCTAAGCAGTTGCAGGCTCCTGACATACAGTACCAGTCAAAAGTTTGGACACAAGTTTGGGTTTATTTTCCACATTCTGGAACAATACTGGATTTTTTTTTTCCAAAACTATAAAATAACTCGTATGGAATTAGGTAATTAACAACGCCACCAACAGTTTTTATTTAGGACACAAAGGCCGGCTGTTCTGGAATAGTTCTTTGCAAGAACAGTATTTTTAAGTGCATTTGTAAAACCCATCAAGCTCCATGATGAAACTGGCTCACATGATAACCATCCCAAGAAAGCAGGAGCAAATCTTACCTCTGCTGTAGAGTACATTGGCCACCTCAAAAATCACCACCTCAGATTAGAGCGGTTATGAAGGCTTTATAGAGCATAAGTAACAGACACATCTCAATATCAACTGTTCAAAGGAGATTCCTGCCTACTGTACTTTGGAAACCTTCAGTACTGTTTTACAATATGGAAAGAACCATAGGATTAGGTGGTGTGTCCAAAACTTTTGACCGGTAGTGTACACGAAGTCAACACACTCTCATAGTGTTATGATAAAAAAAAGTATGCACCAAAATCTGTTGTCATTATTATGACTTTTAATTGTTTCCTTCTTTCAGACAGGAATATAACCATCTTTAAATAGGCCTAAAAGTGAAGATTTGAAGAAATTTCTGATTAAGAAGATTGTCCCAGAGGGATATTGTTAGGAATCTTAAAATCCAAAATATCTTTCTAGCGTAATCTGAATTATGGTTCCATTTATACAAAACCAAAATTATATTTGGCCGGTGTTTTTGCGGCCAGTGTAGCAGGCAACCTTCACGTTTAACAACAAACAGCATTGACACCTTTCATGTCATACTGTGAGGGAACATTATATCTGCCAAAATAATGAAGCAGCATGAGGAGCGGCAGCGAGTTGAGCGCACACTTCATACGCAGGTAATAATAGCACGCGGGCCTCATGTGAGTGAAATCACGGGTAACCTCTAGTTTAAAAGATAAAAGAAGGGTCAAACTTCAATGGAATCAAGACTTGGCCAACTTGGCACTCCTGAAAGACGTCTTTGTGGTGTTTAGAGATCTGTTGAGAACGACTCTCTCTCACTCTACTCCTAGGCGAGTTGTTACTCTTAAAGCAGCTAAAGGAATTCCACAATGTATTAACAGCTAAACTTTACTTAAAAAATATTTTGGTGCACTTGCTTCTTGGATGCCTGTATGAATTTTCTTTTTGTCTTTTTATATAGTTCTTAACAAGTTTTGTTTTCATTTATGTTGTATGTAGCACCTGGAGGAAAACAGTTTTGTTACACTGTGGCTCGGATGGAACTGTATATGGCTGAAAAGACAATAACCTCCTACTTGGTTTGACGTCTATATTCATTTTAATAAAAATGAATGAACATTAAATCAAAAGTGTGTATGCGTATAATGCGTGTGAATAATTGCACTGTACTTCCGGAAAATAAAGCATTCTCATTCCCAATAAGCTATACTGTCTAGTCATAATTAGGAAGATAATATGAATAGGTTTGAATATTTATGAATATTTTTTGGTTTCTACTTGAAGAGGCACAAAATTTAAAATTCTTTAAGAATAAAAAAACAATCTGTCACATTACTAGGACGATGGGACAGTAGAAGGAAGCTACAGGTAACTCAAACACTATATAAACAAAGCTTTAACAGATTTTCCATTGAAACAACTGAAAGTTTTTCCTCATAAAATTTTAGATTAATCTGATAATCTAAAATGTAAATAATCCTAAAATGGACTGAAGCTGAAGAACAAGTTTAAGTTGGACAAACTGTGTGACATTTCCTTCACTGACAGGAAACCGGTTTGTTTGGACGCCGACTTTCACTTCCGGTGCTCAATCAATCAGACAAATCGATCGACCAATCAATCAAAAACAGATGTGTGACTGACAATGTGAATGCACTGTCGTGGCCTTGAAAATGTCATTGTATTTCATTGATGGTAAACCCGAGCTCTTTTAGCAGATTGTTCACACTTCCCGAGTCACGCCAGCAATAAGATAACGGGTCACTTCCGGTTTGCAGACTCTCCGTGGCAGGAGCGCAAAGCAGAGCACTGAAAAGAACGACACCTTACCGTTTACTGAATGCGACCGAGCCAGATCGTAGAGAACACGTCATAATGAGAGATCACTTAAACTGATAGGAAAAGCATGAGAATGATACTGACTTCCAGATCAGCACAAAGTACAGATCAGCAGATCACCAGGTCATGTGATGTACAAAACACACACGCGCGCGCACACACACACACAGCTGATCATTCAGGCATCACAGCTCTGCTTCTGCATCGACTCCTGTCAGATCGCCTGCGATTATTACGCGTCATGTCAACCTGAAAGTACTTTTAGTACAGCATAAAGGTCAGCTTTAAACAGATCTGAAACTTCCCCAGTATGGTTTTTACACCGCTAGCTGGCTAAATCAGCCACTTTCGCTTACCTGTTCAAGCACACAGGGACGATCAGCTGTGGATCTACACAACATTCTGAACAGTGATCTCACCTTCACACTAGCACTTTATGTTCTTATTAACTGTCACATCTTCAGCTGCATCAGACTAAACACAGACATAACCCTGGTGACAGCCTGTCTCAGCTAATCTCGATTCAGCAGTGTTGATGATTATATAATTCAGCCGCGGTTGCTCAAAAGATTTTAACCACCAGATTGTTAAATACCAACCCAAAAAACACCAGCGACCCATCATCATCATCATCATCATCAACCTGCCGCCTCCTCCTCCTCTGTTAGCCGCCTTCCAGCTCACATCAGACCATCAAGCTCACAATCAATATCACTCCGTCATACAACTACTAAGAACCACCGCTGTTTTACCTGTTGTTGTTTGTGTTTGTTTTTCCCTACAGCATAACTCGATCACCCGAACCACGATAAATTACGCGTTATTCCTTGACACCGGGCGACATTTTTAATCCACTTCACATGATCAGTTGTGCTAACCCGCTAGCGAGCCAGAAAAGGGAGGCTCAACTGTGCAGACAGAAGTAATCGATCGCACAGTGCTCGATCACTGTTTTTCATCACGAGACAAGACGTTACTCATCTATTTCAGCAAACAAAATGGCCATGTAACATGACGCAAAGAATACTTTAAAATAAATAAAATTAATAAAACAAATAAATAAAAACGAATAAGTACATTTGATTAGCACTGTTGCCTTACACCTACAGGTTGCAGGTTCGATGCCCTGCCTTGGGTCTGTGTGCATGAGTTTGCATGTCCTCCACTTGTTCAGTGGGTTTCCTCCTGGTAATCTGGTTTCCTCCACTAACTGGGTTCCCAAATTGCCTGTAGTGTGTGAATGAGTGAGTATGTGTGTGCCCTGCAATGGATTGGAACCCTGTCCAGGGTGTACCCTGCCTCGTGCCCTAAGACTCCTGTGATAGGCTCCAGGCCCCCCTGTGATTCTGTATACAGGATAAAGCGGTATAGACAATCAGTGGGTGATTGAGTGAGTAATAAGTAAATAAATAAAATGCTCTTGCTGCTTAAGATACAGCACCTAGGATTTATTTTGTTAAAAAAAAAATCATAATAATATGTTTCTGCCGCTGTGATTTATCCTGACATTAGGCCATTTTCACATTACACATTTTTTTCTGCTTAATTTAGTGTTAACAGGGTCATTCTAAGCTGACCCTGGTTTTATCAGAACCATCAAAGGCGAAACCTTGGCATATGAATTGTATTCAGTTTTAAAGGTAAGTTCTAAGGCAAGTAAATTTGTATACAAATTATTTATTGGGATATGAATTTTCCCATAAGAAATAATGTAAATACAGATAATCTATCCAGCACCCAAAAATATTAGCAATATTACAAAAAATCATAGCCTTTGAACACATGCCAAAACCAAACTGCTCCTGGATCTACACACAAATTAGCCGGTGTACGGTTCGATTAGTTTGTTCGTATACTGAAAATGCTTTGTATGCCGATGCAAATTCTTGCAAAATTTTACTTTTTAAGGTGAAAATTCATAAAGGAGGGAATTCATATGCTAAGGTTCCATTGTACAGAACAAATATTCAACTGCTGCAATACAATTCTTATCATTTCACAGATTTGGAAAGATAATTATTGTATCCAACATCAACCAACAGAATGAAAAACTTTGGCTGGAATTCCTATTCAATATGCTGAATGATAAGAAACTTACTGCAGCTTCAGTGGATTTTTTTGGGAAAACGTCCTTAATGTTATTATTTATAATATTGATGGATGATAGTGATCGTGAAGAAAGCGATTATGATGATGATGTTGTTGATGACGATGTTTTATTGGATGGTTCTGGGACACTGCTCGAGATCCTTAAAAACATAACATACTAGGCCCACTACCTTGATGAAGCCAATCCTGTTCAATTGCCGTAGCACTTTTGACCGTCCCTACTTACCCTTCCTACGCCCTTTTACGTCACCTGTCTATTAGGTTTAAATTGGTGAGTGAATAGCTAGATCTGTCTGCTGTGCTTCGAGATTCCTGATGAATGCTTGCTGATTTGGAGACACACACACACACACACACACGATGAAGTGTCAAGGAGGTATTTAAGTTCTAAGTCAAATGCTCACTCAACCCACTATCATCTACGTCAAAAAGCATGAGGGGAAACAACAGGGGGAACATTTACAGATATCTGTTGATGCACCATAGGAAGTATTGCCACATAAGGAATGAGGAAGGACTTAGAGAGAAGGGGAACAAAGAGAAAGTTAACACATTCTAGGGAAATTATTAGAAAACACTAACACTATTTGTAGGGAAACATGTAGTGATGTCATTGGCTCTTACTGTATCTGATCACTGACATTTAAGGAGTTTGAACTGAGAGCAATTAGTTCAAACTGAAGATCTTACCTCTATTACCCGCATGGAAAATAGTGCAAACTACTCGTTTCCTTTAGACCTGCCTGGACCATTCAAATACTAGCAATGACAATGAGTCACACACTGTTATAAGTGTTGCAGAAAAACACCAGTGTAAGAACAACAACAGGTTTTTTACAAATATCAGTTACTTTACCCTCAAATTTGTTCTTCAACCTCAAATGCATATCAAATACATATTTTCCTGAACACAAAAATACATGTCATACTCAATTAACTACAATTCCATTTGGCCAACGTTATTACAAGGATTCTGTCAGAGATAAAGGTTTTACTAACTCTTTCAACTATACACATTTTTATCATTTTGTAAAGCTATTAATGGAAGTGCACACACCATCAACGCTAAAATCAGTCAATACCCGGGTAGCATGATAGGTCCAAGACCTGCTAGATTAAATCTCACAGCTCGCTTGAAGATGTTGTAAATACCTCAGAAGAAAAAGTAAAAGAAAAACTAATTACTGAACACCTAACATTGTACGCTACCAGAGGTTGTACTAGGAATTGAACTCACTAAAGTTATTGCAACTATGAGTTTGTTATATGTTTGCCATGTGGTTTGGAATGTGGCCCTAATGTGTCTGTAAGATTAATCTTTGCAGTGGAAAATGGCTTAGCACTGGCTACATAACGAGACCAACATGCAATAACATTTTCCTATCAACGAGCCTGGAATGCCTCTACAGATACAAAATACATTATTAAATATAAAGTGTATTCAACTCCTATTGGTGCTGTGTTTCACCCTCTGGTCTGTCAAGTCCAACAAGTCATATAAACGAGTCTGTTCATGTTTCAGCAAAGCAGGGTTACATTAATAGTAACCTATCATTATGCTTCAGTCTTAAAGTAAAAGTGCATTATAAGTATACCACATGATAGGAGGACTGTATTGAAGGTGATGCAAAAGTGGGCACAACTTATTTATTACATAGGTTGCTCAAATCGCACAGTTCCTATCAAAAGTAATGCATTTGTGTTATTATTGAAATTAATCGTTGATCCCAATCCTCAAATCCTCTTTGAAAATCCTGTTGTCATAGCTGATGGTCTCCCACGGTTTGGTTTGTCTTCAGTGTTGGTTTCCACTTCTTTAAACATCTTCATGCATGTCTGCACATTACAATAGGAACTACTGTACATTGTTCTAGCTGTGTACTGTAGCTGCATTTGTGTGGATCACATGGTTTTAGGGCTAGGTAACTCTGTAACATGTAGTGTTGCATATCTATAAATAGTTCTAACATTATAGTAATAGCAGTGTTTTGAAAAAGTCAGTTACAGACAAATATACTGTAGTCTATTAAATACAAGCATTCTTAGCTTTAGACTTCTTTAGAAGATTTAAAAAAAAAAAATCTGTTTATCTACAATTAAAATATTTTTTTCTTGCAAATTCTTGTATTTATCTAATTATTCATTTTCTTATCTCATGTGTTTTGCCTTCCCTTTAGATAACCCCATGGTCTTCTGTGGCAAAGCGTCTACAGGTGGCTATATAGTGCAGAGAAAACAATCAATAATCTGCACATGGAATACAAATAATCAATAACATTGTACTCAAAAAATGATGATGATGTTTAGGCGATGACTGACAGATAATACAGTGCCTAATGGTACTTCATACCTTACCTGAACATGTCTTAATGGTGGAAATCGCCCAAGGCTCTTCATATGATCAAGGGTTTTTAACCACTGTTCATTCCACCCTTCCACACTGTAGTACGACGTGCACTGTGATAATCGTCTGAGGATAATTTTATTAGTCTTCACAATTTCAAGCAGTGCTTCTTGCCTTTTGTCTGTGTCATGCCTGAGTATGAGGTATATTTGCTTTAGGAGATATGCTTTAATTGAATTTAAAACAGAGGCAGTGGTCCTGTGTTAGGGACGGTTGCCAGTTTAAATCCCAGGACTATAAAATGCTTACCTTTTATTCACATACTCATTTCTGCAGTCAATTCGCCCAGCAGTTTGCTTGATGTGGGTTATTTTATTCAGTAGTATATGATTTTCTCTTTGGATCTTTGAAACTCGCTCTTCCTCCATCTGGTGAATTAGAGCATGCATTATTATTACTATTATTATTTTTTGGTTGAGCACATATACACACACATACACACACTCACACTATGAGCAATTTGGGAATGCTAATTAGCCTAACCTGCATGTCTTTGTACTGTGGGAGGAAACAGGAGTACCCGGAGGAAACACACCAAGGACAGGGAGAACATACAAACTCCATGCACACAGAGACGGGAATTGAGCCTGGCTGGGAATCGAACCGGACCCTGGAGGTGCACCACCTTTACCTAATTACATTCTTCCATATTCTTTATTTCATATTTTTCTATGTCTTTAGCAGTGTTCGACAATGCAGAAAAAAACACTGAATTATAAAGTGTATCCAGACTTTTGACTGGTAATGTACATTCTAAAAAAAATTAGGTCGAACACTGAGCTCTATATTATCCAACTAAGGAAAGCATAAAAGAGTGTTTGAAAAGTGTCTTAGCTTATCAGGAAACCTGTAGGTGTGTATAATATTAGGCACAGTTGAGCATCCCTGATGTTATTTAAAGGTGATGCAACATTGATGAGAATTATTTATATCCTCATTCGAATGCTGAAGTGAAAGAAAGCTGTTTAGCAAAGTTCATTTATTTGTTCACTTACAGTAACCACCGACCCCCCCCCCCCCCCCCCACACACACACACACTAATTCATCTACCTAAAATGCTTTTGGACAGGGAGATGAAACCAGATAACCCAGAAGACGGGGAGAACAAGTGATCCTCCACACAGACAATTACCTTCAAAAGGTTTACGTATGAACTCTGCAGTTTCTGTATCAGAAATAAGAACTACCCAAAGAACCAAAGAAGGCTTAATTTGTTGGTTTTTAACAAAGGTTTATACAATGATTAAACAATGAATTATTTCTCTTACCATTTTCTTTTTCCTTTTCGCAAGAATGTGACCGTAGATCTTAGGTGGAGACGTGTTAACCTTTGCCTTCGTAGACTGAATCTTTAAAAGTAACACAGTGCATGACTTGAGTAATCTGTATACACAGTAACAATGAGTTGCTCTTATTTTAGTTTTTTTGGCTTTTCACTGAAAAGGAAATACATGTATCAGTGTATTGCAGAATGTCATACCTTTTTATCGTGTATGTCATAGCTGCTCTTATCCCACCTGTACTGGAGGTATTTGCTTGCGCATGGTTGCAGAGATTGGTGAGCTTTATGTTCCATGGTGGTTGTGTGAGTCAAACCTCCAGCAGAGGAAACAAGCACGACATAAACTGATCAAAGACCTTAGTGCAGACTGGTTGGAGTCTACCATGTGGATGTTGTCATGACAGTCACAGAGAAGCAGAAATACTGCGACACATTGTCTCTGACACAATGAGCTACATCATAGGGATTAATTTATAGATGTATATGTATGAATGCTGACTATGGTCAGGTAATATGTTCAGGTTAAAGCTTTGAGACAACAAACAAAGCTTCCAGAAATTGCCCTCTTATCCATATAAAGCTTGTCCTAGTTAATGTTCCTCTCCAATCGGGATTTTCAGTGTCCTGAAAGTGCATTAGACCAGAAGGCAGAACAAGAAAGTGGAGTTAATGTGAACAAAATGGAACACACGTACCTGGCCCTGATATGTCACACAGCATCTAAAGCCTAAATTTGTGAGTTAGTTCTGTTTTTAGACGTTTCTCATACCCCCACATTCCAAGGACAGAGAAGTGGTGACTTGCTCTCAGTAACCATTTGCATTTCTGTAAGAATCTGCATACATCTAGAGGGGCAGATTTGGAGTACGATGTAGCTGATGGTGAGTCACATTTTACTGTTCATCATTAGTCTACAGGAAGACTGTACGCCTGCAAAGCTCTGCTTGATTGAATTCAGGTTTTAATACATTTATTGGACTTTGGCAAAGATGCCGTGACTCAGGTTTAGTTCCTCAGGGACCTGAAAAGCTGTTTGTTTGCAAAAACTAATTCCAAGACTGTTTATTTCAGATGTTCCACAGATGCAGAGTTACAGATGAGTGAAATATTTGTTAAATTTGTACTGACTGGCTGTTACTAAATAATTGCGTGGAATAACAACAGCATCATTATCGTCTTCATCATCATCATCATTGGGGCTACACGGAACTTATAACACTTAATGTAAGACAGGTGCAGAGTGTCATGTGGCAGTATAAACAAGTTTTAATCTAACGTGCATGTGTTCGTGTGTGTTTTGTGAATAAGGATTATCAGCTATGGAGACAGTTTCTGAGAAACGTTTGTCATTACAGGGACTATAATAAACAGAAATGCAAACAAAGGTTGTATTATATACTTGAAGTCCTTCAGTTATGATTAACATATTAGCTCAGCTATTTTTTTATGAACAGATTTCTCACTGTGTGGTCAGTGGTTATTGAAATGCAAGCTACTGAGTGCACAAATAGTGCAGGGTTGAACAGCAGTATAGCAACACCGCCCTCTTTTGGTTGCATTGGTGTATTGCACAACCAACTACATGATTTTCAGGATGACTCACAGCAGCTTAGGAACATCATATTACAGTATATGGGAATTGTTTCATTTTTTTCTGACTCAATTTTTATTTTTTATGTTTTAGACAAACTCCACACACTGCACCTTTAAACAATATGATGAAATACATAAACATGATGAAAGACCAAAAACAACAACATAAAAATAACTAGGAAAGAATTACCAGGTGCTTTCAACACAATGCCTTTACTATTATTCATAGATTGTATTGGACTTTTTTTTTTTTAGTTTGTTTGTTTGGAGACAAAAATTAAATAAAACTTTTCAGATATTAAGGTTTTAATCAGTTTTTGGGCCAATACTAATGCTTAGGGCGGCACGGTGGTGTAGTGGTTAGCACTGTCGCCTTGCACCGCCAGGGTCTGGGTTCGATTCCCCGGCCAGGCTCGATTCCCGTCTCTGTGTGCATGGAGTTTGCATGTTCTCCCCGTGCTTGGTGGGTTTTCTCCGGGTACTCCGGTTTCCTCCCACAATCCAAAGACATGTAGGTTAGGTTAATTGACATTCCAAATTGCCCGTAGTGTGTGAATGAGTGTGTGTATGTGAGTATGTGTGTGTGCCCTGCGATGGATTGGCACCCTGTCCAGGGTGTACCCTGCCTTGTGCCCTAAGTTTCCTGGGATAGGCTCCAGGCCCCCGCGACCCTGTATATAAGGATAAAGCGGTATAGAAAATGAATGAATGAATGAACTAATGCTTAGTGGTTAGCATAGTCGCCTTGCACCTCCAGGGACCATGTTCGATTCCCCCACCTCGGGTCTGTATGCATGGGATGTGCATGCTCTCCCTGTGCTTGGTGAATCCAGAATCCAGAATCCCCTGTGACCCTGTATACCAATAAAGCAGAATAGATGGTGAGTATGTAATCTGTTTTTTTTTTTGGCCTTTGTATCATGTTTAGCTTATTGTAAGGATTTAAAGGTCATATTGGACATTTAGACATATTGTTGCCGTCCTACTTGCTATTGTATAAGTACAAGATAAAAAACTTTGAAGGGTTAAATTGAGAGAAAAAAAAACATGTTTCTAGATCCATTTGTTGCCATGGGTCATATAGAATCACATATAGAGTACACAAGTTAAACAACATTCACTGTTCACCTCGTGTCTGGATAGAAATGGTACTCCTGCCTGCCAAGAGACATACATGTCAAATGTCGTCAAACCAGGATGCCAGGCATGAAAAAAGTGTGACCACACAGTCATTAGCATCAGCCACAGCCAATCAGGAGACGGAGAGAATGAGAGCCAGTGTGAGAGAAAAGAAAGCAAATAAGAGGACTGACAGTGTTTCATATTATATCATTAGAGAAAAACTGCGAGATCTTTTCTTGAGCTTTTGCTGAACATCTATTAGCTCTCGAATTTTATTTGAAGGTGGAAATGATAGACGATAGTCAGCCAATTTATCCCTCATGTGCTAGAGGACCATGGTAGCTGGTACCGACTAACGAGAGGTACTGTATTTCTCCGTACTGTATTTTAACCTTGGTTCTATCAAGAGAGAGTGAGTGCCTTCTGTATGCCTGATCTGTGACATTTTAGCATGAACATTACCAACAGCCTGTATGTGTGGTAGTCTATAGAACAAAATGCCCAGATCTGAGAATTAAAGAGTGGGGAACACTGGTTTGGTTAAAATATTAATATAGGAATCAGATCACATTCTAGTAGGGATGTAACGGTATCAAAACTTCATGGTACGGTGTGAATGTGGTTTGTTTGTTAACAATAAAAATGATGAATACAATGACAGAAGGGTACAAAAGGTATTAACATACACGATATAAAAAGCTTTGAATTTAAATGAGTGATAGTGATACTAGAGTGATACTAAAAACACACTCAGAACACACTTGCTAGACTTGCTAAAGATTTAGAATCAGAAATGCTTTAATAATCTCAGGGAGAAATTATTTTGTTACTCCAAATATACAGACAACATTTCATACAAACAACATACTGTATATTCAGAACAAAAATATAAACAACTATGTACATATATAAATGCAACCAACCTGTCTGCTTCTTGTCTGCCTTTTACTCCCTCTTCATCTCGGTCTTCCTCACTCCTGGCCACATCCTCACATACACCCTAATCAAAACATATAAAATGAATTTGTGAAATTGATATAAACACACCATACACACGTGTGCACCTGAGATGGAAATAAGCACCACCCATGACACAAACACACACACAGCCCCTCTTCCTTCATAAACCTCTTTTACAAACTGTAACATTCATTTAATTGCTCACCTGTGAACCTTCCTGTGCTGCCTCTGAAACCAATGCCACCAGCAACGTCCTCTCCTAAACAAGGTTGCAGTGGTACTGTAATAGGTTCAAACAGTTACAACTGTGGCACTAGAAAACCTCAGTGAATATTGAAAAGTAATACAATCAAATAAATGCAAACAGCATCTAATGGTAATAGGCTACTGTTGTTTAATGTCAACATTTTTCAACCTTCATCTCTCAACTTCACTTACAGGATTTATCTTGAAAAAGGTGTCAATCTTCTCCTGCCTCTTTCTTTTCTGCATCTTAATGATACTGCGTGACAAAAGGACAGTGGTAACTTGATACTGTAGTGGCATGGGTCCGACAGTGGCATGGGTCCGACAGTGGCATATGGGTCCGACAGTGGCATGGGTCCGACAGTCGCATATGGGTCCGACAGTGTCATGGGTCCGACAGTGGCATATGGGTCCGACAGTCGCATATGGGTCCGACAGTGGCATGAGTCCGACAGTGGCATATGGGTCCGACAGTGTCATGGGTCCGACAGTGTCATGGGTCCGACAGTGGCATGAGTCCGACAGTGGCATATGGGTCCGACAGTGTCATGTGGGTCCGACAGTGTCATGGGTCCGACAGTGGCATGTGGGTCCGACAGTGTCATGGGTCCGACAGTCGCATGTGGGTCCGACAGTGTCATGGGTCCGACAGTCGCATGTGGGTCCGACAGTGGCATGTGGGTCCGACACGACTGTGACTGTTACATTTTTCTCACCAAAAAAAAGTCCTCACAAAAAGCTTTTTCTAAATAATAATAATATAAACAAAAGTATAATAATATAAATAATAGTATAAATAATTTAACAATTTACTGTTTTTAAACATTAAAATAATATACACATTAAAATATTATTCTTCCAGTCAACACGTATGCAAACTGACACTCACTTTTTTCTCCTCAACAGATACAAACACAACAGCAAGTCAGCCAATGAACAAACAATGCTCAAAATATCAAAATCAATTGCACTGGCAATAAACCCATAACTACATTGCTTAACATTGTCAATTTGTCCCTCCTCATCACTTTCCTGCCTTCTTCATCACACTTACTTTATGCATCGCCACACACACATAACCGAATTTAGCTACTGAACACTATCCCAATTAGCAACTGCCATTAGTCTACAAAACGACATATAATACAGAAAACATTCGACATGTCAACAAAACATAAACAGAACATCTTCCCAAACATATATCAAGCTTATTTAAAAACCTCAAAATCATAAACATTCAAAGTACCTGGAAAACGGAGATGTAAATAATCATAACTATAAGTTCCCGCCTCCTCTGCACGAGCTGACCGATAAATCTAACACACCAACAGAGGCAAGACTGACAGGCAGAACAGCCAATCATCAGCCGGTGTCATGTTTGTGAGGGAGGGAGAGGAGAGCTGAAGCGAGTGTAGACACAGAGCGGTCAGAGAAACGGAGGAGCGAATGCGAAGGCGTTTGTTCAAAACTGCGGGAAAACTGTAGAAACAGTGTGGGTGTTGAACCCTCTCACCGGGAAAAGTGTGGGTGTTAAAACCCCCACATCCCCCACGGGTGCGACGCCCCTGACGGTACGGTATTTATTGAATCATTTACAGGAAAAACAAAACTAATGAAGAGACTCGAAAAAAGTGCCAGAAGTGTTTATTAAACACTACACAGTACATGAACACTGAACATATCAATGGCATACAAATTAGCCATCTATCTGTAAACTTAGAAACAGAAACTTAAATTTTAATAACAAACAATTATTAAACCATGTAAAAAATAAAGTTTCAATTTAGTATTCTTGAAAACTCTTGAAAAAAATAAAAATAAATTAAAAAAAATAGCTGCCGGCGGCGCGGTGGTGTAGTGGTTAGCACTGTCGCCTTGCACCTCCAGGGTCTGGGTTCGATTCCCCGGCCAGGCTCGATTCCCGTCTCTGTGTGCATGGAGTTTGCATGTTCTCCCCGTGCTTGGTGGGTTTCCTCCGGGTACTCCGGTTTCCTCCCACAGTCCAAAGATATGCAGGTTAGGCTAATTGGCGTTCCTAAATTGCCCGTAGTGTGTGATTGGGTGTGTGAGTGTGTGTATGTGTGTGTGCCCTGCGATGGATTGGCACCCTGTCCAGGGTGTACCCCGCCTAGTGCCCGAAGTCTCCTGGGATAGGCTCCAGGTCCCCCGCGACCCTGAACACAGGATTAAGCGGTATAGAAAATGAATGAATGAATGAAAATAGCTGCCTACTTACTGAATGAGTATTTGAGAACACTCAACTCATTCACTCACTTATTCAGACAGAGACAGGATTTTTTTTCCCTTTCTCGTTTCTTTTCAGAGAGAAACCGAAATGACTCGATAAAACTATAAGGTCTTCTGAGAAAAGTTTGCTCAGGCGAAGGGAGTGAACGGGAGGTAGCGGGAACTACAATTCCCATCAGCCCAGGCGTGGCATCATCCTTTGCGGTCTGTTGTCGCTACAGATCCAGTAATGCAGAAATGGCGGGTGCTGTTATTAGCGGCGAAGGAAAAGAGATGAAAAGAGTATTTAATCATTATGGAGTATTTAATCATAAGCGGGTTTTAAATCGGATGTGCGCATTACTGGATCTGTAGCGACAACAGACCGCAAAGGATGATGGCCACGCCTGGGCTGATGGGAATTGTAGTTCCTGCTATCTCCCATTCGCTCCGTTCGTCTGAGCAAACTTTTCTCATTTTACCGTCATGCGACCACGGTATTATTGAAATAAATTGTTATTGCGGTATGACGGTATTTACAATACCGTTACATTCTAGCGAATGATGCATCCACACCGTCCCTTTCTACCTATCTGTTTTTTGTTTTTTTTGATAATATGATTAATCTGGGTGTAATTTCTGCATCAGTTCTGTGTGCTTATGAAGTTTGCATGTTCTCTTCGTGCTTGGTGGGTTTCTGCAATGGATTAGCAGAGTGTACCCCGCCTTGTGCCCTCCACTACCCAGGATAAAGCGGTATCCATCCATCCATTCATCCAACCTCTCTAGTCCACCTAGGGACCAAAGGTGACCTACGGTCGATATTCAAACACTCATTCCCACATTATGGGCAATTTACTAACATCAATTAACCTTTGTTAATTGCATGTATTTGGACTGTTGGAAGAAACCAGAGTACCCATTGGAGACACCTTCATGCACCGGAATAACATGCACATAGACCCGAGGCGAGCATCGAACCCGGACCCTGGAAGGCGACAGTGCTAACACTAAGCCACCATGCTGCCACTGCCCTTAGTGTTGACTTTTTTCACACCAGCAAACTATACAGAGATAATTTACGGTCCTGTACACTAATGCTGTACTGTATCTGGAAGTGGTACCTGTTCTTTAAGTATTTCTGGAACAGTGAAGCAAAGATTAATTCATACAGTGCTAGCAATGTAACTGTTGTCATGAGCTTTGCTCTGCTGCACACTGCAGCCCACTTTAATGACAGTAGGTGTCATTTATACCTAATTTATATTTATTCATCTGCTATATTTGTAATGTGTAACCTAATGTTTAATTCATTTACTCAACTTAAATGTCATTTAAAATAGTCACTTAAAATAAAACTCTAATTTGTGTCATTTCTGAGTTGAAGGCTAGAGAGGTGAAAATTTGTAGAATAGATGGTTTAGATTGGTAAACAGCTCTTAAAGCTACTGGTGCTTCACACTGTCAGAAAACGGGTTCTCGACTGTCCTCCTCACTCAGTCGCACTCTTTTTATGTATAAAGATAATGCATATGGCTCAGGGATGCAACCCCAGATCACTAATGCAGTTTTATGCGTGTAATACTGTTTCTGCTTGGTCATGAGACATAAAGATCTCTGCTGAAGATAAGGCAGTGGCCTGCTGAAATACACTGCCTGGGCCAAAACGTCACACACTCCAAGATTTCATTAACAGCCTGATGTTGATGTTGCACATGGTTCCTCCTGCTCCCAGATCCACTCTCTCACAATTTGAATCCTGGAATATGCCTGTGCCATCAGGGAAGAAAAACTCAGTTGATGAGATACAATGCTCATTAGGTACTTTCAGGTCATTAGCTGACTTCATTTTATTATCACATAACATTGCTGAGCCTAGATCGGACTAACCGAATCAAACTGCCTCCAGACTCTTGTACAGTACTTGTACAGTAATCATATTGGGTGCATTGCTTCCTGTGATGCCTTTCTTACACGGACGCACCAATCACTCTGGAACAGGGTCCATCTGGACTCATCAGACCACATGACTCTTTTCTGTTACTCCAAGTCCATTCTTTATACACTCTAGCAAATTTCCTGATCATTCTCACTAACAAGTGGTTTTCCAATGACCACACAGAGGTTTAATCCTAATCCTGTGAGTTCTTGTCACATTTTGTACATGGAAATGCTCTTACTTTCACTATAAAACACATGTGATTTCCACTGTTATGTTTTTTAACCCTGCATCTTTACTGAGCTTTATTTTATTTTATTCTGACTTTCTGACGTTGATGGTTCAGCACAGTCCTTACAGATTTTAATAATGTGTTGGACATCTCTTAACTCAATTCAAGTAATTTCAAACCGCCATCATTGTTTTCAGTGCTTGATACAGGCCAAATTGGCCCTTCTGAAATGGTGACTTTGTTCCTCCAGACAGTGTCGCTGTAGAATGGAAATATGTTTCATTCAGCTTCAATTTAACACTGGTGACTACATCAAAGAAGTAGCACCGTCACCATTTAGATCTGCGGTTAACATCACAACAACCTGCTGTCGTTTTACCCACAGATGAGCTGTGCTGCCGGTGAGC
This sequence comes from Channallabes apus, assembly GCA_030522415.1. Classification (NCBI taxonomy): domain Eukaryota; kingdom Metazoa; phylum Chordata; class Actinopteri; order Siluriformes; family Clariidae; genus Channallabes; species Channallabes apus. The sequence goes on from CM060109.1 coordinate 24,197,524, forward strand.
TCTTTTCATCAGCAGAGTCTTGTGTCTAATACAGTATGTGGGCAGGGATTCAAAGAGGAGGCTGAAAAGGTCTCAGTGGTGTGGAGTGTTCCAGAGAATTACATCAAGGGGGAGTCTCAGAAGAACGCAGTCAGGAGCAGGCATCATTAACACAGAGCAAGTGTACTAAGCCTCTCTCCCTAAAGGTGTGGGACATGTGCTGAAGATCCCTCCTGCACAATTGAACCTGTTGATGTCTAATTAATGAGCAGTGGTGTCTAAGCTCTTCTGCGGCAGGTGAACTTCCTGTGCCAGATGAAAATTGGTTGCATACAGAGAGATGTGTACTGCTTAATGGTTTCTGATTTAGACACTAAAACAAATAGTTGGCACAGTGTTTACCTGTTTAAGATTTTGTGAGCATTTGACCATAATCCATTGCATTACAGTAAAAATCTATACATGCTGAGCATTCACAACCATCCCTCTGAATGAGCAGTTAGGAACAATAACTTTCATCCATTCATTCCTTTTACATACCATGTATCTTGTACTGGAACCTATCCCAGTGCCCATCCATTAGAGGACACACACACACACACACACACACACACACACACACACACACACACTCATTCATACATTATGGGCAATTTGGGAATGCCAATTAGTCTACCCTGCAATGTGGGAGGAAACCAGAGTATCTAGGGGAAACCCACTATGCACGGGGAAAACATGGAATCTCCACACACCCCAACCTGAGGCATGAATCAAACCCTCCACCCTGAGGTGTAAGTCTATGTTATAAACATTTAATCAACAAGTTCTGATTAATCAGATTTAAGAATACAACATTGCTATGGTATTATTCACAAAAAATCTTTTTCACAACAAATCCCAGTTATAACTCCCCATTGCTTTGATGTACAGATTATTTTAGATAACAACTCTATCTTTTTATGTTCTGCAGTATGTATGTTTCAGTAAGATGTTTGCAGTGCAATATTTATGAAATTCATGACATTGACTTCCTAGCTGAGATATATCTGTCTCTAAGGAAATTACACTACAGCATGAACATGCTTTAACCTTACAGCTTGTTAGTGATACCAAAAAAATGCATTACATTGAAAAGACATTGATGATGTCCCATAGTTTGTCAGAATTAGATTCATAATCATCAGAGGCTATATAACCTGACATACTACAGTTTAATCTTATATTTATAGACGTATAAAGATCAAAACTTAACAAAAGTCAAACTTTGGTTATGTTTTATTCACTTGATGTATTCTAGATGACCTGTTTTTGTCTTTGGTCCTGGGTTTGTCCCATTGATTGTGTTACACATTTACAGTCTGTGACAAATACACACATTTCCCACTTGTTTTGCTTGCAAGCATTGGTCTCTCCTGAAGGAAAGAGCCAGCTGAGTTCCCGCAAGGAGCCTGTAAGATGTTTTTCTCATGCTGTGATGGAAAGTGGCCAAGGCAACAGCCCTCAAGGGGAGCTCTGGCCATGCTCACATCTTCAGCGGGATACGTCTACAGTGAGCAGGAGGATGTGTGTGCTTTTTGTTTTACGCAGTCTAAAACTGGCATTTGAAACTACAGGACTTTTAAAACTTGTAAAACAGATTTCACACAGAGAGAGCAAACAAGACGTACACACAACTGACTGAAGCATAAGACGTAACTCAGACAAACACAGATCTTAGGTTAAAGAGGTCTTGCATGTCTGCCATTCAACTACACCGTGTTTACACTCCACTTCATCTTTTTTTCTCTTATTCCTTGCTGCCAACCATATCATGTTAAGATTAACAAAACTTTACTTGTTTTCGCTCTTACACCATCTTCTTATTAATTCCAGATTCACTTCTAATAATAAAAAAAAAAAATGAAGTAAGAATAAGTAAAAAAAAAAAATTATGGATTCAGTTAGACTAAAACCTTTGTTGCTGTCTCCAGTGATTATTCATGTAAATTAGAGATCATGTGCATTTTCTAGTTATACAAGTTGATAAATGATCTCACAGTATTAAACAGTATATGATATACAGCATTAATTTAACAGTTTTTTGTTAAATTTGTCTTGGGCTTGGAATTAGACTGGTGTTTGTGTTTAATAAAATAAATTTTAATACAATTTGGTATTCATGGTGGTGGAGTTGTTGGTTGCATTTAATGCATTGAAGCTGCATAAATTTTGTTGCACTGAAAAAAGTGATAATGTGAATTATAATGATGCCATATTTATGAGATGGGACAGAAATTTACATACATGGTTCGGGATTAACTGTATTCTTATGACGAGCTACTAAGATTGTTCTAAGACATGTTTTTTTTTGCACCTCCTTTCCTCCAGCTCTGCTCGGCGTGTGCTAACTGCGGGACAGGAGAGTCACAAGTAGCTGCAGCATATAAGGGTAAGTTCCACACCAACGTCTCACACTCATGGTAAACTCTGGAGTCAGCGGTTAACGTGATACGTTTAATAATACAAAATACATTCTGAATTCTGCAACTCTTTGCCCCATGTCCAAACATTTTATTTTGCAAATAAAATGGTGAAATGCATTGTATGTTTAAAAGATAATAGGAAGAGATCAGTGTAATGATACTGTATGTATCATCAAGTCCAATTAATGTTACACTGAAAAATGCGATGCAGCATTGGTCATGAACATAACTTCTGTTTCAGATACTCAAAACAAATCTCTAAGATGATTATCACAATTCATGAGCATCCACAGAGACTGTTATGTCAGACTCTATTCACATCATATACCAGTAAATGGGATGCATTAGCATCTCTTACAGTTTACCTGGCTGCTGCTATTGTGCTATTGATACTGGGGCTAAATCACAGCCATGACAGATGGACTGTCATATAATGTCATAGTTGCTCGTATTAGCCACAGCAGCACTGTAGGGAAAGTTCTGTCTGCCTTAATCTCTAATCCCTGTCAAATGTCAAAAGATATTTTATACTTGATGATTAAATACCATTTTATACTTATCAGCAAAAGTAAGAGTGGATCTGAAGTCTATTCTGAGAACACTATCTGGATGGGATGCCAGTCCATGACTTAACACCATACACACAACCAGTCACAACTACAGGCAAGTTATTGTGACCATTTCACCTACTGGTGCAGTTTTGGGATGTGGGAAGAAACCAAAGAACCTAGAAGAAACATAAGGAGGCTAGTAGGCTGTGGTTTCAAATCATAGCTCTGCCAGGCTGCCACTACTGGGATTTTAAGACCCTTAATGCGACTGCTGTGACTTTGCATAAAAGATTTAGAATAATGCATATACCAACTGTAATAGGCTAAATTTGCTTTCTAAATTTAAAGAGGACAATATAAATAATGTCAGCTGTCACTAAGGAAAAGGCCACAAAACCTTGAATAACATGTATGGTTGGACAAATAAAGCAATAGATTTTAAAAAGCATTAATAAAAACATTAAAGCAAATTAAAGATATAAATAATGTAGAATATCTGGATCCACGAGCATATTTAACCCCCATATTCTGGGATAAACTGTTAGGCATAAAAGACTAAAATTGGATGAAGAGGATACAAAAATGCTAATGAACACATTAGCATATACAGTATGCCTAAGTATCACAAATCTCTCTTTACTACACGTTATATATGTCTATATATATATCATGTCTATATAAAACCATTCACCATTTCCAAGCATACCTTAAAATTTTATAAATAAATAATATTACAGAAGAATATTTGCATGATTGTAAATGAAGTAACATATTATATACTGTAACAGATATATATATATACAGTATATATATATACCGTATATATATACAGTGGTGTGAAAAACTATTTGCCCCCCTCCTGATTTCTTATTCTTTTGCATGTTTGTCACACAAAATGTTTCTGATCATCAAACACATTTAACTATTAGTCAAAGGTAACACAAGTAAACACAAAATGCAGTTTTTAAATGAGGGGTTTTATTATTTAGGGAGGAAAAAAATCCAAACCTACATGGCCCTGTGTGAAAAAGTAATTGCCCCCTGAACCTAATAACTGGTTGGGCCACCCTTAGCAGCAATAACTGCAATCAAGCGTTTGCGATAACTTGCAACGAGTCTTTTACAGCGCTCTGGAGGAAGTTTGTCCCACTCATCTTTGCAGAATTGTTGTAATTCAGCTTTATTTGAGGGTTTTCTAGCATGAACCGCCTTTTTAAGGTCATGCCACAACATCTCAATAGGATTCAGGTCAGGATTTTGACTAGGCCACTCCAAAGTCTTCATTTAGTTTTTCTTCAGCCATTCAGAGGTGGATTTGCTGGTGTGTTTTGGGTCATTGTCCTGCTGCAGCACCCAAGATCGCTTCAGCTTGAGTTGACGAACAGATGGCCAGACATTCTCCTTCAGGATTTTTTGGTAGACAGTAGAATTCATGGTTCCATCTATCACAGCAAGCCTTCCAGGTCCTGAAGCAGCAAAACAACCCCAGACCATCACACTACCACCACCATATTTTACTGTTGGTATGATGTTCTTTTTCTGAAATGCTGTGTTACTTTTACGCCAGATGTAACGGGACACGCACCTTCCAAAAAGTTCAACTTTTGTCTTGTCGGTCCACAAGGTATTTTCCCAAAAGTCTTGGCAACCACTGAAATGTTTTTTAGCAAAATTGAGACGAACCTTAATGTTCTTTCTGCTTAAAAGTGGTTTGTGCCTTGGAAATCTGCCATGCAGGCCGTTTTTGCCGAGTCTCTTTCTTATGGTGGAGTCGTGAACACTGACCTTAATTGAGGCAAGTGAGGCCTGCAGTTCTTTAGATGTTGTCCTGGGGTCTTTTGTGGCCTCTCGGATGAGTCGTCTCTGCGCTCTTGGGGTAATTTTGGTCGGCTGGCCACTCCTGGGAAGGTTCACCACTGTTCCATGTTTTTGCCATTTGTGGATAATGGCTCTCACTGTGGTTCGCTGGAGTCCCAAAGCTTTAGAAATGGCTTTATAACCTTTACCAGACTGATAGATCTCAATTACTTTTGTTCTCATTTGTTCCTGAATTTCTTTGGATCTTGGCATGATGTCTAGCTTTTGAGGTGCTTTTGGTCTACTTCTCTGTGTCAGGTAGCTCCTATTTAAGTGATTTCTTGATTGAAACAGGTGTGGCAGTAATCAGGCCTGGGGGTGACTACAGAAATTGAACTCAGGTGTGATAAACCACAGTTATTTTTTAACAAGGGGGGCAATCACTTTTTCACACAGGGCCCTGTAGATTTGGAGTTTTTTTTCTCCCTTAATAACGTAAACCTTCATTTAATAACTGCATTTTGTGTTCAATTATGTTATCTTTGACTAATAGTTAACGGTTTTTGATGAGCAGAAACATTTAAGTGTGACAAACATGCAAAAGAATAAGAAATCAGGAAGGGGGCAAATAGTTTTTCACACCACTGTATATATATATATATATATATATATATATATATATATATATATATATATATACATACATGGTCTGTTACAGTATATAATATGATACATATTTGTTTTCCAAGTAAAATCCTCAGCAGTGAGGATTTACTGAACGTGCCTAAGACTGTACTGTGCAAAAGAAAATAGAAAGGAGCAAGTGTGACAAATTCATCAGAAGAATGCTGGCATATTCTCCTGCATGCTCTGTAAATCCTCCCAGCCTTTTTTACTTTTAATATTTCACAAATCTGTATCTACCAATGCTGATTTTTTTAACTGCCAGGGGCAGTGTATAACACCTGGTTAACATCTGCCAGCAATCTCTTGAGGAACAGGGCTTACTCTGAAAGGGCTTGTTCAGAGATGACTGCTGCACTGCCACAACTGAGAAGTGTGATGTTCAGCTTGTAAAAAGGGAGAAGGTGTCCATTAGGTAGACAAGCTCATCATAGAATGGCATTTGTCTCTGGGCTAAGGTGATGGTATCCATCACACAAAATAGTCAGACATGGGATCTAACTTTGCGTCTTTCTCCTTTCCCAGAAACAGCTATCTGAAGAATAAAGTTGTTGAAATACTGTACAAAAACCTGTACAGTATTTCTGTAGTTTGGAGTTTTTCATGATGTTTAGACATTGATGCTTAAGTCTTTTGGAAAATACAGTGCACAGCATAGTTTATATAAACAAATCTTGTTGGCTCATAAGTCGTGCATGATGCAACCTTAATGCAAATAAGAATATATATTCACAGTAGCATTGAAAGACACTAGTATTTTTTCTTGTCAGTCTAAGGGGCTCTAGCCATATCATTAGCAATTATGAGCTCATTCAAACTCATCACTTATTACTTGGTTGAAGCACCTTTGGCAGCAATGATAGTCTCAAGTCTGCTTGTGAATGATGCAGCAAGCTTGGCACACCTTTCTTTCGGAGGTTTCGTCTATTACTCTTGGCAGCATAGTTCAAGCTCCACAAGATTGGATGGGCAGTGTCTGTAAACAGGTCTCTCCAGTGATGCACTATTAGGATCAGATCCAGCCTCTGGATGGGCCATTCAAAGACTTTCAAAGAGTTGTACTGAAGCCACCAATGTGTTTTCTTGGCGGTATGTTTTGGGTTGTTGTGGGGTGATGGGTTGAAATGTACCCATCACCCCAACCTGAGATCCTGACCACCCTGAAGCCTGAGCACTCTTGAACACTTTGAATGCTGCAGAATGTTTATTGTAAAATTCCTCAAATCTGTGTCTTGCAAGTCTACATTTCACTGCGTGTTGTACTGGTATAACTATGCAAATAAAGAATCTTGAATCTACAGTTTTTGAATTCAGTTAAGCACAGATGGATTCCAATCAAGCTGTAAAAGCATCTCCACTGATATGTGTAGGATGCTTGGTGTTTAATGGCAAGTTTCATAACCAAGGGTCTGAATACTTTTGAAAATGGGATATGTGAAATATATTTTAAATATATAAAACGCTTCAAAACACCAAAACACTCCAACCAACTGATTTTTACTTCATCATTGTGGAGTACTCTGTGTAGAATTATGAATTATTAAGGAAAAAGGGAATTTGAATCCATTTTAAGATGAGTGTGACACATGCAAAAACATGAAAGGGTCCAAAAACCTTCTTATATAAGACAAAAAAAACTTTTTTTTATATAAGAAAAGGAACATTTCTGGAAAAGAGGGCATGCCGCAACTTTTTTTTTTTTTTTTTGCGGGGATTAGGTAGTCCATCATGCACACAGGTGAGAAGAAGGAGAAATGGTGAAATTATGTTTCTATGAAAGCAGCGTGTCTTGCGCATGTGTCTTTGCTGGAATGGACTACTTGCACGCAAACTTGTGACGTACTTCCGCTTTGCAGTAATAGGGCTCGCTGAGTTCCGGTTTGTCTGCCATTGTGTTGGAGTTTGGAGGAAATGTTCAGAAAAAAGTGTTTATAGATTTCAGAGACAGCAGAAGGTATACAATGTACACTGTTGTGTTCCGCTGTGTACATCTTCTGCGAAGTTCAATGGAACTTTAAGTTTTCACAGTTTTCCTTCAGATGTGGACCTTAGAAAACGGTAGCGGCTTGTGAACATACGGAGAGACGATTTTTGTCCTACCAGCAATTCTAAGGTTTGCAGTAAACATTTTAGCAGAGATCAGATTATTGAACCGCAAACACCAGAGGCATGAAAAAAGTTAGTAACTGTCGCTGTACCAGTGCTTTTAGCCTGGAATGATTACGCCGTTAAAGCATCACGGTCCTGCTGAAGTGGTATCCGTCGAACCCGTACCCATGGATGTAACGATGGATCATGATTACTGTAGCGTTCCTGAGCCTTCATTATTAGACCTGACGTGTTAAAATAGAAGAATTTTCTAATGAAGTGGAGGAGCTGAAAAAACATCTACAAGAGCTACACGTTCAGCGTGACTGTACATTTACAGAACACAGTACAGGGTAGTATTTACAATGTGTTCTCTCTCTCTCTCTCTCTCTCTCTCTCTCTCTCTCTATATATATATATATATATACACTAATCTTAGTCTACCTCATAAGACTCTTGTCTGTTACAGGGCTGCTCTCTATCACTTGATCATACTTACAAGCTCTAGTTGCACTATACAGTATGTCTGCATTTGCACTCTCTGCCATATATTGTGTATATATATATATATATATATATATATATATATATATGTATATATATATATATATATATATATATATATTTTTTTTTTAATTCTACTTTATGTATTTAATGTTATGTTATTCACCAAGGGTCTGAGAGTAACGCAATTTCATTTCTCTGTATGTCCTGTACATGTGGCAGAATTGACAATAAAGTTGATTTTGACTTTAATAAGTTCTTATATAGTATATAATATATATATATTCTTATATAATATGGTTATTTTGCAAATACGATGCACGTCAGTAACGTTAATCAGTGGGAGATCCTGGAGACGGCGGGTGTAGGAACGTAGCCATTGCTAAACCGGAACTGACTGAGCCCTATTGAAAAGAACGCGGAAGTCGGCGTGCAAGTAGCGCATACACTGCCCCTGATGGTGAGGAGAGGTGAAACAAAAATCTGATACAGAGGCGAAAATTAATTTTTATATACTCATTTCTCCATGGAGTTTTCTTTCAATCTTCGTTTAAGGATCTTGACTGAAGAGTCAATGTATCTTATTTTTTTATTTAGAAATGTAGCCAATGCCAGTCCAGATGGAGACTCCCACTATGATATTTATCGCATGCAAGTGGGCATGTTGCTGCAGAGAAAATACCCCAAAGAATACAAATGCAGCCGTCTGCCAACAACACTGTCCCATACTGTTCTGAGAACAGACAATCGAAATTAAACAAGTGCTTGGTTAATAAGAGATGAGTCATAAACGTGTGGGTTTTTATCAATTTATTTTCGTACCGTGAGTGTGACAGTATGGGAGTTTTTACACTCAACACTCAATTTTAACCAGTTCCCAGGACAATAGTCCAAAATCACATGTTAGCACTGGTAGAGTCAAAGCTGAACATTTTGCAACTATGTACTGTACATTAAGTCTGATATCTTTTTGAACCGCAGTGTCATGACAGTGATACCAGGCGTCTGGATATACTAGGAGCAGAGTGCAGAGGGTTTGAATAAGCAGACATTTAAACAGTTGGGAACGACCCTGGGGTATATCTCACCCAAGTGTTCAAGGGCTTTAAAGCCATTAAAACAGACCTCTGAAGTTTGGTTACCCTCTTTGACTGTTCATACATTAGCATGATTGCTGAAGATCATCCATACTGTAGTTGTCAAGCTGGCAGAATGTAGTCTACAGGCTTCACATCACCACTGCACATGAGTGAATTATATTAGTGCTTCAATTTCTATATCATATCACGTCCAGTCCTCTGCCACAGGTATGGTGGACTTCTTGAAATTTCAAGAGCCCCAAAACAATTCAACGGCCAAAGCCAGCAATATAATAGCCGACCCAGTCTCCTGTGCCCATATTTTGTAACTGCAGGGATTGCCAAACTTAAAAAAAAATGCTCTACAGAAACTAATGCAGGACCCAAGTAGTGTAATTTAGTTATGAATGGCATTTCTGGAGTAAAACATTGTGTATTGTGCACAAACCATAGCCTCATTGAGAAAATATATACTCGTGCTGTCAACAGCAGCTTTTGCTTTGGCATTTTGTGTAGTCATTGCTCAGCCGAACATTCTTCCTGTGCTTCAAGCAGTCACAAAAATGAAGGGCAGCTCTTAAGGAAGGAAATAAACATTCTGCCAAATGGGATTGCAAACTGTCAAGATGTTGAGTTAAAAAAAAAAATAGGTCAAATCACATCACACAGACAATCTGAAGAACTTGATTACAGCGTAGAAATCTATAAACTCAATGCTAAGTCCATACTTGGTGTTGAGATTTGCTCATGCCCTGTTATTTTAGAAATTTCTTATGAATTACGCTCACTGAGTTATAGAGAGGATGCCATATTCTATTCTATATGACCTAGATGTAAATCAACCAAGGTTGCGGTTTAAGGCTGATTTGTTGTGTTCTATATAATCCAGTGGCTTAAGGTGGAGCATCTTAAAAATAGATATGAAAAATCTATAGACTGGTCTATATATACACAAAAATTTTGGAACATGTTTGTGAAGCCCCGCCTCCCAGAATCTACGTTCATACACGTTGATAACTTTACTCCCATCAATGTACAGGTTTACTCAGCTACTCATTTTGACAGTTCTCAGTACATTATCCTGCTCTGAATATAGTGTTCCCAGAGTCCATCCCAGAACATTAGACATGAGGCAGGAATGCACCTTGGAGGGGATACTGGTCCACACATGGGGCAATTGTAGCTTATCCAACTAGAGGTGGGAGGAAACCAGAGAATCTGTAGAAAACCCACATGCACAGAAACTCCATACAGATAGTAACCCTGAGCACAAGATCAAACCAGGAACTCGGGAGCTGTGAAGCAGCAACGTTACATGCTGGGGCACAGCTTCCGAGGTAGAGAGCCCTGACCTCATCCCCAGTCAACACATACAGTATAGGATGAACTGGAACACTGACTGCACACCAGGTCTCACAGGATGTAAATGACCTGCTGCTGATGTCATAGATTCCATACCCACCTGGATTCCATGCCCATGCCCAGACTTGGAGCAATTTTTGTCTTTGTAAGTATACAGTATATGAGTGTGTGTGTGTGTGTGTGTGTGTGTGTGTGTGTGTATGTGTATATGCCATTTTGATAACACAACTGTTATATTTCATTGCCTTCTGTGGATATTTCCATATGATTTGGCTACTGGATCTTTAATGTAATTAATTAAACATGTTCATTTAATTATAATAAAAGGATGTCGATACCTCTATGGCTGCAGGTTATAGTTTAGTTTTAATGATGTTTGATTAAATGGTCGGGTGATATTCTCCAGGGTGCAATGATACTTCCCATATAACAGATCAATACAAAGCCTGATGCAGAGCAGCCACAAAGGATTGTCCAGTACTCTAGACCAGTGGTTCTCAAACTGTGGGGCGCGCCCCACTAGTGGGGAATATAGACATGACAGGTGGGGCGCAATGAACGGGAGGAAATTAGTGGAAAATAACAGGAAAGTTCCTATTCTAATTCATGCTTTATTGATAATGAAGAGCGTACGCTCAAAACTAAACAATCACACACAAATAAATGGATCATTAATACAAGTAAATTTAAAATAACATCAGTTGGGGGCCGGGAGAAAAAGTGGAACCATAGTGGAACAATAATGGTTTAACGTCGGACAAACTTGAGCAGCGCTGCTCGAATCACAAACCTGCGCGAGCCACTGGGCAGCGCTGCGCGACAGAAATAAACCGCGCCGACCATCAAAATACATTTTACCCCGCTGGGATGCGCACGTACAATCCAGGCATGGCAAGGCGGAAACAATATTAAACAGTCCTGACATTTTTAATAAATTGTTTTTAAATAAAAACACAGTGAGTCGCGCAGGTTTGTGATTCGAGCGGCGCTGCACGATCCACCACCAGGCTGCGCAAATAAACCAGATCATCACTGCGCTATTCAGATAGTCGGGCTGCGCTTTATTTGCGCAGATATTTGGTTCAATCGGGTGCCGCGGTTTCGTCCCACTTTTGATGTGTTTGGCTTCACATACACTTCGACAATGGAAGAAGACGCTGCAACAGCAGTGAGTTTACTTACATGTGACAAAACCAACAAAGAGGAGATTGTAAAGAAAAAAAGGTGCCTCGTCTGTGTTGTGGAATTGGTTTGGGTAGAAGAAAAGTGATACGAATGAGATGAATGTGATTTGTGAGGTACACAAGTGCACTGTTTTAACAAGTGGTAGAAACACATCAAACCTTTTCTATCATCTGAAATCCAAGCATCCAATCGAATATGGCCAAAGTAAAAAAATGCGGCAAACCTCAGCAATTCACAGTTTAAATAAAATTACATAAAAAAATTAAATTATGTAAAACAATTTCTTTGTGTTTTCATTTGTATTTATGCATTTTCAGATACAAATCGCTATATTGTGATATATATATCGTTATTGAGTTAGAAAATCGCTTCTACCGTGATAGAAGATTTTGGTTATATCGCCCACCCCTAATGAATCTTCAGCTTGGATTCATGGTGGGGATGGTGGGGGCAGAAGAGAGACCCGTGTGTGTTTTGTGTCTTAAACTGCTGGCAGCAGACCGCATGAGACCCAACAAATTAGGAAGACACTTAGAGACAACACACTCCAGTCACGTTAATAAACCACTCGACGTCTTTGAAAGAAAGCTGGCAGAATACAGACAGCAGGATAATCGCATGGTAAAATCTGAATCAGTGGACAGCAAAGCACAAATGGCTTCATTCAAAGTTGCATACAGAATTGGCCAGTGCAAAAAAACTACAAACGATTGTTGAGCAGCTAATAAACATGGGGTCAATTATGCAAAGATAAGTGACAACGTAAGCCTTGTAACAATTGCACGTGTATTTTATCTTTTTTTAACTTGGTGCTGTTTGATCGTATTGGTTTAGGAATTGATATTTCAATAAACAGTAAACTTGGCCTATTTCGTTATTATTTTGTTCACAAGTGGGGCTTGAAAATTCGCTCACCCCCTTAAGTGGGGAATGACAGAAAAAGTTTGAGAACCACTGCTCTAGACTGTCTCCTCATCCTCCTTAGGCAGGTAAAAACAATTGTTGGTAGAATTGTTTTTTGGGACCTGTTGCAAAATTGAGATGGAACAGACAACAAAGTTTTGTTCCTGTTTTCTTAAGTAGGTTAATACGGACTCCTAGGCATTCAGTACCCCATGCTCCCAACAGTCCTGACTCACCTCAGTGCTAATGTTCAAGCAGGACAAATTTCAGCAAGACTGATTTTTACTATTAATGGTGAAATGGCAGAATGAAGATGTTTAAGGGGCATTCAAGACAAATCTGGAATTTGGACTGTGCAAAATAACGAAACACACCTTTATTTCTCTGTATAAAATTCCCTGCTACACTAATGCACTCATCCCAGCATTTCACTAATGCTTTAATACCATCAAGTAGAAAGTTTTGTCTGTCAGAGCCATGATAGGACTGCATGCTTCATGTCTGAAACGCTGGCATCCCAGGATGGATTACTGTGAGATCAGGACTGTACGGGGCAGGGCTTGACATTGGCACCCGCCCACCCGCCAAATGCGGGTAAAATTCGGCTGTAATAACTTTAGTCTCACTAGCCACTTTGGCGGGTAGTTTATTCTTTGGTATTGTAACGTCCTTCGTTATCACATAGACAAACGGAGTTGTTAGCGAATGTGCGGTTTACTTTTTTTTTTCTTGTTTGGTCAAGCGCATGCCCAGTGACAGATTACACATGCTTAGTTACCTCGTCCCACTCGACGTGCTTACGTCAGAGTCAGGATGCTGAACAGAAAACTTGGAATAGAACTACATGCAAACACTACTGGTACGACAATATATTTTTGTTGTAGTTTTCTCTAAAGTCATCCGATATAAAAAACGTTTACATTGCAACGTAATATTACGCGCATAAAACGCGCATGAATGTAATGAGGACATCTCTCTCTACACATGTTCACGCATGCATTGCGCGCACACTTTTACTTCCTGTTTGGTGTGTGTGTACATTTGGCCCTTTCGCATAGGTTATTTACTGATTATATATATATATATATATATATAAAATGTAATCACTATTAAAATCTATTTAGATTTAATGTTGAATGATAGAAAATTCATCAATTGATTGAATTACATTACACTATATAGCGTCAACACAACAAGATAGACCAGAGTCCATTGTCCTAACTCAGAATTCTGATATAATAATACATAATGAATAATAATACCTGATAATAGTACACAACACACTAAAATGATAAATGTTCTGAGTTGCTGTATTTTTAATATCAGAATGAGTTCAGTTGTACTGAATCTGTTATTTTTCAATTTCATGTGGTAAGAGGCTTGAACTTAAGTTCAATAAGCAGAATATACTGTTCATGTTTGCATGTTTTTATATTGGGAGCTATCTTAACAGTACTGAATACTTGACTACTACTATAGTAATACAGTGTATGCTGTCATTTATAAGTAAATCTAGATATAACAAACATTAACGTATCATGGTGAAGGAGAAACTGTGATTTTCTGGTGAGAAAATTGTGGCTAGTAAAAAGACTGAATGGCGAGTGACTCCGGAAATCCACTAGCCACATTGGCCAGTGAGCAAAAAAGTTAATGTCAAACCCTAGTACGGGGGATATGGCAATAAATCCCAGTCGAGTTCCTGTAATGTGCAAGTGATGTTCATAAATGATTGTGTATACTGGGCCCATAGACAGAATCTCTTCCGCAAGTTGGCGACAAGATGTCGTATGATTTTCGAGGATCAGGCGTTCCACTTGCTGATTGTTCATGTGAACGGCTGCAGTGGGTCCGAGGCACCACTGATGACTGATATCTTCATATCGTTCTTTAAAATGTTTGCACCATTCAAATGTTTTGCTGTCACTAAGAATCTCTGTACTGTGCTTTGAGTCTTCTGTCAATGTTACCTTCATTCATAAGAAATTTCATCACAAGCGCAGGTTTGACTTGAACACCCCTTGTAGAAGTGCATAGTGGAAATCAAGAAACCATGCTGTTGCTTAAAAACTCATGGGCTTTTGCTGGGTTACTGCCAGACTTGATGATTCGGCTGTGCCACTCTTGGAAATTTTGACAAAAGTAGCTTTTTTGCAAAGTGGTCCATCTCCCTGTAGGCTCAGTACTGACAGACATACAACAAGACCTGGACTTAACAAAAGTAGACCATTAAAGTGGATTAATGCTGTAATCTGAAGAGTGTTACACATCCCTTTAATCAAATACACTGGCATTTTGGGCACTGTTGAGGCTCTATTTCCCACACTCTACCACGTGTTTAAGTAGTCACCTGTCACGGGGTCCACAGGCAGGGTTATGGGTGTTTTAGAGATATGTGCATAAAATAATTTCATTTGAATATATTTTTTGTCTAAAATCCTGAAAAATGCTACATACTGTATTTTCATGTGACCTCTGTTTATCTTGCGCACTGTAATGTATGAAATATTTATTAGCTTCCAAATGGTCTGTAACCTTGAAGCAAACAGATCTGCTTCTATTTTGATTGTATAAAAGCTCAGATTTGTATTTCACTGTCAGTTGTGTATCAGTTGGCTTTGCATTGCTCATAAACACCACCAACTAAGGTGTATAAGGCTGTCAGGAGCTGATTATTATCATTATGTACCCATCACCACTAAGAAAAATTTCTTCATTCTGTTATTGTTCACTTGTGACTGAAGTTTAGGGCAAGCAGCACAGTGACTATGTGCCATGTAAATTAAGCAAATAAAAAAAACTCTACATTTTCTTTTTCATTGAGCAACATTTTGTCACTCCTGAAAATTTGGGAAAAATCCCCATGACTTGATTTGCAAGAAAGGTCCCGGTTTGGTCTAACATTGAAGATACCATAGATTATTTCTTTTATAACTGAATTTGTATGAAGTTGAAGGAAAACAATGGCAAAAAACTACTAAAAGTAGCTTTCCTATGACATCACATGCCTTATTCACCTACAAATTAAGTATGCATTAGCTAGGAAATGTTAAAATGCCACTACCTTTATCAAGTCCATTATCAAGTCACCTAGCACTCTATGAATTGTACCAAGCTGTTGACATTGACACTCCTTGGAACGTTCTGAACTCTAACAAAGACCCTTCAAGTTTATACATTATCAACATTGTGCTGATTTGCAATAGTTCATGAATGTGAGAAAGCTTCAAATCAGTATTTGATTTCAAATTCTGGTTGGATGACTGTCAACAGTGTGCTAAATTTTCTAAAATGCAAGATATATAGATAAATTCATTTTCTTGAACATACAATATTACATGGGTTTTGGAACTTTAACTTGCTGATTGTAGAATAAGTACACTTATTCACCATATGTAAAGCTATAACATAATGATATGTAGTGTGTTTATATATATATTTAGCATTGTGGCCAAATATAAACCATATTCACAGTTCACAACCCATCAAACCTTAAGGCAAATGTAAAAGACTACATCTGGTTCATATCTTCTCAGCCTGACCAGGAATCCGAGACTACAATGGGCACAGACTCACTGAAATCAGACAGTTAAAGGTGGTAAAAAGACCAGGTGATGTTTTCACTGTGTTCAATTTCCTGTTTTGGTGATGTTCTGCTCACTGCAGCCTTAGATTCATGTTCTTGGCCGGCAGGAATGATACAAGAGTTTGCTACTGTATCCCATCCTCCATAAATTTGCACTCTGAGATACAGTACTTTTCTGTTCATCATGTTTGTAGAGAGTGGTTATATGAGTAACCGTATCCTTTCTGTCAGTTTGGCCATTTTCCCTTGACCTTTCTCTTCTGTCTGTAAAACCTTCACTCACTATTTTTTTGCACCATTCTGTATAAAAACCTAAAATGTTGTGCAAGAGATCAAACAAAAAATAAAACCATGTGCAGCATAATACATAACGGTAAAAACTTAAGTTAATGTTCATATTAAAAAAATTTGAAATATATTGGGAAATTAGCATTGTACCTTACATTACCACTAATTATTCACAAAGTCTTCTAACTGATTTAACAAATAATAATTAGCCAGTTTTATAGTCAAATTATAAACAACTATATTTATTTAAAAAAAAGAGAATTGCTAAAATGAATGAAAGGTTGCTTCTTGAAAGTTTGATTCCTGCAAAAAATGCTATAATTGGTAGACCACCTGCTGCATTTGTTAACAACCAGACTGATACCATTATTAATTTTCAGCTTATAGAGTTATGCCCCCTGTTATGGTGGCGTAGTGGTTAGCACTGCAGCCTTGCACCTACAGGGTCAATAGTTGGAGTCCCACCTTGGTCTGTGTGCATGGAGTTAGCATGTTCTCGCCATGTTTGGTGGGTTTTCTCCAGGCACTCTGGTTTCCTCACACAATCTAAAGATTTGCATAATAGGTTAATTGGTGTTCACGAATTGCCTGTTGTAGGATTGTGCCCTAAGTCTCCTTGGATAGGCTCCAGGCCCCCACGACCCTGTACAAGATAAGCAGTACAGAATGAATGAATGAAAGAGTATGCCCTGTGATATAACAAACAGAAGCATTTAGCTTTTTCTCACTCTACTAACATAAATTAATCTTTTAATGAGGACCACTTGTCATCAAATCCTGCCTAAATTAATGACCATGAAGTTAGCCACTTACTGTAAGCAGAAAGGTCATTTGTGCATGTATTGTAGTGACAGTAACTAGCCTAGTAAATAGGATTGTGACAGGATAACATGGTGATGCAGCATTGCTGCCACACAGCTGTTTGATTCTGAACTTGAGTTCATGTTGGTGCAAAGTTTTGCGCATTCTCTCTGCGTATTTCAGTTGTGTAACTGATAAACCGCTCCAGTCATTCCTGGATAGGCTTTGGATGGGCAGGATGAAGCAGTCAACTTGAGGTAAATGAATAACTAAAGTCTAAAGATTGTGACTGCTCTTTTCTACTTAGGAACCACAGGCCTGCTACTGCAGTCTTCATCTGCAGCCGGTGTAACAAACACAGATGGCAAGGCATCTGCTGTGAAACTGCAATATTACTGCACGTGGAGAGAAACCAATCCTCTCATGCACCAAACCTGCATCAGACTGTGTCTAACAGCTTAGCAGCAGCAGGGCTGGGACTGTAGTACAGCCTACATCTCTCACGGTTGAAACGGTGCACGAGCCACGTGTTTACGTAACGCAAAAGCAAGACAGTCTTTCACTTGGACCCCTCCCCCTTCTCCCCCCTCCTCCTCCTCATCACCACCATCATCATCGTCATCTCTCTCTCCCTCTCTCTCCCTCTCTCTCTCTCTCTCTGTGTCTCACACACGCAAACACACAGGGAGTCGAGGCGAAGTGAAACGCGACATTTTTTTGCGAACGCGATACTTTTTTTTCTAGGAAGGCAGAAAGGTTCAAGGATGGACGAGTGAAAGGACGCCAAGGAGAAAAGACAGCAGTTGAACCAGTAAAAAACAAAACAGAAAAAAACAGACAAACAAATAAATAAACAAACAAACAAACAAACAAAAAGAGCAGCTTAAGCATCAGGACGCACAGACCCTCCTGCGCGCAGGGGAAGATGCAGAGCGGAGAATAACCGCTGGAACATCTGGATGCAGCAGGACTTTCCCTGAGGAAGGAGGAGAGGAGAGAGCGCGCGCGTGAGTCGGAGGTGTCTGCGCTTCTGAGGCAGGACTCGTGTCTTCCTGGCTTTTTGGATGCTGTGCAGATCCACCCTTGCTGTTCCTCCGCCGCGCGGTGCTCGAACGCCAGGCGAACGGCTTTCCGCAGCGCGCAGCTCCGCCGCGTCTCGCCGCCGCCGTCTCCCTCCTCGCGCCACTTCTCCCCCGCTCGCGCAACACATGCGATTTCCAGAGTCGCGTTTGCACACGGACTGTGCGTGGCGGCGCCCTTTGATGCTGAGAAGACCGCTGCCTTGTCGCGCGAGCCCCACGGCGGCTGTTTTACCACGTGAATGAAGACGCCGGAGCCGCGGCGGACACCGAGCTGTTTTCCTATGCTCCGTCCCGGAGAGCGCATCGCGTCGTCTTACTGTCCCTCTCATTCTCCTTCTTTTTCTTCTTCCTATCACTATCATTCTCATTATTCTTATTCTTTTTCTTCTTATTATTATTATGCAAATGAAATAAGGAGCTCTCCTTCATCAGGGTGTCTCTAAAAAGCTGCTGGATCTCACTCCTCGCCCAAATCAATGTGGTTTCTTTGGAACATTTTCAGCAAAGGAACGCATATGCTGCAGTGTCTTTGTGGCAAGAGTCTCAAGAAGAACAAGAACCCAAGTGGTAAGCAAGCGGGCTGTGCATGCACACACACACACGTACACGCACGCATACACACATCCGCAATCACGCATATTCTGTGCAATAAGTCAACGCAGAACTCGGGGCTGGAGGTGGGGAGAGAGTGTGTGAGAGTGTGTGTGTGTGTGTGGCTTGGGGATGCTTTAAAAGCTCCAGTGCAACGTGCTGCATCGTGTCCAACTTTGGAACTTAAATCTCACAGGTACTGGTAAGGTTTTGGGTTGGTGCTGAAATATCTGGTGTCATTCCAGCAATGCTGCAGCAGCAGCCCCTGCATCACTTGTCCATTAAACAGGCTGGCCTTAATGTTTCCGTGAATGCAATTGTTTGCAATGCGTGTTATGTGCCCTTATACAGGGGGGGTGTCCAAGCCACATGTATAACATTGAGCTGCAAAGGTGCCTTTCTGATCCTAAGCTCATTTACTCATCAGAGTTTATTAAATTATTTATTTTGCAGTTTACTTTTGGTCCTGCATTAAACCAAGCCATAGTTGCTTTATCTTTTTAACACTGTGGCACAATGGCTAGGTTAAACCTAAGGTGCATTTCAACAGGCTTCCACCCCCCCCCCACCCCATCAGCACCTACTGTACAGAGCACAACATCTATACCTCAGAAGATGCGACAAGGGGCAGAAGTTAATGTGGTCGATGGATTTTTTTTACCCCCTATATGCTGCAGTATAGTGGATCACAGAGATTTTCCTTCATGCTGACACTGCAGGACGTTTATTTTGTCTATCTTCCTTCTACCATTTAACGTCATATGTTCACATGTTTAAATCCCTAAATCCTGGCTCTTAAGGAACACCTGCCCAGCAGATTTTGTTTTCAATGCTTGAACACGCTCGTTTTAAGCCCACGAAGGCCTAATGAGCTGATGAGTTGTGCCAGGTATAAGAGATTAGGGGAAACACTGAAATGTGCAGTGCAGTGGGACTTGAGGACATGGTACCTGGGAAACACTGGCCTAAATTTGCCCCTACATAGCCATGCAGGTAATTGAGGTAAAAGATGCCGGGTGCCAAACCTATCAGTTGCAACGTGTTCTGCCTCATGACAAAATGAGCTGCACTGCATCATCAAGTTCAGAAAGAAGCCTTATGCGTTCAGCATTTGCACTCGAAGGGTTAGCTCAGTAGAATGAGATTGCTCATATAAATAGCCTGTATTTTGTACAGGGTAATACAGTAGCTTGATGCTTTTGAGTAACACTAATGTACATGTTGCATCAGTGTTTTGGCATGCTGTTACCACACACAACAGAATCCAAATAGCAATTTTTGTTCCTAACACTTGTTTTAAGTGAAACGTGTGATTCATCACCAGATTCATATGAAACAAAGGCTTATTGTACTATTAGGACAATAGATATTTTAATCTCTCTCCCTCTTTTGTTATAATTAGAATGAGGTACATCAACAACTCTTTGTAGAGTAACAGCAAAACAGGACCACAAGCCACAAAGTTTGATTAGAGAAATGGGATTTGATTTGTGGTCACATCCAAAGTGACACATTCCCAGTT
Source organism: Channallabes apus (assembly GCA_030522415.1). Lineage (NCBI taxonomy): Eukaryota > Metazoa > Chordata > Actinopteri > Siluriformes > Clariidae > Channallabes > Channallabes apus. The sequence continues at coordinate 24,217,988 of CM060109.1, forward strand.
AAATAAAAGCATCATGTCTGTTCTGGCAGTGATTTTAGGTGGCGTGAGGTTTTGATTAATTCGCCATGGCAATTGTGTACCTTAGCAGCCTGGTGATAATGAAGTGAGGAGAGTGTTTTGTTGTCTTGGTCGATTTAGTCTTGTTGCCTGGTCTGTACTAGAATTGTAACATGGAGCAATAATAACATGGAAGAGAGAGAACAGTAGAGAGTTAGAGAGAGAGAGAGTATGTTGGCTCTCACTGTACAGTAGACTTCACTGTTGCATAATTCTTCTTAGCTCAAAGCTTTCTTGTTGTCCTTTATGGACAGTGCCTTTTGACATGTTTTTAAAACTACACTTTCTATGAATGCCTTCTGCTCCAGCAGATGGCACTTTCAGATAGCCCCTGTGATAGAAAATGTTTTCCTGGTAGGGATAAAGTCTTGCGCTTAACAGTGCCAAAAGTACCATGGTGTGAATGATGATGCTATAGACACAGGGTAAACAGTGGTTTGTTTTTAGTTTCTATGGAATTTAGCATTATGGGATTGAAGGTATCTGCTCCACTGGGAGACGGGGTAGAACTTGTGTGTGTGTGTGTGTGTGTGTGTGTGTGTGTGTGTGTGTGTGAGGACAATGTTCCCGCTTACTCATTATGTATCAAAAGCATTGTTTAATGCTCTATCACTGTCTTTCCATCTTATTCATCTTATAGCAATACATTTTTGGGTCAGTCTGCAGTAGGGAAAATATAGTTTTGATGAGGAAATCTAATGCAAATTTTTTTTTCACACATATATTCTGACCACAAAATCACCTAATCCAGTTAAATGTTATCAACTACATTCTCTAAGCAAATATCTGTGTATCTATTTGGTGAGCAATAGAGGCATTTTTTCCTGGTCTTTTACTGTATATGTATGAATGGCTGAAGACACAATTTTTTTAGAAGGTATAATATTTGTAAATACTGAAAACAAAAATATTTCGAAAAATATTAGAACTTTAGTACCCTGGTTTATAACACTGTATGTCACTTAGTTAACTCTAGATGTAACATAAATTACAGGGTAGGAACATGCACTCATTCCCTGATTATGTAAAATCATATCATAAAAACTATGCTAGATTGAAATGTTGAAATGTTTGAATGAATGTTGTGGCATTAATATATTATATATTAAAATAATTTGCAGTAAACCACGTTTGTACCTAGCATATGTTTTGTGTAATATACCTTATGTTTAAAATTAATGAAGGACTGTATGCTCACACTGTTCATTATAAATCAAATGTGATTCATTATTTTATAACACTGATCAGCTATAACATAAAAACTATCAAGAGGTGAAGTAAATTACATTGATAATCTTGAGAGGTGGTATATACAGTATCAGGCAGCAGGTAAACATTCAGTTCTCGAAGGTGATGTTTTGAAAGCAGAAAAACAGGCATGTGTACGAATCTGAGGGACTTTTTTGATGGTTGACCAAATTATAATGGTTAGAAGCCTTGATCAAACCATTTCAAAATCAGCACTTGACAGTCTTGTGGAGTGTTTATAGCATGCAGTGGTTAGTATCTACCAAAAGATAACCAAAGAAGGACAACCGGTGAACAGGTGACAAGGTGTGACTGTACGCCCCTGTCATGATAAGGGCCTCTTCCCTAGTGAGAGTGGACTCTTTCAGCAGGATAATGCGCCCTGACACATTCCAAAAAATGGTTAAGGATTGGTTTGTGGAACATCTCAATCTGATTAAGCATCTGTAGGATGTGCTGGACAAATCTGGTCCATGAAGGCCCTATCTTGCAACTTATAGGACATAAAGCTCTTGTGGATTCCATACCGCAATGGGTCAGAGCTGTTTGGGTGGCACAAGGGGGACATAGACAATTGCAGGCAGGTTTTAATATTATGACTGGTCTGTGTATATTTTGCTGATCAGAAGCTACATTTATATGATAGCCATCAATAAATTGATATATAATACTAAATAGTACTTATAATAGTACACTGTCTAGCCAAAAAGCTCCCCCATCTAACATTTCTTTGATTACAGTGGTTATGGTTGCCAATTCATATGTGTGAAAATGATTCTTCATGCTCCAAGAACTACTCTTTCAAAGTCTAAGTTCTTGGAATATGCCTGTGGATGAAAACCTGATTAGAAATCTTGATTGGATAACCTGTTTTTTCAGTACATTAAGGTCTTGAGCTGACTTCATTTTAATGCCACATAACATTTGTGAGCCCAGAACTGACCAATTGAAGAAACCCCAGATCATAACCCTGCTTCTAGAGGCTTGTACAATGGGGACTATGATAGGTGCATCATTTCATGTGTTTCCTTTCTTACCCTGATGTACTTGGAATAGGGTAAATCTGGACTCATCAAATCACTTGACCTTTTTTATTGCTTCAAAGTCCAGTCTTTATGCTCCCTAAAGCCTTTTATGGTTACTATTGTGTTAGACAGTTCTTAACCCAATTCCAGTCATTTAAACTCCTTGTGGGTTTTTCCTTTCTTAATAAGGCCAATAATTTGACCATTTGGCAAACAGCAACTTTTTGGTACAGACAGTGTATAAAAAAGTTATACTGTATCTACTTTTTATGTGACAATAATATTGAATCATAGATTAGGATTTGTTAGACAGTATTGCTGATTTTCTTTAACAGCATCCCTGACAATAATGGCAATAATGTGCTTGTTTAATTGCATTATTATTTCCATAGTAAAATGTACACAGGAACATTTTAGGCTTGTACTCGACACATGCAGATAAATAAAGTATGTACAATAATTGATTGTATGGAGAAACTGCATTCAGTAATAGCTAGATTGCCTTGTGGAAGGATCATAAATTGTCCATTTCTGAGCAGCACTTATTTAGTTATACTTTTTGAAAGGAGTCTCCAGTGTCAGTACTTTAGGATTTATAGAAGACTTTTGTATAAAGTTTTTAAGCTAGAGAATTTCATCTGAAACATGACAAATGGTATTATTTTGTTTAATTAACTTCAGGAGGAAGGAAACAAGTAAAACAAAAAAAAATGTTTTAAGAGAGGACAAATGAAAGATAGATTCTAGCTGCTATAACATAAGAGTTAATAGGAACTAACATGTTCATGGTTGTCATGCACTGTTAGAGGTAAGGTAATAAATGGATACATAATTTCATGCATACTTTTTTTTTCCTATTCACGAATAGATATGGAACAAAGGCAGCAAAACACATGTATTTTTGTGTGTATTATAATAAAATAGAACAAACTTGGGGTCTTTTATTACCTATTATTTTATTACAAAAACATTTGTTATGATTTTCTTGACACTTTTATATGCTCATTAGTGAACAGAATACTGCAGTTTCCACTGTTTATGGAACTTGTGTTGCTGCTCAGATCACATGATTCTTTTTTTTAAAACAGTAATTATTCCTTTCCTTCCCATGAGCTCTCTACCTCCCTTAGCATCATTTAAGTGATTTGAGAATCCAAGTACTGTACAGTGTTAGTAAAGGATCCAGAATGTGCGTGGTGGCACACAGCCCGCTACCAGCTAGGAGCTTTTGTGGTCTCACTTGTGCCTCATATTGTTATCGTGTCACACTGTGATACAGATTTGCAAGGCGAGACCTGCATGCAAGCATGTGAGAAGATATTGGTGCAGGTATTATGGCTGTTCATTTATACATTCTTTGGCAGGTGTATTAGCATAGTAATACCTCTAGACACTCACATTGCTCGACCAGGTATCATGCTTCAGGATTATTGTATTATATTATTGTACAATTGTATTATAATGAATGCATATGAATCTAAAATTAGAAAATCATGTATCAAAATCAAACTCTTTGCAGCTTTTATTTCTACAAGCGGGATTCAAGTCAAACCGACTCTTTTGTTTGTGCAAAATAACAAAACACAGGTATGAGAGTAAAAAATATTTCTAATGCACTTATCACTGCATTTCACTAGTGCTTAGATACCATCAGGGTACAGTAGAAAGTTTTCTCTTTATGCCATAGCCAGGATAGGACTACTGTACCTGCTTTTCGTCTGAGACGCTGGCCTCCCAGGAATTCCATGAATTTGAATGGTCAAATAACTCCCAGTCGAGTTCCCATAATGTGCAAGTCGTGATTGTGAATGATTGCGTGTTTAGTTCCTGATTTTCAAGGATCGACATCTCAGCCAGGATTGTCATTCATGGAAGTACGGGCCTTCTTTAAAAAATTTGCACCATTCAAATGTTTTACTGTGGCTAAGAGTCTCATCACCGTTCTGTGCTTGAAATCTTCTGTAAATGTCATTCAGTTTTGCACCTTCATTCATGAGAAATTCCATCATGTCTTCACTTGAACAGCCATCATGGTAAAGTGTGAAAAGCACTTAATAATACTATCACACTTTGGATGGGAGATTCTGCAATAGTCAAAAAAGAGCGCTTCAACTTTGTTCCATCTCCCAGTTTCCTTACAAATTTTAAGGAAAGGTTTATCGCTCCTCTAAGAGTAGCTGAACAAGTGGTGCGAAATGAGCCAGATTTGCAGCTGATTCATTTCTCAGACAGCATCTACTTCTGTCTCTGTGGCATATCACTAAATGAGATGACATTAACTGTCATTCCATTAGAGTGACCCTTGACTCTGCATGCTATGCGACATACACTTATCGTCTATTATTCGGATCTCTACCTCATGATTATGACTCATCAGAGAGCCACATACTTGTTTCAGGGAACAGCAGGGTTAAGATAGTTGTGTTGGAGAGCTGACTGCCTTTTCAGTGTGCATTTGTAGCTTTTGTATTTCCATTCGTGAGGCAACAAAACTCAGATGATTTTAAGTAGAGCATTAAAAAGAAATTATATTTTATGTAATTATCACAATCTCCACCTTATTGGGTGATTTTTTTTTTGTGTTGCAGTTATTAAAACCCGCACTTTTGTATTTTTGTGTTAGGCGAGTGTGCAATGACCATTTTGCCAGTTGCCCAGAAGTCCTCAGTGCACTAAATAAATAGTTCATGTGCCTTGTCTTTAATATTGCATCAAAGGCTTAGGCTGCCCACATATCCCAAAGTTCCATTTGTGTTTAATATTAGTAGAATACTGTATACTTGCGTATCATTTACCCTGTTTTGGCTGTTTTATCAGATCCACTTACTATACAGGTTCTCTTTGTAGGTGTACAATTACAGACTGTAACCCGTTTGTTGCTATGGAAATCCTGTTACCCCTCCCAACCCATTGAACAGAGGAAAGGGAGCATCACCAACAGTGACCAGATATTTTAGATATTAACAGTATAGCCAGTAACCAGTTTAGGATCATAAGCTATGCATTTTTTTTTTATTTTCACTACTATATGGACAATGTATATTAAATGAAACATATTATGAATATTTATCTTCAGAAATTGCTAAAAGCATTATATCCTTGTGTATTCAGTTGCACAGATTACAACTGCACCAGCCTGGTTTCATCTGAAACTGCAAGCCCTAAAAGCACTCAAGGATCATTGTAGTAAGGGACCACTTCCTACGAACCCTTAGCAACCTTCTGCTGGCCATGTGTGAGACACAGCTGAAGTCAGCTTTGAAAGATTAAGATGTTTCATATCCATTCATTCATTCAACTTCTATACCGCTTTATCCTGTATTTAGGGTCGCGGGGACCTATCCCAGGCGACTCAGGGCACGAGGCAGGGTACACCCTGGACAGCGTGCCAATCCATCGCAGAGCGCACACACACACACACACACACTCATTCACACACTATGGTCAATTTGGGAATGCCAATTAGCCTAATCTGCATGTCTTTGGACTGTGGGAGGAAACCGGAGAACCCGGAGGAAACCCACCAATCATGGGGAGAACATGCAAACTCCATGCACACAGAGACGGGAATCGAGCCTGGCCGGGAATCGAATCTGGACCCTGGAGGTGCAAGGCGACAGTGTTAACCACTACACCACCATGCCGCCTGTTTCATATCCATTATTCACAATTGGGCCAGTAGATCTTAAGTTATGTAATAATTTTTTTTTTGTGGTTTAAAGTCACAATTTGGTCAGTTTGTTGTTGCTAAATGAAAACTGTTGGACCATTGTGGACCTAATAAAAGTCAGTTTTAGAGGGGGAAAAACGTTCTTAAATAAACCATAACTAAACACATTTTAAATTATATCATGTAATGCATTATGGGCATATCTCTCCAACTTGAGAGTGTATTTCTTTACACAAAATTCCTGATTAATCTTGATGTTCCAGTTGAGCACTTCTTTGTAGGTTTTGATGTATTATGTCTTTTACATGTTCTAACAACCATAATCGCTTTGGCCAATATCTTTTCAGGCCAATGATTAATTTTTATTATATTATGAGGCATATAGTAAGTGCAACATAAAGAAATCACATTATGACATTATGTCCATATTGTGCAGTTCTAAGGATGAGTCAGTTATGTGGCACGGACGAAGTCGCAGGCGTATTTAGTATTTTATAAGGCAGACAGGGTGTTTAGACACTTTTTTTCCCTTTCTGGTCATGATGCTTTTGTACCACATTTGCAGAATGACCCATATGCTGTACATTATTGTGTATTTTAAACATCCAGAACTCACACTAACTAATGTCTACTGACCTGAGACAGTTACAAGTGCAGGAAAACAAAAGCTTTATTATAAAATATGAAACATAGCTAAATAAATGTGCGTATAATATGCTTCCTGTCATAAATACTTTATATACCTTTCAAATATTTTATTTTTAGCTTTAGCAAAGTACAGTACATTGTTTATACAATATATGTATATATATTATCATGCTACATCCAGTAAATAGTACAAGTTAATGGTTTTTCTGTTCACAAACCAGGAGAACATGCAAATTCAATAGACACAGAAAAACAAAAAGGTTTTTCCTCTTGTTAACTGAACCCAAGCCTAATACAGTACATCTCCAGTAATACTGGTTCTGTTATCTGTTAGTTCTGGTTCTAATAAGGTTTTCAGACACTTTTCCTTTTTTCTTTTTTCTTTTTCTGGTCATGGTGCTTTTGAACCACATTTGCAAGGGGCTTGCAGCTGGTTTTCAGGTGTGGGTCGTCAATATGATGATGAAGACTTCTTTCATGTTGGGTGTTGTAGTTCATATATATATATATAAAAGTATACAGTATATATACAGTATATACTGTACTGTATACTTATAATTTGATTTGCAATAATTACTACTTCAAATTTAGTTTTTGTATTTTGGTGTTACTGTAAAATAAGATGAATGCAAATAGTGCAAAAAAAAATGTGCCAGTTGTTCGATAAGTACATCTGCTCAATGTCCCAACATTTTAGGGTTTTGGATCATGTAAGTGTTACTGCGGATTAAATTTCCTAGTTTGTCATTTTCATGACCGAGTCAAGACTGTTTTTTTTTTAATCTCAATTTTGTGACAATAGTACCTAGGTTAAATGTAGCTCCTTAGCTAATTATCAAACTCTTTCTGACCTGAATGAAGTGTATTAATTTGACTCATATTAGTTTAAGGTACTGCTGAGAAGTGCTACCTTTTTTCAAACCTTTTTTAATGGTGAAATATGAAACACGTCATTTTAATAACTGAGTAGTGCTGATGTGGGAGTTTTTTTATATACATAATTCCCACTTTTACGCAAGAGTCTGAGCTGCTGCCAGGGTAATATGTCTCAAATCCTGTACTTTGCAAATCATGCCTTGTATAATTCAGCTACAGGGAGAGTTATTACAGTGTAATGTTGGAACAGCTCAAGCCATTCATAGAAAATGAGGTACTATGAGTCCAAACTCTGCATGGATCTTGGACAGTAGTTGAACTAGTGCACAAAAGGAGATAACTATAATATCATTAGCTTATGCCCTCTGCAAAGATTGCTGTGTGAGATATTATTGAAAATGATTAAATAAATGACTAAAACATCTCAGGGTAGCAAGGCATTGTGTCCAGTACTGTCCGGTGTTAATCATTACTGCCCTTGTTAGTGCCATGAGCTTTATATCAGTTGCTGCTTGTATGACAGGAAAAATGGACATTCTCACAACTTTTTTTTCTATCACGGGCGGTGTAGTGGCATAGTGGTTAGCGCTGTAGCCTCGCACCTCCAGGGTTGAGGATTCGATTCCGACCTCGGGTCTGTGTTTGAATGTAGTTTGAATGTTCTCCATGTGCATGGTGGGTTTCTCGGAGTGCTCTGTTTTCCCCCCAGTCCAAAGACATACAGATTAAGCAAATTGTCCATATTATGTTTATGGGAGTGTGTGGTGTACCTGCTAGGGTGCAAATCCCTTGCAGGTACACCACACACTCACAGTCATAAGTGTGTGAGTCATAAGACAAGGTTTTAATCGTAACAAGTTTAAATATCTATTACTGTAATTAAAATCTGACAATTCAAATTCAATTAAATAATCATTTACCCAAATAACAGTCAATTGTGACCCAACCCCAGTGGTTAGATTGGGCTGGAATGGGGTGCAACAGCACCTTCAAACAAACAAACAAACCAACTGATTGGCAGTTCATAATAAAGATTCTAAAGTGTTGCACTCTATTATCTTTGGTTCATATTATTGTTAAGGAAACGGTTATAACTGTTTTAACTAATGAAACATTCATACTAATGTTACTCACTCATATTCTATACCGCTTTATCCTGTATTCAGGGTCGCAGAGAACTGGAGCCTATCGCAGGAGGCTTTGGGCACAAGGAAGGGTATGGACAAGGGTGCCAATCCATTGCAGGGCACACACACATATACACACACTTATTCATAGCCTAATCTGCATGTCTTTGGACTGTGGGAGGAAACTGGAGTACTTGGAGGAAACCCACCAAGCACGGGGAGAACATGCAAACTCCATGCACACAGAAACGGGAATTGAGCCTGGCCGGGAATCGAACCCGGACTCTGGAGGTGCAAGGCGACAATGCTATATTAATGTTAATAATTTGAACAGCCATGTTAATAATTATTATTTTTATGTCCGCATGCTGCTTGTCTTTCCTTTAGTCACATACCATCAATACTGTCTTATTAAAACAGAACATAGTATAATGCATTATACTAATATTAAACATTGTGCAAGTAAAAAATTACATATTTTTTTCTCAAAAATCGAGAACAATAGACAAGTCTTGAAATTTGTGGCAGAAAAAATTGCATGTATATCTGGGTTATTTTGAGGTGAGTCATTTTCCTCACTGCACTGCTGCACTTGGTTTAGGGTTCCACCCACCTGCCAAATCCCACCTTAACCCTGGCCTAGCATCTTAAGATTAGACCCTGTTGAACGTGTTATGTACCAAAATCAAATAGAACTACTGAAAGCAACACTAGGATTAGAAGATATAACACACTTTAAATCTACTGTATGTGGATACATAATCGGAAGCAAAAAACACAAAGTCCAAGGTGCAGAACCATTTGCCTGCAACTATAAATAATTCGTTTTTTAGAAAATAATGCCCTGCAACAGTGTTTAAAATAAAACACATTGTAATTCAAATGAAGAATCAGAAAGGTAGCCATATGGGAGGATTAGCCACACATCAAGACAAACCATAGGCTGTGTGATGCTCTGCTGCAGTCTGCGAGAGAGCTCTTGGATGGCTGCCCCAGTAAACTGCATTATACTTTCTCCCAGGACAAAGTGAGTGCCCTTTCTGTACCTGAACTTCTGCAAGAAGTCAGTTTTAAAGGCTGATATCTCCAACACAAGACTTGTTGGGTGTGCCATGCATATGTGTCATGTGTTTGTAGTTATGGATTCCATGCATGCTGTTAAAGGCAGTTTGTGTTGACGCTCCTGTGGTGGACAATTTGACTAATGGTAGAGTAAAATGACATAAAATGTGTGTTGTCTCAGAAAGGAAAAATGTTGACAGATGAAAGCAGTGCATGACTTGCATTTGTCATTTGATTAGAGATTTTTAGTATGGAACACTTGCATTCTTGGCAATATTTAATTTGTTTGTTGAATGTTGATCTGTGCATCATAGTCATTTCTTTTCTCTTCACTATTAGCTAAGTCATGGTTATGGACAAATCCAGCCTTAACAATATACTATTGTTTATACAATAGCTAAACGCATGATCTGATTAAACATGACCATGTGCCTTTAGCTACTGTATAAACAGTTAGTTATTTATCTTTTATTCATAAGCAAGATGTAATAATTCTTATTACAGTTGTGCAGCAAATGTTAGTGTAGTGGGTTTTTAGTGTAGTTAGATTGTAAGAGTTAAAATACACTTGTAATCATGTCTTCTGGTATCTGTGTGGACACTCACATTTTCTGTAACATACTGTATAGACCCCTTAAAGCTCAGAGCATTTTAGGCATTATTCGTTTTAGCGTTTTTTTTTTCTTTTTTTAAATAACTTGTGCAGTAAAGAGTGACATCCTTTTTTTTCAGCACAGCTACAGAAACATGACTGAGCAAAAAAAAAAGTAACACAGGCAAAAAAATAGCATAGATACACATGGTCATGCGTGGTTTATTGTTGTTTTTCTTTATTTCTATGATCAAAAAACAATAATAATATGACACCATTTCCATATTCCGTTGGTGGTAAAATTTACCCTTAATAAAAGTAATAATAACTTTTGTTCTCCCTCTTATCACACAATATTGTGCAAGTTCTTTCACTTAAGAAGATGAGAGAGGCCTGTAATTTTCATACAGTAGGTAAACCTCAACTATGAGAGACAAAATAATAAAAACAAATCCAGAAAATCACATTTTAGGATTTTTAAAAGAATTTATTTGCAAATTATGGTGGAAAATAAGTATTTGGTCACCTATAAACAAGCAAGATTTCTGGATCTCACACTGTAAAAAATCCAACTTGCAAATTGTTAACTCAATTTTAAATTCCAAGTTAGGTGGACATATTTTTGAGCACAGTGTTGAATTTACTTATAAAATCTATTTAACTGGATTTTACTACTATTTTGTCCAACAAATATAAACAATCAAGTTAAGGAAACTTAATATTTAGATTTCTTTATTCAATGGTTTCACATCCTGCACTGTAAAAAATAAAACGTTGACTTAACTTAAAAAGTTAAGGCAACCGGTTGCAAAGCAATTTTGAGTTCACTCAACTTCAGTGGTTGAAGTTGTGCCAAATCATTTAAAAAAGTTCATTGAAACTGCTGTTTTAAGTTAGTTATACCTTCCTAAAAAAGTACATCTAACTAATCATTATGAGTTTGTTTTTTAAGAAACAAGTAGGCACAACTACATTGCCTACAACTACAAGGCATAGGACTATGGTTCAGAAGATCCCAGGTTCAAACCCCACAACCACCAAGTTGCCACTGTTGGGCCCTTGAGCAAGGCCCTTAACCCTCAACTGCTCAGATGTATAATGAGATAAAAATGTAAGTCGCTCTGGATAAGAGCGTCTGCTGACTGAAACTACTAATTTCTTAAAAGTCACTCAACCCCTTTTTCGGCTTAAAACAAACTCATAATGATTAGTTAGATGTACTTTTTTAGGAAGGTATAACTAACTTAAAACTTTTTTAAATGATTTGGCACAATTTCAACCACTGAAGTTGAGTGAACTCAAAATTGCTTTGCAGCCGGTTGCCTTAACTTTTTAAGTTAAGTCAACTTTTAATTTTTTACAGTGCACAGACCTGTGACTTCTTCTTTAAGAGGCTCCTCTGTCCTCTACTTGTCACCTGTATTAATGGCATCTGTTATCAGTATTAAAGACACCTGTCCACAACCTCAAACAGTCACACTCCAAACTCCACTACGCAAGACCTCACCCCGTGGGGTCAAAATGATCACAAGAACTGTGAGCAAAAATCCCAGAACAACACGGGGGGACCTAGTGAATAACCTGCAGAGAGATGGGACCAAAGTAACAAAGGCTCCAATCAGTAACACACTGCGCCGCCAGGATCTCAAATCCTGCAGTGCCAGATGTGTCCCCCTGTTTAAGCCAGTACATGTCCAGGCCCGTCTGAAGTTTGCTAGAGAGCATTTGGATGATCCAGAAAAGAATTGGGAGAATGTCATATGGTCAGATGAAACCAAAATAGAACATCGTGTTTGGAGGAGAAAGAATGCAGAGTTGCATCCAAAGAACACCATACAGTACCTACTGTACTGTGAAGCATGGGGATGGAAACATCATGCTTTGGGGCTGATTTTCTGCAAAGTGACCAGGACGACGGATCTGTGTAAAGGAAAGAATGAATTGGACTATGTATCGTGAAATTTTGAGTGAAAACCTCCTTCCATCAGCAAGGGCATTGTAGATGAAACGTGGCTGGGTCTTTCAGCATGACAATGATCCCAAACACACTGCCTGGGCAATTTTACGGTCCTGGAGTGGCCTAGCCAGTCTCCAGCTCTCCACCCCATAGAAAAAAAAGTTGAAAGCCTGTGTTGCCCAGCGACACTCCCAAAACACCACTGCTCTAGAGGAGATCTGCATGGAGGAATGGGCCAAAATATCAGCAACAGGTTGTGAAAACCTTGTGAAGACTTACAGAAAACGTCGTGGGGGGCGAAGACTATCACGTGTTTCCTCCGAACCATGTGACATCAGCCAACCACATCTTTTCGAACTGCTTTCTCACGCACTGTTGGGTGCGGCGTAACACACTCGGAGGACAGCGCTATCTGCTCTTTCCGCTTGCGTGAGCTCACAGACGCCTCTGATTGGCTGTAGAGCTGTGATTAATGTGGGAGCACTAAGTACCTCTCTACCCTCCCCTCTGAGAGAGCTCGGCCAATCAGGTCTCTCTGTGAGAGGTTACAGTATCACCTGGGAATCGAACTCGCGATCTCCAGATGACAGGGCGAGCACTTTACCACTGCGCCACACAATGATGTTTTAGTATATTTTTTAATCGTCATTGACCTATGACATGGTGCCGCTTGGGTTTTAAGGGTTAGCATCATCTGGCTAACATCATTCGGGGTCATATTTTACAAGAAAGTGCTGCATACATTGTAATACAATACATTCCACACTCAACTAAATGATTTCATGTACTTTTTTGTACTGTACAGTTTTTCTCAGACTCGAAGTGGACATTACTGGTGGAATAAAAATTCTAGCAATTAAAAAGTGGACCACAAAAACATTGCAATGGTTTGTGTACTGCCTAAACCCCTCTCCCATTCATGCACATGTACTGTACATGAAACACTGACTACTGGTGTTTGTATGTAACATTTGCTAGTTAACTTTCCATTCTGTCATTCCATTTGGACATACTGTACAGCTATAAACATACTAAATATTCGCTTGTCAAGTAACTTACTGATTTGTTGACACAAGAATAATTATGACTAACTAGGAAGAGACCTAGAAGAAGACAAGTGTGTGTATTTTGATCTAACACTTGTCAGCGTATGTACTAGGCTCCCAGCCAGACCCAGGATAATTTCCCCAGTTTCCCCTAGTGACGGTGGGGCTGTGGATATTCTCGCATACCAGTTTACAAACAAGCAATTAGCCATGAACACATGAAATGCTGATATACAGTACCAAAGTACTGAATTGTTACCATGATCATTAATGCAAAGAATGCACCAATTTATAGCATTAATAATAGCAGCAAAACAGTCGAACTTGATTTATTCTTAGATAAAAAGATTTTTTTTTGTCTTCTTTTGTATTGATTTATGATTCATGCTAAACTGAGAAGGCAGGAAATTATAGGAGAATTGTAAGCATCCGGTTTATTTTAAGGCACTTTTGCTCAGATTAAAAATACATTGTGCTACTGTACATCAGTAGGCTTAATAACACGTAATGCAGTGAACGAAATAGTAGTTCAAACAATAATTGTTGTTGAAGGGATAGTTTGGGTTTTTTCAAATCAAGGTAGGGATGTATATACAAAGTACATTACTGTAGGTCCATAGGTGAAGTTTGCCACCCAGAATGCAAGTACAATATAAGTAATGGGGTCAAATTCCACAACCCTTATTCCTTACCAAAACGCCACACTAGCCGTATGGTTATATAGAAATAAAGTTAAAAGAAATAAGTTCAATTTGTACAAAATGCACCATAACTTCAAAACTCGATTTTGTAGGAGTGGACAGGATTATTCAGAATAGGATTAAAACCAGTGTATTAGGAGTTAAATTATGATTTAAGTTTTATAATGGATAGAAATCCAAAACTATGAAACAGTCAATCAATTAATGTATGAACAAGAAAAGTTTATAATTTTCAATACAATTTGTTTTAAATAGTGAATTCTTAAAGCATAATTGCAGGCTGAGGAAACCTGTAGTTTGTGAATTATATGAAAATGAACAGCTAACAAAACAAAATCAGCCCTTAGTAATGGACTAAGTGCTCTAAAAGCTACAGTAAAATACCACCAGCAAACCCTGCTGTGAATAATCTTTCCATGACTGTCATTTGGAAGGTCAATTCATAATGCAGCGGTCAGTGTTATTGTGACAGAGTTATTTCCAAGAGCTGTTTCTAAGTTTCAGTGATGTAATAAAAGACTTTAATGAGAACATGGCTGCATCACTCCTGAATGGTCCAGCTATTATAACTACTATTACATTTATTGTGAAGTCTGTTTATAAGCCTAATCTCCCATCATGCCACAAGTTCCAGATACATATCTACAAACAAGGCATGCCAAGTGATTAATTATAATATACCACAGTGCTGTTGAGTACTTAAGTCTGATTGGTTAGAAAGTGTTAATTTTTTTAGGTAATTTGCTTACAGTGGTATCACATCACAGGTTTTTATTAATTTGCTAGTTTCTGTAGTAATTTCTGAAGTAATTCACAGGGACTTGTTAAATAGATGCTCCTCATAATCAATGACAATTAATAAATGGATTAGAAGTGTGATTATTTAACAAAAAATAATATAGAATCAATGTTTTCTATAGGAAAAACTTTGTGGAAAAAGAAAATCATGATTGGAGATTATTTAAACACTTGGTAAAGTTGCATGGTAAAAAAAATCAGTAAAAACCATAGCTATGTTTGATAGCGAAAGTAAGAGCATTTCCATACACACACAGTGAACAGCTTTGAGTCCATAAGAAAAAATTACTTATTTAATTTGTTAGATAGTTTTAACCTTACATTAATGAACAGTTTCCATTTCTTATGAAGCGATCATTAAAAAAAAAAAGCTAAACTGTTTGGTTGAACTTTTTTTTACTCACTTAATAATTTTGAAAAGTGTGTTAAACTTACCAGATTAAGACATCTTTACCACTTGGTTGAGATGTGCTATACAATTGTATTATTTTTATTATTATTTTTTGTATTATTTGTATTATTATTAATTAATTGGATTTTAATTGCTTTGTTGCATACAGCATATCACAAGAAATAAATACAGTAGATATAATGGCCAAAATATTGGTGTTGCACCACCTCACAACAAAAGTTAACATTTTATTTTATTTATTTATTTATTTATTTATTTATTTATGCCATTTGTAATTATATACCTAAATGTATTGTACCATAAAGCCAAAACTCAACCGTTTAGAAGGTGCCTATATTGGGGTCTGTTAAAATAAATAAAAAGTTTTGTTATTAATGGAAATACTATTTTTATTTTGATACTATTTTCCCTATTAGGATGTTAAACAGTGAACAAAGCTGCTATTTTGTAGTATTTTTGTCAACTGATAAAATGTGAAGCTCCTAGACAAAATTTCGTTCGTAAAGGTTAAAAGGTCACATTTTGGTATTTTCCATCTTACATGTATATGCGATGAATAAAGCATTAATCTGAGTATTAATATGCTGATGCTGATATGCACCACACCAGCACCTCCTATAACAGTATCGTCCATTATGTTATACCTTACATAGCATACACAGCACAGTTGAAAGAAATATGATTGATGATGCGGATCTAATACTATGGTTCTTATAGAAGAGACAGAGACAGAATGCAGAACAGACGGATTTTATGGCTTGCAGCCGAATGTTTCACACGGTCTCAATGCATCACCCGGAAATCCCATCATTCTCCTTTCCCTGTTACGGGTGACTGCAGCTTAAGTTTTCATCTGCATGAAAGAATATCTACTTCAACATCATTCCACAGATTCACCCCATGCTGAATAATTTCCTGGTGCCATAAAGCACTCTGATTTCTGCATTGATATCACTGTCTTACACTTGTCCTACTGTACACTGATTAATGTGTGCTGATGGCTTTTCAGTAAAATTTAATTTGTGTCCTTCCAGGTATACATAGAAATCAGGACTAATGATGAATGATGGATTAATTCGGGCTGCTTGGTGTTCATTTTCGTGATGGTTGGCCTGTGCTCATGCCCAGTACTTTTTAGTTGTTCCCTACTTTATAGTATGAAACAACTTTATTTAAAGAATTGCCTGAAACTATCTGAAGACATAATTATTCATTGCTAAAACAGATTGAGCTTTTCTTTTAATTTTTTTGAGAGAAGAGCAATGAATGCTCACTCACAGCCAAAAAACATCAAACGTTCATATTTGTGAGCCTTGCTGTTTGAAAATGTACTACTTTCAAAAGCTTTGGTAATAAATATAAGCTACTGCAGCTTTTGAATGACAATTTTCACACTGAATATTAAGTGTAAAGCACTTTAAGTCGCACATTGTTGTTCAGTTAGTCATCTAAAATTGTCACATGGTATTTATTACTCAATTCAATTCAATTTTATTTATATAGCACTTTTAACAATGGTCATTGTTTCAAAGCAACTTCACAAAAATGAAAGAAAATGTACAAAAAATGAAAGTTTTTTCGAAAAAAAAAAAATTGGAAGTGTGTATGTGTGTAGATAATAATGAGATGAATGAATGATGAATGAAATGTCTCTGATGAGCAAGCCAAGGGTGACGGCGACGGTGGCAAGGAAAAAGTCCCTGAGATGGCATTAGGAAGAAACCTTGAGAGGAACCAGACTCAACAGGGAACCCATCCTCATTTGGGTGATAACAGATAGAAATTATATAACATCATGTGTGTTGTGCAGGTGAAAGTAACTACTAGTATGAAAAGATATACTGTATACTGATCCCTCATTCTCCCAGAACAACTCTTTAAAAATTTGAGTCCTGGAACATGCCTGTGCCAACTCCATAGATTTGATAACTTGGTTATTCAGTACATTCAGGTCATCAGCTGACTTCATTTTATTGCAACATGTTGTTGGAGAGCCGAGACCTGACCAACTGAAGCAACCTGAGATCATAACACTGCCTCAGGAGGCTTGTACAGAGGACACTATGGATGATGGGTGCATCGTTTCATCATGCTCGTCCCGTTTTATACTGACATGCCCATCACTCTAGAATAGAGTCAATCTGGACTCATAAGCAGAGTTGGAAAGAGGTGGAAGTACAATTTTGTACTTAAGTAAAAGTTCTGTTACTTTAGTGAACTTTTACTGAAGTACAAGTTATAAAAATATAAAAATATTATAAAAATCTACTCAAGTAAAAGTAAAAAGTAGCTCATTAAAATTTACTCAGAGTAAAAGTTACTGAGTTACTGGTATGGGGGATTTGTTGGCATTTCACTTTCAGCTGTGTCTGCATCACTGGCATCTGTTTTGTCCGTCTCCATCGTTCTTGTGAATTTAGTGCGTTTGTTCTCCACGCCCATCAATCAATCAGTGCCGTGGTTTCCGGGCTGCAATTTCTTTCCTTCCCCGTTGTATTATTTGTATTATGTTTCATTTTCATTCTTTTTTTTTTTTTTTTTACTCAGTAGCGAATATGATTTAAAATGTAGTGAAGTACAATACTTTAAACAAAACATACTTAAGTAAAAGTAAAATTACAGATTTTAAAAACTAATTTAAAAAGTAGAAGTACACAAAAAAAATCTACTCAATTACAGTAATGAAAGTGAATGTAATTCATTACTTTCCATCTCCTCATAAGACCACATGACATTGACATTATTTGTATTTGGTTAGAACACATTTTCTGTCCAGTACCAATACTGTTTGTGCAATAATTTTTGTCGAACACAAGTCGAATGTACCTCTGGAAGGTAAAATAAAGTTTAATCATATTACCTGAGTAAGAACTGGGCTGTACTGTCTGCAAAAATCTTACTAATGCACTCACTTGTCTTGTCAAATTAATTTCTGTTCTTTCAGATTCATTAATGCATTCATAACCGATGTTGCCTTTGTTTAACCCCTGTTGATTTGTGACGGGTGCTTGCTGCACCCTGTGAAGATCTATTAACTGCTGGGCACGAGCCCATTGCTTTTATCCATCAGACACACTTCCTGTGTTTCCTGCTCCTTGCCAACCTGCATGATTTCCCTTTATGTAGTCAACTAGTCGAGTCTGCTCTCTGCTCCTGCCCCACGGCAATGTGCTGGCGATTCCTAACCACGAGCCTTTCCTCTCTTGACACAGACGGTGTGCGTGTGGATGTTGGAGTAGACCCAGTCGCTTTGTTCTGCCTTCTGTTTGTTCTAGACACCGGGCTCACGTTATAAATATCTGTATATTTACTTCATGGAAATACGCAATGTTGCAGAGAGCTGTTGAGTGGTGAAACTGTGCTTAATGTTGGTTATCACACTAACACAGATGCTTTGTTTAAAAGGAAAATTACTCCATGTAGGTCAGGGGCTAAGGTAACATTTGTGGAGAGTCAATCACAGTACACTAATTGTAGATCTTAGATACAGTACTTCAGGCTTTGCGTTCACAGGCTCGTTTTCATGCTGGACTGGATGTATTCCTCTTCATTTACACCGAATTCTGTCCAGGAGATTATGGTTCACCACAACAGGTTTGGGGAGCCGGTTATTTAATATGTAAGAAATTAAATATAATGGGGAAATAATCTTTATTAATAACCAGCAATGGGGTGTTTTCCTGACCATTTCTTCCCTATAGATTCGTTTACCAAAAAACACTTTCTAAATGGGTCAATTCCTCACATTTCTTCATGTAACACAGCTTTTAACGTACATGTTTATTAATTAACAAATTGCATGTACTAGGCGGCATGGTGTAGTGTTTAGCACTGTGGCCTCGCACCTCCAGGGTCGAGGTTTCGAGTCCTACCTCCAAGTTCTCCAGTTTCAGTTTCCTCCCACACTCCAAACACATGCAGTTGGCGTTTCAAAATTGTCCGCAGTGTGTGAGCGTGTATGTGCTTGTGCCCTGAGATGGATTGGCACCCTGTTCAGCATGTACAGTACAATGCCTAGTGCCCCGAGTCCCATGGAATAGCCTCTTATCACTATAAGTTATAGCAACTCTTATAAATTGCTGTTCTCTTACCTGCCTGTTTTCCCCCTCTTTCTTGAAATTAGTAAATCAATAATGAGGCTTGATACTGTAAGTTATCAAGACACTATAAAGTATCTGTCTGGAAAACTCTGACTAACGCTGCTAAGTCTGGAGACTCCATCCGAACTGATAAACGAAGTCTCCTTACAGAAAACTTCACCATAGAAAGAAAGTAAACATGATTTCTGTTTGTTAGGATTTTACATCCTTCTTGATGCAACCCTCCCATTTTATCCAGACTTGAGACTGGCACTGCATCCAGTGGCTGGTGGCTGGAGTTTGGGCATTGGCTTGGAATCGAACCCGAGCCTTCTGTATGGTAGACAAGAAACCTCCACCAGGTTGCTGCGGTTGCGCCTTTGAGCAAGGTCCTTGTTGTTGGTCTTTCAGCTGCACCCAGTAAGGTGTCGCCACGGTAGATCATCCGGTCTGCACATACAAGCTTGCACAGGTTTTACGCCGGATGCCCTTCCTGGTGCAACCATCCCATTTTATCCAGGCTTGGGACCGGCACTGCATCCAGCGGCTGGGGTTTGGGCACTGACTGGGAATCAAACACGGGTCTTTTGCATTGGTCGGGGAAACACCTACCACTGAGCCACCAGTGCCCTCACACCAGCCAAAAAACAAACAAAAAAACTAAACAAAATCAATGCAAAGAATAAAGAATTTCAGTGTGTAATGTATATGCGATGAATAAAGTCTGAACTAAATATTAATACAAACTTTATTGTTCGTGTTGTTGTTGTAGAAAATAAACCAACACATTCTGGTCAGTCAGAATTGTGAATCCAGCAGAAAATTCTGTGCAGAGATCATTTTAATAAATACATTTTAAATAAACACGTTTTATGATCTGAATCAGTTCTTAGAGAAGTATAATACAGCAAAAACATACGATCTGCTCTTTCTGCTTGTCTAGTGAAATCTGAGATGTAAAGCCTGTTGATCGCTCCGGAAGTTGTAAGATGTATGAAATTTCAAAGAGATTTGATCTTAATCACGTTCAACTCATTGTAACAAATACTAGACGAACCCCTGTGCTGTCCACATGCCTCATACTCGTGCACATTTTTATTTCGCTCATTATCATGAGCTCCTGTCCAGCTTGCTACTACAGACAGCTTTATGGAGTCAGCTTGTGTTTGGACTGATAACTGCCTAATGTGAATGTTGTTTGGTATTTTATGAGCTCTAGCCCGTCGCCGATGTCGGAGGTTGAGTTAGCAGCCTGGCACACTGTAGTGAGGTCTGTTTGCTTTGTAAGCAGCATAAATAAACCAGTGAAAGTGAGGGTTTGTC
The DNA here is from genome assembly GCA_030522415.1 of Channallabes apus. Taxonomy (NCBI): domain Eukaryota; kingdom Metazoa; phylum Chordata; class Actinopteri; order Siluriformes; family Clariidae; genus Channallabes; species Channallabes apus. Next base: position 24,238,609 of record CM060109.1, read on the forward strand.
TTGCAGCTTGCCTCTCTCACACACATACACACACTCGTGTATATACACACACACACACACACACACACACACACACGCCAGCAGTCTGCTGATCTATCTGAGCTGCTGTACGAGCTTGTGCGGTATGCTGTGTAAATTTTTGGTGCAGTGCAGCAGGCAGTATCGTAACGTCGTCCCCCTCTCTCCCTGTTTGCCTTTTTTGCAGCTTTCGAACCAATGGACAAACTCCAGACATTTCTGTTTAAAGAAAGCAACGTGTTACTCCCCGAGTTTCCTAGTCATGCATCCCGAATGGCACCGCTAGTAGTTTGTAACCTTTTTTTTTCCTCTTTATCTGGACACATATATGACTTTGTCAACATTTTATGCTGACGTTTGGGAAGTTTCTGTTTTTTTAATTTATTTATTAATTTTTTTAATTACTCCTCTAATGAGGCTGCATATCTATCTTCGTGCATTTCAAACATGTTTAATTTTTTCTTTCTTCTTTCAGTAGTTCTGTTGGTAATGATAGCACTGTGCATAATTGCCACAGCAGTGCTTAAGTGTAGGTTTACGCTTAATTGCTTTTATTTCAGACTTCTATTGCTGTTTACGTTTCAGACGCTTGTTGTAATTGTATATCTGTGCATCGTGTGGTTTGGAAAATAACAGTGACTGAGAAAGAGACATACGGATGGACAAAGGAATTATCTTCATAGGTCTATGTCAGTGCTCTTATTATTATTATTATTATTATTATTATTATTATTATTATTAAATTAACAAAGGAAAGTGTATGAACATCCTTCAAGTTGAAATCGAAGAATTACAAACAGCATATGGCAACAGCTTTTGCATCACTTGCTTCTTTTTATACTATAAATACTGCATTTTTTCCCCGTAGCCCTGTTTGACCACATGACATTTTGTGCCTGTAGCTGCAACTCAAAAGTCTGATAGTTTGTCTCAGCCTGATACAACAACCGAATATGTGTTTAGGCCCTTGACATTTCTGGGAGGCCATCATTATCTGGCAGTAAGGCAGCTCCTATTGGTGCTGTGTAAGAGGTGGGCCTTTCGAGAGGACCTGAAATGGTCGAGAGCTGGCAAAGCCGTTCCAATCGTGAAAGTCAGGCGAGAGTGTTGATGTTAAAGATCGAGTAATGGATCACTCTGGTTTTCTAAAGATTGTAGAGAAGCAAGTGCTCACTGCAATCAAAAACCGTAAAGCACTGGGTAAGTGCGGGACAGTAACCGCTGTATTTTTTTATTTTTATTACCAGCAATTGTATTAACAAAACCCACCCAGTTGTTTTCTTTAATTAGTCAGCTTTTCCCTTACAACCCGTACTTTAAATAGCTTTTATACAATGTACTTAACTGCACATTGAAACCTCAAAATGGGCCGAGGACGAGTCTACGCCATTGGAAAGGTGTGAAAAAGACTTGCGGGTTAATTTAATTTGGAAATTAAATTGAATGAATCGCCGCTAAATGTAGGTGACCACATTTACGACATCTTCTGATCTTCTGCTGAAATGTGAAACCAAACATTTTCTATTCTCTCACGTGCTGATACGCTGTAAATACAGCATGTATCAAAGACAGAATCAGCTGCAGTCACACATAACTCCAGTTTGATTCTTTGCGAATGGTGCCAGACAGATAAAAGTAATCGCTGCATTGCAGATGATAAATCCTGAAGGTCAGTCTTTTTTTCTGGCATGTTTATGAGAAGTCTCATTTTATTATTACCATGGGAGAGGAATGGATTAGATTATGCATGCGCTGCATCCTGGTTGCCCCCCCTTCCCGGCTGTTTGTCCTGAGTATGAGATGATGCAGTGTGCAGTGAAAGAGTCATAATTAAAGGGACTGTGCGTGGCCGTGTGTGTGTGTGTGTGTGTGTGTCTGTGTTTGTGTGCGTGAGAAAGAGAGAGAGAGAGGGGAAGCTCTTCGGACACAACCTACACATGCGCTGAGGCCTTCATCCTCTGCCTGCCATGTTACAGTGACACTGCTTCCTTCCTGCTTGATCAACCTTGTCTGTGTCAGAAACACACATGTATGAGCATCAGTGTGTGAGGTGTAAATCCTATGATTAGCAACTGATGGTGACTTAGCTACAGATTGTCAGGCTACACATCTTCAAAAGAGGAGAAGCTGCACACCACGTGATAGCTCGGTCACTGTGTCACATTCCTCATTGATTGAAAAGAGAGAGAAAGAGAGAGAAGCTTTACTGCAGAATCAAAATAGTCTCTGCCTCAGTCTCACTTTCAGTTAATCAGTTAAGAATCACTGGATGAGATCTACTTACTACTCTTTCTGCAGGGCCTCAATAGGAAACGATTAAAACAAACACTTGAACTATGCAGCAGTTTTCTGCACAATGGTGTTGGAAATGTCAGTACAGGCCTCACTGGGAGTTGTACTCACTACAATTGAGTACAAACAGACATTTTCTCCCTATTTTTAGTCGTATCCTGTTCCTCCCTGTCACTAGGGGGCTCCCACATCAAGCTACAAAACCTCAGTCGGGAGGGTCGAAGGCTATCACATGTTTCCTCTGAACCACTTACGGCGTATTTTCCCGAAATGCTCGCTCACGTACCGTTGGGAGCGGCTTAACACACTCGGAGGACAGCGCTATCCGCTCCTTCCGCTTGCGTGAGCTCACAGACTCCCCTGGTTGGCTGTAGAGCTGTTATTAATGTGGGAGCACTAAATGCCTCTCATCCCACCCTTGAGAGAGCTCGGCCAATCAGGTCTCTCTAGACCTCCGGCTGCGAGAGGTTACAGCATCACCTGGGGATCGAACTCGCGATCTCCGGATGATATGGCAAGCACTTTACCACTGTGCCACTTGGAGACCACCATAGACAATTTTATCCATCGTCAGTATTTGCTTGATCCTGGCTATGGTGTAAATATGGGGCTTATCATGATTACCTCATAAACACAGACGTGAGGGTGACTTAAAGAATCGAATCCACCTGACAGCTTGTTTTTTGGATATAGGAGGAAATCCACACAAACCCGTGCACATCTGGAGTACAGCCTCAAACCCTGGAACTGCCAGGCACTGAGGCTACAGTATACCCCCTGCACCACCCTACTGCCTGAGACTGAATTTGTTCAACGCAACTGAGCTTCTGTGGCCAGTATTTGATCTCTAGTCTAGAGCTTTAACCCCTCTGAGCCACCTCTGCCTCTATTATGTACAGTAGTGTCAATGATTATCTCTATAAAAGATAGCTACTAAAAGTGTGTGTGCGCTTTTGTCACTGTTGATGAGCATCACTTAAACATGACTGAAAGGAGAATACACATTAGACAGGTCATGGTTACACTTCTTTCACCTATCTTTGCGTTTGTGTGTGAAAAGCTTCATAATAATGCCCATCTAAATATAGTCAGCTTCTCCAAAGGTGGCCTAGCAACTGAGTTGATCTCAGTTGATGCTTCAGAACATCCTTTTGAAATGCTTTTGAATAGAGTCGTCTTGACTCACATCTACTTCGTCTTATTTATTTTTTAAGGCCTTATGTAAAAATGATGGGTAATAATGGCTACATATAAGCTTTGATAACAGCCTTGGAAGTGTGGGACTTTTTTGTGCGTGCATGAAAAAAGCCTTTTGAATGTGTGATTGTTTCCAAAGTTGACGTGTGAATGTTTCTGGTCTTGGAAAGATAGTGTTATTGTTCTATTGATAAGGTTTCTGCTGTGAACACTCGGTGAGCCCAAACATAATTAGTAGTTAGGAGATTCCTGTCCAGTAGGGATGTACCAGTCAAAAGTTTGGACACATCTTCTAATTCCATATTCTTTCCTGATTTTTCTTTCTTTCTACACAATGCTGAATGCGTCCAAAATATCCAGTAATCTCCTTTGAGCAGTTTACAGTATATCGGGATGCGTCTGCTACTTATGTTCTGTAAAGCATTCATAATGGCTCTAAACCGAGGATGGTCTTCATGAGAACCAGTTTCATGGTGCTTGAAGGGTTTTGCAAATAATGCACTATTCCAGAACAGTTGCCTTTCGTGTCTTAAAATTAGAACAGTTGACTGTTGTTGTTGTTTTTATTGACCTAATTCCGTATGTGTCCTAGTTTTTAAATCTCCGGTACTGTACTAGAATGTAAAAAATAAATCACTAAACAAAAAAACATTGAATTGTGGAGAAGGTTTGTCCAAAGTTGATTGACTGGTACTGTAGTGCATCATAAATTATTATTCTCAAAGGGACAGTCCGAGGACAGAAGCATTGTGGGTCATGGTGGACCACTGGGAAACAAACCAGTTCTGTGTATGAGGGGAGGAAATAAAAATTTCTTTTTTCTTTCTTGAATTTATTTCAGGATGTGCTTGTCTTCACTTTCTTCAGTTGATAATGTAAGCTGCTTATGCCTATGCAGCTTAAATTGTTGCTGTAGATATATTGTGTAAATCAATTTGTAAAAATCCCAGGATGTAACTATAAAATGTGTAAAATTGCAAGAGGGTAAATATTCACGCAAGACACTCTGAGGCTATGTCAAGCGATCTCCTTAATCATAATCAGATAATGACTTTTTGATAAATCTCTCTTAAGCAAAACAGTAAATCATAGTATTAAAATAGATATCTACAACAAAAAAAGGCAGGAAATTGTAAAGAAACCTCTTAGTCAGATCAGCGGTTTGGTTCAGTGGGTTCATCAGAATATTCTAGAGCTCTGGTTTGGCTCACAGTTTGATGAGGTCGCCTACACCAAAATATATATATGTCCTGCTGCCTAAATTTTGCTCAACATAAGGTGCCTCAGTGGGTAGCCGCCTTATGATTGGACAGCGCTTATCTCGAGCATTGCCCATAACCGCTGCCTACATAGGAAGCTGCTCGGCAGTTGGTACTGCATGTGCTGCTAATAACGAGTTACACCCTAATTTATTTTCAGCCGCCTTACGTTCCGTCACTGATTCAACTGCGCCCTCGATCCATTTCCTTGATGTAGTTATGATAGTGTCACTCTTGTATAATGTCAGCATGTCGGCTACGCTCAGTGCTCGCATCTCTCACGCGTCTGTGTATTTATCATAGAGAAGCAGCAATCAGCAGTAGTGGCAAAGATACAGGATGATAAGTGCTTCTGGCTCGTCAGAAAAACACAGAGGTACTGTATCTTAAGAAAGTCTTACCGGAAAGCATAAGCCCATCAGCCATAACATTAAAACCACTGACAAGTGAAGGAGGTGAAGTGATGCCTGTCAGTTGGTGAGATATAACAGGCAGCAATTGACCCTAGCCCTAACTAGGGCACTTCAGCCTCTTGTGTATGGAGCTGTATAGCCGTAGACCAGTCCCATGCTGACCCCTCCCTACCACTGAAAGCGCCTACACTGGGCATGTGAACATGAGACGGGGAAAGGGAAATGGTGGTCTGGTCTGATAATTCCCATTTTCTTTTATATCCATGTGGCTGGCTGTGTGCATGTCCATCACTAACTCGGGATAGATATGGCACCAGAATCCACTAGGCAGTCCAGCATGATGCTCTAAGTCATGGTGACCTTGGGTCCTTTCATTCATGTAGATGACAAAGACAAAGACTTTTTGGTTTGCAAATTTCTCATATCATGCCTTAATGTTTCAGGGCTGTTTTGGTGACACAAGACAAGTCTACACAATATTAAGCAGGTGGTTTTAATGCTATGGCCGATCAGTGTGTAAGGAAGGCATGATGCTATAATTAGTCTATGCAACTCTAACACTTTTTGCTCACTGCCAGGCTGTGAAGGGAAGATGTCATTGCATGGCAGTGCTCAGTCATCTTTGTTGAGTCATGCGTTTGATGGCTTTGAATTTGTGTGTAAAATGGGTCATTTATTACGATGTGCACCAATGTAGCAGAATCAAAGCCTTTCTCGATGCAACCAGGGCTTTAACAACTGAATTTGTGATGTCAGTTATTTTTACAGACTGTACGTGTATCTGTCAAGGAAGATTTTTCTGAAATTTCACTTCTATAAAATTACCAGCAGATGAAATGATGATGTTTGATAATAATGTGAGCAACTACTGTATAATACTGCAATTTTTTAAGATATTGTAGATATCTTTATATCTTAAGTATTTTTGTTGTACTATACTGTAAGTGGCAATATGTTAAAGTTAAAGTTAATACAGTTTACCTTATTAATAAAATATTATTTATTATATAAAATGTGTATTATTACATTTATTTTTAGTATGATTTTTTTTTAATGCACTACTTTATTATTGGTAGACCAAACCACAGTATATATATCATAATATAGATCATGTATTATAGAAATGCCTTTGAGGATCATGATATGATATTTTTGCAATATTGCTCACCCCTAACTCCTGGAGATATATTTATATCCCATATGAACCGATATGTTGTTAAAGATTTAATCATGTCCTGTGGGAAAATACACTCCAGGAAGTGCTCTGATTTATCATCTTCCACTAAAGACAAAATGAAACCAAGCATTGGCTAAGGTTAAAGTGCAAAACAATAAAATATAGATGACACAGATGGTTTACATTGATTTAGCCTAACATTGTACATGTCATGGCCATGCGACCTACTAACGATCGAGATGACGTGCCATATGTGAAGAGTTTGTAGAGTGATGAGCATGTTTTCAATGTGGAGATAATGTGCTTTATACAGTATACAGACAGCGCAATGTATTATACATAATATAATCACTATCCTTATTCTAACAATATGAAAGGTGAATAGGTTAAAATCCGACTTGTGACATGACCTTCAGACCTTCCCAGCTTTTTCAGGTGGTCTCTGATTGCATGTCATCTCAAACCTGCTCTGTTGTGGTGAATCATAAGCTTATAAGCCACTGAACTGTGATATGAGAGATAGTGGTAACGTGTGCATGTACATGTGCGTGTCTAATTCTTTTTTCGCAGGTACAGCCGTAGATGTTGAGCTTAGCAAAAAAAAAAAATGCTAATGCCAAATGATTAACTCCTCCACCTCATACGTCCCATGAAGTCTTCATGGGAATCTGTGCAGTTTTATTCATAACATGAAAGTTTATTTAATAACCTTGGACATGTTTTGATTAGTAATGGTTAAGGAGACATTACAATGACCTTACAGGGCATCTGTTTCCATGACAGGAGAAGGTAAAAAAAAGAAGAAGAAAAAAAACCCTTGTGCTTCTGTGTAAATATCCAACTTGGATCTCAAGGTGTCCTTTCTACTGGGAAGTGAGCAGATAACATTTCTGACATGGCCTTAAATAGATATTTTTTTTTCCTGTGACTCTTTCAGAGCGTATCGTGCAGAACTGATATAGAAATGTCTGTGATTTATGCGGCGAATGCATCGTGTATGCTTTTAGTCATCATACATGTTAGACAGTAAAGGTTGAAGAATGATGTTGCAGAGGGGACAGCTGTCATGCCAGTCACTAATGTCCATGAGTAAAGGCTCACACCTGTTGACGTCATCTGTTGACGTTAACGGCAAAGAAAAAGTCTTTAATTTTAGTTGGGTGTTCAATTCAAGCCCGCTTCTGATTGCTGTGTAAAACACAGTGGCGGCCGGTCAATAAGGGGCGCTGGGGCGTCGCCCCCTTAAACTTAGGCAGAGAAGAATGCTACTTTAACATGTACTTATTTAACATAATAATTCTTTATTGTAATAATGGAATCATTTAGTCTAAATATTTTGCTCTATTAATTAATTTATTTACAAAAAAAAAAAAGTGCAGCACTGTGCGACCCGAACCCTCCCATTTTTTTGTTCTTAGCGAATCAATATTGTTTTTAAATATTTGTGCTCATGTGATTGGACCATTCTCAACGAGTCTTATTAATGGTCAGCAGATTGTTAGTTAATATATTGAATAGTGATTGACGTGGAAGCCAGATAAATATGAGAGAAAATTATGTAATTTCTTTGCTACAATACGCCTTCGGCAGGCCATCAGACGAAGAAAGAAAAAAGTTTGGATCAGATCGACCTGATCTTCTAATTAAGCAGCAGTCAAGTGATTGCGGCCGAGATTACTTTCGGTGCTTTTCCAGCACTTCTTACGGCTATTTACAGGCGATTATTAAAAAGTTTCATTTTAATTTTGTTTGCGATCCCCAAACAATTTTTGCACGAGCCGCCACAGTATAATGGATCTAGAGTTAGTCTGACCCCTGTGAAAGTATTGAGGACAAAGTGAGCCCCATGCTTAGGGCAATGTGTAGTCAGAATTATTACCCCACACACATACACACACACACACACACACACGCACACCTTCATTCTGTCTCTCTAAGCGTAGTACACTATATATAGCACTAAAATACACACAGGGAGGGAGAGAGTTTAACACTGAAAAGAGATAAGTGTGTAAAAGGGATCAGGTGTTGAAAGTGAGCAACACACTGTTAAATGGAATGTCGTACTAAAGAAACCCAAGACCCAAAGCTTTGTTAAACCTGTTAAGGCAAATATTTACGTAAAAAAAATCTCTTTTCATAGCTTAGAGAAGTAACAGCTTTCTGTATTTGGCTAGCAAGTGGCAAAAAAAAAGATTCAATTTAGTAGTATTGTCTCTTATGCAACCAACACCAAGCAATGATGCAATGAAAGTGAGAAAGCATCCATTTGTGAAATGACAGAGACTAATAAATTAGCTCTATAGATAATCAATCACTATTAATGTAATCCAGTGATTTGATTTATACACAGAAGGCCACCGGGTCCCATGTGACTGTGAGAAGACTGCAGATTCACTAGCATGCATTATTCATCTAAGGAGATGACAATCCACTTAGAGCTGGTGGAGATGCTAGCACAGCAGTCTTTACTAATGGAGCATAAGTGTACATTCAGGAAATATCTGTATTAACACTGGTGAATATTAGCATACATGTGCATGTTGATACCATTATTGATGCAATAGTAAATGTATTAGCAAAGTCTTAAATAATACGTACAGTAGCATCGACTATAAATTATGCTTGTTATCATTGCTACAGTTCAAGATCTTCCTTAATACTGTATAATGGATTATGCACACCTGTCAGCCAATCAGTAACAAGCAGGGGTGCAGGAAAGGTTTATGAAGTGATGGAGAACAAACTTTCTACATTGTTTGAGGCACTTCACATAATGTGGGCCTGAGGGTATACTGGGTATACCAGTCATCACTGGTCAACACAGGTCTACATGATCAACAGTCATCACCATACATGGTCCAAAGCTTAGTGTGTTGTGGCATTTCCAGTTACTCACCTAAACTCAAAATTCCTCTACAATATATTTTAAGTAACTTAAGAGGCAAGTTTATATATTTAAAATAAAAGACGTTTAAAATAAAACAATTAAAAAAAAATCTGTGTACGATTTGTTTATTTTGAAAAAAAAAAAGTTGGTTAACAGTAGTGCATACACTCTACAATGTCTAGCAGGCGAACAGGCGTGCATGAGCATGGTGTTCATGAGACCACACAGTAACACAGGGATATGAGTTGCTTTAGAGCTTTGCCGTTGCTTTAGAGTTATGCTGATGGATCGTAGTTGATCTGTGATCCTTACAAACCCTCAGCCATGGGTAGGCATGCATGTTAACTGCAGATTAATATCTAAGTTCAACTGTCAACGTACAAAGTAAAATTATAATGCCAATGTATGGCAATACAGTATATTTAAACTACTTTCCTTAGTTAAAATGAGCTTTTTTTGCACATGGACAAATGATCTTTTCACGTGCTGAAATTCTCTCATGTGTGCACTAATTGTATATTTGCTTTTTCAAAATCTTTTTCATTCTTTGGTGGGTGTCTTCTGCTTGTCAGGGTTGCCAGATTGCACCATCAAATCCTCCAATGCACACCTGAAACTCCCACTTGGTTAAAAACCAGGAAAATAATACCAGTACTAGACCTTATTCTGCGGCACAAATATATAGGAACAAATTTTGTTTCACAATTTCTTTTATTTCCTGGATAAAAAAAAGATCTGTATTATTATTTTTTTATTTACTGTATTTCAAAGGAAAAGGGACAGTACCAATAGTGTACACATCGTCAAAATGGCACAAAAAATTTATAATTCTGCCTCATATCATCATGTTACTTATTGCATTTAACAACTGAATATTAAAGATTTTGTTAAAAAAAAATTTTTAATTGGAGTGGCGGATAGAGTTAGCCCCGTGGTTAAAGTGACAATCTGCCCATAGCAGGGTTCCTGGTGTCGTTGGGCACTTGAGACATTTGAGTATGGTCTTTCACCCTCAGTTGCTCAAATACAATTAGGTGTCAAGATGGCAATTCGGCCATATAAGAAACTACCAGAGAAACGATGGATATCTCTCCAGGAGTTAAGAGTGTTCGTTACTTGATGTGAATAGGCACATGTATCTTAATACAAAATGAAACATTGCATGTTGCAAGAAATAAATAGAAAGCAAAATTATATTTACACACACACCCTTTTTTGGCTGATGTGAAAAATTAATAAAAACTTTGATACCTCCCCTTGTACAGCATTCAAAGGAAAAAGGTTATCCGATGCGCAAGTACACACAAATGTGGACACTTCATTGACGTTATCTTTACTATGGTATCTTTTTTTTTTTTTTTTTTACACTAAAAGCACAGCGGAGAGTTTGTGGTGAAATGTGTAAGGGTCAGATTGCAGTCTGTTTACAGAGGAAATCTCTGCTGTCATAAATGGAGAGGAATCCGTTTGCAGTAATCGATGAGTTTTCTTTCAATTTGGTCAGCTCCCTATTCATTTTCCCTGTGCGGGCAACACTGGACCTGCCCAGAAAGACAGCTGTCAGGAGAAACTGATCCCTTCTGGGAGTACAGATCGGTTCTTTTGTGTGCCACACTCTTGCAGATCCCTTCAGCCGACCTCATCCTGTCCTTCAGCAATGTGAATCAGGCAGAAAGGCAAGGGGAAAAAAAGACACTTCCTTATCTTTCAGAAACCAAATAGTCTGATGACATCGACAAAAAGGATTCGAGCAGGAAGAGGGCATATTATTCTCTGGTAGCCTAATCACTTCGCCTTTGAGCTTCCAGGAGGAAAGAAGTGCGAGAAATTGCCAGAGCTTGGAGTGCCTGACACACTAGATCAATGTCGGAGTGATGTGTGGATATTACGGATCAGAAGCGCTGTAATAGAATGAGCATTGACAACAGGGCTGCATCTCTGGTGGTACGCCAGAAAACACTGATTCAGAAAACAAAACTCAACTAAAAACAATGAGAATCATCACTTTATGACTCATGAGGACTGATGTAGAGAGAAAAATGCTCTCATCACAGCTAATTCCTCACACTTTGTTTTTTTTTTCTCTCTTTATTACCATACATTGTATGTGTCTAGTAATTCCTACATGTGTGCACATAAGTACAGTAGTACATATACAGTAGTAAAGAAAGGTAAAGCTTACTCCGGTCATCACCATTTCAGACAATCAATGACAAAAATCTGTCAAACAATATTGCAAACATAAATCATATGTCCACCATGTGACATAAAAACCTTAGATTCTGTTATAAACCACAATTGCAGGCTGACAGCTAATGTGCCTTTGAGCCAAGCCTTTACTTTTGCGTGTACTAGGCAGAATATAATAAATAATTTTTTCTAGCAATTTACTTATAGTACCTGTTAAAGTACTTGGACACACCTTTAAATTCCATGGACTTGACTGATTTTCATTTCTTTCTACATTGAATAATACTGATGGCATCGAAAATATGCAATAATAATCTCTTTTGAACAGTTGATATTGAACAGAATACTGTTCTTGAAGAGCTGACCTTCCTGTCTTAAAATAACAACTGACTGTTGTTATTGTTGTTACTTAATTACATAACTCCATACAGTATATGTTACTTTATATAGTTTTTAAATATTGAGTACTGTTCCAGACTGTTAAAAATAATTCACAATACCAATATTGGAAGGTTAGAAGGTGTGTGCAAACGTATGCACAGAAACATTATAGTAAATGATGGACATGATATAGGATATTCTCTATTAGCCACTCAGGTATAAAAAAAAAAGTCATCAATACGCACATAGGCTGCATTCACATTACAAGCCACATTGCTCAGTTTAGATTATTTGGTCAGATCAGATCTGCATGTCATGACAGTTCACATTTATATATAAAGGAGACTTTTATTTGACTCTAATGTGGATGCGTCTGTCCTCTGAAGCGGAGTTTCTTACCCATCTGGGTTAAAACATGTCACATTTGTGTGACCACTCATTTATTTCAAATAAAGGATACGCTTTTAGCAAAAATATCCTTGGGATTTTGCTCTAGAGGATGGCGAGCAGTTAGTCCGCTATATTTGATGAGGTCCTCTCCTGTGAAATCCCCAAGCTGCCGGTGCTGACTGATGGCAGCGAGCTCCCTACACATGCACAGAGGCAAAATGTCTCATGAATTTTGATTTGACCATTCTCATTCAAGTCGCATGACCATGTATTGGATATATAAGCAAATCACCAGCCTGAAGTCTGATATATTTTTTTATTTACCTTAATGTAAATAATAATCTGATCTGATCTTGTTTTTGAGGGCAGTCTGAATGCATAAATCTGATGTTTTTTAAATCAGATCTAAGTCACTTTGGTATGTGGTCCTAGATCAGATACATCTGATACACCGTCATGCGACTTGAAAGGAAATGGGCAGATCGGAATCTTCAAAAAGTCATCCAACTTTTTGAATTCCATGCATAGGGATCAGACATTATCTGTTAGCACCGGCAGTGCATGTGATAGCAGTAGCTGCTAAAACAGCTGGCTTGCTTCATTCTTTCAGAACTCAACAAACACAACCTACTAACAGCTTGTCGTCCTAGTGAGCAAAATCCCAAGCATATTTTTGCTAAAATAGCAGCCACTGCTTGAAATGAACGAGTAGTTGCAAAAATATGATGTGTTTTAACCCAGATGATGCAAGCAAAGACGTATCAATGTGTCCATGTGTGCTATTTTAGTGGAGAAGCGTGTGCCATGCAAATCCAGTCTGACCAAAAGAATCAGAATTGAACAATGTGGCTTGTACTGTAAATGTAGATATAGTTTTATAACCAAATATTGGTTTGCTCAGACAGCCCTAAAAAGATCGGTGTCACATTAGGGTGAAAATTTTGGTCACTTCAGACTGGTAATGTGCGCAATGCCATAATTTTCTTTTCTTTGGAAGTTCCTAGACACATATACTGAATGACAGTTAGAGGAAACTGTTCATGCATTTAGACTCACAAACACAGTCGTTCACACACACACACACACGCACACGCACACGCACACGCACACGCACACGCACACACACACACACACACACACGCACGCACGCACGCACACACACACACACACACACGCGCATTCAGCGCATTCAGCGCATTCAGCGAGAGACTACTGGCAGCTGTAGTACACCAACATCTGTTTGTATAAACAAAAAAAAGTTGCTTTTACTGTTATTCAGTTCTGTGAATAATTGGTTCAAAGTCTCTCAAGTTTTTATTTGCTTATTATGACTACAGCTTGCTCATCGTACACTTGCTGAACACACTGCTAAATCCATGCTACTGTATGACCATGACTAGGTTACTCTATAGTAATTAGATCAGATAGGGAATGCTACTGTTTTGTCATTTCTGGTACCAAATTATTGGCCCGTAGTCAGAATCGGCTAGTTTTCAGCCTGGTTGCCCATGGCCGGTGATCGGCCCATAAGGCACTGATAAAATTGATTCTGTGTCAGTATGCATGTCTGTGTCGTGCAACAGAAATTCATTTGCTCTATCATATGGAGTTTGTTTCCTGTTCTAACTATCTACAGTATAGCCAGAAGGAATATACAGTAGAATCTCCAAAATGTCTCTGTTAATGTTCCAGCTGAAGTCCCACTCATGCAAATTCTTTCTATTTCACTCCTGCTTTAAATGTACTGTTTCACTTTCTGAAACTATGAATGCAAAAGAGCTACTGTCTCTCCCCACCCGTTTCTTGAAGTTCACTTTTCTAGCCAAACATTTCTAGATAAAAATAAAAATAAAGGTGGGAGATTTTTCTACTTTTCCCCCTACTTTTCTTCTATTTTTCTTTCTCTAGGTAAAAGGTTAAAGCTAAAAATAAGCTGATCAGCTTTAACGTAATCAGTGATATTAATATTTCAGATTGAAGGCCACGTCGTGTCTGACTGTCGTTCTGTACAGCAGAATTCTCTGTCTAACTTATTAATACAAAGAAATAAAATTTTCTAAGGTTGAGTATTACTTGTTTAGAGTATGCCATGTTCACGCTAAGTTGTACTTCTGCCATGGACAGATTATTAGATATGTCACATAACTGTTCATAACATTACTTTTATTAACATTTAGATTTTTTACATGCCCTCACCTCGGACTGCTGCGGGTATGTTTGCTCTGACAACCTGTGTTTTATTTCATAGTGGCGTTCCATGTGCCTGCTTTTTATTAGCGCTACGGTTTCAGGACTCTCCACAGGAAGAATAAACATACATTGATCTGTCCAGTCATCTTTGAAGGTTCAGTTTTCCTAGTGTACTTGCTTTTTTTTTAAAGTAATCGATGCTGTGTCGCGCGTTTGTTTGTGATTTATGAGAAATTGGGGCTTTGTTGACGCATTAGGATCGTTTCTGTGTCTTCCACATATGTGTGTTTATGGTAAACTATTGTATTGATTGGCTTTGTTCTGTTACGCATATAGCCACGCCCACCTCACGGGAAAAAGCAATATTCGCCCAAAAAAGTGCTGGATGGTGTGACGTAATCGGGCACAAAACTTTTCTTTATTTCATTTAAGACAGAGATTTATGTAACTTCAGGCAAATACGGAACGACTGGCAAAGTTTCATTCAAATTTGTCCAGCCAGTTTTGCGTGATGCTGTGACAAATTCGGCTGGACAGACAGACAGACATACAGACAGATTTTTTTCTGAGACTGGTTTCTGGTTATCCTATGTAAGAAATGTAAAAAAAATATTAAAAGAGTGAATTCTGACCGATGTACAGACAAAACCTTATTCATGTACATGGACAGTTCCTCCATTATTGATTTAAATTGCTATGTGTACATAGTGGTCTAGAAACTAAACATTCTCCATATTTCTGTGGAATGAAATCACCTACTGTACATTGTGGATGTTAGCCATTCTATTTTAGCTTATCGCAAACACGTTGATGTGATACCCGGGACAAGAGGTTTTGTAGGAACTCCCCTGTGCACTACCTAACCCTAACCCTAGATCGGACAACCCAAGCACACTCTGTGTCCCAGATCATATTATTTACCAAATACAGTCATGGCCACTTTGGTGGGAAATCAGCAACTTTAAACAAATATGCAAGGTTTTGTTTTTTATTAATCCGGTTGTCTGATTGGAAAAGTTGAACGTAAACTTACATAAATTATCAAATTGTTATAAAGTTACCCCAGAGCACCTGCTATGCTAGAAATCATGGCTATATTTTAATTAAATAGGTTTTAACAGTCTCTTTTCTAGTGCTTCTTCTTTCTAATGTGGTGCTTATGTAGTCAAATGACTTTATATTTGATTTAGATTTTATATTTAGATTAACATTTATTAGTGCATTTGGCAGAATGATTTATGACTGAGTCTGAATGACTGGCAGGACTCATACAAACTAGTACAAAGAGTACAAGACTACCATAAAGATAAAACATTTTTACAGAGAGGATTAAGTGCAAAATTAGGTGCAGGTACAGTAGTACAGACATAGTGCACTTTCTTACTCCAAATTAGTTTTACTTTGTCAAGAACTGCTGATGAGGGTGCGAGTGGACATTGACATTTCAACTTACTGAATGAGTAGAGAACATGGCGTGTTACAGTCACTGGTACAGAAACACAAAGTGTATACAGTACAGTACTTCACACGGAGGTGAAGAAACGCAAGGGCTTAGATACCAAATTGATCAAGGGGCAAGCAGAAAACAGGGGAATGGAATGATGACATGATAGGGAGACAACCAGTGACAAGACATGGGAGGAGACAAGACGTGAGCAAAAACAAAGTGCACATGGCAACCTAAAGAAGCGGGAAGTGAGTACTGAATGAGAAGAAATACAATGAAATACAATTTGTCACCTATCGCTGACCAAAATGAAATATTATTGTAGTAAACAAAGACCAAAAAGGATAGCCAGTTTAAAAACATGTATTTAAATGTGTATAATAGGTGTTCAAGTCAAACAGGGAATTTTAATTGTGAAGAATAACAGAATGCAGTTATGAGAGGAAAAATATGTTTGTTTCTCTATAATCTGCTGCTACACTAATGCACTTAGTATCCCAGAGTTTCACTAGTGCTTAGATACCATCAAGGTATCAAACTACCTGCTTAACAGCTGAAAAGCTGGCCTCCGAAGAACTCCTTTAATGGCCCAAACATGTGGAAATGGCTTGAAGCGTGGTCAGGACCGCACAGGGATGTGGCAATAACTCTAAGTTCCGATAATGTACAAGTGGTGTTTGTGAATGATTGTATACTGTATAGAGTTTCCACAGACAGATCCGTCTCTTCCACAATTTATCCATATATTTTTAAGGGTCATGTGCTGCACTCACCGAAAGTTCACAGAAATGACTGCATTGGGCCTAACCCTGGGCTTCCCATTCTGTATATAAAAGGATTTTAGTACTTTGCTAGTTCATTGATGTATGAGTAATTCATAAAGTTGGACTTTGGCTTTCAGGCTGAAATAACATCAGTGAAGCATTGAGACTTGATCATCATCAACCAGTAGGCATGTGATTTAGGCAGATGAGAAAAAGCTGCTTTTTTGCAATGATTGCTTAAGCTGAAGGTTTCACTTACTGTACAACCCATAAAGATAAACAGATAAGTCTCGTCACTAAAAACGGCAGGTTTACTTTATATTGAATTCATTAAATAAAATACATACATTTGCAAACTTTATTTATTGTAGTAATGTGGAGATGCATAAGGCCACAAACATGGTTTGGAGTTTATTCTGCTTCTATAATTTTCTGCTGCTTTAATTGTACCTCAGGTGTCATTTGTATGATATTGTCCTTGACAAACACCCTAGCTTTGCTATAAGTGCTGCTTTCTATTTTGGTTGATCAAATGGTTTTTAGTGGGATTTGTATTGTAGTACTGTAAAATTACTCATCTTCTATACCGCTTTATCCTGTATTCAGGGTCGCAAGGACCTGGAGCCTATCACAGGTTAGGGCATGAGGCGGGGTACACCCTGGACAGGATGCCAATCCATCGCAGGGCACGCACACATACAGTGGTGTGAAAAACTATTTGCCCCCTTCCTGATTTCTTATCCTTTTGCATGTTTGTCACACTTAAATGTTTCTGCTCATCAAAAACCGTTAACTATTAGTCAAAGATAACATAATTGAACACAAAATGCAGTTTTTAAATGAAGGTTTACGTTATTAAGGGAGAAAAAAAACCTCCAAATCTACATGGCCCTGTGTGAAAAAGTGATTGCCCCCCCTTGTTAAAAAATAACTTAACTGTGGTTTATCACACCTGAGTTCAATTTCTGTAGTCACCCCCAGGCCTGATTACTGCCACACCTGTTTCAATCAAGAAATCACTTAAATAGGAGCTACCTGACACAGAGAAGTAGACCAAAAGCACCTCAAAAGCTAGACATCATGCCAAGATCCAAAGAAATTCAGGAACAAATGAGAACAAAAGTAATTGAGATCTATCAGTCTGGTAAAGGTTATAAAGCCATTTCTAAAGCTTTAGGACTCCAGCGAACCACAGTGAGAGCCATTATCCACAAATGGCAAAAACATGGAACAGTGGTGAACCTTCCCAGGAGTGGCCGGCCGACCAAAATTACCCCAAGATCGCAGAGACGACTCATCCGAGAGGCCACAAAAGACCCCAGGACAACATCTAAAGAACTGCAGGCCTCACTTGCCTCAATTAAGGTCAGTGTTCACGACTCCACCATAAGAAAGAGACTGGGCAAAAACGGCCTGCATGGCAGATTTCCAAGGCGCAAACCACTTTTAAGCAAAAAGAACATTAAGGCTCGTCTCAATTTTGCTAAAAAAAACATCTCAATGATTGCCAAGACTTTTGGGAAAATACCTTGTGGACCGACGAGACAAAAGTTGAACTTTTTGGAAGGTGCGTGTCCCGTTACATCTGGCGTAAAAGTAACACAGCATTTCAGAAAAAGAACATCATACCAACAGTAAAATATGGTGGTGGTAGTGTGATGGTCTGGGGTTGTTTTGCTGCTTCAGGACCTGGAAGGCTTGCTGTGATAGATGGAACCATGAATTCTACTGTCTACCAAAAAATCCTGAAGGAGAATGTCCGGCCATCTGTTCGTCAACTCAAGCTGAAGCGATCTTGGGTGCTGCAGCAGGACAATGACCCAAAACACACCAGCAAATCCACCTCTGAATGGCTGAAGAAAAACAAAATGAAGACTTTGGAGTGGCCTAGTCCTGACCTGAATCCTATTGAGATGTTGTGGCATGACCTTAAAAAGGCGGTTCATGCTAGAAAACCCTCAAATAAAGCTGAATTACAACAATTCTGCAAAGATGAGTGGGCCAAAATTCCTCCAGAGCGCTGTAAAAGACTCGTTGCAAGTTATCGCAAACGCTTGATTGCAGTTATTGCTGCTAAGGGTGGCCCAACCAGTTATTAGGTTCAGGGGGCAATTACTTTTTCACACAGGGCAAATGTAGGTTTGGATTTTTTTTTTGCTTAAATAATAAAACCCCTCATTTAAAACCTGCATTTTGTGTTTACTTGTGTTATCTTTGACTAATAGTTAAATGTATTTGATGATCAGAAACATTTTGTGTGACAAACATGCAAAAGAATAAGAAATCAGGAGGGGGGCAAATAGTTTTTCACACCACTGTATACAGTACACACTCACACACTACGGGCAATTTGGGAACGCCAATTAGCCTAACCTGCATATCTTTGGACTGTGGGAGGAAACAGGAGTACCCGGAGGAAACCCACCAACATACAAACTCCATGCACACAGAGACGGGAATCGAGCATTGCTGGGAATCGAACCCGGACCCTGGAGGTGCAAGGCCACAGTGCTAACCACTACACTACTGTGCCGCCACTGTACAATTAATTACATAAACATTTTATTGCAATATGGACCTGTGCACTTACTGTATTTAAGCATATATGCATCAAAATAATTGCAATGTCATTTTTTTCCTTATCAAATCGTTAAACCCTAATGTATATCCTATTAAAGATCAGCAGACTGATTGCTCGTTTGAATCCGTGTTATTGCAGACTCTCTCCAGTGTTCTGTAGGTCTTTAAAACTCCAGACTCTTTAAAATATTTTTAGGTCTTCCTTAAAATAAAAATAATTACTGACTGCATGAAGACCCCTTGAAGACAACTTCAGTATTAAGACTTTCGTAAATAAATCATGAAGATGTCCTGAAGAGTGTTAACATTTTTAGAGTTTCTGATTTGTCTATTCCTGAAGACATCCCACAGTCTTATATCTACCCACTGGGGGAACTAAAGTCCCTCATTTGTCCTAAGAATGCAGTGAAATGTAATAAATAGGTACACTCCTGAAAATACACTTGCTGTGGGAGACTCGAGAGACGGAACTCGTGAATCGAGTATATGCTTTCTTTTTTTAAAAGTCATTTATTTCAGTTTTGGCTTTGCATATTTGCCGAAGAACTAAATCAAGTTTGTATGCATAACGATGCTCATATAATGCCTTTGGGTGGATGATATGAAATTATAGACCACCTGCTGCTCCAGTCATAATATGCTCTCTGTCATATTGTGTACACTGATGCCATGAAAAGCTCTGGAATCAGCTTCTTTTTTTTTTTTTTTTAAATCACTATTTTAAGAAAGCCATAACGAAGAAAAGCTCAGAGTCGCTCTGAAATATGGTCTTGCACAGCACACGGTTCAGTCACTATATTCTTAGTGACAATGACTAAGCACAACACTGGATCACTTTATTTTGTTACCTGGTAAACAGTAAGGAGCATTTAAGGACACATGGTGCTACTAAAGAAATTGGCTAAATCTGTTAAGCAAGATATATACAGTAAGAAATGTTCAGTTTTCTATTTGTTTTTATAACAGATCTTGATTTGCTGGAAAGGTAGCACATAAAATAGACGAATACGCCAGTATGTATCATAGCTCCTTCACTTGTGCCGTGGGGCTTTAACAAAATTACATCTAAATGCATCTTGCACTCCTGCTTATATACTTCCGGCTTTAGACTCTGTGTATTCCTCAGTGTTTAGAACAGAATAGTTAAACTGTCTATATACAGTATGAACCCTGTGTTTGTTAGCTGTAGCGTACTGTAGTGCTAGTTGACTAGGATGACTCCTTCATTTGACACTAGGTGTTCATGAAGCCTCTCTGTTTTTCCTGTTCATCTGTTTTTCGGAAACCCAACTCTTATACACATGCTTAAAAAAAGTATTTATTTTTAATTTTTATTTATTTATTTATTTTTTACTTTTTTTTTTAAATATAGAAGATTTTTCTAAACACAAAGACATAGCTCTACCTGAAGGGCTAAAATGCTGGAAGGATGTTTATGCGTGTAAGGCTTGCTAAAGGTCTTTGGCTGGCTAATGTTACATGAGAAACTGACCTTTGGTTCATA